>OY284468.1:39449895-40649895 GCA_958336335.1 Dilophus febrilis
ACGGAAATAATCTTAATGATGATGATGATGTTGATGGGTTTCGTAAAAAAAAAATACTGCGATTTGTTTTAATATTGATGAAATGAAGTAAATTATGTTTATTAAACATATCAAGATATTTTTTGTTTTTCATTTATTATTTACTCTGTTTATAATCTGATTATATTTGACGAATGACTATTTTAATATTAATTTATGCCATTGATTTACATGGTAAATTTATATAACTTGAAAAATTGAAAATAAAAACAGTTTAATAATAAAATGTTTATTAATATTGATAGTTAACAAAAATATTTAATTGTTTTTTTTTTTTTTCATTTTACTTTTTTGATTACAGAAAAAATGCCTGGTTTATCAGATCCCGTTGCTTTCCTTAAGGATTTCGCTGCCGGTGGTATTTCCGCAGCCGTATCCAAAACAGCTGTAGCACCAATTGAACGTGTAAAATTATTATTACAGGTTCAACATATTTCCAAACAAATCGCCGCTGACCAACGGTACAAAGGTAATTATCGATAAAAATTGTAATTTTACCTAACAAAAGAAAAGAAGAATTTTACTTATGAATATTTTATTTTTTTTTAAAAAATCGTTTTTATAGGTATGGTTGATTGTTTTGTACGTATCCCAAAAGAACAAGGTTTTTCAGCTTTCTGGCGTGGTAATTTAGCCAATGTCATCAGATATTTCCCAACACAAGCTTTGAATTTCGCATTCAAAGACAAGTACAAGCAAGTAAGTGTTATCAAATAAATTGTGATAGATGATGGGTGAATAATAAAATGGGGAAAATAAACTGATAAATGTTTTATTTAATTTAAATAGGTATTCTTGGGTGGAGTCGACAAAAGAACTCAATTCTGGCGTTACTTCATGGGTAATTTAGCTTCAGGTGGTGCTGCTGGTGCAACATCATTGTGCTTCGTATATCCATTAGATTTCGCCCGTACACGGTAATTAAGATTTTTTTTTGTGTTTATCTGTTAAAGAATACATTTTTTGAAGTATTTAAATAATTTTTGTATGTTCTTTTTTCATGTGTAGTTTGGCTGCTGATACTGGTAAAAGTGGAGCTCGTGAATTCAAAGGTCTCGGTGACTGTTTGGCTAAAATCTTCAAATCAGATGGTCTTGTAGGTTTATACAGAGGTTTCGGTGTATCCGTACAAGGTATTTATTCACAAGATTTGTTTTTTTCTTTTGGCAATTTCTATTTGATTAATTTCTAATGATTTTTTTTTTAATTAATTCCGCCACTTTAGGTATCATCATCTATCGTGCTGCATACTTCGGTTTCTACGATACAGCACGTGGTATGTTACCAGATCCAAAGAATACACCAATTTATATTTCATGGGCTATTGCACAAGTTGTAACAACAGTCGCTGGTATTGTATCATATCCATTCGATACTGTACGTCGTCGTATGATGATGCAATCGGGTCGTAAAGCAACAGAAATTGTATATAAGAATACACTCCATTGTTGGGCCACAATTGGCAAAACAGAAGGTAGCGCCGCCTTCTTCAAGGGAGCCTTCTCCAACGTTCTCCGTGGTACAGGAGGTGCATTCGTACTTGTATTGTACGATGAAATTAAAAAATTACTTTAAATTCAAATTATTATTAATCATAATAATAATCATCATCAACATAATACAAATTAAAAAAAAAAATTGTCGTCTCGTTGTTGTGTCGTCGTCATTGTGTGTTGTTGATGTCATTTGACGTGTAAGGTGCCGTTATTGCCCACAGTTATTGATTGTTATAATTATTATTATTTTTGTTTGTATTGTGTGTGTATGTCTTAATTTCGGCAACACAACAATCCACCACACCAAAACGCAACCAACACCAAACAGCAATAATCAACTAATTATAATAATAATAATAATACAACCAACTATTACTACTACTACAACTTTTCTATTACACCATCATCAAAGCTGTCAAAAAACCAACCCACTGTTTTTTTAAATAAACATCTACCACCACACAAATCCACGTCACAACAAATTAATAATTAATTATTATTATTATTAATTTATTAATAATTATTAAAGTAAATTTAAAGATAAAAAAAAATACAATAATTAAAAAATTTAAAATAAATATATACAATTTAAATTATATATATTACAAAAAAAAAATTGAAAAATAAATACAAAACAAAAAAAAAACAACCCAAAAAACAAAATTTAAACTGTTGATTTTTTTATTTTTTATTTATAAATTGAATGGGCGGTGATGATGGAAAAATTAAAGATCCCATTAATTATTGGTGGTTGGTTGTTGGTTGTTTGGTTGATTGTGTGTTGTTGAAATTGAATTCTATGAAATTGACAAATGCACTATACAACATAACATACAGTAGTAATAAAATTAACAATCGATGGTTGTGTGATAAAATGGCAAAAAAAATTCTGTAATAAAATAGTTAATTATATGTTGGGGGGAGGGGTAAACAAAACAAATAATTAGAGAATTTACTTAAGAAAAAAAAACACAAAAGTATTAGATTTAAAAATGCAAAAATTAGTTACACACAAAAATTATTTATTATATCCATCGCAACAACAATTTAAATCGCCGTGTTTGTCTATTTATTTATTTATTTTTTTTTTTTTTAAATATGCTTTTATTTATTTTTAATAAGTTAATAAAGTATTTTGAAAAATTAAAAAGCATAAAAAAAAAATAAATTAAATATAGATTTTAAAAAAGAAAATAGAAAATTATCAATTTCATTGGTTTGTGTGTCGTAAGAAATAAAAACACAGAAATTATATTTATACTTTAAGGTTTTCTTTTTAATTTATCCTAAAATTAGGGAAAAATTTTTGTTTTCTCTCTCTAGGATATTAAATCAAAATTTCCTCCACATCCTTTTTCGAGCGATTAATACAAATAATAATAATAATAAAGATGTTAAATGATTAATTAATTATCGAATATAAATAATATTTTATTTAAAACAACAGATCAAATAAATAATAAAATATGATAAATTGTTGAACAAATTAAAATTAAAAGGTTTTTCGTTTGTTTTTCAATTGAATAATTTAAAAATATTGTGATTATTTCACATTTTTAAAGAGTTATTGTTATTCATAGATAAGTCACAAATTTCCGAATGATGAGGAAAAGGTTTGGAATGACTTATCAATACACGTTTAAGTGATTTTATAATAAATCTAATCCGCTGAATGTATTCTATGTCATTGTTTTTTTTTTAAATACTCATTCCATCTGTTTAAATTACAATAATACGAAAATCAAGTAGATTAGTTGCACTAAACTGTTAACTTCCTTTAGATTTTTCATATTCCTTGTGAATCAATTAAAATATAAAATTAAATTACCTTCGCCCGGCCCACCTTCTATTATTGATGAATATTCCCGAAGCGGATTTAGATTACGATTTCTTTTTGTTTAAATTTATCTTGAGATTCAAAAGTATATATTTTTTAAGGATTAACACAAAAATGCTGCTGTTTCTTTATTAGTTAAGTCATTTTTTTTGTCATGCAATCGTCATGCAACCAAATTTACGTCAAAACTTTTAATTTTCAATTGATTTCTAGTTAAGTTCCTCAAAATATTACCCATTATTCAAATCTACGCCCCAATAATAAATAATCTACTCTGAAACTTCTTAAAATTTCTGTATATTTACAGATTAAATATCTTAATTAAATGTGGGAGGGAAAAAAATGTATTGAAAGTCTCTATTTATTTTTTTTATATAAATTTTATTTTATCAATAACATTTTTTGTTTTTTATTTTTTTGTTTAATGGAATTATTAATTGTTGGAATTTGTTGTGTGGGATCAAAACACCAAAAAAAAAAAAGAAAAGTTTAATTAAAAAATAATAATTAGAATTCCTAAAAAGAGACAGAACAAAATAAAAAAATAATTAGTAAATAATAAATTAAACTTTTTTTTTGTTATATTTCATTTTAAATTGATAATTTAAAGAAAATTTTAAAGAGCAGAATTTTATAAAGAATTAATTTGTTTGCTGTTGTTTTTCCATTTATTATTGTTATTAGAAAAGGTAAGATAATTTAAATTTTCAACGGAATTTATTTTTTTAATTTAAATTACATTATTTTTTGGTTGTTTTGTTTCGTGGTTTTTTTTTGTTTTTTACTTTCTTTTAATTAAATTTAATTTTATATTTACACATATTTTATTATTATATAATTTTTTTTAAATCGCGCGGCGGTGGTTTTTGTTTCTTTTATTAAGAAAATTCTCATATTATTCTTATTTTGATTTTATAAATTATCATTTAAATAATTTTATTTGATTTTTTAAATTCATACCGTTGTACGATTTGATTCACCAGCCAATTTATCAATAATCTAATAATAAATAAATCATAATTAATTATATATTTTTTATGATTGAATGATGAATTAACAATTATTCATTATTATAACATTACCATTTTAAGACCAGGCATATTTAAAATTGTACCTAAAACAGGAACTCGACGTAAAAAATTCACAGCTACCGGGAAAAAACCACTATATTTTGGAATTGTGTAAAAAAAAAAATTTTGGTAATTAATTATTAAAAACAATATAATAATAATGTGAGTTTTTACATTACCTAAATAGTAAAAAAAATCCATATGATTCAAATACCATTCCCAATAAGGGATATCCTACTAAAACTATAATTATTCCACCAAAAAAAGCTATGGACGCCTTCACTTTATGTCGCTGAAAGAAAAATCGAAATGTTCGTTCCAGTCCAATGACGCACGCCAGTCCACAAATAAATAATATCTGTAAAATGAAATCAAAATAAATATTAACCAATAAATTGATTCCGGGTGTAAAATCTTTTATGGATCTAATAATATTTTATAAGAAATTATAAAGAAAACGAGTTATAAGAACTGAAGGATTTGGGATTTTTTCCATGATCTATTAAATAATGATTCATTATATGAAATTGTTTTGGTATTTTAAGAATTTTTAGACAAATTGTGGAGAATAGCTAAAAGGAACATTAAATTAAAAAAAAAAAACGAATCAAATATTTAATATAGGTCAAATTCAGAACTGTGTTAAAGCATAACAAAAAAGTTAATATTTTTTAAGAGTTTTACTTTTTTTTATTATATATAAATCTTATACGTACATTTCCTATAGCCAATAAACCTTTGTCAAATAATAATAGGATTCCTAAAAATAAAAATGCAACACCAAATCCCGCCAAACCCACTCCAATTTCTATAAATTATTTAAAAAGTAGAAAACAAAACAAAATAAAGATTGTTGATTTATTTACAGGAACAAATTTTTGATAAAAACAAAACAATTAATAATTACTTTGTGTGTCAGTGATTTCAAACATGTTTTTTTATGTAATTAAATTTAAATTTAAATTCATTTAATTAATATATTTTTTGGTAAAAAAAAAATTTCGTTTTGTAGAGCAGCAGCACCAACAATTAAATTAATTAATAAATAAAAACACGAAAAAGGATTTTCAATTTATTTTTGTTTTCAATATTCTATGGTCGTCATCAAATCGACACACAAACAAAACATAACCACATTTTTATAATAATAATTTTTTTATTGTTTAATTGTTTCAAAATATATTTATTTTTTTGTTAATTAAAATACAACATTTTTATATTTGTGTGAACATAAAATAAAGTAAAAATTAACTAATAATATTAATTAATTAATTTTTTATTATTATTATTATTATTATTATCAATTATACTTTCACCAAATACATTCACTTTCACAATTTTTTTTTTAACAACAGAGAAAGTACTAAAAATAGCCGGTAGCCGTCGTTCGTTCAGTAGCCGAATTAACAAAATTTTGTGTCTGTTGAATTTTTACAATTTTGTCAAGATGGCGCATAATTTGATATCGCAACAATTCAAACCAAATAACGTATAAAATGAATACGTGGAAATTTATAATAAATAATAAATATTTATGAATTATTCAAAATTTCCATATTTTACCGTTTTAAAATTATTTTATTAATTTAATAATATAATTTAAAGGATAATCAAATAATAGATTAATAATTTCCAAATAATATTTTACCATATTGTGAATGATACCCCTATATAAAATATTATTATTCGCTATGCTGTTGCGGCTAAGTTGCTCAAAAATGGATGGTCGCAAATATAAATTTTTGCGCAAAATATATTTGAAGTTTCTTTTTATATGAAAAATAATTTTTTTTATCATAATCCTTTCTCTTTCTTTCCAACATTTTCGCTGGTGGAATATAAATTTCGTAAAAATGGCAGAGGTAAATTTTAATATTTTAATTTCAATAAATCCGTAATTATTTAATTAATCTAATATTAAAATTAATTAAATTTCATTTAAATCGTTAATTTATTGTTTAAATCATGTAATTGTTAATAATTTTAATTCGAAAAATATCGATTTCATATGACAAAATTTGTTTAAAAAAAGTCAGAAAAAAAAAAAGTGTTCCTCCACATTTGTTTTGAGTGTGCAATTGTTTTTTTTTTCTTTTTCAAATTTTAATATTATGTTTCAATACTTTTGTGTATTGATAGGTCGATGATACACAGAAAAAAAAACGTGCATTCAGGAAGTTCACATACCGGGGAGTTGATTTAGATCAACTTTTGGATATGCCAAATGAACAACTCGTTGAATTAATGCATAGCCGGGCAAGACGACGATTTTCACGTGGTCTAAAACGTAAACCAATGGCATTGATAAAGAAATTACGAAAAGCAAAAAAAGAGGCACCAGCCGGTGAAAAACCATCAATTGTTAAAACACATTTAAGAAATATGATTGTTGTACCTGAAATGGTTGGATCAATTGTTGGTGTATACAATGGAAAAACATTTAATCAGGTAGTTATTTGTTTATTTTTGAATTAGTTAGACCGCTCATGAAATTTACAAGTGTTAATATTTTATATGATGATATTAGATGACGAGTCTGATGTGAACAAAATAGTATAGAAATAATTTTTAATGTATTTTTCATTAAAAAGTATTAATACAAATTGTTTTCGGATGCATAAACTTTTAATACTGATTCCAAAACAAATATTAACACAGAAAATCAAATAAACTTATAAACAGTTTTTTATTTTTATCAAATATTATTCTAATTACGTTTTTTGTTTTCTCTTAATGTTTCAGGTATAAATTCTTTTGATGTTTGATTATATTTTATTATTAAAACATATTTGGGGAGTATATTAATGATGATTATCAGATGACGAGCCTGACTCAGAATAATTGTATATAAACATATTTTAATGTATTTTTCATTAAGAAAGTGTTAATACGAATTGTTTTCAGATGCATAACTTTAAATAATACTGATTTTGCTATAGAATTTTTTTTTTTTTATATAAATTAGTGAAATTGCTTCCGTTTATTAATTATAAACTTTTTTTTTTTTTTGCTTTACAGGTAGAAGTTAAACCAGAAATGATTGGACATTATCTTGGTGAATTCTCGTTAAGTTATAAACCGGTAAAGCACGGTAGACCCGGTATTGGTGCAACACACAGTTCAAGATTTATTCCATTAAAATAAATTGGTTAAATAAAAAAAAATTAATGGATATTCACATTCATTTTTATATAAATAAAGCTGTTTTTGTATTAAATAAAGAACAAAAATAATACAAGTATATGGTTTTTTGTATTGAAATTTAATTAAAATCTAATGGAATTCTTATTTTCATCTCTAGAATAGTTATGTTAAGTTTAGATCAGTGTATAATGAATTGTTTCCATAATTTCTTTTAAAACCTTGAATATTTGAAAAGTATTTTCCAACGTTTTTGGCTTTGAAAGGTTTAGAAACCGCAAACTTGTTTTTCTTCGTTTAAAAAAAATGAACATTGAACGAAACGTCAGAATCGGAAAATCGATGTTCGCCGCCATGTGCGTATTTTTGTTTTTGTAGTAGTGAAAAAAAATTCAATTTTCGTATTGTGTTTTTATTTTTTGAAAAAAAAAAATAACATTAATAAAAACGTGGTTTAAAATATTAAAAATTAAATTAACATTATATTTAATAATTAATTTTATTTATTAAATTATTCCAAATAAAAAAAAAATGAATCATATAAAGAAAAGACCAATTCAAGAATCAAATTCAAATGATTCTAGAATTAATAAAAAGCCAAAATTAGAGTTCGCAAATCGTAAGTCGGCAAACAACAGTAGCAGCGGTGGTACCGATCAGAATAGAATATTTAATAAAAAACCATTTGGAACTGGTAATAAATTCCAAAATAATAATAATAATAAATTTGGTAAGTTTTTAAAATTTGTATTAAAATAAGAACTACTTGAGGAATAAAACAAAAAAATACTATCATAACCTCATTTTTACAATACAATAATCTTTTTTTAAGCTTTACCGAAAATCTTTACATTCTCTGTATGTTTTTTTTTTTGGAACTTCTTTTTTAATTTCTGATCCCTTAGCACAGAATACACGTATTATTTTCTTTAAAAAACAAATAGAAATTCTTATATTTTTCATTAAATTATGATGATCCCAAACCGGGTTTTCCTTAAAAGTTATTGTTGATTTTTATTATTATTATTATCTCGAATATTAAATTTATTCCTGTCTATAGGTAATAAAAACTTTACCAATAATAATAATAATAATGTAAAGAAAAGTTATGAAAATAAAGTGGGTAATTCAAGAGGAGGTGAAGGTGGTGCAGGAGCCCGTGTAAAAAGAGAAGATGGTGGTGGAAAACAAACAGATGGTACATCGACAGCAACCGCACCGGAAAAAACTGATTGGACAAAATATAAACGTGATAAAAAAGAATTAAAATTAAAACGTAAACGTACAAAAGATATTTTTGAAATAACAATTGAAGGAAAAAAAATTTATGAAGAACTTAAACGGTAAATTGTTTTTTTTTTAATTGGTTACAATATATTTATTTAATTAATATAACATTATTTAATATCCAATACAAAATATTTTTCTTTATATCGTACAGTAAAGAAACTAAAAATAAAGTTGAATTATCAAAAAAATTACATTTACTATTTAAAGCCGATAATATTTATGAGAAATTGGTGACGGCTCACGATACAGCAAGAATCGTACAATGTTTATTGAAACATTCATCGCCGGAAATACGTCAAGAAATTTCTGAGGTAATATTTTGTGAAAAAGAAACTTGTGAATTATATTTGTATTTTTAAAAGTTGTTAATTTTTTATTTTTTTTTTGGTTTCTTTCATTTAGAAATTGCTTCAACATATTGTAATTATGTCCAAATCAAAATATGCTCAATTTTGTGTAAATCGTATGGTAAAATATGGAAGTCCTGATATTAAAGATAAAATCATTCAGGCAATGTATGGTAATATTATCGGAATGTTAAATACAAAATGTTCATCGGCTATTATCGATACAATTTATGTATCGTGGGCAAGTAGTCAACAAAAAACGAATATGCGTCAGGAATTTTATGGTGATTTATATAAATTGGTAAGAATGTTAACTTTATCAGTGATCTGTATGTGGCAATACCTTCCTATACATTCTTTTTTTTTTTGTATATATAATAATTTCTATTTCTTTGTATTTTTTCAGTCAAAAGATTCAAATGTAAAATGTATTTCTGATACATATAAGAATACAGAGCATATGAAACAAGCCGTTCAAAATGCAGTTAAAGCAAATTTATTACGTATTGCAAATAAGAAATTGTTTGATAATAGGTAAATTATTAATAAGTCGGGTTTTTTGTGAAAGAAAAGAATTAATTGATTTTTCTTTTTTATATATAGTCTTGTTCATGCTGTTTTATATGAATTTTTAATGGTTTGTTCGGAGGCTGATCGTACCGAAATCATAACAGAATATGCACCATATATACCGTCATTGGCGAGTACAAAAGATGGTACACGTTCGGCAATAATTTGTTTTATCCATTCAATTGTAAAAGATCGTCGTGCTATTGTCAAAAATTTACGTGAACATTTAATAAAATTGTGTACCCATGAACATGGTCATCTGTTAATTATGGCCATTGTCAATGCAATGGACGATACAAAAGGTATAAAAAAAGCTATATTCGATAGTATAATTTCGAAAATTGAAATCGTTGTTGGCAATGAATGGGGTCGTAAGGTAATTCAATGGTTTGTGACACCCGACGATACAACATTATTTCATCCACAATTAATAAAATACGTTGAAGAATCTTTGGTGTGCAGTAAAAAGGATAAATTAATAAGACGAACGGAAATTTTAGATTCAATTGAAGAGCAATTGGCAATGGCCATTACAAAGAATCCAATATTTTGGTTACGCGGCGGTCATACGGGAATTACAACAGCTGCCATTATTAAATCAATGAAATTAGCAAAAAATTTACAAATGGTTTATAATTCATTGGCCGATTGTATTTGTAATGTTGAATGGAAAGTTGCCGAACAAGAATTAAATTTACATGATGATGAAGAATCATCAAATGAAACAAATGCTACAAAGAAAATAATTACAGTTACAGCAGCTGTACCGACTGATACCGCATCGGAAATACCAGCAGCAGCGACTACTACTGCTGTTGATGAACAAAAAGTTAAAATAAAAAAAATTCGTAAATCACCGTATGCAGCAACGACAAAAGTGGAAACTGGACAAAATGATAAAAATACAATACTATCCGTATTGGGTATCGAACATGCTGGATTACATATTGTATTGAAAAAATTAATTAAATTGGATAAAGAACGTATTGTTAATGAATTGCCAACGTTAAGTGGTGCTATCGTTGAACGATTAACAAATGAAACGGTATGTTTTGATGTTTATGGTTTAAATATTTATGGTTTTATTGTTTTTTTTTTTTTTGTATTTCAGCTTAACATTTGGCTTCCATTGAATCGTCCATCATTTATATTATTAAATATATTGGAAAATATTACGGTAACAGAAGATACATATAAAAATTTATGTGAAATGATTAAATCCAATAGGGCGTTGATAAAACAACAAAAACACGTAGCTGCAAAATTATTAATAAAAAAATTGAATTTATAAAATGTTTAAATTTTGCTTTTTTTTTAATCATTTTATTTTATTATTTTTATTATTATTATTAAATAAATATATATTATTATTATTTCGGAACAAAAAAAAAATACATATTTGATTCAATTCTTTTTTTTTTCTTTTTTGTTTCGTTTTGTTTCAAAATTATTTTAAATATGGGTTTTTTTTTTAAACGAAATGTTGTATTAATAAATTCCAAGCGGAATTATAGAAAAATATTATATGCAGCAAAGGATACGTGTTATGAATTAATATACGTACAGCTAAAGGTTTGTTTTTTTTTATTTTTTCTCATAATTTATCTATTCGTTTATTAAGGCATAATTAATATATTTAATATAGATATATATATAATATAGAGATAAGAACCAACGATAGTAAATCAAAAAAAAAAAACAGAATTATTATATATCATAAAAATATTAACTAACGAACCAGAAAAAAAAAATAAAGATGATAATTTAAATGCTTAATTTGTAATAAAGAAATAAGTTTTTTTTTTTTGCTTTACATATCAATTCTTCTTTTGTGGTTCATGATTTAGTATTTTTTTTTTTCAATTAATTTCTCCTTATATTTTATTGATTTTTATGCAAGTCGTTCAATTAAATGTAATCCAGAATCCGTTTCAACAATGCCCGATACTTCACCAACTTTTAAATTAAATGCAGCATCTTCAAATGGTTTTTGCATTTGACCTCTACCAAATAAACCTAAATCACCACCACGTTTTGCTGAACTACAATCGGAATTTTCACGTGCTAATTCTACTAAAGTTATTTCACCGGCCATAATCTGGAAAGAAAAAGAAAAAGAATTCAAAGCATTAATTAAATATTATTAATTAATTTTTCACTTTATTTTATTAACGTACCTGATCGTAAAAACCTTCTAAAACATTTAATGCCTCTTCTTTTGTACGTGTTACATTCGTTTCACGCCATGAACTTGGTCGTCTACTTTTATTATGTTTTACTAATAAATGAGCACATTGTACTTGCTTAGGTAAATCAGATTCGGCAACTTCCTATGATTTTTTAATTATATAAATAATTTTATTGGTTAAAAATAATATTACAAGGCATTTGTAAATGATTTATTCATTTGAAAATAAGTCCATTTTATTACTTTAAATTTGACAAAATTCAACAAATTTAATAGGAAAAAAAACCCCGGATGAGGATCACTTTAATATGTAATTTACGACAATGTAACAATTTATTCAAAAACTTTAGTACCATATTGCAATGTAACTTATATATATATAAAACAAAAATGAATGTATATCCGCATCACTTAAATATTGGGTACAGACTTAGAGGTGACCTATATTTTAATTTTTTGAATCCAACCTCGTTTTTTTTTTTTTTTTTTAGATATTTGTATTCATTTCCACTTTCCATTGATGAACAATAACACAACACATTATTAATTACTTTATTAAATAGATTTAGTTATTTACCTTAAAGTTTGTTGATGGTTCTTCGGCTGGTTCCGTTGGTAATTCCCATTGGGATTCTTTTGTATGTATATTTAAATAATAATGCATTCCTATTAAAAAATAAACCAAAAAAAAAAAAATAAATCAAAATTTATTTTTAATTTGCACATTCACATAAATTTATTATTATAATCATATTAATCAAAAAATCTAAAATCAATTCTAACCAGTTGAACGACTTAAGCGTTTTTCCCATCCTGCCGGTATCACTTCTTCATTTGAATCAGCCATATTTTTGTAAAAATGTTTTTTTTCTATTTTTTTTTTTTTTTTTTGCTGGTGTTTATTAATTTTTTTTTTTGTTTTTCTTTTCTATTTTCACTTTAATTATTTAAATATTACACTATTTTATAACAAAACGATAATTCTTTTTTTTTGTTTTATATGTTTTTTTTAAATATAAATTAAATAATAATTTACACAAAAAATATAATTTTTATTTTATTTTATTTATAAACAAAATATTTTTTCTTTTCAAGGGAACTAAAAAATACAAAAAACGAGGTTAAAACTTACTTAAAAAAACGTATATTGCATTTTTTTGACATTTTGCAAAAACTCGCGCGTTGTTCGATGCATTTATACAACGTACGCGTTGATAAAAAGAAATGCTACAGAATTTATAATAGAACCTTCATTATCGATATCGACTAGTTTTTTTTCCATAAATTATATAATATTTTTAAATGGAAATTTTTTAAATACATTTTTTTGTATAGTTTTATTATTGAACACAAATAAAAAATAAAAAAAAAGTTATATAAAAGTTAACTTCAAAAAAAAAAAGGAAAAAAAAGTTTGATAGTCAGCGCGCATACTGTAAATTTTAGCTGCTTATTTTTTTTTATCAATCAGCTGTCAAAATGCTACAAAGCAGCAGCGGGAGCAACAACAACAACAAGATTATAAAACAAATAAAATTCAGAATAAATTAAAAAAAAAATACAAAGAATTCAATAGTTTTTAATTGTGAACTTTAAAAATTAAAAAATATGGAAATAAACTCGCAAAGTAATGAAAAATATTTAATAATTAAAATTAATACGTAAAAATAAATTAATGTAAACTAGAGAAATTGAAAAAATTGTACTGTAATTTTTAGTGTGTGCGTGTGTTTGTGTTTAAAAAATATTAATTTAATTTTATTATTATATCTGCGTATATTTTTTTGTAGAACAAAAATTATACAGGTTTTTTTTTTTTTATTTCGTTGTTGTTATTGTTGTTGTTTGTGTTATCAAATAAAAAATATCAATAATAAAAGTAAAAAACAAAACAAAAACAAAACAAAAGAGGTAAGCATTTTTTAGTTGTTGTTGTTGTATTTTGTAGATTTTTAAAGTGATTTTTTTAATAGTTTTAATATTATTTAAAACAGAATAAATTATAAATTATCAATATTAATCTTATTATTTGTATAATTGCATGTGTGTGTGTGTGGGGGTGGTAAGGGTAAATAAAGTAAAAATCATAAAAGAATAATTGATTTTTATTTTTGTAAACATTTCCTAATAAATTATTTAGAATTTATATTTATTTTTCTTTTTCCGTCGTAGATTTTATTTGTTTTTTTACACAAAAAAAAAAACAAAGAAAAAAATATAAAAATCATTTATAATTTTGTTTCATTTATTTTTTCATAAAAATCCTATATATATATATATATTTTGTTATTGTTTTTTTTTTTTTTAATTTTTTATCTCTTTATTATTATATTAAGTGAGTTAAAATATATATTATCAATTTTTAATAAAAAATAAATCGTAAATAACAAAACACAGTCACAGGTATAAATATAGATAATTATATAAAACTTTTCTTTTGTACATTTTAACATAAACATATAAAAACAAAAAATATTATTGCGATATGTTTAACAATCATCAGGGTTTTTTAACATATGTTATATTTTATTTATTTATTTATTTATTATTTGTTCTTTCTCGTCTCTGTTGTATAAATTGTATGATGATGATAAAAATATAACATATTTTTTTACAAAAAAAAAAAAAACGAATAACAAATGCGAATGCGTGCTATAATTATATACATTTTTGCTAATTGATTCATCATTTATTATATACTTTAAAATTTTAATCTGTTTTGATACAACAACAACAACAACAACAACAACAACAACAACAACAACAACTGCAAATTCTATATATTCAAGACGTGAAGGAATCTTTATACTATATAATATTCTTTAAAATCCCCTCCGCATCCCCATCCGTATGTTTGCGAATCCTCTGCATCCTCCTCCGATATTTTTGATACGAATAGGGATGCGGAGGAGTATCAAAAAGGTACCAAATATTTGATTTTTTGTATTACAAAACATTACAATAAAATAGACAAATTCGTTTTTTCGACCAAACTTTAAACTATTCCATATTGTGTTTTTTGATAACATTTTTCAAAAAATTACCCTAATAATAATATGATATCATATATAATTATATATATTTTACTCTCTATAACAAAAATTAATTTTTTCTTCATGCATATATATATACATAAAATAAAATAATTGTATTAAAATGTATATATTTTTATTATAAAAAGCTATATAACAAGAAAAAAAATATAGAAAAATAATTATCTTTTTTGATATATATATATATATATATTGCGATTAAAATATATTAATATATTCAGGGTGTCCCCCAGTACCAATCAACAAATCCGAATATCATGTATTCCTGGGACTATTTCCAGCAAAAAATCGTTCTTCCCGAATGGTTCAATTTGTGATTTTTGTTTTTGCAGTTTCTCTGTTACAAATCATGTAATAACTTCAAATTTATAAGTGGCAGAGATTAACTTTGTATGGTGGACTTTGAGGTAATTTTATGGTGCATAAAAGTTACTTAGGAAAAAAAAATTTTTTACCCCGAAAAATTTTGAGAAAAATCAATTTTTTCCTGAAAAAATTGTTGGAAAAATATGATATTTTTTCACTTTGAACCTCAATAACACCAAATGAGAACTAGATAGCAAAAATTGTGTCCCGAACAAAATTAAAGGTAATCCATTTTTACCTATAAATAGATAAATAGAGTGGCTAATTTTTATTTTAACTTAAACGGTTTGGAAATTATGAGTTAGTTAAAAGTGAACCCATGTTTTTCAAAGAACACAATTTTTTCAACACCCTGTAACTTGGTAGGGGGTTGAAGTTAGATCCCCCTCCCCTCTTCCGGAACGATATTTTGCTGGCAATAGTCCCAAGAACACGTAGTGGTCGGCTTTGTGGGGTGGTACTGGGACACTATGTATACTTACTATATATATATATATATATATACAGACTGAATTGAAACTAAATCAATGAACTAAAATATATATATATTATATATACAATCTAATATTATATTAACCCTTAACGAACGAGCGAATTTTTCTAGAACGAACGATGATCAGTAGGTCGACGGATTTTTTTCAAGAAATTAAATGATTTATATATCTACTGTCATACGACATGATGTATGGAGGCATTCCATTTTTTTTTTCTAATATTTGCAATGTCGCGAATTCGTTCGTCAAGGGTTAACATATATGTATATTAACAACACTATCATCACTTATATATATATTATTGATAATATAATGCATTTGTATACTATAATATACATTTTCAATATATCTGTTTATAACAAATGCATTTATTTAAAAAATATAAGTAATATATGACTATGTGCCATAAAATGACATCGTCGTCCTGTTTTCGACTTAAAGATATTATTATTTAAAAAATATATTACTTGTGGTTTATTCGTCATATATATGATTTTGTTTGTTTAGATGCAGACATTCTGATTCATTATATATATATATATATATATATATATATATATATATATTATAATTCTTTTTATCTATATCGTTTATATACATACCATATATTAAAGATATCATCAAATTATCGGATCACAATACAAATTTGGAAATAAAATATATTTAAAATTGATTAAATTATATTTAAAGATAAAATATTGTGTTAACAACACAAATAATGGCTTTACAAAATTCACGGTTTCAAAGTTCATTAAATTGATGGAATTTTAGTCGTCAGCTTAAATTTACTTTATTTGAATTTTTTTTTTGTAAAACGATCTCATAATAATTATTTTCATCATCATTATTTCATTATAAAGGAAATTCATTAAATTCAATTCTTTAAGAATTCAATCCTATATATATATTAAGATATAACCTACAAAAATCTTAAGTCTTGCAATTAATTACACGAATCTTCAAAACCTCAATAAACCTTTCATAAATAATAAAATAATTAATATAAAATTCTAATATAAATAATATTATCCAAAATACAAAATTATACAAAATTATATTATCCATTCCAAGAATCCTACTCTGTCCCAATCGCAATCAATAAGAATGCGTTATGTTAATGTTTTAAGGGAAAAAAATAATTTAAAGCAATTAAAAATATCGAATGACTGGCAGATCGTCGAATAATAATATTACAAAAAAAATAAAAAATTATTTGAAAATTACCATGTAAGGTTATTTTTTTTAATTATAAATTAATATTATCTAATCTTTTTAAATATATAATATGCATTATTTTATTAATATAAATTTCGTGGAAAATAGAATTATTAATTATTTTATATTGTTTTGTTTTTTCCTCCATAAATAGTTGTTTCGGGTGAATAATACAATTTTTTAATCTTTTATAAAACAAAATTGTGATGAAATTTTTAAATGTTAAATATATTTCGCAACTATATTGATAAGATTATTAAAAGCATTTTTAATTATATATTATGATATTTAATTCAAATATGGTATATTTTTTAAGAAGGGATTTAAATAAAAATATTCAATATAGAAAATGTAATGAAAAACTATCCTGTATTTGAGGGAATAATGGATTCTCAGGAAATCTCACTCCCATATACATTCTGAAATACATTTTCAAATCAATTCACTTTCTTTTTTTTATATATTTCTGGTCAATTCTAATTCCAAATCTAAATTCTTAAGCATTATTATTGTGTAATTTTTTTTTTGTTAATGCAATGGTCTATTAAAAATAAATCAGAAGATTTTTTTTTATTTTTTCACATATCAAATTGCTGTTTTTTTTTTTCATAATTGCTTTTTCATAATAATTTTGATAATTAAAATATTGTGAACTCATGATTCTTATTAAATGTATTCTATATATGGGTTTGGTCTGTTATAGCCAAAAGCCAATAAAACAACAAAAATGGGATTTTAAGACATCATACATCAAAAATCATACGATATTTTTTAAACTTTTCTATATATATGTATAATATATAAATTTTTTCACATTCATTTTTCCATTGCGTTGTTTATTTGTTTATTTTGTTTTTTTTTATAAATAATAATAATTAATTTAAATACGTATACTTTCAGTAAAGTACATTATATAGTTATCGTTTTGGAAACAAGAAGAATTCTAAAGGTACCTTTTTTTTATCACTTGGAATTGGAAGTTTTTATTGTGAAAAATTGAATAGAAATTTTTCCATTTCAATCAATATTGTCTCCACACAAAATTTCAGGGAAAGTACCAGACCGATTTTGCTGAAATTTTCAACAAAGGGGCATTGTTTTTGTTGATCTGCGGTTCAGGTCAAAGAAGAGCAATGTTATACTTCATCAATTGGGTTCTACTACTTCCATTGAAAATTTTCCACATTTTCCGACATTTTTTTTTATGTTTGTTGTATATCTCTATGAGTTTTTTTGCTTGGAGATATTTTCTTGAAATTTTTGATATAGCGGAGGAAAACTTCTACAGCAGTAGCACATCTACTGATATCGGTCTTCAATTACCAAATGCAAAAGTCCTCCCTTAATTTTAGCAGTCGTCGCATTTCCTTAATACGAAGATAATTTATTACATAATTACATAAAAATATACACACACAAAATATATATGTGCTCAATTACAATCTGCTTAATTCAAAGAATATTTTTGCCATTGGGAACAAAATTCCTTTTTTGTTCTGTATATATACGTAGGTATTCTGGCTTTTATTTCCTATATAGAAATAATTCTGCTTAAGTTGCAGCGATGTCTCCTCTGTATAGTTTTAGCAACAAAAATCTATCGCTAAAGTGAGTTTTAATCGCAGAAATTTCTGTATAGTGTTGGGAAAATAATTGATATGTTAAAGCAACCAGAACTTATTTTTCTGTGTATGAGCAGATGCTTTTTTTTTGTCGGAGGGGATCCATTTGTGGAGGAAGTGTCGGACTCCTGCCAACTAAGTTAACGTCCTACCGACTAAAACCCCTCCCTTTGTTGGAGTAGTTGCGTAAACCGCTCCGTGTACTGCGACCCATTGGATTTATTGTACCCCCTGAAAAGAAATAAATAAACATAAATTCATGTTAATGAGCAATTACGCCCTAAATTTTAGATTTAATTCTGCAATCAACTTTAGCAGACTGTCAAGAGATATCTCCGGAACCGTCTAGACCCTAACTTCCGTCCAGAAGTGTCTGTTTCTTTTATCCCTCAACGCATCACATTCGAAGAGTATATGAGGGTGAGGTCTCCTTCTCCTTTTTACAAAATCTGCATACTTCTGATATGGAGCAGATGCTCTGCTCTGATTAACAGAAATCGTTTCAGAGTTTACAGCTCTCAATTTCTGTTGACACAAATGAATTTCTTCTGTTAAATGTAAGCACTTTTGTTATAATAACGAAAAATCATTTTTTTTTCAGTGTTTTTACTTGAGGAAATTAAATTGATGAGGAGGAAATCGTATATATACTGACTAGTGACGTTTGAGGAACATCGCATTACATTCAGCAATTTTTATATTAATGTTTTAAACCTCTTTTAAATTAAATTTTTCATGCTAACTTTTTCATACAAATTTTTAAACTTTGATTTGTATTACAAGATAATCATATATATATGCTACTCTATACTAATTTTTTTGTTTTTTTTTTGTTATTTATGGCCATAATAATCCAAATATTATTGTGTAATTATTGTTTTTTTTTTAATACAATGGTCTATTTAAAAAAAACCCAATTAAATCACAAGGTTTTTATTATTTTTGCACCTATCAAATGGCTGGTTTTTTTTTCAATTGCAATCATATAATTTAATATATTTATTTGATAAAATATTATATTGTGAAATCATGAAATTGTTAAAAAGTTGTTAAAAAATGCATATATCGCAATCTATTACAGATATAGATTTTCCGTAGTTAGTAGGTAATAAACAGAAACAATGAGATCATCATTGGGTTGTTTTGGAAATTATCATCAATATCATATGATACATCAAAAATCATACGATATTTTATTAGACTAGGAAATTTTCTTTTTCTATATATTCTGTATATATATACAATACAGAAAAACAAAAAAACTCTTAAAAAGCTCTTAAATGCGAGGGTTACGAAGAATTTCTTTGTATAAACATTTTTTTTTTTTTATAAATAATTTTTCATTCATTTTTCCGCTGCGTTATTTATTTGTGTGTGTGTTTTTATTTTTAATAATTTTTCTTATTATATATTTATTGTGTGTTTTATTTTATTTTTTTTAATAAATACAACAATATCGCATATATAAACGTAATAAAATTATAACTATATATATATATATATATATATATATTTAGATTTGTAACACTCACATTCGTATATAAATAAAAGTTTTACTGATTGACTGTATATTGCGTATATACGAACGGAGCAGTGCAAAAAGATATATTTTCTTTTTTAAAGTGCAAATTTTATATTTAATTCATTAGACCGTAAACGTACCGTCGTATTTAATTTATTTGTTTATTAACCATTGTAATGAAAAGAAGTTAAAATTTGTATCCGCAAAGAAGAAAGAACGCAAAGGTTGTTAAGAAAATTAAAGTAGAAATAATAATTAATTTTTATTTTATTCAAAATTTGTTTGTTTTTGGTAATATCATTTGGCATCGATTGGTAATATCATAATTTTAATTAATAATAAAAATACTTATCGGTTGTTATAATTTTTATAATTATAGTTTTAACGTAATGAGTTCAATTTTTTTTTATATATTATTATTATTACAATTACGCAATATTGTTTGGCGGGTTTGTTTGAAAAATATTTGAAATATCAATTAAATTCTTATTTATTGAGTATTTGATTTTTTTTTTCAAATTTTATTAATTATTTATTATACATAATTTAATAAATTTTTTTTATGTAACAATATTAAAATATTTTCTTTGATTGCGATGCGTTATCGTGTGCGATACAGATCGCGTTTAATAAATATAGTTCTTGTTATATATGTTATATTCAAGTACACGTTTCATAACGTTGTATTTTATATCAAGAAACAGAAATTATTTTTTAATTTAAAATTTTCTATAATTAAATTACGGATTGATAGAATTTTTTTTTCCTTAAATATTAATTAAGTGAATTTTTTTTTCTGTGAATTTTTCTATTTACCGGCGAATTTTTTTTTTTTCCAAATTATTTATTCAAATATTTTTATCAAATGTTTCTTCATCTTCAATTATATCGTATCAATTTTATTAAGTTATATATATAGAGATTAATTGTCGCTATATAGATTTTATTTTTACTGTTTTTTTTTTTGCGACACAATACCATTATATTTATAAAAAAGAAGAACTTATCTATATATCATACAAATTTAAATAAATTAATTTGGTACAAAAAGGAAATAATTAATTGAATTTGAAAAGAAATTAAATTACATTTAATATATATAGATACAGATAGATAGATATACCGACTGACTGACTGAATGTATGAATGAATATATATTATAAATTGTCGCGATGTTATTCTTATTACATTTTGCTAATTTTTTTTTCTGTCTTTTTTTTTTTTTTATATACAAAAAATTAAATTATTCTTAAAGATATACATATAACGACAACAGCAGAAACAATTTTTTTTTTTACTACACTTCAAATTATCTATTTATCTTTTTGATGAAAAATAGAGAAAAATAATTGTATATTATTTGAAAAAAAAATCTAATCTATATATGAATAAAGTAAAAAAAAAACTTACATTATATTATATCAATTATTTGTATATATTTTATTTTTATTTTGTAATAAAAAAAACAACTATAAATACTTGTTGTATATTTGTTCGAATCAGCTGTGTTTTTATCGCGAAATAATGATTTTATGTACTTATGCGTTATCATATATATTATATATTGAATGTAAATAAATGTAAATATATTTTTTTTTTGTTATACTACTTTCAAAAGATTCTGTATTTGTGTTTTTTTTTCTTCTGTTTATATATAGAAAATTACAAGTCATATATAGAGATTTGTATTTTATATTGTGTATGGAAATATGGTTGCGAATAACATAAAAAATTGTTATATAGTGCGGTGATAATATAATTATATAGTATTAGATTTAAAAACGAAGAAAATATATATTTGATTTAATAATAAATGGGTTTAATGTGCGGTTTATTTATTAATTATAAGTATACATTTATTAATAGTTGATGTTAAAAAATTAAGAAAATGTAAGTTCATTGTTCACTGTGGGATTGAGTTTAATATAGTTAGTTTTCGTTTGAATTCGGCTTTTTAAACTTAAAAATAGAATTTTTCCTTTTTTTTTTTGTTCTTTGATTTATTTTTATATATTTATCGAAAAACCTGCTGAGTGATTTTATCCATCTTTAAATATGGATATTTTTTTCAAACAATTTTTTATAGGATTATGGTGTTTTTATCAATTTTATAAGAAATTTTCATTGGAAAAATTGATTTTAATTGAATCTATGATTTTTCTTTTAATTTTCCATTGTTTTATCATAAAATTAATGAAAAGCTTCCTCGAAAAAATCGGGAAAAATAAACTTTTACAAGTTCGTATTTCATAATATTGTGAAATTACCAAATTTTTATTGTTTTTTTTTTGTTAATTTATCTTATCGTGCTATTTATTTTATTTAATTTAATTAATATATAAAAATAAATTACGACGTGATATTCAAATTATAAAAAATTATTAATCATTTAATTAATGATTATTGATTATTTTAATTTTTTACGGCGTTTTTTTTCTTTTTTTTTGTTATATTTAAATAAAGTTTTTCTTTTAAGTGAAAATGAAAATTTTTGTTTTTATCAATAAAAAACATTTTGTAAAATTACCAACTTTTTTTTAATTAAAATTTATCATTGTATTTTTGATGATTTTTCATTTGTTTTTCACAACAAATCGTGAAAATTTGGGGGAAAACAACCTCCATTTGGATGATTTTTTTTTATTTTAATTTCTAAAATTCCATATTATGATTTATATTCGAATCAATTATCGATTCAACAACGATTTTATATTCTAAAATTTTGTTCTATGTAACGCGTTAGCTCCCAGTTTATATAAATTAAATTGAATTTGTTTTTTTTTTCAATCAATTCTTATGCGGTTTATTATTATTATTAAAAACAAAACTAGTTTTTTTGTATATATTTTTTTTATAATGTAAAAATTATTCATTTATTCTGTATTTAAAAAACAAATTTTAGTTTATTAGTACTCTTGTAATTTATAAAATTATTTATTATTATTATTATTATTATTATTATTATTATAACGCCCATTTGTGATTATATGATAATTTGATATATAAATTCATTTATATAATATTAAAAACATATGTTTATATTTAAAATTTTTGGATAACAAAACCATATAGAAAAAAAAAATTATAATATAAAATTTACAACTAAAAAAAAAATATCAAGATTTATAAAAAAAAAATTAAGTCAATAACAACAAATATATAAAATATTTTAATGGTCTCTCTATCGCTCTTTAATTTTATTTATTTATTTAATTTCAGTTTTTTTTTTACACGGAACACTTTTCATAGTTGTAATTTTAAGTCACTTAAAATAATTTTTTTTTACTTTTAATTTCATTATATGATATATCTATATTTTGGTGTGTGATTTGTCGTTGTTTTTTCTTTTTTTTGCGTGTCAGGTACACAAAAACATATATATTTTTACTACATTTTGATTTTGTATAAATTTAAAGTGTTTGAATTTTTGTGTTTTTTTTGTCGCCGTACTTTTCTTGATGGTTCAATGATTTTTAAATAAATATAATCATTTCGTCATTATTATATTAATAACAGTAATACATAAATAAAAATATAAGATTTAGATTTAGACTATATAGCTTTAGACTATATAGATATACAAAATGAAAAAAAAAACGAAGATTCAGAGATGTGAAATAATAAGGGTTTTTAATAATATAATTTATCGCGTTGAACGAGATCCCAGGGTAGGTTTAAAACAATTTCTAATTTTTTCCTTTATAATTTCTTGATATAGAATACAAAATATTTTGTGTTTGTTAGTTTGTTTTTAATACAATTTTCCAATTGAAGCTTATACAAAACTATATGTACCTTAGCCGAAAGGTAAGATTAGTCGTAAAATTTAAGGATCGGTCCACGGTTATAAGAAAGTATATATTTTCAGAGGATAATTCAAATAATTTATTTTATATCTAAATTTTTTCTAAAGTTTTGTGTTTTCGGTTATTTTTCGAATCTGAATTCTAACACAGAGTTGTATTTTCCCCTTGCGGTTGGTCGTACAGCTAATTACCGACACCGTAAAAGCCACAAATTAAGAAACTATAACAACAGAAAGCTGTTGTTGGACACTAAAACCAGATTGTTGGTTGTACAGCGAAAAATTAATTTTTTATATTTTATTTAAATTTCTGTAACTCTGCGTAATTTATACATATATATATAGAATATTATTATCTATATTATTTCACAATAAAATTTCGTGTTCACTTTAAAAAAAAATTGTCTATATTCGAATGACTTTTTTTTTCTTTGCTTTTACTTACCATCTCTGCTATTGATGATGACGAGATACCCATTTTTTATATTGTATTTACAGATTATATGATTATAATTTGTATAAGTGGATTAAATGGCGAGATAGATACCTTCCAATAAATGTATTATTAATTGTCATTGCCATTTGCAGTCGTCATAGCCATAACGTAATTTATTTTAAAATTTAAATATAAAAAAGAGCAGATATTTTCCGTGTTTTATTGTTAGAGAGATATCTGTATAATTGTTTTGAATATAACTTAAAAGATTTTTAGTCAGTATATATTTATTAAATTTATACATTCATTGCGGATTTAATCTAATCAATTCATATTTATTTTTTTTGTTTAAGTGGTATTTATTTATTTATATTTTTCTTTTGTTGTATATGTTATTATATTAATTATTATAATCAAAATACGCACATTTGAATTGTCGAATTGGGGAAGGATAGTTTTTTTTTATACAATAATATATGAGTGATTTTTTTTTGTATAATGAAATTATATATTATTTTCATTCATTTAAATTTAAACATTCATTAAAATTGTAGCATTAATTTCGTTAAAAAAGTTATTTAATTTAGTGGAATTAATTTTTTTGTTTTAACTGCTAATTGTGTGGGGTATAGATAAATGTTTTTATATATATATAGACTTTTACGATACTTTGATTGTGTCCACATTTAATCAAGTATTCTAATACCTAATTTTTGCCTAATCTAATTTAAAATAAAAAAAAAAATTAATATTGTTATCTCTATATACAAAAAATATATGCCAAAAGAAACATCGCTACTTTTCGATATAAGTCAATGAAAGTTTAATATGACACGATCGCACTCAACCAAATGTGCATTATTTTTATATATAATATATAACAAAAAAATCAATATTTACTTTTAAATAAATAAATTATATTTAAATTACTTTATTTCATTTGTGACGAGTGTGATGTGACGTTTTAATAATATACAAATATTTAAAAAAAATTCCAAATATACAAATGAAATTGTTTTTTTATTATTTCTAAAAGCACGTCGCGTACTTTTATATTTATCTATATACATTAATGATTAATATACATATACATATATATAAAATTCATTTTAAAATACGTTTTATAAATAATAATAATTTATTAATAATTTTTATTTATCTATTTTTTTTTTTTTTAGATATATTATAATTAAACAGATCTTGAAGGTGGAATATAAAATTCATAATAAAAATTAAAAAATTTAAAACAATGAAAAATAACTTTTGTTAAAAAATTATAATTAAAATTATTTGTATGATAAATAAATCCCATAACATCCCATAACCATAAAAAAAACAACAAGGATTTTCTTTGTAAAATCTATAAAAACTAATATATAATTAAAAAAGTGTTAAATTAAAAATATATTATTTGTTATTTTTAATTTTTTAATTAATAAATAAAGAAATAATTTAAAAAAAAAATTATAAAAAAAAGTGCTTATCATAAACATATTGTATTAAAATTATCAATAAATCCACAAATCCAAAACATTTAAATTCAATTATTAACGAAATTCAATTAATAAATTAATTCAATTATTAACGAAATTCAATTATTTAAAATATATAAACAAACAACTAATTTTTGTTTTTATCAAATAAATCTAAAAATTAATTAAAATGAATACATCAACACAATTTTTCGATGCAACATTTCAATATATTTATCATGATTTATATATGGAATATTTACCTGAATGTATTACATCATTAGAATATACACCGTGGATTTTCTCAATGATTGGTGCAATACTAATTGGACTAAGTGGAGTTTTACCATTGGCCGTTATTAAATTGGATGAAAGCGAATTGAAAGATCGTAAGTGAAATAGTTTTTCTTTTTCTGTTTATTTTTTTTTTTGTTTAGAATTGAACATAGACAAATAGAAAAATAGAAAATTTTGTCTGAATTGTTTTTCTTCTATATATAAAAAAATTTTGGTGTCTTAATTTTCCATTTAGAATTCTGAATTAATTCCTATATACAGAACAATGTCTGAATCCTTTTTTTTTATTTAAACGCACGAACGAATTTTCTATAAAAATAATATTATTATTTTTAAAAATTTGTTTTTAAATATAAAAGTTATCATATTTAAATATAGTTAATCAAATAGTTAAATCTCAATTATCCTTTTCAGAGAAAATAAATAATAAATAATTTCACCCTAATATTTAAAAATCCCGACACATTTAACGAATATATTTTATTACCTTTTTTAATATATAAATAAAAAAAATATTTATTAAAATAATTGTAACTGAACAATAAATAATAAGAAATTATATCATAAAAAAAAAACTAAAAAACAAAAAATTTTTTTTTACACGATAATTAACCATGAAATGAATATTATAAATTACATATACATTTTTTTTATCGTTGTTTGATTCAAAAAATTAAAAATATCTCTATGCGGTTTTATTACGTATTAAACCAAATATAAATTTTTATCATATAATTTCAGTATAATGTATTTTATTTCTTATTTCTGAAAAATAAATAATTTTATCTCTTATTTCATTCGATTAATTTGATCGATTTTTACAGGTTATATACAATACATGAAATAATATTGATAAAAAAAAAAATTTGACAAATTCTGCAATATTTAACAAAAAAAAAAATAAAAAATACCATAGTATAATATAGTTATTTTTATTTTATACAATTTTATACAATTGTGTAGATTAAATACGTGTGAAAATTGATAAAATTTATTCATTTATTGTCTGTATATGTATTATTATACTCTCTTAATATATTATGCAATTTAATCGTAACTTAAAATGCAATTAAATGATTATATATACATAAAACTTAGAGGTTTTGAGGTTTTTTTTTCTGTTCAATTTTCAAAATATATATGATTTTGCATAAAATAATTATGATGCTGTATATAAGATGACATTATTATTGTTTAAAAATAGATAAATTTCAACTATTTATTTTTAATGTATATACATTACCAGATAATGAATGAGGTCAATCATAATACATTTTGAATATTAATTAACTATATATATATATATAGCTTAAATTATCTTGATCGTTTATGATATAATTATGGTTGATAAATAGAATACACAGTGCGACAATTAATATTCCGGACTGGTCCTAGGAAATACATTAAAAACACGATTTTTGAAATTTTTTTTGTAATATTTATTCAAAATATTCTCCTCCTGATTCAATACAACTGTTACATCGATTTAATAATGATTCAAATGCGTGTTCCTGTTCCATTTTGTGGTATTGCCTCTAGTGCGCGTGTAGATGCTGTTTGAATGGTTTAAATATCCTCAAAAAACATCATTTCAATTTCATTTTAAGTTTTGGGAACAAGGAGAAGTCAAATGGTGCTAAATCAGGTGAATACGGTGTATCATTTAACACACATACTTCATTTCGAGCCAAAAACTGACGAACAATAAGCGAATTGTGACTTGGTGCATTATCGTGTACCAAACATCAACTATCTGATTCACGATATTCAGGTCGAATACCACGAATCCTGGCCATCAAACGCGTCAAAACTTCGATATAATATGTGCCACTGACTATTTGACCAGTTGGAACGAATTCTTTATGGAGAATTCTCTTGCTGTCGAAAAATGTTACGAGCATTGTCTTAATTTTCGATGGAACTTTTCTTGTTTTTTTAGCCTGTGTTTTAGCCATCCACGAAACGTTTATAGCACTCAAAAACTTGTGTTCTACCCTTACAATTATCGCCATTAACGTGTTGCATCGATTTCAACGTTTCTATTGCAGATTTACCAAGCTTTGCGTTGAATTTAATGACTGCTCTTTGCTCCATGTTAAAATTTCTACTTCAACTAAAATATTGTTTCACAAGAAATGCCATAACTTTTTTATTTGTCAAACAAATGCAATGAAATTTTAACAGACGATAGAGAAAACATCAAGCTTGAAAACGCATGTTCCATCAAATAGATCGTCCGACTAGTTATTGAGATATGGTTTGAGTCCGGAATATTAATTGTCGCATTGTGTATTTAAATAATATATACGTTTATCGTTCATCTGAGATTTATATTAAAAAGCATTTAACGATTTCCGCATCATATAATTATCAAAGAAAATACTTTAGAATATCCAAAATATAATCGGAGTCGAATAAAATAATAACACCTCCTGGATTTTGTATGCGGCAAGGTATGAAAGACAAAGAACGGGATAAGAAAAGCGCCTTGAATTGAAACAATTTCTTTTTTTCCCCCATTTTTCATCCTGGATTTTGTATGCGGCAAGGTATGAAAAGCAAAGAACGGAATAAAAGAAAAACGTCTTGAAACAATTTCTTTTTCTTTTTCCCCATTTTTCATCAAACATATCTTGAATTTTAAAATCCCTATCAATCGATTGATGGGATGACAGCAAATATTTCAAATAATCACTTGAATTTGTTTATATGGGAGTTAAAGAGGATGGAATAAGAAAGAAGTGATGAATGACATATTTGGGGGTGTTTTTTTTGTGTGTGCATTTTTACTTATACAAAGATTCGTTGAGAAACGTTGAGGAAAACTCTAAAATTCCAAAACTAATAATTCACTGAATCTAAGTGCTTAATATGAATGTTTCATAATTGAGATGTTCAAGGAATTCTGTTAAAATTATTAATTAAAAAAGCCGACCGCATTCCCGCTATGAAATCATTTTAATTTAATTAAATTTTGTTTTAAATTTAATTGAAAATGTTTTAAAAAATATACTATCTAAATTGTTAGGTTGCGCAGTAATTTTCTTGATATGATATGCAATTTTTTTTTGAGAATTTTCCACTTTAAATGATTTATTCAATAAATTTAACAATAAAACACGGACGTTAATAAACATATAATCAAAAATATATAAAATTAAAATTTTTTTAAAGATTAAAAATCTACTCTATTGCGATATTTAATATCATTAAATTAATTATAATTAACCAATTTATATACAATATAAATAGCAATAATAAATTACATTATGCATATATAATAATTAATTAATTCATAATGCTATATATATCGAAATATACAAAAATATTTTAATAATTGTCTTTAATCATGCGACTATTAAAATCAATTTTTATCAAAAAAAAAAAAAAATTTAATTGATAACCGCAAAGTGTATTTATAATTGAATTTCCATTTTTTTTTTTTTTGGTAAATATAGACTATATAGCGAGTTATAAGCAAACAAATAAATATATGTTTTCAGTAGACTACTGATATATATAATTTATATCATTTCAATTGATATAGATTATAAATAAATAAAGTACGTTTGCATAAATAAAAAAAAATTTGGAAAATAATCAAATAATTAATATATATATAAAATGTGACTTATATTGTATTTATAATTATTATACTAATTGAAAATCATTCATATTAAAAATCATTAAAATATTTTTTTTATTATGATTTGATCTTTATTAGTATAAAAGTTGAAATTTATATAATATATTTAAAAAGAAAAAAATTGAATACACTTTTATCATCCATTATTATCTCTACTACGTAACAAAACAACCGCAATAATATAATATCATTAATAAATAACCATATATATAAATAAGAAAATAAAAGGATCTTTATTGCGATATATAAATAAAAAGAAAATGTTTTTTTTTTTTTTTTTTTTGTCACGGTACTAGGAACTGAAACGATTTTACACAATAATAAATCACGTAGACACAATTCATGTGTGCGCCTTCTTATTATTATATTACCTCATAGCTCAAATAAATTATTATGATCATAAATTTTTTTTTTTTATTGGGTTCATTCTTTAATTTTTTTTGTATTCATTGAATAGATAAACATCTATTTTATATTTGAAATATTGTAAATATAATACAAAAATAGAAATCAATTCAATTCAATTTTTTTTCATATACACAATACAATAAATTTAAGATTACATTTACTGATAAAAAATCTATTTATAAAAAATTTTTGGTTTTTGGAAAAAAAAAAAAAAATAATATTTTGATATTTTCTGGATATGAAATTCTATATCCATATATTTTAAAATTAATCATTTGTCTGTAATCTTATTAATAATTAAGTAAAAATAAAGAAATTTATTTTTAATTATATTTTAATGATTTTGTGTTGTGATGACAATTTTGTTAAAAATTATTTCTTATCATTTTGAATGCCGCCAACATTATATTTAAAAAAAAAATATTTATTGTTAAACAATTATTTATTTCTAATTGTACTGTTCTTAAATTTTGATTAATACTTATATATACAATATATATATTATAATATGTTTAATCATTGAACTGTAATTTGAAAATTCTATAAATATGATTTTAATACAGTTTAGATTTATGATTGATTTAATACCTTTAAGATTGTTAAACAATCTTTAAATCATTTCATTGAATACTAAACATTTAAAAGAAAAAATATTTTGATTATATTTTCTCTGCTAATCTGACTGATATTTTAATTAAGATAAATTCAATTATATTCATTAAAAATAATCAATATATGATCGTCAGTTGATGTTTCCGTTAATCGCAATAATATTATATATGATTTTTACAAATATTTATACAATTTCAATCAAAATCTCAGGTGCATAATAAAATTTTTTTAAGTTGTTTTAACAAAATTTATAATATATAATAATGGTGAAATTTTTCCTTCTAATCAAGAGGATTTTTGATATTCTTGAAAAAAAACAAACACATCCTTTCATATTTCCATAATAAAATATTTAATTAATTTTAAATAAAGTTTTATATTTTAATACAAAAAAATAAAATAAATATTTTTATAAATTCAAATATAGCCGCTGAATCAAAAACATTAAAAATATTATTAAGTTTTGCTGTTGGTGGTCTATTAGGTGATGTATTTTTACATTTATTACCAGAAACATGGTCCGCCAATAAATTAAATGACAGAGGTATTATTATATTATGTTATTTTTTTTCTTGTAAACGAAATAGAAATACAAATAAATAAAATATATTATAAATCTATAATTTTGAATATTTCTTATTTTTTTTTTTTTTTTGTATTTCAAAATAGGTCATCCATCATTAAGATCGGGTTTATTAATATTAGGCGGTATATTGTCATTTACAATTGTGGAGAAACTATTTTCCGGTTATACAAATGCGGATGAAGAGAATCCCCGACCGAAATGTGTTGAAATTGCAAGTTGTCTATTACGTAAAAATGGTGGTAAAATACCAGATGATCAAAAAACAGTTAGTTGTACGGCTGATGGTTCCTGCGATATTGAAGATGTACCAAATGGTTGTTTTTTGGCCGAACGTGAACGTCACAGTCGTGAAACACATAAAAATGTTGCCGGGTATTTAAATTTATTGGCAAATTCCATTGATAATTTTACACATGGTTTAGCGGTAGCCGGTTCATTTTTAGTATCATTTCGTCATGGTTTACTTGCAACCATTGCTATTTTATGTAAGTGTTCTATATATACATTTATTTTATTGTTATTATTATAATAAGGTAGTGCAGATTAATCGCAGGTATTGATTAAAAAATCACATTTGTTTGAAATTTGGAACTTATATATGGAAATATTAACTATATATTCATGTATTTCTAATTGATTTATTTTAGAATATTAAAATATTGAAAATTTCCCCGATTGATGTATCATTTATTGACTAATAAAATTCATATGATTAATAAAATATATTATAGAAATTCTATAACGTTTACTATTGCTATTATAGAATCTAATACATTTATGTTTTTAATTTTAACTTAATCTTCAATCATCGATGTATTTCTTAAGACATTTAAACGTCTTTACGTAATAAAAAATACAATATTTTGAATCATGAATGATAATGTCTTGATGAATAAAAGGAATCGAATCTGACGATTGCGTCTTAAAATGATTTTTGTATTTTATTTACAGTACATGAAATTCCTCATGAATTTGGTGATTTTGCAATATTATTAAAATCGGGTTTTAGTCGATGGGATGCAGCACGTGCTCAATTATTAACAGCTGGTGCTGGCCTATTAGGTGCCATCGTTGCAATTGGCGGTAGTGGTATAACATCAGCAATGGGTAATAAAATTATTTATTTAAATGATAAAATAATAACAATCAATATTAATCTGTATTATTATTATTATTATGATTGTTATCGTTTAATTTAGAGGCAAAAACATCATGGATTATGCCATTTACAGCCGGTGGTTTTTTACACATAGCATTAGTTACGGTATTACCAGATTTACTTAAAGAAAAGGATAAAATTGAATCACTTAAACAATTTACAGCATTAATATTAGGAATATTGGTTATGGCCGGAATGACTATGCTTTTTGAATCATAACCATAATAATGTGCGATTGGAACAAAACAAAATCATTTATTCATCCGCATTCATCATAATTGATTCATTCATGAATAATAATTTATATATATATATTTATATTGTTATTCTAGTAATTTTTTTTTTGGCACAAACGTTTCGGTTGTCGTTATGAAAATATTACAGAAAAATACCCAAAAATTTGACTTGTAATTCTAAAATTAAAATTAAAACTAAAAACCAAATCCATGAACCGACTTTATGATTAAAATGAGAGGTAACATGAATATAATAGAAATATTATCTATAATATAAACCATATCATATTTTTTTATTTGTTTTTATTGTTAATATAAAAAAAAATAATGTTAAATTTATTATATACATGTTTTTATTTTATAATAATAATAATAATTATTATTATATTAAAACAATAATGTGTAAAGAGATTTATGTAATATATATATTTGTACGTGCTTTATAAGTGAAAAAAAAAAATAAATAAGATGAAAATTCTCATTTTTATTTTTGATATCTATATATATATATATATATGATATATTATGGCCATAAAATTCACATTTATTTTTGTTTTAATATAAAAAAAAAAAAATTTATTACTATTATTTTTATTAAATTTGTATTGTAATATAATATTAATTTATAGTGTTATTCGTTCCCATACATATATTGATTGGTCGTACGGTTATAATTACCGACACCGTAAAAAACAACAAATTATGAAACCAACAACAGAACAGATACTGTTGGTTATCAGATGCTAAACCCGATAATCGTTGATTATAAACCGAACTTTTTTTTTAATTTTTTATTAATAATAAATTAACCATTAAAATAATTAATTCATTGTGTCATTGTGTAAGCAATATATATAGGAAATCATACGGTAAGGAATTTTTTTCATACGTTAAGGTGATGAGACACACACAAATAAATGGAGGAGATGACAATGATATATTTATAGAATAAAATGGACACTTAGTTATTAAATTTTGTGATAATTTCGATTAATTGTTTCCTAATTTTTTGTTTTTTATTTTTTTTTTTGTAAAATTGTTCATGTATTAGAAATATAAATAATTATTTTTGTAAATTTGTACTATAATATTATAAAAAATATGTATTAAAAAAAGATGTAAAAGATGTAAAAAAAAATTAAATAAAGACAAAAAAAATAATTTTTAATTAAAAAAATTGAATTTTAAAAAAAAAAAATAAAGAAATATTGTATTATATTGTTTAACTTTTGATTAATGATCGATGTCCTTTCTATAAGTAATAAAATATCTAATTTTATTATAGATTATCAAAAATAACCAGCATTGCAATCATCTATCGATAGCGAGTTCTAAGCCATATATTATTATTATAAATTAGTGGATTTGCGGTAGAAACATTTAAAAAACAGCTTAATAAAATGTACATGGAATTTGTAAATTTGTTAAATGGCTGCATATAAAGTTTAATGCGAACTTTATGGATATTTGAAATGGAATCCACAAATTAAACGAATTGGTCACTTAGAAATATGTTTCTTTCTTCGTATATGTATATATATATATATATATAATAGGATATTAACCTGGTTTATAAGCTATATTATTTTAATGTACCAGAAGAATAGTATGGAAGGCATAATTTAAAATTAAAGATACTTCTTATTAGAATTTAAATTCAAATATACAAGAGTATTCAAATATTCAAATATTCAAATATTTAAATATACAAGTATTTAAATATTCAAATATACAAAAATTCAAATATTTCAAGTAATATTCAAATATTCAAATATTATCTCTAATATTTATCTTTATAAATATAGATGTTTAAAAATTAGATTATTTATGAATTATTATTATTATTATTTTTTACATATTTCAGATAATTTCACAAATTATTATAATAAAAGCCTAAAAAAGAGTGTTTACGGGGGTGAATTTATTTTTAAAACAACAAATTTAAAAAATTGATAATATCATTCGGGTATTTTCGGAAGCCTAACAATTTTCATTTAAAAAAAACGCCTCTTTCCTTTCCACTCATTTCACAATAAACGATACAATTCTCTGTGTGTCAGAATAGTATCGCGCTAAAACACCGATTTTGCTGATAAGAGATATATTTTGTTGTTAAATACAACAACAAACCACAAAAGAATTTTCTTTTTATTTACCGCAAAAACCAAAAAAAATTAATGAAATGAGACGGCGGCACTGGTATATGATGGTATTAGATGAGACGAGAATTTCATTGAATTTTTAATTTTTTTTTTTTTTTTGTTTTTTAAATTATATTTTATTTTTATTTGTCTAAAAATAATCCAGTTTTTTTTTTCCTTTTTGATCATCAAAAATCGAAATAAATAAAGTATAATTTATAATTTAAATATGGAAAACCTATAAAGAAAATATTTTTAATCATTTTATTATATATGTTTTGTGTATAATTTATTTATTTATATAATTTAAAAGTATATTTATAAAAAAAAAAAAAAAAAAAAGAAAAAAAGAAAAGGAGAAAACTACGGGCAAAGTAAAAATAAAACAAAATTGTCCACGTGAAAATTATATAAGTATTAAATTTTTTTATTAAAAGTTACATGTAATTAAAAAATGAAAAAGGTAAATATATTTAAAATAATTAAACATACGGTATTTCAATTATAACACCAAAAAATGCACACAAAAAAACAAAAACAAATAAGTTATGTTTTTTTGTCTGTAAATTGAAACCTTTTGCAGTTGCGCGGTCCTTATTTTTTTTTTTTCTTGGTTTTTCACACAAAGACATTTTTTTCTACATAGGAATTTTACTTTATGAAAAAAAAAATAATAAATCAATGGCGGATTTATATTGTACATTGTGTGTTGAACAACCGAGAATAAAATTCCCAGAATTAAAATGGAATAAAAATTATTACAAGAACTAATTCTTTCTGTAATATATTGGCACATTTCGATGGTAAGCTATAAAAGTGAACATACTTATTACTACACAAACAGGTTTTTCTAATAATATAATAAAAAATTGCATGAATATAAAGCTCGATGTTTGCCGCCACCGCGCGATAATGTGTACAACAACAAAACCAACCACAAAATAGATTTTATCAGTTTTAGAAAAAGAATTCTAAAAAGATTAAATCATTTAAGATAAACAAATGTTTATTTTATAGATCTTTGTTAAATATACATAGCATCTTTTCCAAGCTATTATACCTCACATTCTTGTGCCAGTTTTTTTTATCAAATCATCACCTCCATAATAAAAAATATAATTTACGGATTATAGAATGCAGAAAGAAGTTAATAATTTAATTGTATTCAGAATACAATTAAAGTAAAAAAAAAATCTGATCAATTTTTCAATGAAATAAAAGAAAAAAAAACAGAAATCCAAATAGAAAATATTGTGTGCGCGTGGGAGTGTGTGAAAATTTAATTAAAAAATTACAATTTTTTTTTTCTTTTCTTATAGATTTGTGATTGTCAAGAAAAAACTATTATCGGATTATATATAGGTATATATATCTAAACTAAAATTGAATTAATATTTAATTAATTAAAATCGAAAACTATATATATACACCGGCACACCGGCGGCGACACGTTTGCCAATCATTGAATGCGCATACAAACTTCTTTTTTTTTTCATTTGATAATTTTTTATTTTCGTTGTGTTTTTGTGTGTAAAATTTTAAAGAAAAACCCTTTTTATTTTGGATTTTATTTTTTTTTTTTTTTAGTATATATTTCAATTATTTTTTAAATATTTTACAAATAGTGTGTTCCGTCGCGTAAACTATAATCGATTTAAAACACAAAAAAAAAGTATGGAATTGTAAATTGAAATTGCGTAATTGTTTTATTGGTTCGGTGTTATAATTTTATTTTTAATATATTAATTGGTGATTTTTTGTTGTTGTTATATTGTTGCTGTTGGTATTGTTGTGATGAAGTTTATGAAATCCATTTAACATCATAAAATTTCGGTAAAATTGGAACATATTAATAAAATTTGTTGGCTACAAATATGGAGAATTCAAATAGTAATAAATGTAATGATGAAATAATGTTAGATTCTAATGAGAATAATAATGAAAATACATCATTACCATCAAAGTTATTACATATGGATTCAGACATTGCTATGCCAATTGATTCAGAATGTGGTAAGTTTTAATATTTCATTTTAAAAAATATTTCTATTTTTAATATTAAATATTAAGTAAATTTAAAATAAATTTCACCATGCCACTGGCTTTAAAATAAAAAATTTAAATGGACCAAAAACATATGTGACGTATTGAAAAAAAAAACATGTAAACAATACAAACACATGTGGTTTCATTTATTATATAATAAAATATAAAATTTGATAAGAACATATGATTGTAGTTTGAGTGTGTGTGCGTGCGTTTGTTGTTTCTGATTTTCTTTTCGAATTGGTTTGTTTCAATGATTTCGAAAATTGTTTATTGTTTTTAAATTTTCATATTATCAATCTTTAAATGAAACACTATTCATTAATAGAGGGCAGTACATATATCATATTTTTGTAATTTAAAAATAAATATTTGTATTAATTTTGTGATTTGATTTTCAATTGAAATGGTCAGTTTATTAGTAATAAATAAAATATCCAGTAAGAAAAAAAGTATAGAGATAAGACAAATATTTTATTGTAATGAAAATCTGAATGTATACATTACAAATACAGAGCTCTATTTTAATATAAATGCCAAATATTTTTGATTTACAATTGTATATAATGTTTCTGTATACATAATTGACACAAACATATATATTAACACGTTGTATTCTCGACTAAATATTTGAAAAACGGGTATTATTAAAATAATTCAAATATGCGGCCGTATGATGTTATCGATTGGTAAAACCGGTAGAATTTTATAATACATACTATTTGTTAAATGAGATCGTATAATCTCTGATGGTGGCGATAGACTTCAAGAAGCAGATTAGTTTTTTTAACAATAAAAAAAAACACTAAAATTTATTATATATACAATTTTCATTGATAAATCAAAATCGATAAAAAAAAATAGCATTACGAAAACAAACCCCCTTTTTTCTTTTAACTTATATTTATATATTGAATATGAAACAAGAAAAACATCTATATATACATCTTATTAGAATAAATAAGAGAATATGTATTTATTTATAGTTTGTGGAAAAGGGGTTTAAAAGAAGTCAGTAAAAGTAAAACAGCTGTAGACTGTTAAAGAAATATATATAAATAGATACTAATTTTCCCTGTATTATACAATCAGAGAAACAATATGTTTAATATCATGATGCATTTCCAAAAATAAATCCATTATTAATTGAATGTTTAAAAGTAAAAAAAAAACCCGATATGATAAGAAACTACATAAAAAGAATACTTATATACTAATTGAATATCGATTGTTTTTAAATTATGAATTTCTTCATTTTAAATTAATTTAGTTGTTTGTATTATTTAAAATTATTTTTAGTTTATAAATAATTTATAGTTTAGTATTTTTAGTTTATAGATTTTCATCATTTTCCTATAAATTGTTATTTGTGTGTTGATAACAAAAAAGACTTCTATTTTTGTATCATTTAATTTCATACCGAGCCAAAAATTTGGTCTATTATATTTTTGTTGTTCATATAAATGCTTACCATAAAAACGGATGAAGTACTTATTATACTTAGTATATTGAATAAATTATTCACATAACAAGAAATAATAAAAAAAAATGTATGTAGTATAACATCATTTTTATAAATATCGAATGTCTTATATACATTTTTCAAATTATTTTCATCAATATATTTTATTACAAAATGTAATTATTTGAAATTTAATAATTTGTTATATATATGTTCATAAAAAAAAACCAGCAGTTAAATCCTCTCGTACAAAAATAAATAAAAATAAATATGAGATTAAAAACGTGACAAATAAACCATTTGAAATATACAATGTTTTAAGTTTTCAATTCGTTTTTTTCTTGTATGGTATATGGTTTTATAATGAATAAATTAATTGTTTTTAAGAATGTGTGGTGTATGTGTTTTTTTATTTTTATTTTTATATAATTTCAATTATGATCTTTATTTAATTTTTAAATTTCCAGCTTTACATTGTACATATATATATATATATATATATATATAGAGAAGTACAATAATTTTAAATTATTTATTTATATAAGTTTCATTTTTTTTTTGTTGTTTTGATAATATGTAATTATCCATTTAACTATAAATATGTATAATTGTATATACGACATATACATCCTATTATATAATTATTTAAAAGGAACGTTAAATTTGAAGTTAAAAAAAAAAAAAACATTTTTCTATAACATGTTACATATTATTATAATATAATATCGTCGTCGTCGTTTTGTATGTACAGTTGATTTTTTTTTGTTTTGTAAATGCATTCTATTTATAAATTTATAATACATATGACAACCCCATATAAATATAATCTCTAAATCGTTGTTTCAATTCATATTTTGGAAAAAACAATGAAACACAAACAATTATTTTATAGTAGTTGACTGTATGATTATTATAGTGTTATACATTCGATTATAATAATAATAATATAATACAACAACCGCAGAGAATCTTGTGATATATGCATTTTTGACATTTTTTTTAATTTTTTTGGTTTCTTCATTGAATCCTTCATATATACATGCATATGTTCTGAAAAAATAAATAATTTCAGTTGTTTTGTTATACACATGATTCTTTTACTTCTTTTTGAGATTAATTTTTTTTTTATTATTAAAAGAATAAGAAAGTCATTGTGTTCAAAGTCTATAACAAAAATGTTTATTCAATATTCATAAAATGATGTATGTTCTACATAAAAATAGTTGATATTCCATATAATTCATATATGGTATTTGTTATTATATTATAATTTTGTATATATGCCACTATATATTCAAATGATGACGAAAATATAAAATTGATATGTATATATATAGAATGATAGAATACACAATTTAAAGAATAATGAAATGCATAGAAATAAACTAATCGTTGTGTTTGTGTATGTTTTTTTTTTACTTACTCAATGCATATTCAAACACTTTAATATAATTCAACTGAATTTAACAATTTATGGGGTTAATATTTTTATTATATTTATTTTATTTTTTTCATGTATAAAGTCATAAATTTGTGTCGTTTAAACTGGATGTTTTAAAATGGTTTAAAATGTTAGTAAGAACTCTTTTTCGTTTTTTTTTTTCTAAAAAATGATATTTTTAAGAGATATAGAATCTTATACTTACTGTTTACTGCATGTGGATTTAAAACCCCGGTGCTGGTTTTGGCGTACTCCAAACCCCCGACCTATCTGCAGCTAAAGTCTTCCAATCCCGAATTTTAAAGATCATTATATCTGAATCTTACCATCTAGTCATAGGTCTTCCGGCTCTTCTTCTGGCTTACCATTCAGCGGTTTAGCCTCTTTTTGGTACACGTTCATAGTCCATACGTAAAACATGACCAATCCATCTTAATCTATTGGTTTTGATTGGCTTGATAATATTTGGCTCACCGTTTGTCTAATTCAAAATAGAATAAGGTATACGATGTATTATTACCAAAAATATGTATTATTCAAAAAAAAAATGTTAATCAATTGTTCTAATGTCAAAACAACTACCTTAAAAATACAATTCTATATATACATATTCAATAAAACAATATAATAAACTATTTTAATATTAATGTGTACACAAACGATTTAATACACCCGGTATATTTGTTGAACACAAAAATAAACACCCTCAGCTACATTAAAAGCACGCGCTTAAAACTGTGTTGTTTCAACTAATAATTTTAATTTCACTTTTTAAAATAAGGGTCAATAATTTTTTTTTTACATATATCAATCTGTATGTGGTAAAAATATATGTATTGTATATGAATGAATAAATATTTTATACATACCACCCAGTGGTGTAGTAAAACGATCAATAAAATAAACACACACACACATAACTTTGATTTTCTTTTGAATTTGTTTTCAACTGATATTATTTGGAATTTATTTTTGATATATTTCATTTTTTCATTTTTTTAAATTTGATTTGATTATTACATTTGTATTTCAATGCAAATCCATCAATCAACCACTCATACAGCACGTTACTTAACATTAAATCAAATGATGGCAGTTTATTTTTCTGAGAGTCTCTTTAAATCAAATTTCCCCAGTCGGTTCGTTTATGTAAAATTATCATAATTTAAAGAAAAAAACCAACAAATTATCTTTACATCATTTTTAATAGTTATTTATACATATTTATCCAAATATAAATTGTTTGAATATTTATTCCTTTTTTTTTTTTTTTTGCTGGGTAATTGCTTCCCGAAGTCATATCTCTGCCATTGGTATAATAACATCAAATTAATATTGTGAATATAATAAGATGTTTATATTATTAGATTTGACTGAATACTGTCCGGGACATTGAAGGACTATTGCGGGAACGGTTGTTTGTAATAACAATAACATTTTGAAATCCCCCATGCATATATTATATGAATTATCTCAAAATTACCCGTTAAAACTGTCTTACAATCAGTACAACATTCTTAATAATTTATTGGACTTCTTAATATGTGTGTTAAAGAACAAAATCCCTATTCATAATTTATGCAATATTTTTATATGACCTTTTTATACGCGCATAAATGCTTTTATTTATTTATATTAGTTTTTCTTTTTTCTTTTTTAACCTTTGTCATACATAACATATTTATATATTTAGAGGGACTATATTTTTTCTGATTTAAAATTTTTTTTTTAATTTTAATTATACCTGTGTGATATATATAATAATAAATCATTATAGGGAATATTTTTTTTAGGTATAATAATCGGTATAGTGGAAAAGGATAAAAGATTTTATAAAAAAAAAAAAAAAATGTAATATTAAAAAAAAGGCGGTAAAATTTATTATTTTATAAATATATTTAAGAAATGTTCGCAAATGCATATTTAAAACAAAACAAATAAATATTGATTTCATTCGATTTTTGGGTTGATTAAATAATATATTTATGTTAAATCTTTTTATATATTTAATCTTTGTCTCAAAAAAAAACTATTAACATTGAGTTTGCAATTTTATTTTTATTTTTTTTTCCTCAATGACATTGAGATTTTTTTTTCTTTACCAAAAAACCCCATATGAATGGAAAAGAAAAAAGAACCAGCTGATGATATATATTTTATTTTGTGTTTAAATTTCAAAAGAAAAAATACTTATATATTCTGTGAACAATAGAAATTCCCAAATAAATCCCTTTAAATACTATTTAACTGCTTTTTTGCTTTTTTGCAACCCTTAAAAATAACAACAATAGCCAATAATACATACATATGTATGTATATATATATATATATATATTTGCAAGTAAGGTTTTTTTTTATTTTACCCAACCAAAAAAAATCCTATAAATATATATGTTTATGAATATTTAAATTTAACTAATCCATATAATGGATGTCGTTCAAAAAATAAAATCAACTTGTATCATTTGAACAAAGTATTTGTTCATGTTCATTATGTTTGAAATAAAAAATTCTTTACAAACGAAAATAAAAAAATTTGAACAATAAAATATATAAATCATTTTTGGATTTCTTTGTTATATTTGCTTTGATATATATATAGATCAATCTCTATATGTCTAGTCTGGACTATTATATTTTACGCGCCAAATCGCCTCAATAAACTATGTATATATATATAATAACATCGTCAATAGATAAATGAAACTTAAAACGATGATTCTTACAATTTAAAATAATAATAAGTAAATCTATATATATTATATGAACAGTAGCAGGTAAAAAATGACATCAAAAGCTGCTCCAAAAGGCAAACATCTTTAAACTGAATCAAATTCATTCGATAAATTCTTTTTTATTTTGTTAGGTAGTAAAATTCCTTCTTTTTTTTTGTATGAATAAGTATTTTATTACTCTTGTTTTGCAGTTTTTAGAAAATGGAAGTTTTTCTTATCAATCAAGATAATGGGCGAAGTGAATAAAAAATAAGTAATTAACTATAAGACGAAGTTTAGTGTAAAAGCAATTGCCTTTAAACATAGCAATTACTTTAAGCAAAAAAATTTCAGCTCGTTGTGAGGTCAAATTGGGTTGGTTTTTTTTTGTTTTTAGCCTAGCATAGTGAGGTGCTTGAAATTTTATAAGCAAAAGCTAAAAAATTAATGAATCAGGTAGGCTTTATTCACACCGAATTCAGTATAATCTAAAAAAAATAGCTATATCTGGAAAATTTGAAAAATGCTAATGCAAATGCTTTTTGCTAAAAATTTAAATTCATATTCTTAAATATTTATTCACATAAACGTAAGTAAATGCTTACAATATTACAAGATTTTAGCTAATGCTTACTTTTATTCACTTGACACAATAGCATATAAAGGGTGAATTTTTAGCTATTATCTTTTTGGCAACACTGGTTTAAACAGCTGACGCACGTTTCGTGTTTTGTTTCACTGTCAAACATCTTCAGTTTGGTCTATAATTTAACCATGAATCGTCTTACAAACGAACAACGCTTGCAAATTATTGAATTTTATTATCAAAATGCGTGCTCTGTTAAGAAAGTTCATCGCGACAAAATTGTATTCAGCAAGGAAGCTCATTTTTGGCTCAATGGGTACGTAAATAAGCAGAATTGTCGATTTTGGAGTGAATATCAGCCAGAAGCATTGCAACAGCTACCAATGCATCCAGAAAAAGTCACGGTTTGGTGCGGTTTATGGGCTGGTGGCATCATTGGACCGTACTTCTTCAAAGATGATGCGAATCGTCTGTACGTATCTCTGAATGGTGAGCGCTACCGTGAGATGATATCCAACTTTTTTTGCCCAAAATGCAAGAGATTGACTTGCATGACATGTGGTTTCAACAAGGCGGGGCCACGTGCCACACAGCACGCGCAACAATGGACTTGTTGAGAGGCGAGTTCGGTGAACATTTTATTTCACGTTCGGGACCGGTAAATTGGCCGCCTAGATCGTGCGATTTAACGCCTTTAGACTATTTTTTGTGGGGCTATGTTAAAGGCTCATGTCTATACAGACAAGCCCGCTTCAATTGACGCATTGGAAGACAACATTGAAGCATTTATTCGTGAGATACCGACCGAAATGTTGGAAAGAGTATGCCAAAATTGGACTAAGCGGATGGACCATTTGAGGCGCAGTCAAGGTTCAAGCATGAAATAATCTTCAAATATTAAATTATATGGACCGTACTATCGATTCAAATAAAGATTTCATGCATTTATCTGATTTATATGTGTTTTTTTTTTGAAAAACTTTCCTATAGCTTTTAAAAAATCACCCTTTATATAAGATTTTTTTATATAGATACGGATGCATTTTCATCAAATTCATTATAGATATGTCTCATGTACCACGTTGCAGAACCGTAGGTGACAATTGGTCTAGACAATATTTTATATAACTTTACTTTCCTAAAGTAATGCTTTTTATGAAATGCCGACGGCAGACGACGGCAAATGTCAAATTGAAAATACATGCATTTCAATGTAGGTGCTTTTTATGAATATTGGACGGCGGACATATCGACGGCTGACGGCGGACATTGATATTTTTTCTTCTATTGCTGACCGTCGTCCAAACTTCATTTTTCATTTTATTTACATTTTATTTAATTTTTATGATTTAATTTCATAATAATAAAATATCCAGTTAATTTACAAACTAATAAAAAATGGAATTATTTGACAGCAATTGGTATGTATTATTAAATTTCGGTGAAATATGAAATTAAATCATAAAAATTAAATAAAATGTAAATAAAATGAAAAATGAAGTTTGGACGACGGTCAGCCGACGGCAATAGAAGAAAAAATATCAATGTCCGCCGTCAGCCGTCGACATGTCCGCCGTCCAATATTCATAAAAAGCACCTACATTGAAATGTATGTATTTTCAATTTGACATTTGCCGTCGTCTGCCATCGGCATTTCATAAAAAGCATTACTTAACTAAAAACAAGATCATTTTATACGACCAGGCAAACAATCAAAGCGCAAATCACAAGGATGATCGATACACAATAAGAATAATAGGTTTTATCTATGTTTAAAAAACCTACAAAAACATTTATGTCATAAATCTTATTATACATAAAAAAAACAAACCTTGCGCATATAAAAAAAAGACTCATAAATATTTTTTTGTATATCTTTAATTTATTGATTAAATTCTGTTTTGACATCTAATATAAAAAAAGACACAAATAATTTGCAAAAACATCAAAACATCGGTAATGGTCTTTCTAAGTTTAGTGAACAATGGATATCTTGTATAAAATAAAATAAATACTTTAGAATTTATCTTATATATATATATAACGAACCATGAAAAACAAGAAAAGGTCAATTCAAAACATTTTTAACAATACAAAAAAAAAGCATAGATATAAATAGATAAATCACAAATTGTTTTATTTGAATTTTCTCTTCTTTTTATTTTTGGGACCAATTTTTATTTCGAAAAATTTGGAAAAATGGTAATTTTTGCCTTCTTTTTTAATAATAAAAAATAATTTGTTTCTTTTGTTGTGCTACTTTATTATTATTATATTATTAGTTTTTTCCTAATATTTACTATTATGGTACAATGAACTTAGTTGTGTACCTTTATTTATTATTGTAAGATACATTTTGGGTTTAGGTTTTTTACTGGAAAAAACGGACACAGTTTTATATTTACATTTTTTTATATTTCCTTATACATGGAAAAAAAATGTTGAATTAAATTTATATTTTATATTTATATATTTGTCTTTGATATACAATTTGGGATAGTTTTTTTGAGATAGGTTTTTATGGTTTAATAAATATTTTCTTATTGAATGAATTGCTGTTGAGTTGTTTGAAAAATGTGAATAAAAATTAATTTATATTTCCCATATGATGATGAATATGATATCATCGGCTGTTTTTGATTCCAATAACAATATGTGATTCATTTTATTATTGACTATATCAATCTAAATATAACTCATTTATAAAACAAATTAAATCAATTAATATAAAAATCTAAACAGAAAAAAAAAATTGGAGTTTATCCTAAAATGTGTGTAATTAAATTTTTTTTTTTTATATAAAAATGTTCTTAATGCGGTTTTAATCTCATCGCATACAAAGAAAAAAAAACAAACAAATTTCTTTTTTCGTAAACATTTTTGTCTTATCGCAACTTAAATTACTATTCGTTTACAAAAAAAAAAAAAAACTTTATTTTTTTTATAATCCAAATGGATTTTGTAATCCCCTCCTTAAAGAATTTCTCTTGTTTCACATTTATTTCAATCATAAATCGACAACTACGGCGTCGGCGACGACGACGGCAATGATGACAACCAAACGAATATGATTATTAGATAATATAAATGCTAATATTACATCACTAATAGAATATACCGTTTCAAAATCTTTTAGTTTATCTAAAAATGTAAATAGATATATTCATTTAACGACATATTTACCTTGAAAAATATTTTGATTTTTATGTATTTTCATGTGTATATATATTTATTTATAAGGATATATGCAATCAACCACACGAAAATCAAAGACGACTATGGGAAAAGAAATGTTTATACTTTTAAGGAAAAAAAATAAAAAAAATCAACGAAAATAAATAAATAAATTGTATAATGATTTTTTTTTCCTATACATAATATTTTATGTCTTGTCATTTTGTCTATATACTATATTTATTTTTCTTGTGGTATAATTTAATGGAAATATTTTCATTAAAAATCTTCTTTTTTTTTTGTGTTTAAATTAAATTCATGGATAACGTATAAGATAGATAGGGTTATAAAATACAAAAAAAAAATATAAATATCCTGAAAATAAAACTAAAATTTAATGAATTTAATACTAAAATAAAAATAGTACATTAAAGTTAAAAATAAAATAAAAATGCAGACTAATGTACTGAAGATAATACGTGATTTATTTTTATTATTAATTTTGTATATATATATATATATATGCGATGTCTGTACGTAGTAATAATGTTTATAAATATATATGGTGGTGTTAAAGGGGATGAAGACATTTATTCTTTTTTTAATTTTATAATATTAAATAGGGAAAAATATCGTTACTCACGTCTTTTTCGGGAAGACACACAAAAAAAAAATCAACATCGATAAATTTATAAAAATAAAAACAACATTTATTTTAGTTATTTTAACACATTATTTTAGTTATTTTTAAACTAAACACATTGATTTTTAATTTTTCCAAAAATATTTAGTATCCTTGTAAATTTACTCTTTTAAAGATATTTTTCTTTTTTTTTTTATTCAAATTTTAACATTTAGATAACATAAATTTTTAATTTTCAATTGTTGTAAATATCATTTATTGACGATGACTAATCAATCTATAAATATAAATATTGAAATCCTGCAGATTTTATTTTTGTGTAGATTTTTTTTCTGGTGATTGAAAATTCTTTCAAAATTTTACTACTGAACATTTTTCCTTTTTTTTTTTTAATAGAATTCTTGTTTTGATTTTGGAAATTTTGTAAATCTTGTAATAATCTTGAAAATGAAATAAATAATTGTATTTTTACCTACAAAAAAAAATGTTATTACACATTATCTTAAACAAAAAAATTGTCTTAAATTTATTGGAAAATTTTATATATAAAATAAATGCAATGCAATAATAAATTAACTGATAAAATATAATTTATAATCAATATTATTATATACGAAATCAATCCGAAATTGTTGATAAAAATAAAATCACATTGTCAAAGTATACAAATGCTATATATAGGGGTTTATTTTAATTTTTTTTGTATTATATATACTTGAACATAATTCTATAATTTTTTATATATCAATGTTGATTATTTAACATTTAAATTAGGTATATGATAATATTCGTGAAACGTTATACGAAAAATAATTTCATAATATTTTACATATACTCATAATTGATTGACATGAAATTGATCAAACAAAGCATATGTTTAATTCCCAGGCTATATATACAAAATAAAATTATATATATTATTTTTTGATAGAATAAAATAATAGTAAAAAATATATGTCTCTTTATCTCTTCTATATATATATAGTTTTACGGGCATATACCATCTAAAAATATATATAGAAAATTAATAAAATTGCGTGAATATACACATATTTTTTGGCTCGTGTTTATTTCCCTTTTATTTTTATATTATAAAATAAAATATATCAAACTGTATATAATTATCATTAAATTATAAAATATTGATAATCTTTTTGTATACGGACAATTAACGAAATATTATATATGTATGCATGTATGTATATTGAAGTAACAATGCATAATTGCATTTTGTATATTTACTTAATGCATTCGTATCTATATACTTGTATAAAAATATTATTTTGTATAAATTATTTTATATATATAACGCGGGAATTAACCATATGTTTAAACAAAAAAAACTGGGCCCTTTTATATATATATATATAAAATGCACTCCAATCCATAATCATATATATACCAATTTCCAATTTAAATACAATTGTTGGTATATAGTTTTCAAAATGCAATAGTTATTGATATATAAGAGTTGTGTTTCATCATAGATCCGCAGACCCGCAGTTCTTGTTTTTTTTTGAATACACTCTATTCCAATTGTAAGGTTATATTATAAAGGGTGATTTTTTAAAAGCTATAGGAAAGTTTTTAAAAAAAATACACATAAAATTCAGAAAAATGCATGAAATCTTTATTTGAATCGATAATACGGTCCATATAATTTAATGTTTAAGATTATTTCATGCTTGAATGTTTACCTTGACTGCACCTCAAATGGTCCATCCGCTTAGTCCAATTTTGGCATACTCTTTCCAACATTTCGGCCGGTATCTCACGAATAAATGCTTCAATGTTGTCTTCCAATGCGTCAATTGAAGCGGGCTTGTCTGTATAGACATGAGCCTTTAACATAGCCCCACAAAAAATAGTCTAAAGGCGTTAAATCGCACGATCTAGGCGGTCAATTTATCGGTCCCGAACGTGAAATAAAATGTTCACCGAACTCGCCTCTCAATAAGTCCATTGTTGCGCGTGCTGTGTGGCAAGTGGCACCGTCTTGTTGAAACCACATGTCATGCAAGTCAAGCTCTTGCATTTTGGGCAAAAAAAAGTTGGATATCATCTCACGGTAGCGCTCACCATTCACAGTTACGTACAGACGATTCGCCTCATCTTTGAAGAAATACGGTCCAATGATTCCACCAGCCCATAAACCTCACCAAACTGTGACTTTTTCTGGATGCATTGGTAGCTGTTACAATGCTTCTGGCCGATATTCACTCCAAAATCGACAATTCTGCTTATTTACGTACCCATTGAGCCAAAAATGAGCTTCGTCGTTGAACACAATTTCGTCGCGATAAACTTTCTTAACACAGCACGCATTTTGATAATAAAATTCAATAATTTGCAAGCGTTGTTCGTTTGTAAGACGATTCATGGTTAAATTATAGACCAAACTGAAGATGTTTGACAGTGAAACAAAACACGAAACGTGCGTCAGCTGTTTAAACTAGTGTTACCAAAAAGATAATAGCTAAAAAATCACCCTTTATATAGGATGAATGATGAGGATTATACATTCAGTTGCATATATTTATTCTATTGAAATCAACGTGCAAATATTGTACATTTTTTAATGGCTGTCTGGATGAGGTGGTTGGGGTGGTGGTGGTGCATATAAATATATATATATATATATATAATATTCTATTATATTAAATGTGATTGCAAATATGTGAACTATCCCTTTTTTTTTCTATTCAATTTTATCATTACTAATTTTGAAAAATATTATATTATTTGTGTAGTGCCATTGTACTTTACTATTGTATATACTTTCATATGAATAGGAAAATGTATCAACTGTAAAGTAGTACTCCACATGATAAATATTATTATTTTTATCATTTTCATTTTATTATATTATATTTATATGTATAATCAAAAAAAAAACTAAACTGATAATACGACTAAATGTATATTCGTATACATAGTTATTAAAACTATAACGCAATAATACATTGCATTTTATAATAATTTATACATATTATATATATATATAGTAGATATATATAGATTAATTTATATTTGGTGTATCATATATGTGGAACATTTATCCATATGCATGGTCCCGGTTCGTTGGCCTCTTACATGTATATATATATATGGTAAACTGCGTGAATGAATGGTATAGATAGGGGTGCCACCAGGTTTATTCATCTGTAGATTAAATATATACGTATATACTAAATTTATTTATAGTATTATTTGTATATATATATATATACAAATATGTGTTGTAAGGGGTAGTCAAGTAAGCGGGACCTGAAAATGTGCACCTGGTGCTAAATTTTTATTATTATACTATATTCGACAATATATTTGTAATACTTTTGTTTTTGTTGGTTTTTTTTTGTATATACGTTTATTGCAATATCGGTCATTGGTACTTACGAGAAAATATGTTTTTTTTTTTGCTTTTATGCAGCTATACATTCATGTATATATATAGGTAATAGTTTTCCGAATATTGATTTTCAGACATAAAACCATTATTATTTACTCTAAGATTATTGTTTTTTGATTTTTGGGATCAAGATGAGACGTTCTGGCAACTATATATATATTATTTGTGGTATGTTTTAGCTTAGTTATTTGTAGAAAAAATATTTATATAACTTTTATAGTGTATTATTATAACAATATATGTTATTTGAATGAATGAATGTTTTGAAGAAGAAATACTAAATACAATTTATTGATGTGAGTAAGAAAACAATTGCATGAATTATATATTGTGTATGTGAATATAAAGTTAAAAATGGATTTTAGAAGATATCATTATTTAGTGTAGTTTTTTGATCATTGTTGTTAGAATTTCATCGAATTTGAATAGTAAAAACGTGATTTAAAATGACTTTAAAAGTAAGTGTATAATAGAATACGCGGGCCATTGAGATGATTAATTACTTTTAAAAACGAAATAGTCATCAATAAGTTAGATAAAAGTTTTACATGTAATCGTATTTAATTGTAGAACAAGGATTTTTTAGTTTTTTTAAGGATATATTACACGTTTTTTTTAAGGGTACATTAAGGATTCATACTAATCATAATTTTTGAAATTAATAATTATATTCATATATATACAAATATCATCTTTATAATAAATGTATATAATATATTTTAATATGTATGATCTGCATGTGAGAAAATATCTATATATATGTATTGTATATAGTATAGTAAAAATCAAATCCCTAAAATATTATATTTAACCATTTTCCTCATATTGTTTATTCAAAAATTATTTTCCATATTTAATTTGCACCCCAAATTATAATACAACCAATAACAATAACTATACCTATATTTATAAACAACAAAACAAAATCTTCATTTCATTTCTTAACATATATATTATATTTATATATGTATATTGATCAACGTTGGATGAGATGATGTATATAATTTAATCCATAAATTAATACTTTCATATAATATATATCGTACGTTATATACTAGCAAAAAAAAAAACATTATTTTTTTCTGTTCTTATTTTTCATTATTGATTTTCAAAAGATTTTTTTTTTTATTTTTTGCCCTTTGATTTTCTTCTTTCAATACAATTTTTCACATATGCTATATATTTATTCTATATTGATAGATGTAAAATAACGATAAGGGAAATACATATATATATATATATATACATTGATTGAATAAACAATAAAAACAATATCAAAAAAAAAAAAAATTTGACAATCATAAAATTTAAAAAAAAAATAAAAGAAAGATATTTTATATATGAAAGTGTTAAATGTAGTATATAAAGAAAATTTACTATTGATTTTTTTTTTAAATATAGTATAAATAAATAAAATTTTATACCATTTTATACCTATATATGATTATTGATTATTATTCTAAATAATCAATGTTATTAAAATATAAACAAGATTTATATAAAGGTACAATATTTCGGGAAAAAATAAAAAGTTTTTTATGTTTTACTAAAAAAAAGAAAAATTACCAATAAAATACCATCAATGTATTACATATAACTAATTTTTGAATTTTTTTTTCTAGTATATTTTTCCGCAACCGTTCAATTTTATTAGTAAAATTATTTGTACCAAAAATATTTTTTTTTATTTCAACAAAACCAACCCTTTTTTTTGTTTTATATTATCTCAATATAACATAAATTTTTATAGGTAATTTTGTCTTTTCTAAAGGGTTATTTTCAGGTAAATTGAATATTAAAATTGATTATTAAAAATTTGAATATTAATTTTTAACGCCTTAATTCGTCTTCCCTTTTTTTTTATTATTATTATTATTGAAAAGTATTATAATAATAATATTAATGTTGTGTTAATTGAATTTGAATTTGATTTTATATTGTTTAATCATCAAAAATATGTTTATTTATATTTATTTTTTTTTGTAAAAAGAAAGGGATTAATTTGTGTATATAAAGTTTTTATTTTTATTATTATTTAATTAAATAATTGATTGATTAATGGTTTTTTATTCTTATAAGACATTAAAGAAAAAATAAAATTACATAAAAACAACTGCTCTTTTGTTAATTAATTCTTCAATTATTTAATATTTGTTAAAAATATAATAACACATCACTATTTAATAGGGGTATTTCCTTATCCTATTATAGTATAAAGAAATATAGTTAATTTTTGTTCTGGAAAATAGTCCTTATTATATTTTTATAACATCTTTTAGTAATATTTTGTAATCTTAAACATCAATTAGAAAAAAATGTTCATGAATTGAATTGAAAATTTATTCCTCAATAGAGTTTCTTTGCTCGATTCATTTCTCGACATAGATTAGGAATTTTTACTGAAATTTATTATCAAAAAATAAATAAAGGGTGATTTTTTAAGAGCAATAGGAAAGTTTTTCAAAAAAAATCACATAAAATTCAGAAAAATGCATGAAATCTTTATTTGAATCGATAGTACGGTCCATATCATTTATAGATTGAAGATTATTTCATGCAAATGTTGACCCTGACTGCGCCTCAAATGGTCCATCCACTTAGTCCAATTTTGGCATACTCTTTCCAACATTTCGGCCGGTATCTCACGAATAAATGCTTCAATGTTGTCTTCCAATGCGTCAATTGAAGCGGGCTTGTCTGTATAGACATGAGCCTTTAACATAGCCCCACAAAAAATAGTCTAAAGGCGTTAAATCGCACGATCTAGGCGGCCAGTTGACCGGTCCCGAAAGTGAAATAAAATGTTCACTCAGCGAAATCGCCTCTCAATAATCCATTGTTGCGCGTGCTGTGTGGCATGTGGCGCCGTCTTGTTGAAACCACATGTCATGCAAGTCAAGCTCTTGCATTTTGGGCAAAAAAAGTTGGATATCATTTCACGGTAGCGCTCGCCATTCACAGTTACGTTACGGTTCTCATCATCTTTGAAGAAGTACGGTCCAATGATGCCACCAGCCCATAAACCGCACCAAACTGTGACTTTTTCTGGATGCATTGGTAGCTCTTGCAATGCTTCTGGCTGATATTCACTCCAAAATCGACGATTCTGCCTATATACGTACCCATTGAGCCCAAAATGAGCTTCGTCGCTGAACACAATTTCGTCGCGATAAACTTTCTTAACAGAGCACGCATTTTGATAATAAAATTCAATAATTTGCAAGCGTTGTTCGTTTGTAAGACGATTCATGGTTAAATTATAGACCAAACTGAAGATGTTTGACAGTGAAACAAAACACGAAACGTGCGTGAGCTCTTAAAACCAGTGTTGTCAAAAAGAAAATAGCTAAAAAATCACCCTTTAGTATACATTCCCAATTCCATCGAAATTACCATATATATTTAAATCTAAGATACATTTTGATTACTGAACTGATTTCTGAAAATTATCTTTTAATATCTTAACCTTTTTATCATCTTAAAAACAAAAACTTAATTATCTAGACAATATTAATATTTGATTTACCAAAATGTATTATATATAATTTTTTCTCAATATAGAAAAATATTAATTATGAATTTTTTTGGTATATCAATCCAATTGAAATTCAATCAAAACACATCATTCTTAATTATAAATAATCAAATTCAACTTATTAGATATTAATTTTTTTTTATATATTATAGATACTGAACAAACTTGTTATACGAATAAATTATTTACTTAAATCATTTACATGAATATTATCCCATTCTCATATTTTAATTTTTTCCAAAACAATTGACTTAATTTGTATATAAAAATATATATAATTCAATATTATTTAACAATATACCAGTTTTTTATTTTTATTTTTGGGTTATTATAAACATACCTAATCCTAAACTATATGTATAAATAAATAAATTTGTGCGGTCGGTGACATTTCTTTGATTTGAAGACATTTTTCATTAACTGAATGTTGATATATATATATTGTTTGTATATATATCTAATAAAGGTATTTGGAATGCATAATTTTAGATACATGAACGTGTATTACTTCTTCTATATATAGAAATTTCATTAAGAAAATATGCATTATTAGGGGAGTTATAGGTAACATATTCTATATATCGTACTTACTTCTATGGTATATATATACCCCAATCGTCTTTTTAATAATATTATATATATATATATATATATATATATATATATATATATATATATATGATGTACAAAAAATAAATAAATAGGTTTTCACATATTATAAAAATAAATACATGTAACGCATTTTCGCATCTGCTTCTTAATATTTTATAATATACAATTTTCTATTTTCTTATAAATAAATTGCTCAGGGTGATGGGGTACAATAATAATAATAATAATATTATTATTACATATAGGTATATATATATATATATATATATATATATAGAAATTCTACTTAGGCTATAGTACATGTATATCCAAATACATATATTTTATATAAAATGCATATAGTACACATTTTTAAGGTTTCATTCACCCTCTTTTTTTTTTTCTTCATAATTTTTCTTAATAGATCCTCTTATTGCATTTTTCTCTATATATATACTTTATATAAGAATTATATACACGTAAACTAAGTATATAGATAACGTACACAATTCGATAAATTAAAAATTCGAGTATATTTAAAAAAAAAAAAAATTTTGTTTCAAGAATTGTATTTATATCTGAAAAGCAAAAAAATAATAATCAAAATCAAAAAGGGATACATTAAATAAAATAAATTATAGCACGGGCCTCTTAAAATAATATTTTATATATATATATATATAAGTAAATTTATATCTCAACTGATTTGTAGCAGTTGTTTTGATATATTGTTAATATATATAATAACAATATAATAATGATATTGTGTTGATAATAATATACAAGGAGAAAGAAAAGAAATAACCACTATGCATTCAATTGAAAATGATCTCATGTGGTGTTTTTAACTATGATCATTATTTATATATATATACGAAGTCAAGATGTGCAACTCCTTAATGTACATATATAAAATATTCATCCGCAAAGATACATCTTTATGTGCAATATATATATATATATATATATTCATCTGATCTGATTCTATACATGATTATTAATAATTATAATGTTTTTAACATTTAATATATAACACCCCATATATGAAAAATGATTAATTTAACAATAAATTGGAATAATCATATACATTCATCGTCTTCTACATATAGTATAGTATTTATTATAAATAAATTTAAAGGTGAAAAAATAAATGTTCAATAAAGAATTAATTATTACGGTGCGATTTTTATTTTATATATAACATCATTCATTTTTAATATCATTCACGTGTATATTCTTTTAACATTATAAGTACATACAAAAAAAATAGTTATTTATATATATATATATATATATAGACAATTATATTTCATCATACATTTATAGATGAAAATATATTTACATTTTTTGTTGTATCCATAATCTGTTGGGGGACGATAACTATTAATACTTAGAAATTATAATGAAAACCACATAACTTTAAATAAATATAATGATCAGCTTTAATATATTATAATTAATTGTACATGGCTAAACTTAAAACTGAAATCATTGTATTCTCAGATCATATTTGAGTGTAATTAATTTTTGTATTTTTCAGAATTTTTTTAAATTTATTATATATTTTTAGTATTTATCATATTGTTTATGTTTTAAGACTAAAACAAATTAAATTTATCAATCGCGTTTATTCCAAATAACCTAAAAAAGCAAAAATAGTAAGTACAAAAACCTTATATTATCTGACTGTGATGTGTTATTGAAATGGGATTGAGAGAGTGAATTTCAAACACTAGTCAGAAAACAAATTTTAATTTAACAAAAAAGAAAAATCAAATGTTATTCTGTTCTTTGTTAGTTTTATGACATGGTATAACGATTGCAACATCTTTCGTTAGGTAGAATTTCATTTATTTATTTTTTCATTATATTTTCTTTCTATTTTTATAAAAAAAAAATTGGTTCTTTATCATACAGACTGTATGATATCAATATTTTTTTGACAAATATCAATAAAACACGAGGGATAAGGGATAATTTATTAATTTAAAATATAAAGCTTAATATTTTGTTCAATTATCTATTGTTTAATTTTCCAAAAAATTAATATTATTTAATGATGAACCACAATTTTGTTAATGATGAAAAATATTTTTCAATATTCTTATAAAACTTTTTAATTTTTTTTTTTTTGTTATTATTTGTTTTACGTATTTTAAATTGTTCAAATTTTATATAAGAAACTGACCGAAGTAAATAAACCGAAATGACAATTAAAATTAAAGGAATCTCATTATAGAATAAATAAAAAGTATGATTTCATTTGTGTATCTATCTCTAAAAATATATTTTATATGTATATATAAAATTGTATATAAATAATATTATTTTTATAAATTATATTCATTATAAATATATACAAATAATATAATATATTATTTTTAATTATAAACATGATGAGTGTGCAAAGTTTGTTTGTTATCAAATGTTACCCATGAGACCATGCAAACATCATTCAATGCATATTAAAATAAAATTATAAATGGAAAAGATTTGTATAGTAGTTAGTCAAATAAATAAAAAAAAATATAATCGTATGTATTTATAAAAATAAACAAAAAATGACCAATTTTGAATATCGAAATATAATTAATTATTCATCTAACATATCATTTAATATTTAACATATGAGAATTTAAATAAAAAACCAAATTATTGTGATTTTTTTTTTTTTTTGAAATACATATGTATAAAAAGATTATAAGGACATGATAAAAATTTCAAATAGTTGAATTTTTAGAGAGATACTTTATTTTCTTTTAAAAATAAATATATAGAATAGGAATTTAATTTTTGCAATTTTATTCTTTTGAAGAATTTTAATAATTCAGACGCCAAAATTATGTAAATTAATTTTATATAAGAAAAATTTCTATATTTATTTTATTTTTTTTCTTGTGTTTTACTTTTGCGGTGGTAATTCTCAAATTTATTTATATGGGTAATTTAATCTTTTCCTGTCATATATCGTATATATATGTATATAAGTACAAAGTATTGTTTATTGTTTTTTTGTTTAACAAAAATTTTAGTAGATATTTATTTTTTTTTTTAAATATAATATAATGTATTATTTCGGCCCATTGGTCTGTATATTAGTTCTAATAATTTTTTTTAGTTTATTTACTTTCTATAATAGTTGGTACATATAAATCGCCTTCATATACCCAGCATCTTTTCTTCTTTTTTTTTTTTTTTTAATATACGTTATGTACATTAAAAATATTGTGTAAACATTTCGGTTTATATTGTTAGTTCGAAAGATATTTTACACTGCAGTACAAAGAAATGTATATTATTGTTATTCATCATATTTATTAAATGAAAAACCGTTGAATACTATGGCAGATACATTTCAGAAATAGTTTCTTTCACCTAAAATACTATGGTAATTGAAGGATTTTCTACCACTGTAAAATTATATTTATATATTATATATATAGAAAAGTTAAAAGTATCCTGAAAAAAATATAAATAAAATTAAATAAAAAATACATCAATTTTTCTGCACACTTAATTGTATTTATGTTTTTTTTTTTCAATTTGTGCAAATAAACTCTTCGTAGTACATAAGATTTTTTTTTTATATTTTGCTATAATTATTATATGTTTTGTCTTATGTTTGTTAAATGTCGTTTTGTATAAGATCACATCTACAAAAGGACCAACAATAAAAAAAACTACACAGTTGCATATGTACCGTATGGTGTTTTTAACGGTTATTATTCTGTTACATATATGCATATTTATATATTTATGTTATAATACTGTACAAACTGTTTTTAAACGATATTATATTCGCACATTATGATTATATATCATCAGCATATACTCAATATAAATAATATGTAGTAGAAAGATTTAATGAATTTTTTTTTGTTATGAAAACAAAAGTTTTTTTTTTTTTTTTTTAATTTTTATTATGAAGGATGAATGTTTATGTTGTTTGTACTGGTAAAAAAAAGTTAAATGATGTATGTGATCACCCACATTGTATATGGATTTTTTTGTTTTGTTTGGTTTGGTTTTTGATAAAATAACGAAATTTATAAAAATATGAGACCTTAAAAAAAATCCATTGATTGATGGTAAATTCATAATTTGTTCTTTGTCTTTGAAAATCTATTAAATATTAATAGGAGGATATGTTTGTGTATAGTTATATTTAAACGAAATTCAGGTTAATGCGAAATTATAGCCTTTCATATAGCAAACATCGTATTTTATTGATAATGATTGACAAAATCTTAATATCATGTCTTAAGATTCAACCTATTTGAGAAATTAAAGTAATAAGTTTTTATTAGTTTTGGTGATATACGGATACTTTCTATGACATATGATATATATTCAAATGTATCATCTATACCTCAGATGTGATTTTCTTAAAATAAATATGTTGATTTTATTGAATTGTTATATATATATATATATATGTATATAGGAAATACATCAGAAATACGTATTTATTGATTTATCGAGACAAAAAAAAAAAGATTGAGGAAACATATCCTTAAAATCCATTAATATAAATATATACTCATTTTATCTATTCTATTGCATATAAATAATATATATTTAAAAGATTTGCAGACTATAGATAATCAGTGCTGCGACTAAAAACATAATACACATTTGAAAAGGGAAAACGAATTCACAAAAGGTTATTGAATTTATAACATATATACAAAACAATTTACATCTCCTAATATATAGGTACAAATGTATGAAATTACGTGTATAATATTTAATATAATATTGTATACAACGTTCAAAACGGAACAAAATAGACAAAATGCATACTAAAATCCTTACATATATTTAAATATATATATATAGAGAGAGATATTTTCAATTTTTCCGGTTTCTGCGCTAATATATTTTAAAAATTTATTACGACATATGTGAAATCGGTTAGCCCCGTGCCATCATCAATATAATGACAAGAATAATAGACTTAATTTTTCTATATATATATATAAATGTACAAACAACAATTCACTTTAATGCATGGTTTTACAGATATATATATATATAGTAATAAAAATAAGGGTGAATAAACTCACTATTCATATTATTATTATTATATAGTGGGGTGTAATAAATATTATATATACGCAGAATATAGAATGTGAACATAGACAGAGTGTTTAATGAATTGAGCAATGCGATAATAAATTCAAGTATTTTATTTTTATTATTGATTAAACTCCCGCCGACGTACACCATAAGGAATAAACTCAAGTATGTTATCACAGTTTTTCTTTCCCGAGTTTTTGTAGGATTTTCTATTTTATATTAATAATATATGGTTTGGTAGTTTGTGATCAATTTTAATAAATCAGATAAATTTCTATTTAATTATTTCCTAGAGTTTTTCTTTTCTTATATTCCAATTGAATCACCTTGTTTTTTTTGTGTGTAAATATTCTGTATGTAAAATTTAATAATAGAATCAGTAATTTAGGAATTTTTGATTGATATCATTTCATATGATTTCGTATAATGAAAATATGACCCATTTATATATGTTTTTTTTAAAATTTTTCAAATTTATGAAACGATAACATTTTGGATTGTATTTCTTTTTTTTTTTTATAAAATTATAAGTGTTCAAAATTTTTTACTACTCGCATACAATTCGTACTGTATATATGGTTTTCTATCGACAGAATTTTCATGATAGATAAAATATAAAAGAAATCAACAACAAACTGAATATTAAATTGTGAATGTCCTTTAAAAATTGCATATTTTATATAATAGATCCATATTTTTGTTTTAAAAAATAATGAATTAAATATAGTACGGTACGGGGTGTATGAATTTGCATTAATTTAAATGTATAATTTTTTTTTTTGGTTTACTAACTTTAATAATAACCAACCACTGTCGTTTGTCGTTTTGTATTTAACATTAATATATTTGTTAAAAAGATATCAGTCAACCCGATCGGGGGAAAAACAAACGCATTTTTTCTAAAATACTCTTATTTATTTTTATACACATGACCGACTCCCGCACACTAAATGAATAATTTTTTTTTTTCAATTTGTACCTGTCGTTGAACCTTCTTAAAAAAAATTCAACCTGTACGATATGTTTTTATTTTTTCTATAAATATTCAGTGATAGAGAAAAAAAAAATAATAAACAAAAAGACAGTTAAGTTTTTATATGCAATTATATATTAAAATTCTTATAAATATGGGGTTGTTTTTAATATATTACAAACTACAAATGTTTGTATTATATTTAAATAATATTATTCATTTGCGCCAAAAATCAATCGAGTTCAACGTTGTATTTCCTCAATTATATATTGTGTATGTTTTATATATAAAACCTACATATGACAATATGAAACAATGCACGGTATAAAATTATAATATTATATATTATATATTATATGTATAGAATGGTCATTCTATAATGGTAAAAAAAATATATAAAGAAGTAAATTAAAATATGAAACAAGTGTTGAGTCCTGGAACAATCGAATTTACTTAAATATTTGTTCTTTATATATACGAACTATTGTAATGGTATGTTTGTACATTGGCAATGAGCACTCGAGTGAAACTTACAGTTTATATTAATACATTTTTTTTTTTAAATAATTGTATACGCGCCTTATTACATTTATTTAAATATTACACATAAAAATGCAACTATAAAATTAAAATTAATTTCTTTTTTCGTATATTTATATATATATATATATAAATTGTGTATTTATTATTTATATTTGTATTTAACAATTTATATTTAGTTTATTAAATTAAGGATATTTGTACAATTACTTCATTTGGTATTCGTTCTTTTTTTTCTGTCTGGTTTGTTTGTTTGTTTTGTTGTTATATAAATATTAATATTGATCGCAGTCTTTATGTCTTTATTATATTAGGTTGTGTTTAATGTTATTTTACTTTGTGGTATATATGATTTTGAAATAATCTTTAATATATTAAAAATATTGAATATAGTAAAAAATGGTATCTTAATATTTTTTTTATTTTTTTATATATTAGGTCATTTCAATGTCCTTCCTTCCGGGTTTTTATTAGAAAAAATTTTTTTTTAATATTTATTTAACTGTTCAAGTTATAGTTTAGGGTATTTCCTTTTTGTACAGTTTTTATAAAGAATTACGATATTTTTTTTTTCACTTTCTCTACCTCTTGAAATCATGAGAAATCGTAAAATACAATATTATTTTAAAAAATATGTTGTCATATAATAAAGAAAAATAAGTATACTTTCACTGTTTTTCATATTACGATATCGAATGTATGTAAACATTGAATACATTTTTTCATTGAACATAATTTTAATAACAAAAAACCACCATATCAAATCTTTACTGTTGATCACATATAGTTTTTTTTTGTATTCAATCGAGAGATATTATCGTATCTAAAATAAAAATCCTTTCTTCATTACTGTTTAACAATATTGTTAACAAAGGATTTTAAATCACTGAATCATTCAGCATAAACTCTTTTATATATATATATAGTCATCATATCCTAATATAAACAGTTAAAGAAAATATAAAATTATTATAGATATTTACTTCCTCCATAAACGTACTATATCGAGAATGTATTCAATAAATAAATAAATAGAAAATGTGCAAATATGTTTATCATATCCTATCTTCGAAAAAATGTATCCTTACAAAATTTTGATTATGTATATAATTGTAAAATAAAATTAACATTTCAATTTATGAATAATCTTTTTCAAATACGAATAAAATGTTTCTTTATAAAATATTATTTGTGTCTTGTGGCGTGCACGTGTTTTAACTTGAGCAGCAAATTTTTCGTTTGATTCATTCATTCATACCATATAGAATATATGGTATATTCTAAACTACTTTTAAACATTTTTGTTAATCTTCAATTCAGTTTTTTTTTGTTATCGCATCTTAAAGTCTGTGCAAAGACATAACACATTAATAAAAAAAAAAATTTATTCCTTTCTTTATATATTTTTATGTAAATCATATTCATATTCATACATATAAATAAATTATGTTTATGTATAGAATTAATTCAGTGTATTATTTTGTTTGTTCATAAATTTTTTAGACCGTATCATTATTTTTGTTTTCTTTTTCAAATTATAAACGCGATATACATTTTATATATATATAGTAGTATAGTAGTAGTATAGAATGTTTTATTACAACCGTTTTAGAATTCATTTACATATGAATTTTTATCAAATATTTCTTCTCAAAAAATATATACAAAAAGATGTTGTGACTGTTTTTTAATTTTTAAAATGATATCATCACTTTCGATGTTATATATAAACTTTGTATAATAATAATAATAATAATATCTAAAACCATATGTAATTATAAATATAAATAAGTTGTTTATATGAATTGATTGTATTTTCTGTTTGTTCATTTATTGATTCATAGTCTAGCATTTTTTATATATCATTTTTTTTTTAACTCATTAAAATCGATCCAATTATTACAAATCATATTTAATATTAATAATTTTACAACATATTTTTATTTTTTTTGTATTAACAATATGACTAAAAAATGTGCATAAAATCCTCTGAAGTACTTTGTGCGCGGTAATGTCTTTTATAATGAATTTATAAGAGGAAATACAAGTAAAATATTTTAATTTCCTGTGCTTTGCATATCTACTTGTGTATATAAAAAAAAATGGTATCTTTTTAAAAAAAAAAGAAAAAAAAGGGGGCTCATACAAATAAATACATTTATTAAATATATTATTATGTGGATATAATATAACGTATATATATAATTTATAATTACATTATAGTTTTGTATATATGACGATTTTATAATAAAATTATTATTCATACGATTTAAAATAAAAAAAAAAAACGAGAATTTTTTTTTTACATTAAAATATATTTATTTCATCATATTTCTTAATACCTAATTTTTTTCACTTTTAAAAAACATTATAAATATCAATTCGATTGGTCAGATCTAAAATAACAAAAAAACAAAGAAGCAGTTCTTGTTAGTAAAAATCACTTAAACCTGTAAAAAATAAAATAAAAAAAAAAAAACCTTCATGTTATCATAATGTTGGTATATTAACCACAAACACTTCTTTTTTTTTTTGTTATGTTACAATATCAATATAAAAAACGAAGTTCATGACACTTTCTAATACAAAAAAAAAAAGAAAAAAAGAAATGTAATTGAAATTTCTACTTGTTTATTTAAAAAAAAAAAATTTTTTTTATCACCACAATCTTTTTTATATTTATCTAATTTATTATACACATTTGGTTGTACATCATCATAATATTCTTATGGGTCAATGTACATCCTAATAAACATATGCGTGATACAATCATCATAATATATAAATATAATGATTAAAATTTCATTCAATGTATAAGAATACACGAAAATAAAAAATTTATATTCAAAAGGTACTATATACAAAGTATTTACATTTCTATTTGTTAAACAAATTAAAGATAAATATATACAAATATAGAAGAAATAAAATTAAAAAAAAAAATAAAAAAGATAAATAAATAAATACATTATTATAAATGCTTGTGCATACATTGAAAAATCTACAAAGGATGTGTACAGAGTATATATATATATATATGTATATAAAATAGAGAAGATGAACATTTTTTTTTTTTTTTAAATATTTTTTAGACGCAAGTACAATATGGATAATAACATTCTATATATATATTATCTTCTTAAACATTAAAAAATGACATTTATCTTAAATGCTGCAAGGTAAATATATATATATATGAATTAAAAAAAAAATATATATCTATATACATTTCGTGAAGTGCTTGCTATCTATAATTATTTTTTATTTTTCAGTTTATAATAATAGTTATTTACTGTTTTTTAATTTTTTTTTACTTTATCATACACTTTACTTAATTATGAAGAAGAACCTGTACTTTACTATGAAGAACCTGATAATGAAGATGTTGCCCACCTATAGATAAATATTTTGTTATTTTTTAATAGAATCATAACAAATAATTAGACCCTACAATGAATAAATGCATAACCGCATTAAAGAAAATTATATCTCTTATATGATTAAAGAATTTCTCGACTAATAAATGACTATTGTAGATTTTATAAAAATTAAATTTTAAGAACAAATTGAGTTTAAATGTGTTAAGTTATCTGTGTACCGGGTGGTTTTTTTTTTTTTTGCAAAGTGTTACTGTCCTTTATCAAAATATATGATTAGAATATTTCGAAAAATGTATTTGTTTCTCAACAAATATTCTGATTCTGATGATCTTTAAATTATATAAGACGCAGCTGAAACTTAAGACTATGATTTATAGAGAATTATTTATCGGATATGTGTGTTAAATTCATTTAATAAATTGTTTATATAAAAATATGGTTAATCATGTGCATATAATAATATATAAAAAAGATGTATCAAATTTTACTAATAAATAAATGAAACATAAGAGTTATAAATATTAAATAGTTAGTAATTTAATCAAATAATCAGTGCAAGTATATTAAAAAAATCACAGCAATATATATATATATATATGTTGATTTGCCCCTCATCACAGGAAGTTTTGTATTATGTTCTTTTTTTTTTATAAAATTGTTTTGAAATATTTTATATCATATTCTTACAGAAGCAAAAAAATGTATATGATGCTGCGAATCAGAATGGATAGCAAACCCTATGTATACGTATCGTATTAAATAAAGACGAAAAAAAATAACTAATAAATATTAATTTACAATACATAACTTTCATATAATAATACATATATATATATATATAAATATATATAAAAGCCAAAAAGTATTACAATGTAATAAGGATAATAAACTATAAAATATTTTGTAAACCACAAACGCTCAATATGATTTATATTTATCATTTACATTTATAGAAAAAATATTAATAATAATATTGATCTTATATATTTATTTTTTATGATGAATGAAATAATAATAAAAAATAACCAATACTTCCCGATTTTAATTTCAGTGGTTTCCGTTGTCCAAAAAAAATTTTTTTTTTTTTTTACATTACATTATTCTTTGTTTCTGTTGATCTCATTTCACATATTAACATTTAAAGAAATACATATATACAATTCAAAATTTTAACATATAACGATTTACAATATACAATCTTTAAATTCGATAAACGCAATTAACTAATCTCTATAAATATATATGATATATGGTATAGTTGCTCAAGTGAATTTTTTAACAATTAACCTTAATGTATTTACCTATTACCTAGTAATGTACGTGAAAGGATGATTGGGATATGTTTCGAGAGTAGTTAAAAAATATAATCATTTATAATGAATGGTAAATAGTCCGCCAACCAACCCCATTATATAAAAATCTATTTGTTATTATAAACAAAACCGCGTTCTCATTGCAATAAAAAAAAATATTCTATGAAAAAAATTCAATTACGCAATAAATATAATGTTTTTTTTTTTATTCCACTAGTATAAGACAAAAATTATATTTCCTATATTTAAATCCCTATAAAATACATATTTTGTACTATATTAAAGACAACAAAAAAAAAACAAAGTGTAATTCATATATTTTGTATATACATATACTTAAGTATTTAATATACAAATTATTATATAAATATTAAACAAAGGCAAATGCGCGATTCAAATGAATTTTGTACTATTTATATTACATTATTTTTTTTATAATACTTGGAATAAAAAAAAACATAAATAAACTTATATACAATATATATATATAACTAAGAGCTGGTCTCTAATAAAGATTAATATCAGTATATATAATATAATAAAAGAAGAATAATTTTTTTGTTTTGTTTCGATTATTATTATTATACTAACGAACAAATAAAAAATTAAATAATAAGGTCTAAAAAAAGGTCATACACATGAAAACGACGATAAATATACGCAGAAAATCTAATTTTCATTTGTTTTCGTATTTATTACAATTAAGGAACCTAAAAGAAAATAAAAATTTATATAGAATTAGGTTATTACTCTATATTTGTTGTATATATATATATGGAGATGAAAAAAAAATGAATTTATCAGAATATATATACAAAAATACGTCGAATCCTATATATAAATAAAAAAAAAAGTCTATATAATAATATGCATAATCGCAACCGAAATAAAGAAGATGTTCGTTCAATCAATGCTTATTTATATACATCATATAACCCTTTATTTTATATAGATAGATTAACGAGATTTTTATTTATTTTTTTTTTTTTTTGTTAATACAATCGTCGTGATTCATGGTAAAAAAAATAAAATTGTTAATTTAAAACTAGAACAATTTTTATATATTAGACAATTTAAATTACCTGCGAGAAATCATATATAATATTACCTGGTTTAACACATGTATTATATACAAGCGAATAGAATAGAATAGCAAACATTTGAGGAAAAATTAAAAACAAAATTTTTTTTTAAATTCTCAGAAGAAAAATAAAAAAAATAGATTCCAAAAAATCCCAATTACCTAAATATTAATTAATTCTATTATTGTTTATTAATTCTATTTATTCTAATTTATGTATCATGGTTTTAGATGATACTAAAATTCATTTTTATAGAAAAGTAATTTGCATTCTTTTTTTTGTTTTTACAGAACCTTTATCTGAGACCAGAGGATCGATAAAATCATCAAATCATTCACGTATGGACAATAAAGATGGAGAAATGTAAGTTGATACATCTTTTATAAAATTTATAATTATATTTAATAGTAATTAGAATTTATAATAAAATAATAATTTATATTTTATTGAAATTACTTTTTATCATTTTTTTTTTTTGAATCTTTTTGTATTTTTCCTTTTCTTATAAATTGTAAAAGAAAAGAAAAAGAAAGCATATAACTTGTATTCTAAAATGTCAAAATTATCATAATATTTGATCATTCTTGTATAAACCAAATTATTTCCTTTAAAATAAATGCATATTTTCATCTATTATATTAAAATAACATCTATTAAATTAATAAACGATTAATTTAATTATATGCAATCTTTATTAATGTATAATTGTATATATACAAATAATATATCTCCGCCCAAAACTAGAAAAATCAAATGAAAATTTTATATTTGATTTATTCAAAATATCGCATCCTTGGGTTTATTCAGGCCTCAGCGTGGTTAAATATCTACGGAGATATTTCGTTTAACCACGCTTTTCGTATTCAGAGCCCATAAATTATCTACGATAATGAATAAATTAACATCACCTTTTCGATGCGAAGTAAATTATCCACGCTTAGGTATCTATGGAGATATTATTATTCTATAGTATCGAACATACTGTCGAAAACGACGAAACGAATTCAAATAGTATGCATGCATTCTGATGTAAACGAATATACTACCGAAACGAGCGTGCGATGTTTTTCTATTTCTTTTCGGTTTCGAAGGTAAATAGAAATGAAAGCCAAAAAGCCAAAAAATTAATATAATTTGATAAAATATATACCGGTCAAAGAAAACCTCAACAGAAATGATTCTATTTTTCATTCGTTTTTTGATAGATTTGTTGTTGTTTTAGTTTTAATTATTGTGATAAATTGTGATACAACAAACTATCATTTATTATTATATTGTTTTTTTTAATTATTTGTTAATTCTAATAAATCTTTAATTGTTTTGATTTTTTTTTGTTTAATTTTTACGTAATTCTTCATTAACCATATGAAATATATTTACTAATAAATCAAATTTCAAATATTTTAAAAATAAATGGGGTTAATAAAAAAAACATCTTCCGCTCCTTTCGACAGTATGTTTTCATGCTTTCGGTGCTTTCGTTTTCGTTTCGGTGTTTTCGATAGTATGTTCGATGCTTATATCTATATCAATGCACGATATTTTCATTTGATTTATTTAGAACAGTAATGACTATTACAATTTTCCAGTTGCTCAATAAAACGAAACTAAATTTAGCGAAAATACCGAACACATTAAAAAAAGACAGTCGATATTTATATGTGGAAAGAAAAAGAAAAAAAAAATTTTTGTGTTCGTTTTATTTTTATTCTGTGTAGCCAAATATAAATGATTGTTTTTTTTTCCTTATAAAAAAAAGTAAACAAAAGCGCTATTATAGTAATAGATTATTTTAAATTGTGCTCTGAATACCAAATATCTTCAATATTTTTCTTCGTTGGTATTTCACCGTGGATAAATTTATATTTAACCACGTTAATTTTAGTACGTAAGAATTGATACAACTATATAATAATATATTATATTTATCGTCGTATTTTTTTAAAAATAACAATGGGTATATTATATAAATAGAAGTATAATAAGTCGGCTACACCACAAGGCTTGTTCAGACATGAGGAATGAAACCCCTGGGGTCTATTGAATATTTAAAAACATAATAATAACCCAATTGGATGGGTTTTTGGATGGGTTTTGTGCGACCGTTTTTTTTTGTTTTGTAGTTGTTTTGTTATCTGTGATTTATCTATTTTTTATCTATTTATCTGAAAGAAGAAAGAAAAAAACTTCAATTGATGTCCATTTATAATATATTCAGGGTCAATTGGTTTTGTTTTTGTATAGTTTTTACATAAAAAATGATTATGTTTTGATAAATACATGACTGATGGCTAAAATTATTTTATTTTATTAATAAATCACATCAGGCATCAAAGGGTCTGTAGAATATATTTATTATACACAGAAAAAACATTTTTAAATTTCCAATTGTAATTAATAGTTTCAAAAATAAACAGGAAATTATTTTTTAGAAGCGTTTGTACTTTGTATTTTATACTATATATATATTGTATATATAACATAAACATATTAATTTAAAAAAATATTTCAGTTAATTGCCGTTCTTTTTTTTTTTGTTTTTGATAAAATCTTGCAATGTATATGAAAAGAAACCCTAATGGTACAAGTGTGCATAAATTTTATATATATATGGAGATTATATTTTTAACATAAACACAATTCAAATATTTTAAAAAAAAGAATATATATAATAACAATATTATCAACTTTCATTTGTTATTATTATTATTATTAATATTATATATGAAAATATGAATATTTGGTAGTCTGACGACAAACAAAAATGATTATAATATTCGGCGCCGCCTGTAAAACAAATTATACACATGCATATGATATGATTTAAATATATTTATATTGAATTTATTCCTTTTCATTTGACTATATGGCTCTTAAAACTCGTAAGATATTTATACAAAATATATACTATTTGCATTTGTGGTTCTTACACAAAGTCAATTAATATCTTTAAGAAACAATCCCAAATGATATACTTTCATAATCGTATATAAAATTTTCGTTTTAAAAGAGCATATATATATTTCGTGACAGATATTTAGAATTTTTTTTAGAATTTTTAGAATTTTTATTGCACATTTTTCATAAATATTTATGATTTATTGATATTTTAAATGATTTCATTATCACATTACCTTTTTTAACATCTATTATTATTTTAGTTATTGTTGAGTGTATATATAAATTTTAGATAATTTTTTGTTATAAATGTCAGAATTAAATTTTACATCGTATTTGATATTTTAGTATTACATAAAATAAAAAAGAAACTAATAAAGAATGCCAACCTTAAAAATATCCTTAATAACCTTAAAAAAAAATGTTTATTGAACGTTTCTAAAAATGTATAGTTTAAATTTTTTTTATTACAATAAATTTACCAATAAATTACTCTATATATACAAACTAAATTCTTAAGATTATACCACAAAACACGTACTATATACATTTAAGATGTACCGACTTGTATTATTTCAATTGTATAATAATATTGTATAATAAAACTAAAATGTCAAAATATGATGTAAATTATAATGTATGAATGATGTATTTATAAAAATGAAAATTTTAAAAGTAATTTAACAAGAATTAAATAGAATTTATTATAGAATTTTTACTGTGAAAAAAAAAAAATGTTCATGTTTAATTCATGCTTTGATTTTTAATAAAATAATTTTGGAAATTATGCTATCAGCGGTTTTAAAAATATAGGTTTAAAAAAAAAACTTTTTTTTTTAATATACCTTAAACCAATTTCGTGTCAATTTTCTGAAATTGAATATTATTTTTGGCCAAAAGAAAGAAAAAAAAATCAATTATCTAATAATATATACAATGTAATATTATATATTATATATGTTTTATGTATTATTATATATGTTACATATTTTTATAAGATTATATTCTATTACAGCAAAAGTGTCCCGTTTTGTTCTTTGGTTTGCATATATACTATATAAAGAAAGAAGGATATATATAAATTAATATTTAATTTATATAAAACCAATATATTCAACACTTTAACAAAAAAAAAATAACGATTTTCTCATGTGAAAATCCTGTTGGTAATTTTTTTGTGTTTTTTGATCTTATGGCACTTATATGGTGTCCTTCATAAAAACGGATTTTTTGGATATTTATAAAATTCATATATGCTTTTAATTTTTGTTAAATAAAATTTATGTAATAATTTGTCTGTGTGTGTTAATTCCAACTATACACACAATGCTAAATGGACCAAAAACAAAAAATGACACCAACTTTCTTTGATATCGTTTTTTTTTCACTTGTTGCGTATTTATCTATATATATATAATAAATGAATAATATTATATGCATATTTTTTACATACCCACCCAGAGATTTGTTTCACATAACATACATAAATAGAAAAATGTTGTAATAATTCATTTTGAATGCGGTATCTTCTCTATATAACTAAATGAAATATATATATATTATAAACAAAAAATTCCAAGAACTAATTTTTGCATTATTTGTTATTAAAAAAAAGAAAAATAAGAAAAAATTTGTGTTTTTTTTTTATGTAAAAAAAAAATTGTCAAGTAAAAATCGGCGGTATTTCTTTTTTTGAAAAAAAAAAAACAACATTTTTTTTTCTAAATTCTTATATGTACTATTCCACTAATGTAACATAAATAATTTATACATACGACTATTTATAATATTTATAATATATAAATTATATTTTCAAGGACCTACATGTCAGTCTTAAAATTGTATATATATATATATATATATATATATCTATTTATTTTATATAATCATATTATATGGTAAAATATATATTATTTCCGAAAACTTTTGCAAAAGTATGGTCCATTTAAATTATATTTTGTTAAATATGTTATATTTATTCATCTATTTTTTTGTTTTTAGTTTCAAAGGATAGTCTCCTTTTCCATTTCATTGGCTAGTATAATATGTATTTATTTAAAAAAAAATATATTATATATACGAACAATATTTGTAATTTTATATTGAACATGTGATTTTATTTTTAAACTTAAATAAACAAAATTCTTTTCACACACAAAATCTATTTATGAACATAATCATCATCCCTGTTTTTTTTTGTATATAATATATAACTAATTATTATATGTATATTGGAATGATGATAGGTATATGTATAGTTAATAATATTGAAATTTTAGAAAAGAAATTTTCGCGCCAAATACTTGCTTCTGCATATGGATATGTTCATTCTCAATGATTTTGGAAAGATCTAAAATATTTTTTTATTTATTTATTATCTTAATATTTATTTATTATTTTTTTTATTTAGAATGAAAAAATAAATAAATATTTAGTTATGTTTATGTGTTTACATGTTTGTATAAAAGAATAAAAAATTAAGACAAAAAAAAACACTAAATGTCTCGCCTTGTACATACATTTCCATATATCGGCATTTTTCTTTAAATTACTGTTATAGGTATATGAGTGTGTATATAAATATATAGGGAAATATCCTAAGTAAATTAACATATTCCAAATAGTCAGGTTTTTTTTTTTATTTTTCATATAACGATATTTCACAATATATTTGTTTATTATATATTTACAGTTTAAGGATATAAATACACTATATATATATATTGTTTGCGCGATTTTAATATTTAAAAAAAAAAATTTAACATCCATATGGAATTTTCTTTATTTATATAACGAAATTAATTCAAAATCGAAAATTTATATGATTTTATTTTGGCTTATTATTTGATTGTCATTCATTTGAGTGAATTATATGGATGAATTAAAAAAAAGTTAAAAATCAGTTAAAAATCCGTTGCACGTAGATTTGCCTTTATTATTTATATATTTTTCTATTATCAGTCGGTCTTGTGACTAGTTCAATAACATAATTTATTAGGTACATCGATGAACATAAAAAAAAAACCAATAAAATTTCTGTATTTTTATAATATTTTTTGGTCTCTCATTTGTTGTGTTTTTAAAACATTTTGTATTTATAAAGTTTAAATAAAGATTATTTGTTGGTTTCAAATTTAAATTGTATAATGATTATGTTATATTATTTATTTATAACATACATTTTCTTAAATATTTTTGATGTAGAATTCTATTATTCTAATTTTGTCCAAATAAATTGGTAAATAAAAAAATTACATAAAGCACCAAAAAGACAACCGCGCCAGAACCTAAACCAACATATGATCTTTGTGAAGCGATGTAACACAAAAAATAAAATAAAACTAAAGTATTTGAATGGTTTTTTCTATGATTATTTATACGAAATTACACAGACAAACATTTGTAACTTAATATGGTTAAAAGTTAAAGGTAAAAGGTAAAAAATATGGTTATATAGTTTTAAATTTGATAATTTATGATAGAAAACTTCAGCAAAAGTAATTTCTATATATTATATATAAATATGATTGATATGATATATCAATTCCCATTTAAACATCAACCTAACTAAATCATATCAATGATTTAATATTTTTGTCCGTTTTATATGAATATTTAAAAAAAATTCATTCATAAATACCAAAATAGATGTAATAAAAATAAGAATAAATAATAACGTAATGTTATTATTATTGATAAAAAAAAATAATATTAATATTTGAATTTACAATATATTATGTTTACAGTATCATTTACTTTTATTGAATTATTTTTTCTTCACTATACGATCCATATTCTTTTATATGTTATTATATTTTTGTGATAAAAAAAAATTATTATTTAACGTCTTTGGCACACAAATAAAAGACAGATTTTATTGTTAATTACTTCTTTTTTTTTGCTATTTAACTATTAAATAAAAATTTTTTACTATTATTTTAAAATTTCATTATTTATCCTTTTTGAAAAAAAAAATCAAAAATACTACTAAAAGTTCGCGATTGCTTTTTTGAGATCATCATTTAAATTAAATTCACATGTTTTTTTCCATGATTTTTCATCATAACTTCATAAAACGATAATTTAATCAAATTAAATTATAGTGACATTTTGCTTTGAAAAAGGACACAACGTAAATTGTTTAACAAAGAAAAAATGACATAAATATCAGAATTTTTATCGTTTATTTACATCAGAATTCTTTGTAGATTTATTGGGCACGTGCTGTCATACACAGAAATTATATTCTATATTATGATTTAAATCAATGCAATTTATTTTAACAAGTAGATTTACTTTTATAATGCTTAAAACTACATATTTATTTATTATGCAACCATATTTTAATCCTTACATATATATATATACATATAATACCATATATATTATTATAAAGTGTTTTATATATGTACAATACTCGTATTTGTTATGCATATATATATTTAATCGGTTTTATATTTTATATAAATATATAGTATACAAATAATAAATGATTAGAGTTAAATATTTATATATGTTGTCTATATATATATATATATATAATACGATTAATAAATATATTTGAATATGACTAATATAACATAGCAGATGTTATAGTTTTTTTTGTTAATTTATTTTTTTATTACATAAAAACCTTATCATTATAGATATATTTTTTTTTACCAAAGGGGCGTTTGTATTCAACACACAATAATAATAAAATTAAAAAAAAAACACAATTTTAATATATATATATACGGTCGTTTTATCCATATTCATTTTTAGAGATGAATGAATATTAATTTATATTTATATGTTTTTTTTTGCTTTATTTATACAATTTAATCGATTATAAATTTATCTATATTTGTAAAAAAAAAAACTGAATATGAATTTCTAATCAAATTTTTATTTTTTTTTTGGTAAAAATTCTATATTATTTATTGTCTCGCTTGTCTCATATATTGTATATGAATATACATTTTTGAATTTACCATAAATCCATTGATAAAAAAAAAAGATTTATTTTTATTATAGTATATATAACCTCGTATATTAATAATATAATGAGAACCGTTTATTAATTCTATAATATATAATTATTTGGATATGTTTAAAAATAAAAAAAATATAGAATATATTTGACCGTAATAAATTTTGTTAAATAATATATATACAATTATGTCTATATTACATGTAATTTATAGAGCAGGTATTATTTTTTTTACCAATAGGTCAATATCACAAACTTTGGCCGACATATATACAAATATACACAGTGCGACAATTGATATCCCGGACTGGTCCTTGGAAATATATTAAATACACGATTTTTTAATTTTTTTATATTTATTCAAAATATTCTCCTCCGGATTCAATACAACTGTTACATCGATTTAATAATGATTCAAATGCGTGTTCCAGCTCATTTTGTGGTATTGCCCCTAGTGTACATGCTGTTTGAATGGTTTCAATATCCTCAAAATAACATCCTTTCAATTTCATTTTAAGTTTTGAGAACAAGGAGAAGTCACATGGTGCTAAATCACGTGAATATAGTGGATGATTTAACACACAGACTTGATTTCGAGCCAAAAACTGACGAACAATAAGCGAAGTGTTACTTGGTGCATTATCGTGTAACAAACACCAACTATCTGATTCACGATATTCAGGTCGAATACCACGAATCCTGCCCATCAAACGCTTCAAAACTTCTAGATAATATGCGCCACTGACTGTTTGACCAGTTGGAACGAATTCTTTATGGATAATTCCCTTGCTATCGAAGAATGTTAAGAGCATTGTCTGGATTTTCGATGGAATTTTTCTTGTTTTTTAGACTGCGTTTTAGCCATCCACGGAACGTTTATACCATTCAAAAACTTGTGTTCTACCCATACAATTATCACCATTAACTTACTGCATCGATTTGAACGTTTCTGTTGCAGATTTACCAAGCTTTGCGTTGAATGTAATGACTGCTCTTTGTTCCATGTTAAAACTTCTACTTCAACTAAAATATCATTTCACAAGAAATGTCATAACTTTTTGATTTGTCAACCAAATGCAATGAAATGTTTACAGACGATAGAAAAAACATCAAACTTCAAAACGCATGTTCCATCACATAGATCGTCTCGCTGGTTATTGAGATATGGTTTGAGTCCGGAATATTAATTGTCGCACTGTGTATATATAAAAAAAGAATTTAATTAATTATATAAGAATGATCAAAATCAAACCGCAAATTTATTATTTAATACGCTATTTTGGTATATTGACTAAAACACCCTTTTTTTATTTTACTACTATAATATTCTTGTAAGAATATCAAACTCCTCTATAATCTAATATTATTATACTAATGGAATTTATCATTTGAAAAAAAAATCAAATAAAACATGAATGAAATAAATAATTTACACCATATAAAATTATGTTAATTTATTTATTTTGTATATAAATCCAAAAAAAAAAAAGGTGGTTTTTTTTTGTGGTGCAAAATTAAAAAATTGTTATACAATAAAATTGATGAACTGTCATATAATTATTTAAAAAAAATATATACATTTATTTATATTTAGTGTAAAGGATTTTTTTTTGTTTGATTTAACTTCAGTCCATTTTGACATGATTTTTAATATAATTTGGTCAACTGGTTTTTTATTTTTTAAATTAGCAAATTCTTATTGTATGTCTTATTACATATTTTTTTTCGTTAGCCAATTTATAATATCCTTTATTTTTTATTTATTTTTAATTCTAAATATAATTGATTAATCTTTCATATAGAACCCATACAAGAAAAAAACATGTTTATATACAACCAATTTTGATTTTTTTTTTGTTGATTGCTTTTTATAATAAAGAAATAGATTTTTGGTGTGTATACATTTTTAAAACCGCAATTATGCGTTAATGCGATGAAAGTAAAAAAAAAAAATATGTGGTTTTATCAAAAATAAATAAAAATTTCAAATGTTTCTTTGAGGTACCTTTTATGTAATCGTTTTTTTTTCTTTACTCTTTTATTCTTCACTTATGAACTTATTGGTAAATTTATGTGAATATAATAATAAAAATAATTTCTTTGTTTATTACCACCTCAAAGTTGTATGTAGAACTTTATAAAAGTATGCATTTCATTACCTATTACATCCCTTTATGAATTTAATTTATGCAAACGTTAAAGTATAATGTAAAATTTATTTAATAAATAACAAAAAAAAGTGATGTCAATGAACTTTTCCATATCGCAGAATTAATTAAAAAAGTTATTTACAAAATCATAGTCTTTTTTTTTTTTTTTTTGGGTTTTATAGATTTTTGTATTCGCGATCTTTATGCTGAAAATTAATATCCTTATTATCTGTTTAATAAAATGCCTTAATTTAAAAGGAAAAGATCAATATTGAATATTAAATTTAATAAAAAATAAATTCCCATATAATTTTAAATAAATTCCCATATAATTTAATATTCTTAAATTTCTTCTTCTTCTTCTTCTATAATCAAAGTCAATTTTTATATAGAAAATATTCTTAAAAGAAAACAATTTAATATTTTTATACATGCTTATTTCGCGATATATAAACAGAATCTAATCAATCAATCAATGTTTTTGATCATTTTAAATCCAATTGATATATAAAATTTTTGTGGTTGTTACCATTTTATTGCCAGATTACGATATTATAATAGAAGAATTTTATATGTTTTCAATTTACGGATATGTTTAAAATATTTTTATCTCAAATTTTATGATGTATTTAAATTTTATTTTATGCCATATAAAATAAAATATAAAAACTAATAGTATAAAATTAATAATAAAATGCACCCGTATATAGAAAGCAGTGATTTTATATATTTGAAGTAATTTGTAATTTATCTTTTAATAATATGCTCATCATTATCATAATAAATACGCGGGTATATTAGAGTTGTATAGAATTTAAACACAAACACAAAAAAAAACAGATTTAACATAGATAGATATTTTATTAAGTAAATATTCATGATTTTTAGAGATATGCATAATAATAATAATATTTATATATTCTGATGATAAAAATTCATTTAATTGTATATTTATTAAAATTCATTATAATAAAATATAATATGCATATATAAAAAGCATTAAATTGTTTTTTATTCTATTCTATATCTAGGAATTTTACAGCTTAAATATTTATTTATTATTTGTAAAAATAAAATTTTTGTAATTTAACGCTATATATTTTCTTTAATTTCCCTGTATAATAATCATCATCGTATTGTTGGTATATATTAATATTTATAATACACTAATAAAGTTATAAAAATAACATTTAATAGTTTGTTGTTTTTTTTTCATAATAATAATAATAAAAAATTTAATCTCGGTTTTATTCTTATATATATAGTGGTTAATATAAGGATTTCTGAATGACTATATGGCGTGCAATGCTAATAAAAATTTGTTGTTGTTTATAAATTTTATTATTTTGTTTTTCTTATGATTAAATTTATTTATATATATATATATATATATATATATATGCATGATGCATGCATAGTAAGTTATTTATTAATTTAGAAGACGATGATAAAAATAATAAAAAAATTGTTCTATGTGGTCGCCACTTTTGATATTGTTTATATTACAAAAAAAAAAAAAAAAATTCTCTCAGGATATTATGTTGCAGTCCTTGGATATATTTTTATTTTTTTTTATCTTTTTAATGTAACGTGTGTATGTAATTAAATATTTTAAATATTATATAGTTTGTACTTTGTTATAGATTATAAAAATAAAAAAACTGAATATTGTATACCGCATATATTAAATTTATATATATATATATATATTTTCATATATGATAAATCTTAATGATTTACATATTTCCATATACAGATGATGTTTTTCTTTAAATTTTGTATTCATATATAATTTAAAATCTTTACATTTTTTTAATGTGTGTGGATGTAACAATACAATTTTTTTTTTGTTATTGTTAGTTTTTAATTTCTTATTTTTATTATATTTTTATATTTATGCGCGCGTATATATACAAAAAGGGAAAACAAAAAGAAATTGTTGATTTTAAATATATGTATATGCGGTTATGTTTAATATATATATATATATATAGATTGGTTTGTGTTTTAATAATTTTTTCTTTTTATATTTGTTTGAAACAGGTAAAATACCACCAATATATTTATATAATATATATATATATATAATTCATGTGTATAAATTATTTGAGTAAAGTATTTATGTATTTCTTTCATTGTAATTTTATTTTTTTTATTTTACATATATATTCTATTGATAAAATTTACGACGACTATGTATATATATATATATAATTCTTTATGATAAATATTTAAACATATATATATATATGCTGGTGTATTGTGTATATATTATATATCATTCAGAATTTTATATTGTACTTGTTGGTTTTGGTATAATATAATTGTGGCGGTGGTTGTTGTGGTCGTACTGATATAGTGGTGGTGGAGATACTATATGTTTGATTCTTGGTTATACATATCTTCTTCTTGAGACATTTTTAAAATGTTGTTGTACCATATATATATATATATATAATTTTGATATGAATCTCGACCATCTTTGTAATAGAGAAAACTTTAAGAATTTATGTTGTTTTTATATTTATTTTTATTATATATATTGTTCTGTTTTTTTTTGTATATATATATATATATATATATATATATATATATATATATATATATATAGTGAAGAATGTAAAATAAAAAAAAAATTAACCGATAAATATACATTTATAAACAGAAAAATAAAAGAAAAGAGAAAAACCTGTTCATTTTAATTTTCAATTGTTCGTTAGAAATTCAAATAATATACCATCATATAATGTACGTTACAACGGTTCGGTTATATGTATATATGATGGTATATATTATATTAAATAATATATGATAATGCATATTATATATTATATAGGCGTGATTTTTTTTTTTTTGTATTCTAGTTTTGTTCAATATACAAATGAATGAAATTCTATCAAAATTTTACCGCCAAAAAATATTTTGTAAAAAAATATTTATAATTTAATCCTATATTATCCTTTATCAATCAAATTTCTTTTTCTTCTTTGATAAAAATACAATATTTTACCAAGAATTAGTATATACTAATAATATAATTATGAAAAAAAGGCATAATTTCAAAATCCAAAATCATCATATGATTAGGGCGATTAAGATAATTTTTAATAAATAAAAATTATATGTAAAATATCGTTGAAATATTTTTTGGATATTTCGTATTAAACTTGAGGCAATTTATGAAAATTTAAAAAAAAACTCTTTCATTTTACATAAATTTACTTCTTCTTTTGTGTACTACATTTAATGCTTTATTATATTCAAAACTTTTAAAATTTGAAAGACAATAAAAAATCAAAATATGTTAAATATGAACCGAAATATGTCATTTACAATATAATATTTTTTTATAAAACATTTAAAAATAGAAAATAAACGTTAAGAATATAAGATATTTAAATATAAAAAAACAAAAAGGAAAAAAATATAAGAAACATAAATACTAACTATATATATATATATATATTTATTTAACGTAACTCGTCTCGTATGTATAATTAAAAGTCAATTCTTGTATCTATCATCATCCATTAAATAATGTTATATAGTCTTTCATGTTACGTTGATTGCATATATGTATATGGTTTGGTTACATGTCGTAACTAAGCCATATAAATGCACCTAGTATATATATATTGCATTTTTCCATTGTGTAAACTTACATCACATAAATATATCACAATCACTAAACTCTATATAGATATACACTTAACATATATTTATATTTATGTATATATATATATATATATACATATGAAATGAACTGATAGAAATGTTTATAAAATTTAATATATGTGTATAAACATTTATAATCAATGTTATTGTTATATATGCACGAAATAAGAATAAATATATACTAACTATATTACATATAATAAGAAAAACAACATAAACAAAATAAAGAAAAAATAAATAATAATAATAATAATAATAAAATAAATTCCTTTGAATCTCGTTTGTTTTTATTTTATTATTATTATTATTATATACATAATCCAATTCAATATACTGAAGAATCATCAACGCACCACGAAAGGGGTGAATGCACCTTTTTTTTATATTTTTAATTTTTTCTCCATATACATATAGTAATCTCATCAAAGTTTCGTTAATTTTTTCATGTGTTTTTGAAACGAATATATTAATTTTAATCATTAACAGAACGAACCACAAACAACGCTACGCATATAATTTCAAATAATCAAATAATGTTTAGCTGCTCCTTCATCTTCATCTATAAAACAAACTATAAATTATCAATACACGCATATAATTCCAGATAGAATAAGAGAATCATTTATGATTAAAAAAAAAAATTATATTTCTATATACACTAAAAATAAATGAATATATATAAAAATTTCATCATCATTGTCGTATATGCGATGTATTATTGTTGTGTAGAATATCCTAGTGCTATGGTAATATATATTTATATATATAAAAATATTAATACTTTGTATAGGAAACAAGATATGCGTTAAGAATATATAAAAAAAAAAAAATTAAATAAATTATTAAAAGTATATAATCAACAACAAATTTTTTTTATTTTTGAATACATCATTTCGTTTTTTTTTTTCGGTGCCTTTTTCGTTAACAATATATAAAGAGCCCACTACAACATAAATCCAACCACACCCATATTTAACGCACAATTCAGATAGACTATAAAAACTAAATTGTTGAACAATGTTAATTCAAAAAAAAAAAAAAAATAAGAATATTTTTTTTTCTTTCTTTCTTAAAATTGATTTCAGAATATTATTTACTAAATTTAAAATTACATATATTTGTATATATACAATCAATTTTACATATATATGCTTTGTAGATATGTAATAAAGTATATACATTTATTTATGTATCAAATTTATCCACTTTTACTTTTTCTCGTAATATATTATTAAATATATTCTTTATATATATATATATATATATCTATATAGGCATTAGATATATACAGATAGTTTTTTTTAGTTATCAAAAACTATTCTTTGATTAATTGATAACAACGCATACACACTTTTTCGATATATAACGATTATTTTATTTAAAATATATAAATATTTTTTGCGTTAACAAAGGCTTTATTATTATATCAATATGGTAACGTCCTGTTTATATAACATCTAAAAAATATATGTAATAAAAAAAATAGTATTTTATCAAAATGATATATGTTCAATATATTCAAAATTTGAATATAGATTAAAAATTTGATATATATAACATTTATAGAACATTTTTATTTATTTCTTTTCCCAAAAGATACTATGTATATATTAAAAATGTACAGTACTTACTTTAGTAAATAATAGATCGACTTACCTGTAAATTGAGTTTTGAAAAATTAACGAATTTGTTACTTCTCATGATATGTTATGTATAATATATATAATAATAAAAAAGTTATGGTTAATCAACAATATATTTGATAAGCTTCTTTTAGATTTTCTATATTTTGTACAAAACTATTATATACGTATATTTAGTATATGTATAATGTATACGTATAAGTTCACATTTCACTTTTTAAACTTTTATTCAACGTGTTTTATTTGTTTCTTCTATATAATTTCATATATACAGTGATGTTCGGTAAAATAGGTGTAAAGCAATTTTAATGTATTTTGATTAATTTCAAATACCAATATCTATTTGTGAATCATGCCATCCATACGACAATTTAGTACTTTGTTTACCTTTATTTATCACATGAAAAGAAAGAGATAAAAAATGTTGTCCTTCGTATTTCTGGGAAATTAGCTATGAACATGCTGTTCGGTAAAATAGGTGCGGACTATGTTAATTGTGGTTTATTTAGTTTTTGCGAATAAATTACATTTATTGGTGGTGAGTTTGTGAATTTTTAAATAAATTTTAGGTAAAGTAGTGATTTAAATTTAATTTTTGAAACATTCCGGATTAAATAAATACATATTTCTAAGTCACAATGGGTAGAAGTACACATTGTACGGTATTTGAATGGCAACGTATAAAGGATCTAAGAGCATCCGGGCTAACATATAAAAATATTTCTGAAATTATGAAATGCTCCCAAAATATAATTACCAACGCATTAAAATTCAAATATACCACAGAAAGAAGGGGTAACAAACGTAAAACTAAAAGCAATGACGATCGTAGAGTGGTTGTTGCCACAAAAAAGAGCCCTTTTTATCATCCAGGGAACTTGTAAGAGAGCTTGATCTAAGCATTTCATCAAGCACGGTATGAAAAAGGTTAATAGCATCAAATTTATAGGGGCGAATAGCTAGACAAGCACCAATGCATACAGCGAAACACATTAAACACCGTTTAAAATTCGCACATGTACATCGTGATTGGTCAGGTGATAATGATATTAAAAAGTGACGACATATTCTTTATTCTGATGAAACCAATATAAATTTGCATGGATCAGATGGCAAATTACATGTTAGACGAAGACCAAATTCAGAATTTTTACCGCAAAACACAAAAAAAGCCATTAAGCATGGAGGTGGTAGTTTAATGATATGTTTTGGTATCATCATGGTATGGAGTTGGTCCTATATATTTAGGTCAAAAATATCCAATGGATGAACAGGAATATATAAGGATACTTTCAATCGAAATGTTGCCATACGCAAAAGAAAACATGCCTATTATATGGTCATATCAGCAAGATAACGACCCAAAACATACGGCTAACAAAGCATCGGTTTGATTTCCACAAAATAATGTGAACAAAATAGAATGGCCAACACAATCACCCGACTTGAATCTGATTAAAAACTTGTGGAAGCACGTATAAACATCAGTTGCAACAAAACGGCTCAAAAAACAAAGTAGAACGGGGGAAAGAAATTGTAAAAGTTTGGAAGCGATTTCTATAGAAAGGTGCCAAAAATTGGTGCAGTTCCTGCTAAATCGATGTGAGGCAGTAATTTAAAATAAGGGACATGCGACAAAATATTAAATCGTAAATGGTATGTACGCGAAATACTTAGATTTTATTTAATATTGTGGACATTAATACTTTTTCTTGTGTTTTTGGTAGAACAAAATACATCGCACCTATTTTACCGAACAGCATATTCCTAGCTAATTTCCCAGAAATACGAAGGACAACATTTTTTATCTCTTTCTTTTCATGTGATAAATAAAGGTAAACAAAGTACTAAATTGTCGTATGGATGGCATGATTCACAAATAGATATTGGTATTTGAAATTAATCAAAATACATTAAAATTGCTTTACACCTATTTTACCGAACATCACTGTATAAATTCTTAAATATATATACATATATTTTTGTTACTATAGTTTATATACGAGTAATATATATTTATGTAAAATTATGTATAAAAAAAAATATCGTATATGTGTAATGATATAGTAATACGTAAAAGGGTTAATATAACGTATATGTATAACAAGTTATAGTAGAAATATTTAAAATGTACTCATATTAATACTGTATAATGGGGTATAGAGTGGATGCGACAATTAAAATGTTTATTCTTTATAAACAATTAAGTTAGTAAATGTTTATTCAAAAAAAAAATGTCTTTAAAACGTTACCCATATGTTTTTTTTTAATTCCAAATTGTTAATGATTTATAGGTGGTTGTCATAAAAAAAAACCGATGAATAAGATTCTAATTCTTAGGTATGTTAAATCTAATCGAAATTTATCAAATAGATATTTCACAATTTATTTCCATTTTCATCACCCCCCCACTTGCACTATATAATTACATATTAGGAGATGCATTTATTCATATTTATTTATAAGGTTATTGAACTATTTGTTTTGTTGTTTTCCGTTTGTGTGTTAAATTATATACGTATAATTTGTATAATATACATATGTATAGTGAGTGAAAAGAAAATATATAATTAAAATGATTATGTACCTATATACATTCCTGCGTGATCAATTAAATATAAATAAATAAACATTAATGATTGATAAAAACAACAACAATAATAATAATAATAATAATAATAATAATAGTAAATGCAATAAAAATTCTAAAAGAAATGATCATCGTTAAGAAATAATAATCTTTTAATGAAATATGTGTTATTACTTCTTATATATTTAATGGTTAATTTAATAAAGATAATATATTTTATTGGCAATTAATATTATTTTTTTTTTATATTAACATAAAATACAGGTTGATTGTCTTGCGTCTATCCAATTATTTCATGTGAACAAAATGACAGTTAATAAGTTTTAAAATAAATTGAATAATTGAATTTATTGTTGACTATTTATATTTATTGTTATGTCTTTTTTACATATTTCTTTATCAAACATATATATTCATTAGAAAAATTTGAATTAGATAATTGAATTATTGATTCAATTCGTATATAAATCACAATTTTGTAGTTTTCACTTCTCTATTCAAGCATTTCCTAACAAAGAAAACGTGTGGCTTTCAATAATTGTATAATGTTATTCTCTAATAAGTTGTCATCTGTTTATTATTATTAACGTTTATTAATCCATATTTTATGACTTTGGGAAAAAGTGTATTATTAGTGATTGTAGCAAAAAAAATGAATCCGCAAATCCTTATTATTGTATTTGCCTATTATACGCTATCACCTGAACTTATTTAATATGTTTATTATTTATTACGACAGATGTAAATGAATGTTATATTTGTAATTTTTGATTATTGCCAGGAAGTCAAGTTGCCACTTATGTATGTATAGATATGTTTAATCATTATATTGTTATTCTTTTTCATTAATATAAATAACTTTCATTGATAAAACCTCTTTTTTTATTGGTCCATTGAATAATATTATAATATTGATTCATATTGTATTTATTAACAATGACAAATTTTTATCTATATATATATAAAATTCAAAGAATAATACAAAGATTTTCTAAGAAAATAATTATGTGAATATCCGGCATCTGTATATTATATATATATGTTTTTTTTACAATAGCACCCCCATCAATTTTTAAGCAACAATAAATTTTCTATCAGTTTATTTTTATTATTAACATATATTTTGTATTGTCAAATTAGAGTGTATTTGCCTGCATTTGATAATTATTCTAATTTTCATAAAGATATAGGTCACATTTTTTTTTATGATAATATACTCAATAATTTCGATGCTTTTCTATAAATAGAACATTGTTATTTGAATAATATTAGCTTTATTGTATAATATAGGAAGTATACGCAGGTAGATAAATATAATCTAATAAAAATTCTTTGACATTTATTTTCAATTTTGTTTATTTTATTTTTAAAGTGGCAACTTATTTCTATTTTTTTTTCACGGTCTTAAATTACATTTATCACTTACAATGGTCATTATATCAAAAGAACATATACTCGGTAGGGAGTCCTGACGGTAGGTAGGATCAAACAATTTTTATAGACTCAAATTTTCAAACACCTCCTTTCAAAGCACATTTGAAAATATTTCAATTTTTTATTTTTATTTTGTATTTAAATTTCGTTTATTCCTGCAATTTGCAGTTATTCCGCCATCATATAATGTATATTTTAACCCGTACACATATATAGATAAAAACAGATTGAAATAGTGGCTGTGTGTGGAAATATTACGCATCCGAAAAAGCATAATGAATCATAATATTTAATTAACCATAATTTAAATTGAAAGCGAATCAAATTACTTTGAATTATATTTTTATCAGAAATATATCTTTTGTGTTTAAATTTTTCGTTAATATATCATTTCTAAGGAATTTTGGAATTAATTGGCAGTATTTGAAGAGGCAATAAAAATTGTAAATGGTATATCAGATACTAGATGTAGATATATATTATATAAAAATGTTTCTTTTCAGGTTTTTTTTTTCGATCATGTGTAAATTGTATTGGGTTTACTATATTAATATATTTTTATTACTTAACGTAAAACTATTTATATACATCGTATAACACTAATAAAAAATAATATTACTTGAAAAATAATATTATATTATCATGTTTTATTAATGGTACAAATATAGTATATACCATATACTATACATATTCATTTGAAACTCGTATATACCTATACATTGGATTAAATGTTTTTTAGTTAAACGTAATTATGTGTGACGTTTTGCCGCTTTACTAGTATTTTGAAAAATGATCATCATTTGTAATTATACATATAAATAATAATCCAAAAAATATACATCATATAACATCACTATATGATTTTATCTTATAGAATATTCAAAAAAACATCTATTTATTATTTAGGAATCGTTTTCTCCCCCACACTTGTATTGTTATAAAAAAATGTAATATAACATCAACTATTTTCTAAATATGATATATTATAAATATGATATATATATATATATATTATACATAAAAGGATAATTATTATAAAGGAGATTTTTTTTTGTATAATATATGAAAAATTATATAAATGAATAAACACACACGTCGAATGAATAATAATAAAATTTTCATCTTATATTTATTTATTTAAATGTATCTTATTTACTAAAAAAAAATATATATATAAATTATACGTATACGTACGATTAAAATATATATACGAACAAGTGTATTTTTCATGGATAAATTTAACTATTTATATATGGAGAAAAAAAATATAATAGACTTAAGAATTTAAATAATACTTATTCACGGGTAAATCAATCAACCATAGCTTGAGAATAAAATTTACAGGATTTATATATTTATCCTTTGATTTGTTAAGTTGTTTTTTTTTGTCGTTTAAATCAAATAATTTATTATTTGTATCTTATTTAAAAAAAAAATACAGAAAAAGTTAATTTTTGTTTAGTTTAAGGTTGAATGACATGTAAAAAATATGAAAAAAAATATTATGATATTTAATACATTGAAAATAAAATGTTTACCTATCAAAATGATTAATTTTATACTTATTTTTTTTTATATATGTGTGCGTATAATAAAAATCATAATAATATTTTTTTATTCAAATGATTGAACTGCAGGGAAAAGACGCAATACTTTTTCATCATATTCAATCAAATTTATTACACGTATAAGCAAATTTTTTACTACCTGAAGGAATAAAAGACACAATTTATTATTGCACTTAAATCCTTGTTCCTTTGTTCGTTTAACGACGATTCTAATTTCTGTTTTCTATTTATTTTTTAATATATAATATAATGTCATTAGCACTTCATTTGATAAAGTTTTTTTTTGTTGTTGTAAGATAATCATATTCTAACATTCTAAAATTTATTTTTTTTTTTTGGGGTACTCAACTCAAATCTATTTAATTTTATTTATTTATTTTTAATTCGTTATTCGCCAATTTCAAGAATATATAAATAATACTTGTACAAAATTTTTACATGTAAAAAATTAATAAAACCCATTGAATTGAAACGTGTAAATTAATAATAATAATAATAATAGTAATATTAAAAATATAAATTGATATAGAAAAATAAATTATTCTTTGTTGTATGTACTAAATACCAAAAAAAAAAAATAAATGTGTGTTCTTTTTTTTTTGAGTAAATAAATTAAAATTTAAAAAAAAAAATATATATTTGAAAATGTAACAAAACAAAAGGATTGAATTTTGTTGTTAAGAATTTCAACAAAATAAATTAATAATTTTTTTTTCTACCGAAGAACATTGTTTTACACAAGTATGTATGCATATAACTGCATAAATGTCTAATAGTTGTTTAGAAAAAGGGCGATTCGCTTCAGAGACTAAATACAAAGGATTTTTTGATATGCGAAAGGGATATTTGTATTTATAAATATTACTTTATTTTAATTCGATAAAGTATTATTATATATACTTTAAAGAAATTTTCATACTAATATACTCATATTTTTTTTTTCATTAATTTTTTATTTTATAAGTTTTTGGTTTTCTGTTTGCAATTAATTTAATTTAATTGTATTATTGTTTGGATAATAATACTTTTTACCCGATATTCTAATTTGTAAACGGTTATTGTTGCTCTTATGAATATTATTGCGTATATATATTCATATACACTTATTCTATAAGATCATAATTTTATTTGTCACATAATCGAATGAACGACGTATTTTAATTGGGGGATGGGTTGAGGTGGCTATGAATTATTTATTTCCTGTTTTCGGAATCAATTTATCGAAACCAATTAATCTAGATTATAATTTATATTTCCCTATCTCTATATACAAATATACATATAAAATTCAAATCAGAATTAAATTTAATTAAAAAAAAATAAATACTCTGTATCTATAAAATATACATAAATATATAGATATATAGATCTTAAAAATCAAGGCGTGGGTTCAAACATATTTAAAAAAAATTTCATGCTTAATTTATTATAATTTTTTATGCAAAAATAAAACCTGTATACAACTAAATAGATAATTTATTTAAATTTGAAATATCGTATGATATTTTAGAACTGCAAAAAAAAAATTATAAAAATCTTTATCTATTAGCGAAACACATTAATATTTCTATAACATATTCGCATATAATTTCAATATAAATTAACTAAATATTTAATAATAAATTTTCTTAAAACCTCCAATAAAAAACTAACCGTCAAAAAAAAAAAATATTAAAAAATATATATACAATATAACGATTGATAATAATAAAAAATTACCTCATATAGTTTTGCAAATATTTTTTTTGATAATAAATTACTCTTTATTCATATTCAGGAATATCAAAATCGAAAAAACAGAAAGCACAGACACAGAATATGAATATCAATTTTCATATCATAAACCGTAAAAATATCTATATATATATAAAATAAAATAGTTATTTATAAATATTTCCTAATTTTATTCATGCGTTTTATGATGTGATATTCAAAGATGAAAAAAAAACAACATATATAGATATTGATAATAATATAAAGATTCATTTATATAGATTTTTTTCAACCACTAATAATAATAAAAAAAAAATTTAATTAAATTATGTATAGGTAAATAAAACAGGTTTAGGAAAAATATTTTTATATAGATATATATATATATATATATATATAATTAAATAGGATGAATTTTTATTCTCACGTCGTCTAAATCTACTACATTGTTATACACTGGTATAATAATTATTTTTCTTCTTTTATAGATGGTAAATTTGAATTATTTTTTATCTTTTATTAAATACATATATATATATAGCATCCATCATCAATCCACCGCACACATTAAATCAATTAGGATAAATTCATAAATGATCATAAACAAAAAAATATATTCATATAGAAATAAGATAAAATAAATATATAAAAATCCTTTTTCGGAATAAACCGGTTAATTTTATTTTAAGGTTTAACAAACGCGCGTATTACAAAAAAAAACGAAAAAGAAAAGGATTTAATTAGATATAGTATAAAATATCATATATGTATATATACATTTTTGGATCTCACAGTCACAGTATGGACACTGTATTTTTCTTTTTTGATTGAATATTTTAAAATGACTAGGCTCAAAATGAATTAGTTTTTTTTTTTTATAATTATTTCTTTTATTCACTTTTTTTTAATGTAATATTTGATTATATAGAGGTTACATTTATTCAAAATATACAATATGTTTTTTATAAAATTAATTTCATTTAAAAATATTGAATGTTTGTATGATTATTTCGTTTGTCCTTGAATAATGAAAAAATGTTTGTATTATTTATTAATATTCGAAAATTGTATTAATTTATATGGTATGGTATTTCTTCTTTAATGAAGTTTTTTTTTGGGTTCACGCATACAAAATGTACGCCAAAAGGGATTTATCATTTGACAATTACATATATATATATATATATATATATATATATATATATATATATATATATATATTGCAATTTTAAAATTAAATAAAATGATTACTGGTTATTATTGATGTTAATTATTTAATTTGGATAATTATGTGTGTGTTTAAATATCTTTTTTGTTTTTTATTTATATGTGATATCAGAGATGACCGCAAGCAAGTATATATTAGTATATAAAATCAATAATAACTATCGTAAAATATACTTATATTTTTATGTATTTGTTTATTATTAAATCGGCGGTATGTGTGGTAATTAAACGTTCAAAATAAAATTACAGGTAATTTTATCGATATATATATATATATATACATTTATACATACATGTGTATATATATTCAATTGTATACTTATTATACACGTAACTCAAACTTCGCATAATATAATTAACTTTATAAACATCGCAACAGAACAAGTTCTTTTTTTTTATACTGAAGTAACTCTCTAAAAATAAAGAAGAAAAAAAATTATAAAATAATCGTATACATATATAAATATATAAAACGTGGATTATTACATTATTTCATATATGGATCCTAATAAAATTTGAACGGCTGTGTTCATGATATTTAAATAAAAAAAAACAAATTATTTTCCATAAGTTATACGTTTAAAAAGTACCACATTATATAGTTATGGTCAATATGTTACTTATAGAACAGAAATACTTTTTCAATCCTTTTTTTTTGGTTTTTTTTTTTAAATTTATTAATCCTTATAATAATATTCTAATAAATTTCTTCATATATAAATTTATCGAAAAATAATAATAATAATAATTTATTGGTTTACCTATGTATAGAAAGAAAACTACAAACCCCACCTTATATTTATTAAATTTTTGTTAAAAAAGAAAGTCAATAAATTATATATTCAAATAGATGATGTATAATTAAAAAGGATATATAAGAGAAAAAAAAATGAATAATATAATTAAAAAAAAAAATGATAAATATATCCTGCTGTGGATAAATAATATCCAGCATATTAAACATAAGTATAAAAATATATCTGTATGTTCTGATAATACCCTTTTCTATATATATATATATATACATTTAAAGAAACATACATAATAATTTTTAATACGTTAATAATATTAATAAATACCTTACCTTATATATTTTCTCAAACAAAATAAGTAATAAAAAAATCGCGGTTGATATTTTATAACATAGAATATTTTAAATTTATTAATAATAATAGGCTTTTCTCTATATCTGATATATATATATGATTATCTTTTATGTTTTTCTATTTGATTTTCTTATATCACCTTTATTTTTATATATATATATATATATATGATAAAAAAACATTGATTTACATCTTGTACATATAAATTAAAAAAAAAATTCATATATTTCATTTTTAAAATTACCATTATAATATAGAAGTAAATACCAGACTATAATATTATATAAAACACAACCGAATGACTGTATGAGAATTTGTTCTCATAGGTGTTTCATAAAGGAATGAATCTCTAAATATTTATATATATTTTTTTAAATTATTTTATTACTATTATTTATTATAGTAATTTGAATTTATCGTTATGAGAGTTGTGAATATCAATATAATCTAATATTTCGCGAGATAACCAATTATGTGAAATGGATTAAAAACATTTTTTTACCATTTATTTGACATCTGCGTATAGTTTTTGACCAGAACATATCATTTTGTATTTTATTTAATATATTTTATATATATGTATATATGTATATTGTCTTAAGTTTCCAAATGTATACAAATCCCAAGAAAAATCACATGTTAAAATCATTTTGCAATATTTTTAAATTATCTGTAATAAAATCTTTTATAATAATAATAATAATAATAGAATTTTGTAATTTTGTTTCTCAAAATAATAATAATAATAGAATTTTGTAATATGTAATTTCAAAAAAAAAAAAAATTTTTAAATTCTCACGGATAAAATTATATATAAATAATTCATTTAATACATTTTCTTTGGAATTGAATTCTAATACTCAAAAAAAAGAAGAAATTTAAACAATAGAATAATTAACGGAAATTTTTTTTTTTTAGAATTTATATAACAAAAAAATTAAGGAATGTTAGGATATATTCATTCATTCATTCAGTATAAATTATATACAATATATGTCCCAAGAATATTTAATAATTTTATACCTGCTGATCATGCGTTTATACAATTCATTGGTCAAGAATTACTTTAATAATTTCTGGTATTTTACAATGAAAATAATATATGAAAGTTTGTGATGATCATATAATTCTAACCAATCACCAATCGATACCTCCTTAAAAAGTTCAATAAACGTGAGACCTGTCACATTTTTTTTTATTTAATATGATGAAATAAAAATTATATTGATGTAATTAAAATAAATTATTGCATTTTTTACAAATTCCAAAACAAAAAGAAATCTAGCGTAATCAAATAAGTAAATGTTAAAAAACTAAATATATTAAAAAACATATATGTAAAAATGAATTTTCAAAAATTTTTTATTTATTCATATATGGTATATATATAAAATATCCTTCTTGCTACACCACATCTTTTATGGTTATATTATAGTTATATTAATTTTTATCCCTTTACTTTTAAATGTATGTTTCTGTAATTATTTATTTTTTCCTTCCTAATCTAATAAATTTTATTTATTTATTTCGTTATTTTTTGTCAAGAATAAATTAACGCTTAGCTATAGTACTACTGTAAACTGTAATAATTATCACATAAAAGAGTACATGTGTTTTATAAATTTTATTTTTAATATATTATAGAACTTTTTTTTTTTCAGATAATTTTCCCATAACCAATTTTTCGTCGATATAATACTTATTTTTATATGTAATTATTTTAACATAAATATTATTTATGTAATATTTTTTTTTTCTTGTATATATCCTTTTTATTTGTGATTTAAATAAAATTCTTTACATCTTGTAACATCATTTTTTATGATAGGTTTTAGAGTAAGTAGGTCGATGAATTTAATGAATTATCTATTGACACTTTTATTTTTTCTAAATTTTCTAGTTAGTTATGAACATACAATTATATTTAAAATATAGATTACTGTAGGCCTCTATGTCGCATATTTAAACACACGTGCATTTATATATACATATATAGTAATTATATATACTCTTATCAGTTAACGTCGTTTTCTTGAATAACTTTATACAAAAATGTATTTATAATAATATATATGTATATCATGGGCGTATCTGGAAAATTGTTAGCCAGATATCCGAGAGATATTGTATTCACATGTCTAATTAACAAATTTAAAAAAAAAAAATCAGTTCAACGAACTAAATTTTCCTAAAATTTTATGTTTTTTTTTTTATTTTGCGTTTTTCTTGGCATAATTTGTGTAAATTCAATCAATTTTTAATAATTCATGGAAGAAAATTTGAAAATCACCCCATTATTGGTTCAAAAGATCAGGCCGATTTCGATTTCAGTGAAAATGAAATGCAATTAGCGATACTTGAGAAATGTTTGAATGGTACAAAGATTCTATATAGTACCTTATAAATTGGGGAAATTTTACGAACATTTTTGGTATCATAATTTACTTTTAAGTGCCTTTTGGTGATATGGTAAAAAAAGTTTCTTTTTTTTCACCTTCGGCCCTGAATTATATATATATCATCTAATGCTATTACTTTATATATCTTATATATATATATATATCCAAAAAAATATTCTATCTGATAAATATTGTAATATTCTATAATCATTTATATAATAATCAAAATCATTATCTATATATTGGTTTTTTTATAGAAATATTTTTATACATTGAAATAAAAGGAAATTTTTTGATAAGAAGTTCATATTTATTTATTTATTATTTTAAAAAAAAACTGACATATGTAAAAGATTTCCGGCAACATGTAAACTGATTAGATTATTTTGCATATGGAAGCAGCACATCATTTATATATATATAAATTGGTATATATAAAGTATAATAACAAAGAAATTATTGAAATAAAATAAAGGTACATGTCCCAATCTTTGTGTTATTTATATTTAAATATTTATAATGACTAATAAAATTTGGATATACTCTTAAGTATATTTTAACCTGCAATATATTTATTGAATACAAAAATATTATGGTTTGTAAAAGTTTTTTTTTTTAACAAATCATATGAGAATTATTCAATTTTCACCGAAATTGGTATGTTTACTTTATTAAATGTACTCTCGTCTATCATCACCCAAAATAATATTATATATGTAAATAGGTTTTATCCATCCAGCCATCGCTTTATGACCATTTAAGTATATCTCGATAAATCGATTTATATAAATTGTATATGTAATATAAATGAACTGAAAAATTAGATTACATATAAGAATATATTTTTTGTTTTTTTCACTCGTTTATCGGTTATGAGAAAATAGCTATATATAGAAAAATAGCAATTTCAATTTGATTATATATTAAGTAAATGTTTAATGATATATACACCCCATTTAATTTTATTTTATAATTTTTTCTGTTTCTTAATCATATTGTTGTTATCATATTAAAATGATTGCAAAAAAAAAAAAATGTAAATACTCTTTATAATTTCATATACACAGTGCGACAATTAATTTTCCGGACTGGTCCTAGAAAATACATTAAAAACGCGATGTTTGAATTTTTGTTTTTTATTTTTTCAAAATATTCTCCTCCTGATTCAATACAACTGTTACATCGATTTAATAATGATTCAAATGCGTGTTCCAGCTCATTTTGTGGTATTGCCTCTAATGCGCGTGTAGATGCTGTTTGAATGGTTTCAAATCATCAAAAAAACATCCTTCCCATTTCATTTTAAGTTTTGGGAACAAGGAGAAGACCCATAGTTCTAAATCAGGTGAATACGGTGGATGATTTAACACACATACTTGATTTCGAGCCAAAAACTGACGAACAATAAGCGAAGTGTGACTTGGTGCATTATCGTGTAACAAACACCAACTATCTGATTCACGATATTCAGGTCGAATACCACGAATCCTGCCCATCAAACGCTTCAAAACTTCTAGATAATATGCGCCACTGACTGTTTGACCAGTTGGAACGAATTCTTTATGGATAATTCCCCTGCTACCGAAGAATGTTACTAGCATTGTCTTGATTTTCGATGGAACTTTTTTTGTTTTTTTGGCCTGCGTTTTAGCCACCCACGAAACATTTATACCACTCAAAAACTTTGGTTCTACCCATACAATTATCGTCATTAACTTGCTGCATCGATTTGAACGTTTCTGTTGTTCAGATTTACCAAGCTTTGCGTTGAATTTAATGATAATGCTCTTTGTTCCATGTTAAAATTTCTACTTCAACTAAAATATTGTTTCACAAGAAATGTCATACATTTTTGATTTGTCAACCAAATGCAATGAAATTTTTACAGACGATAGAGAAAATATCAAGCTTCAAAACGCTTGTTCGATCACATAGATCGTCCCACTGGTTATTGAGATATGGTTTGAGTCCGGAATATTAATTGTCGCACTGTGTATATATATACCGTAAGTAAAACAACGACTTTATTGTATAATAATAATAAAATATAACTTAAGTTGTGTTTTTATTTTCTATATAGACTCAGAACGGATTATTATTTTATTTTATAAAATGTACTTGATATTTATTTTTAAGACGTACACAAAAAAAAATCGTTATATTTATTAACTTATTTTTATTTGTTTTTTTTAATTTTATTCATGATGATTGTTGAAATGTATTTTCAATGTCACATAATATATTTTGTAATAATATTATTTAATTAACACCCACACACAAACACACTTTGCATTTATATATAGTTATAATTAACCACCATTAAACTATATATAAATATTTAGTAATTGATTAATTACCTATTAATAAATAATTGAATGTTTTCACAAAATAAAAATTGATTAAAAATTCGTTATTAAAACATATATGCATGAATATTTACATATTATATTTATTTATAATACATATACTTGGTGTGTGTTCATATAATAATAAAGTCGAGATAATATGCGAAAAAAATCAACCGCATTTTATATAATTAATATACAAAAATATTTACATATATACGTTTATACTTATATATGTGAATATATAAGAAAAAAAAATTAATGAATGAATTGTGATTTTTATCAATGGTATGAAAATTATCAAAACCGGATTATATTTTTTTATATAAACAAAAAATGTAAATGTATATATTATTTATGTATAAAAAATATTTTAACTGACGAAAATACAAAAACAAACCTAAATTAAAAAAAAATATATGTATAACGATTGTGATATATAAAAGAAAATAACCAGAACAGATATTTTTTAGAATATTCTTTTAAGATTATATATCGCGTATTATATCTTAAGGAGAATGTTTTTGCTATTATTAAATTTTGTTAAATGAAAATGATTTTCTAATTTTTAATCTAGATAAATCTTTAATTTTTGTCAATTTTGTCTACGACGCTTTAATCACGTTATTAATTTTAATTTTTTACTTTAATATGTTCTCGATTAATAAATTAATTGATTGATTAATTTAATAGTAAAAAAAATTATATTAGATATACGATAAATTCGTTTATATACAAAATTTTACATATATATTATATTATGATGGTTTCCGATACTGTTTTCGATAATATATTAATAAAAGTGTTATTGTTTATCTTAAATTAAATTTTATTTTATTTTACTTATCTTCTTACATGTATTTTTCTTCTTAGCATCATTATAAAATTATATTGATTTTATACTATCTGAGAACATTTTTTTTATTTTAATTGATTTAAAATGCTTTTTCTAATTTATTTGTTTTTTTTTTGTTAAAAATTAAAATCTTTTTAATCATACAACACATTTATTATATTTTTTTTTATAATATCTTCTCTTCTCTTATATATATATATGCAGTATATTGTATACATTTAATACTAATTTTAAATTTATTCATTTAATAGAAATAGCAAAAAAAAAATAATCCAACCAAAGGATTAATATTTTCATATTCATTAATTATCATTTGTGATATGCGGATTTTGCCAATTCACGGTTTAAAAATGTATAGAATGTGAAAGATGGAATATATATGATAATAAATTGCTTTTTTAGCGGGTGCGTTTTATATGTTATTCATAGAAAAATAAGCCAAACTGAAAAAAAAATGTTAATTTATTAAGATTTCGTTTTTTTGTTTGGTTTCTTTTTTTTTTCTTTATAATTTAATATTTTTTCTCTATATCTATATATATATATAGTAATTTTATATGTTAATAAAAATTTTATTATTTTATCTTTGATTTTTATTATTTCATATCCCAGTAGTTTAATTTTCTATTTTCTTAACAATCGCGTTTACATATGAATGTATAGCTATCGTTATTTTTATTTATGTATGTTTGGATTTTAAATTGTATGATATTAGTCTAATCATAAATGTAATTAATTAATAGAACTAATAAACAATAATCTATGATAATAAATGCGGATCCATAAAAATACCAAAAATATAATTACATTTATCAATATATCAATCGCGGATGAATGATGTTTTACATTGACACAGAGGACTGCAAAATGCACTTGGATCAGTAAAATATATATTATATATCATCATATAACGTACTTTTTCAAAACATAATCAATAATTTTTATATTATCAATAAAAAATAAAAATATTTCATCGTGTTATTAAAATAAGGTTTATGATAATTAATAATTAAATAATGCAAATTAATATTTAACGTGTATAAGAGTTTTTTTTTAACACATTCCTTTTTTTTTTTTTTTTTTTTTTTGTTATTTTTAACACAAAATCAAATGGTTTATTATATGATGTGATAAGGTAAATAAATATATATAAAAGAAGATGTATGATGTATAAATAAAGTATTAATTTTTTACACAAGTCTGTGGTTTGAAGTGCCTGTAAGGCTAAATTTTATTTATATTCACAAATATTCACTGTATATACATTGTTGTTATAATAAAATAATATATATGAGTTTATCGAATGAATCGAACAGGGTAATCTAACCTGGTAAAAGCTCAATTATTCATCTAATAATCTCTAAAAAAAAAACAATATTGATTTTATATTTCTTATTAAATTCCTGTTTTTTTTTCTTTTGTTTTGTTTTTTTTTTCAAATATCATCTATTTTTTGTTTATTGTTTTCATATACACATATTTTTAATTTATCATGATTTTATAAAACTCATTCGAATATTATTATTTAAGTAACAACATCAGCAGATATCGGACCATATATAACAAGAGTTATCGCCCTGTTCTTTCCATTGATATATATATATATATATATCGTGTATATACATTTATCATTTATATATGAAAAATTGAAATCTTTTTTTTTTTTATGTTTATTATATATTATTTATTCATGATCTTCTTCGTATACATTAGGTTGTCTAAAAAGTATTGATAATTTTTTTTACAAAACTCAAACGATTTTTTTATATATTTCAAATGAACTTTATTAAACCAAATATGCGCCGTTTTGATCGATGACCCTTTGCCATTTTTCTGGTAAAGACATTATCCCATCACTGTAGAACTTCTGTGTTTTCTGGGCAAAAAAAGTGATCCAAGTGCATTTTGCAGTCCTCTGCGGAATTTAATTTTAAACCATTAAGGGAGTTCTGCAGAGACCGGAACAAATGATAATCTGAAGGTGCAAGGTCCGGGCTATATGGTGGATGCATTAAAACTTCCCAGCCAAACTCTCTCAGTTTGTGCCGAGTCATCAAAGATGGGTGTGGTCTGGCGTTGTCATGATGGAACACAACACCCTTTCGATTGATTAATTCTGGACGTTTTTTTTTAATCTCGTGCTTCAATCTTGATAATTGTTGACAATAGAGATCGGAATCAATGGTTTGACCGGGTGCTAGTAATTCCTAATGAACGATTCCTTTCCAATCCCACCAAACAGACAGCATTACCTTTCTTGATGTTAATCCAGGTTTTGCTACTGTTTTAGGAGCTTCACCCTTCTTGGACCACGATCTTTTTCGTACATTATTATCGTATGTGATCCATTTTTCATCACCTGTAATCATTCGCTTTAAAAATGACTCGATTTCGTTCCTTTTAAACAGCGTTTCGCAAATGGAAATTCGGTTCATTAAATTGTTTTGTGTTAATTCATGTGGTACCCAAACATCGAGCTTTTTCTTGTATCCAGCCTTTGTCAAATGGTTTAAAACTGTTTGGTGATGGATGTTTAGTTCTTTATCGATATCATGACTGCTTACGTGTCGATTTTCTTCAATTTTTGATATGATTTCATCGACTTTTTCAGTGATTGTTCGACCAGAACGAGGTGCATCTTTGACATCAAAATTACCGGAACGTTGCATTTTCACCTTTTTCATAATAAAATTGTAAAATGTATCGAATTTTTTCACTAATTTCGCTCATCTTTAATGCACTACAACTTTTACTAAACAAATTTAATTTTTTTTTTTTTTTATCTATGAAATGTCATCTTTCGAACATATGTTAGTGTTACCTGATCAGATTAGTACTACTTGAAATATTCAATTATAAGGACATCTATTTATAAAAATTATCAATACTTTTTCGACAACCTAATATCTCGCGCGCATCTTATGTTATTTTTTTTTTTGTAAATTCAATTTTTGTTGCTTTTTTTTTACTTTATTATACATATATAATTTTCTTTTCTTATAACTTCAAGATTATGATGAACCGTTTTTTAACCGTCGAATACATTTTTTCTTCTCCATATCCATACATAAATATATATATATATAAATATGTATTCAAAGGCCAGGATTCTGTATTATAACACCATCATAATATATATATATACATATAATTGTGTGTTAATCATTTTGAGTATCAATATTAAATGATGATATTCCAAAAAATGTCCTATTAACAATTAATTTTTTTATTATTTTTTTCTAATTATACACATGTATATAAGCTATCATGATATATGTATGTATATAGTCTATAAATGCCGCCACATATCGTTTATTATGCATATATACTTATGTATATAAAGAGTAAAATCATGTAGGAATACCAAAAGAAATGAAATCAGGTAAAATAAAAAATATCATCATCAAACAAATTTTAGTAGGTTTGATGGGAAATTAACAATACGTTATATATATATATATATTCTAGTCTAATCTTTGGATTTTTAGGTAACTTCCATGCAGATATAGATTTGTTTGGCGATTTTTTTGAAATTCACTTTTTGAAGATTTCGAACTGCTCTTTTATATTATATAGATCATTTTGAATAATTTTCAAACCTTGTAAATTTACATTTAAACAGTAAAACTATCGTTACCCTTCGTAATGATATGTATATATATATATATATATATAAATACAAAAATATTTAATGAAAATTTTGAAAAGCTTAATAAGTATACCAGAATATAATAACCATAATAATAATAATAATAATAATAATGTTTATCAATCAACAAAGGTTGTGTCGAACATTCTAACATTTTAACTTTTTTTTTTGGCTTTGTTTTATTTTTTGGTCGACTTTGTTGAGATATAAAGACAAAAAAATGTATAAATATCAAAAGGTGATATAATTTTCATCGGTATTCAAACAACAATAAACGACTGTGTTGTTTATACGGATATTTTTATTATTTTTTTTTTATGTTTAATGAATGTAAAGCGTAAAAAATTACATTTTATTATTATTATTCTTATTGTTATTAAAGTTGAGTATTATACGCATTTAATTTGTGGTAAATATGTATTTCTGATAGAGTTTTTCTTTGTATATATAGATTGTTTTATTTTTTAAACAAGCAAAATGTGTGTATTTGAAAATTACTTTAAATTATTTATCTTTACATCTCGGGTATTTCAAATCTAATATAATAATATATTATAAATAAACGAATGTGTTTGCAAAAATTTTTGTATAATTATAATAATAAATAATGATACATAAAATCTACATATATATAGAGAGAGATTCATTTGGATTTATATATGTACTCTGTGTTTTTCTTGTTAGTTGATGAACAATTAAATGATATACAAAATATTTATCATACTAAATATACGTGGATTATATACGTGTATGCAATTCATATAAAAGTGTATATATATAGTAAGCTGAAAATGGAATGTTGTTTTGCCCGCGAAGAAAAGATAAAATTAGATATATATATATATATAAAATTTGGTCGATTTAAAGTTTCGGCTTCCCACGATTTTTAAAGCTGGATTTTGTTATATTTAATTCCTTTTTTTTAGCTCTTTATTTTTAATATAACTATATGCGTATATCTACACTAAAATATATAACTTTATTTATTTATTTAGTGTTTTATATATATAAATATATATATATCGTTAATTCTTTTTTCTTTCTTAATGTTTTCATATACATATATACGCGTTCGTTGAGCATATATATATTATATATAAATATATATATAATATATTTATATTTTATTCTGGTTTATTCAAAAATATTTTTGTATATGTCATTTTTTTCTTTAAGTTTAAACTAACACGACTAAACCGTATCAGAATCTCGGATCACCTATATAAAAAAATATGGAAAAAACCACGACCGCTACTATATATTTTATGGTGTAGTGTGGACATAGAAAGGAATTTGCAGGTAGTTTTTTAAATTTTGTAAATCTTTACCATTATTTAGAGACATTTCTTCCCTAAATAATTGTACAGTAGTTTTGAATTACATTATAATGGATAAATCTATGATACCTTAATTAAAACACGACCCAAAATTCACAAATATATATTACAAACATTTCAATTAATTTCAATTACATTTTTATTTTAATTATTTTCTGCAGAATATTATAAAGAATTTCGTATAGAAAAATATTCAGAATTTTCATTTCGATTCAGAATTTTCTAAAGGACACTTCTAAAGGATATTATTCAAAATATCCTTTAGGAAATTATCCAGAATTTCCTTAATGTTCTTTAGAAAATTATATGAAATTTACTTTAGAAAATTATACAGAATTTCCCTTAGAAAAGTATCTCAAATATCCTTTAGAATATTATTATAAAATTTCCTTTAGAAAATGATCTAAAATGTTCTTTAGAGAATTTCATTTATAAAATTATAAAGAATTTTGATCTTTAACACTCTCATACCGATTTTTTTTCAGAATATTGTAAATATTCAAGAATATTCTAATCACAGAATATTCTAATTAAGTCAAAATCTAAAATATATAACACATATGAATGTAATTTATAATTTCTAAATAAAATAATATATATACAAAACCGTTAAGTTTATAATAAATATTTATATTGTATATCTAGTCAGACATAGGTTTCTATACACGGATAATATATATATATATCTATCTATCTATATATTAAAGCTCGCACAGGTTCTTATGTTGGTTTTTTTCGTTCATATTATATATTTAATTCAACACAACACTTCAACTCACCTATACGAATTAAACTTATCAATATATATAAATATAAACATTATCATATATATATATAAATATAAATAATATTATTAAAATAATTTAACGAATTTTTATAAAAAATTTACCATATACATAATGTGTTTTTTTTTTGTGTGTTACAATGAAAAGTTAAACCGAATTTTTATGATAATATCAATATATATCAATACATAACTGGAATTTTCTTATTCTTAAAGTTTATATTCGTATATAAAAATAAAAAAAAAATTGTGCACTGTGCAAAATTTTCTTCAGACAAAACTTTTAATCAGAAGATGATCTAACCAAATAGATAACATAATATATAGTATTTTCAAAAATAATTTACCATTCATTGAATTGAAATATTGTTTCGTATTAAGTATTTGCTGCTTAATTTAGTTGACATGCCCTCAAACGAATATTCAATTGTCTCTACACAATCAAATTAAATCAATTTAATTTAAATAACCGAAACTTTGAGCCTATAAGAACAAATGATGAAATAAGAAAAGAACCAAAAATAAAAAGAGGATTTTTATGTGTAAAGCAATTATAAAAATTAAAATTGTTCACATTCACAATAGTCAATACATACACAACATATATAGATATATTAAATTCAATCGATATATATATATATATTCAATTTATATAAATTCAAATAAGTTATATTTAGTAAAACCAAAAAAAAAACATCAAAATAATCATTAACATATAATGTATTATGAGAATATATAAAAGAAAACATACAAAATAATAATAAAAAATTTTTAACCGTCAAATAATATACATATATAAATATACATTTTTTTTTCATATGAACTCTGATTCTATATATATATATATATATATATATATATGTGTATACATACATTATACTCTCGTCTAATCGTTACATATATGCATAATTCCATAAAAAAAAATAAATAAGAATTAAATTAAATTAAGCTATAGCAGTATAATATATATATATATATATATATATGTATAAAACACAACACATTTCATATATATAAATGATAAAGAAAAAATGAATTATCAACAAATTCTTGTTCAACTCTCTCGCCGCACAATATTTCATCGTTAATACAAAAACAAAACGAATACAAAAAAAAAATCATCACGATGCAAAATCATTTCGTTACGTTACTTCTATAGCTATATCTATACAATTATACATATAGATTGTGTATTCATATAACCAAGCAAGAATATACTAAAATAAAAAGTATTTTTCTTAAGAATTTTCTTAACGACAAAATTTATATTGTATATTATATTCATATATGTGCGGAAAACAAACAGAAAAAAATAAATAAATAAATAAATAACTTTAATTTTAAATAACATCATAAAAATTTTAATATTCACTCCAGAAGTCATAATATAATATTCATTATTATTGCATATACACAATCATTCTATTATATCTCAGTATATCTATATATCTATAATAATTTTAAATGAAAAATCTATTAATATTACATTTAGAATAAAAAAATTGTTAAACCGATTTTTCAAATTCAAAATTTTCTAACGTCATATACTCATTTTTATAACGTAAAAAAAGTATATATATATATATATCCATCTATATAACGTGAAATCATAATCTATATATATATATATATATATACCATACCATATGTATGTATACAGAGAAATTCCATTGCAACAATATATAGCAAGTTTATAACGTTCATCGGTTCAACATCATATATATATATAAACTTAAATCAGATGAAATTTAAAGGGACCTGTCTGTATATAAGAAAATCTATATATATATGCATAATAAACTTGAATAGCTGGTAGAGAAGACATTTTTAAATGGCTAAATTATTTAACAGAAATTGAATTGAGTATTCGCAGGCATACATCTTTAACTTTATTTTTTATATATATATATTTTTTACAATCACAGCATAATAATAAACTTTAATAATATACAAACACATAAACATACATATTTCTGTTCGTATATAGATAGATCCATACATATAGTAAGAATTGCGAATATAAATGGTATAGAAATATATATAATAAAGAAACGAATATATGAATGTGTAAAAGAAAATGTTTATAAAAAAAAAAAAGAAGTTTTCAGACAATTTACAATATATGCAAGCAATATTGAATATATATATATAAGTAAGTTTGGTTTTTATTGTATATGTGTTGTCTTAGCTTTTATACTTGTTTTTGCTTTATTATACCACTTATATATAGTCAAAAAATAAACTTTAAGTTGTAAAGTGAAGAATATATGAAAAAATTAATAACATGCGGAGCTTTTTAAGAACAGATTTTAAGAAAAATGAAAATAAAAAACTTCAATATTACTTTATAATCATAACAATTGTGTATGCCAGAATATTATTGTCAAATTGATAACATATAGGCCTATATTATTCTATCGTTTTTTATATTTTACTATACTCTATAGCGTATATATATATATATGGTATAAAGAGTTGTAAAAAATTTAATAACATCTAAAGCATAATAATTTTACATATGTGCTGCTTATTTAATTATTTAATTTATTCAAAAGTGTTTAATTCTATATAGAATAGGCCTAAAAAAAATTTACTATTGTAATATTAGAGTCCTACAAACAATAAAAATCAACAGTCAATATATATTAGAAAATGAAATAAAAACTTTTATGTGATTTGATTATTAAAATTCATAGGCCTATGGATGGATGATATAGGTTTTTATATAATTTATGCTTTTTTTTTGTTGATATATTTTCTTATATTGACAAGCCTCTTTTAGTTTTTTGTTTATTTTAAACATCACATATAGATAAAGAATTTTAAAATTCAAAGTACACGAATGGATAACAATTAACAATTAAAATGTAGGTTATATGTTTTTGTTTGATTTCTTTTTCACTATACATACATATACGATTGGCATTAAAAGAAATTGAAAGTTTTTAGTATTATAATTGAAAGTATAAATTTGATTTCCCCCATATGTTTTTATGTTTTATTTGTTCGCTGATGAAATATTAAGAAAAATTAATCGTAATTTTAAAATTTTATATACTAAGAATGAATCGACAACAAATTTTCTTAACTCAATAAATATATTGAAATAAAAAAAAAGTGGAAATGTATTAGATTTTTAGATATATAGAATATGTAGAATATTTTAGATACATTCTAAAATACATTTTATTCATTTTACACTATATTAAGAAATTTTATAAAATCTTGTGATTCGAAATAAAATTAATCGCTTTGGTTTTTCTTTAAAAATTTTTTTTTTCCTGGTTATAACATTGACATTACAAAATTTATATCATTATTTATTTTACAATAAATAAATAATAAAAAAAAAACTTAAAGAATTAATAAAATACGTTATATAACTTATGTGATTGAATATAGTAGATATACAAAAAACAATAATCTATGAGAAATTATTATTTATACAATTAATAAAAAAATAAAAAAATGTCTTAAAGGCAAAAAAAAAAAAAACAGAAGATAAATTAAATAATTATTTATTTTTCTTTTAAATATACATGTTTATATAAACGAGAGATGCTCACCGCTCGGTACTTGATCATCAATCGCCTTATGAAGAACAAAAAAAATCAAAAATCACTTGTGAGATTAATTTAATTTTAATATATATTAATTTTTTTATTTTTGTTATATAAGAAATTCTTTAAGATATATATACATTCAGACATATCGCTTGTTTTTGAACAATAGATTTTTTTTATTTTTCTTGTATATATATAAGATTCTTAAATACATTTTTTTTTTGTATTGTATTACTTTTGCTTGTCTGCAAAAATTAATCAATCAAAAAACGAACAATTATGATTTTTTTATTACTACATATATACACTATAGATAATCGATCGATACATGTAGTTATATATATATTTGTATATTATATATCGTTCGTTAAAAAATAAAAAAAAATTAAACCACCTCATATTAATGTATTTCTATCGATTTAGATATAAATTAAGATTAATATACACGCGTATTATTTTTCTATTTTGAAAAGTAAAATAAATTTGATTTTCAAATAACATATTCATATAAATATATGTATAAATAGCAAATCGTTCAACATTTCAACGGATAGTGTTGGAACTTCAACTGCTTTAACAGACACACATACACACAGACCAACAATATAATATAAGGTATAATCGAACAAATTAAAATATTTTATGATTCTTTATAAAGAAATATATATTTGTACACTGTAATAGATATTTATAAATTCATATACCACCGTCATTGAAATTTGAATGTGGAATGGTAATAAAGTGTTACTTTATTATATGCTTAATTTTGGTAAATGTTGGATCTGTCCTATAATTTCATAAAATTCAATAAAATATAATATACTGAAACATAAACATCGAAACCAATTGGTAACTTACTTACGAATAATTTTTTGAGCTAAACAGATTGAATCTATGGTGTCCAAATCTGACATACAATAACCAAATCGTCGGGAAACAATTTAGAGGTATTTTATTCTTTGCTGGAAATCGTGACGAGTTTTCAATACTATATGTATTTTAAAATAAAGTGTATTTGTATATATATATATATACAAATCTGTAAGACGCCTTCTACAATCCATTCTTTGTACATTTAGCCACAAACCACCACCACGTAATATAACTATATTATTTTTATATAATCATAAAATTGTGGTGGATTTTTGTGTATATAAGAAAATGAATAATAAGAAAAAGAAGCATCACCACATCCACCTCCCAAGTTGTTACTTATGCGTTATATATGGTATATATACATATTTTTTTTATTATTATTTAACTTTTTTTTTTTTTTGTTTTTGGTTTTTATTCACGAAAATATCATATGAATTTTGAATATATGAGAAAAAAAACAAGTTTTTAACTAAAAATATTATATATTTTTTTTCTGGTTCTCTTAATTAATTATTTAAAATGAAAAATTGTCATTAATTTCTTGATATACAATAATTAAAAAGAAAAATGTAATTTACAATTAATTGATTAAAGATTTTTTAATTGGATATAATCTTTTGAATTGATATCCCCATATGTATTCTTTTCGATTCTTCAATATATTCCATACAAAATAAATATTGATCAATTTAATAAAACGGAAATAATAAAATCTGACCATTGTTTGATTTTTTTTTAATACTAATTTTAAAATATAATCAAAAAAATATCATTATATTATGTCTAGTATTTTTCCTAATCTAATATGATTTCTTTTGAATTGATTATGAACTCAAAAATCTTGCCTGATCTATCTAAATATATATCTTTAACATATGTATAATATCTGCGTATATGCATACATGTTCAAAACATCTTATCTTTTGTATATCAGGTACTTAAGTTACACATAAGTATATAGATGGTATATCTTTATCTAGTATATATCTATATCTAGTATATATATATATAAGAAATTTTAGGCGGGAAAATTGTTTTTTATGATATTTTAACATATTTACTTCTTTAAGGTTTTTTTTTCATTTGTAGTTTTCCGAATACACTCAATCATTCATTTTCATTTGATACACATGTGGGCGTTTTTTAGCGTTACATACAAGTATTATTTACCAGCATTTTCGTTTACAATAAAAACTTTACCTGTTTCTATATTTTAGTAATACTATTACTATATTGGATTTCATAATACTAAAATTTTCTATTCCTTTCATAATAATAAAAAAAAAATTTCTAAGGGCCGTGATATACGAATGGTATACTTGCCCAATGCGCCAACATTTTACATTTAGCAAGTTTTTAAATCTTTTAAATTTAAATCTTTTTTTTTAAGTTTTTTAGCAAGTTTTTGGCAAATAAATAATTGTAATAAGCTGATACACAACGTGTTAAATTGACGATATTTGGCATGTTTAAAATGTATAGGCAATCATTTGATATTTCTAATGAGGGATATATTTTCTATACAATTACATGTATATTTTTTTTTTTTAATATATTTATTTATCGACGTGAAATAATCCTAATTAATTCTATTATAGTGATAGCAAAAAATGCAAAAGTCAAAACATAGAAATCTTTAATATAGATGATTACCATTAATTATTGACTAAAACATTTGAATCATTACACCTATTAAAAACTATATGAATATATATATATAACATCTGATTCTATACCTGTTGATTTCAATCATATGGTATATAAATTATGTATTTCGTATACTTTATTACAAATCAATCATTATATATACATATATATATTATACAGGACGTATATATCGTTTCAAAAAAAAGCCCCTCAAATATAAGCGGGAAAATGTTAAGCCATCAATTTTCAATGGTATTTTGTGTGTTCGATGGTGTTCGTTTTTCTATAAAAGTTATATTCAATATTCATCTTCTGTAGATAAACAAAAAATAATTAGTTGTTTTTCATTCTACTTAAATATGTATAAAAGTGTTTTATTATATAAGAGTGTGTGCATATATTCATATATGGGCGATGAAAGCAATGCATATAGAAATAAAATTATAAAATATTCAATAATAAACGAAAATATATAAAACTTTTTTTTTTTTTGTTAAATTAACGTTAAGATTAGTTTTTCTATTAAAATTTTTTTTTGCTGTATCTTTTATATATACATTTGGTTATTTAAAGTGGGAGAACCCAATTTTTATCCTTTATAATATCTATAAATTCTTTTCCAGATAGATATTAACTATATTTATAGTATACTAAGAAAAATAGAAAAAAAAAAGAAATCAAATGTATATTAGCTTTATTGTGTCAATATATAACTATTCGGATTCTGTTTGGGTTATGTATCAAAAAGTTAAGGATAATAATAAGAATAATAATAAAGCAAATGTCTCGTGGGCGGTAGCACGTATTCTATCTATATATAATTTTGTTTTTCTATTATTCCTTTAAAAGATTTTAAATTTTACCATCTATCATTTTATTATTGTTTTTTTTTTCTTAACTTATTTATTTATTTTTTTTAATACCTGTGTGTGCTCTATTATTGTATACATGTACATAAAATGCTCATTTATTTGTGCATAATATAAATTTATTTATTTCGTTTGAATTGATTAAATTTATAATCCTTATAAAATGTGTATATTATTATTATTATTACTATTATTATATGTATATATGCGATGATTGTAATGAATGTCTTTATATTGAAGAAAAACTATTTTAATCTTGAAGTATTATTTTTTTAACGTATTTTATTTTATAAAGTAGTTTTGGTTTTGGTTTTGTGTATAAAATTTGAGGCAATATATATGAAGAAAAAATGAGACCCGTTCTGGTAGCATTAACATTCCATTCTATGATACACAGAAAAATGTGTTTATCAAAATGAAAATATGATCGTTTTTCTTTAACACATTTAATTCAGATTTTAAAAATCGACAAAAATTTAACAAAATCAGTTGTATTTTCCATTCATTTTCGTTGCAAAGTTATTATTGTATATAAGATTGTGTGTTTATTTATGAAATACTACTTTTAATACTTATTTTTATAACAAGTAATAACTACAGCATGTGGGTAACAATTGAACCGTTTACAATATTGTGTAGTTCAATTTAAAAATCGAATATCTAATTTGCTTGAGTACAAATAAAATACTATTTTCAATTACCTCCAAGACCGATGATGTATTATAATTCATATTATAATAATGATTAATATTATTTTATTTTTATTTCAGTAATTTTGTTGAAGTAACACCAATTAAAATATATTTAAATTCTAAATAATTCCATTTTTTATTATTAGAGACAAATCATATATTATTTATAGAAAGAAATTGTTTAAAAATAAATTAAATTTTAAAATTAAAATTAATTATCTATTTTTATATTAAATGTTTGTTGGTGTATAAAATGCCTTTGTGAATAATGTTCTATATAAATAGTATAACGCAAATAAATTCAAATATATATCCATATCATAAAACAGTGCACAAAAAAAAAACAGTGCAAATTTACATTTGCAAATATTTGCAAAAACAAAACCATTTTTTATTACATACATCATATGGAAATGTGTGAATGGATAAATAAAATATATGAATGAATATTATGGTTGAGAAAAAAAAATATTTTAAATGAATTTTGTGTGTGTGTGTGTGTGTTTTTGCGAATGCAAAGTAAAGGAAATATTTATTTTTTTTAATGAATGAATGTATGAATGACTGTTTTTTTTTTATTTAGTGATATATTTATATATATAGTAATGAATTTTAATATAGTCTTGTCATATATGCATTTTTTTTTGCTTTTATATGTATGGTTTCAGATAAATCAGGCGTTAATCTTCTGTTATGAGGATTTATAATAAAAAAAATAAAATAATGTTCATGTATCAACAACTAAAAATACAAGTGATATAAATTTACTACATATACACTCTATATGGAAATTATGAATGTTCTTATAATATTTTGTTGGAAAATTTAAAAACATATGTCAAACAGATCTAACCATTATTAATTTTTTTGCTTATGATGTTTATTTTATTTATTCCATAAGAGTATTTACATATCTATATAGTTAGATATAATGGACTCTGTTTGGGGTCGAATAATTTATAATAAAAAAAAAAATGGTATATCATATTTATGTTCATAAAAAAAAAATTATTTAATTATTATAAACTGGCATGTATTTTGTTTGTACATAAACCAACATATTATGTATTAAATATACTGCATCATATATTTTCAATGTTTTTCTTAATACAACTAAATAATTTGTCATATATTTATATTCAAAATCTTTTACAAGCATATATATATATATATATTTATGAATATAAAAAAAGAGTATATGCTGTTTTTTTAGCAGTTTTCTCGTCATTGCAAACGAAAAAGTTGTTTGGTTTTTTGGCGCTAAAATTTATCTGGTTTCTTTAATTATATTTATTTATTTTTTTTTCTTAATAAGAGATATACATATTTCTATTCCTTTTTGTTCAAGTGAATATACATATTTTAGTACATCTATCACATACATTTGAATATTTTTACTTTATGTTATACCGAGATGCTTATATTTATTCATTATATAACAAGAATATCATATGATGTGTGTGTTTGTTTATTGAATATCTTTAATAATTATTAACTTATACGAAACATAGGTTCCTCATAAAACGGTATGAAAATTGAAAACACACATTTTTTAAATAACTCAATAAAACATAAACAAAATATTATGGGTTTATCATAAAAATAAGACCTATTGATTTTACAAAATCGAAACAATTAAAAAAAAAAAAGCATAACAGAAGATTCAATTTTCAAATTTTATGTCTCTTTATAAAAAATTCATTATCCTCTATACATTTTAAAAAAAAATAATTTTTGCTATATAATATATTTATATTGAATGACATCATTGTGTATAATCAGGAAGAAAAATGTGTATATCAATAAAATTTCTTGTTTTGCAAATGATAATTGTCGCAAAGTTCATAATTGTTTTTATCCATATATTACAATATTTTATTTGAAATTTTTCTTATATTTTATACATTATTTATCATTAATTAATAGAGTGTTATTAATAGTACTTGATTATTTATGTAAAAATACATGGAATTTTATCTAATATATAGACACTATACAATTCTATTGTTGTATATATGTATGTATTATTATACAGAAAGATTTATGGACATTCATTATATCATGATTTGATCAACATTTTTTTCTTATTTTAATAATAAATCTACGATGATTTTATGGATTAATACCTAAAGATAAATATATATTATATACAAAAAAAATAAAATGTAGATAAAACAAAAAAAATCCGAAAGTTCTCAGAATCAAACGATATAAAAAAAACCAATACACATAAACAGAAAAAAATTTACAAAACAATTTATTATCCTTTTGTGTATGGTATGATATTGTATCATTATGTATATACAATATATATATTATATATATATGTAAACATTTATAAGACATTATCATTCGACATTCCATTGCTTATTAACCGGTTTGTTTCCCTTTTTAAAAACAGCTGAAAATCTTATATATAATGAAGAGAAAAAAAAAACAATAAAAATATTCAAATCTTAATAATAAATCCAGCATCTCAGCATCTATTAGTGTTTTTTTCTCTCTTTTGTGTGTACCATTAAAATAATATTCCACTACTAATTTGTATGTATATGTACAATAAACATATCCCGTCCATTGCGATCAGTCAGACATAATAATATTATGATAAATTCATATAATGTATATACGTATATATATACAGATGACCTCAACTAAAATGCTTCATGAAAATTGTTTAAAGTTTTTTCGTATTTTAATCAAATTTCATTCGCGAACAGTTAAAAAAAAATTAAACCTAACCGATTTTTAATTATAAAAGTGTCCTTTTTTTTATTTGTAAATATTTTCTGGATTTCAAAACTATTTTTCCTTTATCCAAATTTCTCCAAATTATAATCCTTAATACATGTTGGAATAACTAGCAGCGACTCTGACAAATTTCTGTGGTCGTGGGTTCGTATTCTTCATGGATCCTCATTCTTCACAAATCCTCACAGGACAACAATGTTCCCTTTATGTCACTTAGTTGCCGAAGCAAAACCTACAAAAAAAAATAAAATAAAAATTAATATGCGTCTGACCCCATCCATCTTTCAGTCAACCACCTGTACAGCAAAAATATGTTGAGGATAAAAAAAAACGATAATAAAAAATACATACAATGTTAAAATAAAAAAAAAAAATATAAATATTTTGGCGCGATCAGCTGTAAACAAGAAAAACTTCTTTTTGAAAGGAAAAATACCATTCAGATATATATACCGCTTGCTATATATATATATATATAATATATATATATATATATATAATATATATATATATATATATAATATATTTATATACATGTTAAATAACGAAACGAAATTTTGTGAAAAAATGAAAGGCAATCCAGTCAATAAATAACGTGCAATTGTATTCAATTGAATTCAATCTAAATTCAAACATTTACAACAGAAGTTATTTTATTTTGGTTTTTTGATTCGAATTTTATTTTTTGACAAAATTCAATTATACCCTTTCCTTCTATTATTTTGAACCGCTTCTTCTCTATTTCGATATTTTATTTACAAAACTCAAGACTCAACTGTTCACCGGTAAGTTGTTCCGTCCAATACCGTTCAAAATGACGTAGGGAAAACAATGATAATTTTTCGTCAACCATAAATCTTGTAAATACATTAACATTTTGTAACATAACACATTTATTTATGTGTACATAAGTGTATCAAATTTTCAGAATTTGTAAAATTTTTGTTTTTTCTAAATATTGAAAAGTTCTTATTTATAATTTCCAAGAATTATTAAAAAAATGGATATATTTATTTTTCTATTACAGGTGAATATTTTTTTTGTAATATCAATAATAGTCTATTTTTAATAAAAAAAAAAAATTACCGTTCAACCTGTTCGATAAATAACAGATTTGTACCGTAAACGTCGTTTAATATATTTCTTTGTATTTATGCATTTACCCGTTTTGTCCTTTTCTATTGTACAATATAATGCATAATTTATACCTAGACAGCAAGGAATAAAAAGAAGTGTAGATATTGGGGTTTTTAATTCTATTTTCTCTATATTTTGTTTTTTTTTTAAATAAATAAATAATTATTTTAGACTGAAAATTAGGGGGTGTGACAGCAAAATTCCAAAGTTTCAAAAAAAAAAACCGCCCTACTTTACAGTGTATAAGTTCATTATATTTTTCATATATAAATATTTTTATATTTATAAACACAGATTTTTAATTTTATTAAAGATAATAGATAATAGATGTGATAATAAAGATAATTGTTCTCACATAAAGTTTACTTTACAGAGCAAAATTTCTTTAATGTTAAATGATTAAATATGTTTTAAATAAATGCTTGCCAAAAAAATTTCACTGAATTATACCATTAATGATTATAATACCATTAACAATTGAATATATATAGTTATTTTTTTTTAATAAGTTTTTAATAATTTTATCGTATAACAAAATAATATATCCCTTGTATGATGTTATTATGTACAATAATTTAATCATCTGTTGCATATTAAAAATCAATATTATCTATATACTTTTGTGTTTTTCTTTTAAATTAATACTTCAGCTTTATATAATATTATTCAATCACCACTACATTCATATTTTCATAAAACGATTAACGCAATATTATTTTATATTTATAAAAACGACACTATATATATATATATAAAGCAAATATAGACAATTGCAAAATTTTTTCACAATCGTTTTTTTATATCAAATTATAAATATACATAACACAAAGTACATAATATACAAAACATATGTAGAGATTAAATAAACTAGTAAGTTGTGTTGTTAATCGTGGGAATACGAAAGAATTTCTTTTATCTTTTTTTTTTTTTTTTCATTTCTTTTACCAAAAGAAAAAAAACGTAATATAATTTTTTCTGTCCGATTGTATTTTTGAAGAAGGTTCATCAAATATAGAAATATATATTTAGATGATGAAAAGAAATTTTTATGTTTATAAATACCTGCAAAACTATATTGTACACTTCACATATGATTCGCAATATTGCAGCATATTACCATAATATAAAACATATGTGATGTGAATTGTGAAGGTTTTTAATCATTATATATTATATAGAATTATTATTATTATTATACATCATAGCATTCATAGGTATAGAAGAGGATAAGTTATATATGATGATGATGATGATGATGATATTACCTTTTGTTATATACAGGGTGTCCCAGTACAGGGTGCCAACCCGAAACAGACAGATTCTACACCTCATTTCCAATCAAAAATTGTATGGCGACCCCATGTCTATCTCGCTTGGGTTTCGAGCTAGCCCGAAAAAACGATTTTGTTGAAGTTCAAGGCCGTCCGTGAATGTTATTGACCATATCTCAGTAACCACTGATCGGAATCCAATAATTATAAGCTTGTTGGAAAGGTATTTTAACTATCTTTAAATCTTTCTCATTACATAAACCTCGGCGACAACCCCTTTTCGTGCTATAACTCGTCAAACACAAGAAATTTCAACGGCTTCAAATATTTCTATTATTTTGCAAGCCTAGAACTGTAGGACTTTTAGGTTTATTAGTGGTCGGTTTTTAGCAAAACTTCTTTGATGTTTTAGCTTTAATTTGATGTACAAACTTTTAAAATATGTCAACGGGTTCTAGAGATATAACGAAAATAATATTGAAATATGACGAAAATAATGCAAATTTTTCAAAAATTTAAAACACATTTATTACATTGCAAAGTTCAATGTTCTGTTGTTATCGCGTTATCTAGGTAACATAAGTTCAAGGGATTGCAATTAATTCAATGGTTACTTAGAAATAAAAACAGTTAAATCTATTACCGTCATAAATTCATTCAATTCTTTTCTTTTTTATGCTACATCTCTTCGGCATTTGTACGTTACATTGTTTTACGTTTAATATTCATTAGAAAAATTATGTTTGTTTTATAAAGCATCATTTGGAAGTTTGAAAGTTAAAGAAATAGACTACGGCAGCCGAATAACTTTTTGTGATTGGGTGATTCGTAGTTATGAACAAGATCCCAGGATATTAAATCAAATTTTATATCCGGATGAAGCAATGTTCACACGTGAAGGGATATTTAATACTAAAAATAATCATCATTGGTCAAAGGAAAACCCGCATTCAGTTCGGCAACACGCATTTCAGGAACGAATAGCAGTCAATGTATGGTCAGGAATGATTGGAAATCAATTAATTGGTCCATACTTTCTACCTGGTCAACTGGATTCAGATTCATATTTAGTTTTTTTGCAAAATAGGTTATTCGATTTACTCGATGATGTTAATTTAGCTGATTTGCGATTCATTCATTTTCAACATGACGGTGCATCCACACATTTTGCACATCCCCAGTAAGAGAACACTTAAATGACACATTCGGCCAAAGATGGATTGGAAGAAATGGCCCCATTAAATGGCCACCACGGTCGCCAGACCTCACACCATTAGATTTTTATCTATGGGGGGTTTGTAAAGACATGGTTTATAAAACACCAGTTCATACCAGCGAAGATTTAATGAATGGCATTAATAATGCGTTTGAAGTTTTAAAAAATAATCCGAATCAAATTCGATCGGCTACTAAGGCAGTATTAAAACGGTGTCGAATGCGTCGATCACATAATGGACACCATTTTGAACAATTTTTGTAGTAAAGATTTAAAATTATTTTAATAAATGTGTTTTAAATTTTTGAAAAATTTGCATTATTGTCGTCATATTTCAATATTATTTTCGTTATATCTCTAGAACGCGTTGACATATTTTAAAAGTTTGTACATCAAATTAAAGCTAAAACATCAAAGAAGTTTTCCTAAACCGACCACTAATAAACCTAAAAGTCCTACAGTTCTAGGCTTGCAAAATAATAGAAATATTTGAAGCCGTTGAAATTTCTTGTGTTTGACGAGTTATAGCACGAAAAGGGGTTGTCGCCGAGGTTTATGTAATGAGAAAGATTTAAAGATAGTTAAAATACCTTTCCAACAAGCTTATAATTATTGGATTCCGATCAGTGGTTACTGAGATATGGTCAATAACATTCACGGACGGCCTTGAACTTCAACAAAATCGTTTTTTCGGGCTAGCTCGAAACCCAAGCGAGATAGACATGGGGTCGCCATACAATTTTTGATTGGAAATGAGGTGTAGAATCTGCCTGTTTCGGGTTGGCACCCTGTACTGGGACACCCTGTATAACATTCAGAAAAACTGTATTTTATTAAAAGAATTGTCCATATTGTCCATATAAATATAAATGATACTTTAGACTTTGTTGAAAATATATAATATAATTTTTTTTTAATGGACATTTCAATCAAATTGTAAAAACAAAATTTCAGTACAAAATTTTTTGATATTAATAAAATATAATATTGATTTATTTATAATTAACAATATTAATATAAAAGTTAATTTTCCGTTACAGTTTTTTTTTGTTATATAATACTTAATATATCCTTACCAATTTACCAATTTGTGTTTTTCTTTTGTATTTACTTTTAATCATAAGAAAAAAATTTATCAAGTGGTATATTTACGTTTGCTTGCATTTCTATTGTTGTGGTAATGGCTATTGAGCTCCCAAAAAAAATCAAAAAAATGTTTCTCGAAATAAAAACTAATGAAAAGATTTTTTTTTTTTGATTAGATACCGCCAACGATAGATTCCTTCTATTATATTATTATATATAGCAAAAAAAAAATGCTTTCAATTGAATTCACAAACATTTTTATGAATGAAAATCATTTTGTAAAAATATTTTATTGAATTCTGATGGGATTGTAAAAATTTTAAAGCTCTCATCGTATATTGGTTTTTTTTTAAATCATATTTTTTTTATAGATCATATTTATAAGTAGGTCTATACGTATATATATATTATTGCATATATTGTCCGTGGAATTGTATTCATATGAAATATTAGGTTGTCTAAAAAGTATTGTTAATTTTTTTTACAAAATTCAAACGATTTTTTTATATATTTCAAATGAACTTTATTAAACCAAATATGCGCCGTTTTGATCCATGACCCTTTGCCATTTTTCTGGTAAAGACATTATCCCATCACTGTAGAACTTCTGTGTTTTCTGGGCAAAAAACTGATCCAAGTGCATTTTGCAGTCCTCTGCGGAATTTAATTTTAAACCATTAAGGGAGTTCTGCAGAGACCGGAACAAATGATAATCTGAAGGTGCAAGGTCCGGGCTATATGGTGGATGCATTAAAACTTCCCAGCCAAACTCTCTCAGTTTGTGCCGAGTCATCAAAGATGGGTGTGGTCTGACGTTGGCATGATGGAACACAACACCCTTTCGATTGATTAATTCTGGACGTTTTTTTTTAATCTCGTGCTTCAATCTTGTTAATTGTTGACAATAGAGATCGGAATCAATGGTTTGACCGGGTGCTAGTAATTCCTAATGAACGACTCCTTTCCAATCCCACCAAACAGACAGCATTACCTTTCTTGATGTTAATCCAGGTTTTGCTACTGTTTTAGGAGCTTCACCCTTCTTGGACCACGATCTTTTTCGTACATTATTATCGTATGTGATCCATTTTTCATCACCTGTAATCATTCGCTTTAAAAATGACTCGATTTCGTTCCTTTTAAACAGCGTTTCGCAAATGGAAATTCGGTTCATTAAATTGTTTTGTGTTAATTCATGTGGTACCCAAACATCGAGCTTTTTCTTGTATCCAGCCTTTGTCAAATGGTTTAAAACTGTTTGGTGATGGATGTTTAGTTCTTTAGCGATATCATGACTGCTTACGTGTCGATTTTCTTCAATTTTTGATATGATTTCATCGACTTTTTCAGTGATTGGTCGACCAGAACGAGGTGCATCTTTGACATCAAAATTACCGGAACGAAATCGAGCAAACCATCTATAGGCGGTTAATTTTGATAAAGTTCCTTCACCGTAAACTGCACAAATTTGTTCATGTGCCTGCGTTGCATTTTCACCTTTTTCATAATAAAATTGTAAAATGTATCGAATTTTTTCACTAATTTCGCTCATCTTTCGCTCATCTTTAATGCACTACAACTTTTAAATGACTAAACAAATTTAATTTTTTTTTTTTTTTATCTACGAAATGTACGAAACCTTTCGAACATATGTTAGTGTTACCTGATCAGATTAGTACTACTTGAAATATTCAATTATAATGACATCTATTGATAAAAATTAACAATACTTTTTCGACAACCTAATATAATCATTATTATTATTATTCTGTGGATATATGTGGATAGATATGGCGACGACAAGCGGTGTATGTTTATAGATATGATATTTTATTGAATGAAGTTCGTGGAAAATCATTTGTAAGATATATTTTGTATTTTATTATTTGAATATTCACAAAAAATCAGTGTTATTATTTATTTATTTTTGTTTTTTTATTTTGAGGAACATATGAGAATATTATTTGTAAATACATATTTAAAGATAATAATAGAATTTATTCTACATATACTATATTTTCATTTTTATTTAAATAGTTTCTTATTAAATATTATTTATTATATATATAAATATACTCAAAAAGATTATCTATAATGCGTATATTCATTATAATTTTTATTTTTTTATTGGCAAGGTTTGTTTGTTGTCAATTTGACACCGGCTGTCAATAAAAAGAATTTCCTTCTTTCGCTAAACACACGATCTACCTTTTTATTTCAATTTTTATTATACTTTTAGAACATTGACAATACATTTTATTATCAAAGAATTTATGATTTTCGTTTATCATTGTAAAAGTAATAAAAATGTAGAACAAAATTCTATTTTTATATTATACTATACTATATAGAGTATCAGGTAAATATATATATATAGTATCAGGTAAAAAGTTAAAGTATAGTATATATGAGTTATTTTATAGTTAAAGATTATGTGTGTAATTTTCTTTGAGATATTTAAATTGCAGAAAAAATTTAAATTTTTCAGAAATGTTTTGTCTATTATGAAATTCTTAAGGGATAAATTTAATTTAAAAAAAAAATTCCGGATAAAACATTTCAGTGGGTACAAATTTATTATTATTTTTGTTTTTTTTAATACTTGTATAAATAAATATCGGCAAACGAATATATATAAATATTTTTTTATTTTATCAAGTCTCATACAAAAGATAAAAGAAATATGGAAAATTACATTGCAATAATCAAAGAAAAACATTCGAAAAAGTCGTGATCATATACATATATTTATATAGATATACAAAATAAATGTTAGAATAAAAAAAAAAAGAGTTAATGTATATATATATAATTTATAAAGAAGAATTTCGTACGTAAAATATCTTGGTAATTTTATGAAAACGAGTTTTCTTTTTATTTTTTTGCCATTTTAACGTTTTGTTTTGAATTCTTTTATAGAAGTTTTTTTTTTAAACTCTTTATTTTTCAATATATAACAAAACGTATGTTATGTATATGATGTACACCATAGCACAAAATAAACCAAAGAAAAACATTTTTCTGTGCAATTTTTAACGATATTTTTCATAAAAAATTAAAATAAACTATATATAGTATATACCTCTGTGGTGTAATTGATACAAAAGCCAACCTAAAATTCTCACAAAATTTTTGGGGTCGTAGGTCCGTACTGAAGAAATAAAATATATTTTGTGTTTTCGATTATTTTCGAATCTGAATTTTAGTACAGTGAATTTCACGAATTATCCCATGCGGTTTGCCGTAAGGCTAATTACCGACATCGTAAAACCCACAAATTAGGAAACCAACAATAGGGAGGCTATTGATGGACGCTAAAACTGATTGTTGGTTGAATTGCGAAATTTTTTTTTTTTATATAAATATCATATGTATTTACAATATACAATTTTTTCTCTATATATATATATATATATATATATATATATATACTGATATAAGAAATATACTAAACATTCATGGGATCTATTAAAGATAATGTACCTTGTGTGTGTATGTGGTGTATATAAATACATATAAAAATATACCTGAAAGAAAAAAAATCGCGCAACAGATAAAAGATAATTTAACCATATACATATAAGTTTTTCATATATATATATGCATTGAAATTGATTTTATATTGTGTATTTTAAAAAAATAAAATTTTTTTTTGTTATTGATATTAAGATAAAATTTATTATGTACGGGCGTATGCGGTCATGTAACATATTTTTTTTCTTATGCTAAATTGTTGGAAAATTTTGTTCAATTATAATATTATTGTTATTATTATTATTATTATTATTATTATTATTACTATTATTAATTTGTCCCGGTTGAAAAGAAAAAATTTATGAAAAATATTTTCTAAATTTTCGATTTTCATTCAAAAAATTTCTTTGTATAAGAATGCGTTCTATATCGCATTGTTGTGTAAGAAAATTAAAACGAAAAAGAACTTTAAAATTAAATTGGTATAACAACGGTATTTCTATTGAAATTTATATGGTCAAAAATATTGAATAATAAAAGTTAAACAAGTTAATTTTATACCTGTGAAATATTTAATGTATATGTACCTTAATTAAATTTAAAAATTCTATTTTAGATGTTTTTTTTTTATATCGTAATATTTCGTAATACAGATTGAAATATTACGATTTTTCCATTTGTAATTCCGACAACATATTGAATTATAGTTTTTCATTAAAATACGGTAACCAAACGGCTAGTTGATGCATCAAATGTATTTTCTACAACTTCGATGACTTTAAAGCCTGGGTTTTAAGGTTCAATTTCGAAGGTCCATCAACTCTTTTTAATTTTATTAACACATTATAAACCATTGTGTTAATATCAATGTGTTTTTTTTAGTATATGGTTCTTTCACAAAGGTTTTTGATTATTGAAAACCTTTAATATTTCAGTTGTACTCGTCATATTTCCATCAAATTTATATATGAACGATTTATTTTAGATCGATGATTACCGGACATTTTTTTATTTTAAGACTTATGATAATGTACAGTAAATTTCTTGTAAAAAGCATATTTTGCAAATAACAACATGAAGAATGATATTCAATTTACTACAAAAAAACTAATGAAACACGTGTGTTACATGATATTTGTACAATAAAGAATATATATCTATATATATATAGTATAATTTTCTCGCAAGTGTTAATATAATAAACAGAAAAAAAAATGTTTAACGTACATGACGAAGTTTTAGGAAATCATTATATGCAATCATTAATCCATATTAATATATATATATATATATATCGAAATATGCAAGGAATACTTTTGAAAACCGCACAACTATAAAATAAGTTATATATTTACATATATTTGCGTTATATATAAAAAAACGATATTCAATCAATATTATAATATGGTTTATAAAAATAATACTTTTCAGTATTTGTACTTGTGATTCACAACAATTACATTTTTTTATGGTTTTTTTTTTCTTCTTCTTCTTCAATAAGAACAATTTCATGCATAAATAAAATAAATCCATAGAATATACATTCATATGTATAAATGGATATTATATTCGTTTTCGTTGTATTTTGAAGGGAAAAAGAATGGCGCATAAAATTGAAAAGAAAAATAAAAATCAAAGAAAATAAATTGAACACAATATGCATAATAAGAAAAAAAAACGAACCATTATTATTATTATTATTATAAATAACTAACCAATATTATATTATGTGTATTATTGAATACCACCACAATTTAAAAAAAATAAAATAAATGCTACATAAATGTTTTTGAAGCATAAATATATGCAGCATATCCTATATATATATAATAATAAAATATACGAACAGGTTTTTATGATTTCCTTTGTATAAATGCATTTTTTTTATTATTATTTCGTTCACATTCTATACATATATTACGATAAAACATATATATATATATAATGTAATTTATCCTGTAATTTATATATTTCTTAGCGAAGCACATCTCCTACAAAATTAATTATATATATATATATATATATATATAATATAAATGTTTTATCAGAATAGATATACCGCATAGTTTTAATCTTATTTATTCCTTCATTCAATTTTCGATCAAATACAATACAAATACAAAAAAATTATTCCCTTTATTCAACAAAATCCTTCATCCTACTTATTTATATATTTGTAATGTAAGTGTAACTACTTAATGAAATATATTAATAAATAAAATTATAACTCGTAATTTAGTTACAGAGATTATTATAGAATTTTCCTGCAAAAAAAAACCATTATAAAAATGTGACATTTTAATATGTTTTAATAAAATATTTGACCCAAAAAAATTTTCCATTTTTATATTATATTATTTATATTTTTTATTTATCTAATATTATTTCTATGACACTCCTACATTTATAAGAAACATTTTTTATTTAAACCAAAAAAAAATCTTTATCCTTTTTTTTTTATGAATCGTTTTTTGTTTGTTTTCCTATAAAACATATAAATTATTATATTTATGTATATTCGAATTTAAATGAAAAACGAATACACTTTAAATTTTAAGAAAAAATATACATATGTATACTTACTTATTTATATATAATCGTATGTTTTTTACTGCATTCATAATGGACTTTTAAAATTTCATTTTACTTTCTATGTGATGATGTTGTGATCAAAATATTAATAGTGGAAGATTAAAGTTAAAGAAATGTGATAATGAATTCTTGAAAAATGAAGTAAAGTAAAATTTTCAAGGATATTTTTTCAAACTGCGTTTAGCCGAAATGTTCCTAAAATTCGAATATAATACAGTATTATGATTATTAGAAATAATCTTACATGGACAGAATTAGGAATAAAAATCAGTGACAGCTAGCTACAATTTACCTCTTGTTAGATGTTAGGTTTTTTTTTTCGTTTTGAAAAAGGGTTTTGTCTACGGATGCATAGAAAAAGAATTGGTAAAAGGGTTAAAGAATATACCATTAACCTTAATGGTTAATGGTATATATATGGTATAAAATTACTATTATTAATATTATAATAAATTTACCTAGAAAATACGTACATTTATATTCATATCATATATTGTCTCTGAAATCATATACTAAAAATAAAAAATGATCATTTTCATATAAATCACATAAGATTTTCTTTTGATAAGTTTTGATTAAATTGTGTAGGTAAAGATTTTTTCTTATCAATTTATTAATTTTTTGATTGGTAAAATAAATTCTTCAGTCAGGTAGTTGGTTACAGACAGTTTGAAGGGCGAACAAAAGGCAATCATCTATCAGCTGCTTAAAATATTTTATGTAAAAATAAAATTAATCCTTATAAATTTATTTCTCATTGAAAATGTTTGTGTGAAATAAATTTTGAATACATTTTTCATATGTGGAAACATTTTTGGTAAAACTCTAATAATGGATTTAAATAAAAATTAAAATATAATACTTCACAAAACCTCAAGCATACCCGTTATCATATTAAATTGTTTCTCTATACGCTAAATTTTATATATCACGAATATTGAATGTGATTATTATCTGCAATCACCACCGCAACATATATATCTATATAGTATATACATATATATATATACTAATGGCAAATTTTGATGAATTACAAAATATAAATCTTGATTATTATTTTATTATATAACGAAGATGAAATGAAAAGAATAAAATGAAACAATAAGTATAATATCCATAACGAACCGATTTATGTATTATTTTTATTTAAATATTCGATTGATTTTATTTTTGAAATATTAATATCGTAAAAAACTATATTTAATGGTCTTCAATTTAAATTTTTTAATAAATCCTATCTATTATATTATATTATTAATATAAATTAATCAAAAAATTCTTTAGATAAAATCCATCCATACACGCTTAATGTTATTAATATACAATTTTTTGTGTTATGTTTTTCTATAAAATAAATTTGCAACATATATACAATAGATATTAAAATATATAATAATATATATGACAATAATTGCTTTATTTTTCTTTGATCTATAATTTAAAAATAAATTGAAAAACTGTGACGTATTTTATCTTCATAATTGTTATTAGATTCTGTAAGGAATATATCTTTACTTTATCTTATATATATATATATATAAATCATAATTCGTTAAAAGTTTTTCTTAAAAATTCAATTATATACAAACTGTTGAATTTGTGTACAAAAGTTTTCCCATTCCAATCCACATGAACGTAAATTGTGTGTTCCTAACAATCTAACAGAGTTTACGGGAAATCTGTTAAGTAGAATGAAAAAATCTGTTAATAGAATGAAAAAAAAATTAATCGACTTTTTTTTAACGTCTTAAAGATATCGATTGATAAAATAAGATGATGCTGTGTTCAACTTAATAAATTATACACGCAATACATTTGAATTACTATACTCATCCCACACCTTTTTTTTTCATGTTCTATATAGAATAATAATTTGTTATATACAAATTATAAATTTACGCATAAAAAATGTCTGTAAAATGAAAAAAAAAATCAATATATTAAATGATATTTATTTCATTTTTTCCCATCATCTTTCCCATATATAAATAAACATTTGAAATTTATCGTATTGGAGTGTTGTAGTGAACAAAAAAAAATCCATTTGCTTTAAATTTTTTTTTTAAATAAATTTTATTATATATTTAAGTACAATAATAATAATAATATTTTAACAATTTAATCTTAAAAATAGCATCACAAACAATTTAAATTTTTAATATAATTTTTTTTTTGGAATGAAAATATAAAATTATTTTGTGTGTCTGTGGATCTGTCTAAAAAAAAGCAATCGCGAATAAATATCTATAACAACTATACATAATACAATACATTATTATAACAAAAAAAAAATAAATACAATTCAAACGACGACGATCTATAATTTATTTTAATTTTGACATTAAAATATTAATATAATTCCTTTTATTTTTATAACATTTATTTATATTTTTTTTTATTTATATAACATAACGACGAGTATAAATAAGTTGCAGGAGTAACTAAAACAAAAAATAAATATTTTAATGAAAAAAAAAAAATAACAAAACAAAAAATCATCCATAAATTCTTTAGCCAAATTATTAATGATGAAGAAGATGAAGAAGAATTGAAATTGACTAATAATAAATATATATATATATTAAAAATCAAAAAACAAAAAATAAAAAACAATATATAATTTAATCCATAAAATTGTTTATTATATATACATAGTTGGTTTTTTTAATCAACTTTCGCGTTCTGTGTTCATTCAGTAAAATCGTGCTATTGCTAAATATTTTTTTTTTTATAGAATATTCTTAAAACAAATTAATAGATTTTTCCTGTGTACCAAAAATAACGTATTGTGTACGCACAAATAAAAATAAAATTATGGTTTTTTTTTTTGGTATCTCTATATGATAATGAGAAACAAAAATATGTTATTGTATTGTTTTTTGTTATATTTATTTATTATTTTTATTTATGATAAACAATTGAGATGAAAGACAACGCCCAAAAAAAAAAAAATCTTAAAGGTGTAATCATTATAATAATATTATATAAAGGGTAAACAAATATTTTTTGTTTATCTTTAATTTGAAATGAAAAAAAAAACTAATGAAATGGTATATAAGATGTTAATGTGATAATAATTTCTATTGATTGATGTTCATTATAGGGAAGAAATATACGATCTGTATAAAAATGGAAACAAAACTGACCAGAATCGAATTTTTAATTATAAATAAACAATTTTAAATACATGAATCTTTCAAATATTATAAAAATTAGATTAATAACTTATACTACCATTGAGATATGGTTATTTCAAATTAAAGATATATATAATTTTGTCTTTATTTGATGACCCTTTATAAATAAATCATTTTCACGTTATATGAATTGAAATTCGCAATAAATTCTATATTATGGAATATATTAAAAAAAAATGTGATATACTAAATTATTTGCATAAAATAAACGTTACAGAAATCGATTTGTCTGTTGGTTTATGATGTGCGAGGAAATATGTATATATACAGTAAGATAGGGTAACACATCTAGTTCAAATATATCAATCTACGTTAACATTTACATAATTTTAGAATAACTGAATAATTATTTCAATTTTAGTTAAAAATGATATACAATCCTTGTTTTTTCGAGTAAAAGAGTTTCCTTTCGATGGACGGCGAAGAATTTTACTTAATTATAGAAGATGCTATTCAATTAAATTTGTTTTGTTACATATTTAAACATTCTTTATGTCTATATAATTACGAGCCTTATAAGGTATATTTTAAGATTTAAACATTTTATAATGTTCAAAACGAAGTAATTGCAAAATGATGATTGAGAACACACAGGAATTACGATCTTAATTAATACATTTTTTAATTAAATATGTAATGGACATATATTTAACAATCTTCAATCATATTTAAATATATATTTATTTTTAAATTATTGTCATTTAAAAGAGTTGTTATGAAAGTTGGTTGTTTTTATATCTAATTAAATTAAATTAAATATATGTATAATCCGGCGTTCATGTAAAAGTGATAGTAAAATTAATGTTGTCGCTTATAATATTTCGTGACAAAGATTTATATATTTAGATATGAAAAAAATTCTTACATACATTTCGCAAAAAATAAAAAAAAATTCAACACATACCAAAGAAAAAACGTCTTTGTTTCCTTTATTCCTTATATACTTGTATACGATACGAATATGAATTGTAAAAAATCAAGTGTATATAATTTTTTTATATATATATATATATATGTATATAGACTATAATAAAAAAATATGTACCTCTGAATTGCAACTGAATAGAAATATTATATATATATATAACGTAAAAAATATAATATAGGCATATTATGTATGTATAATTGTATTGTATATAGATAAAAGCATAGTTAATTCATTATTGCATTATAGAAAATACTGAATGGATTCATATTTTTTTTATTAATGACACCATAACTCATTTTATTGCATATATAAGTACATATGTATGGATAAGCGGATAAATGCTTACACATTTAAAGATTAAATATAATAATATATTTATTTTGTATTTAAAGTTTTTATGAATGGCAAGAAAAATCATATCTTACACAAATAAAAAACAATATATATATTCATATGTAGATAAATAAACTTATTAAAATTTAAAATTGAAAAAATTAATAACTTTATATAAATTATTATTGTATTATATACAAAACAAAAATTGTTTCTATAAAATATCTATATTGGTAAATATATATTTCTTTCATTTTAAACAATCTTTTATTTATACAATAAATATCAATCAATCTTTATTCTTATATATATTTTTGTTTGTTTTTTTTTTTTTTTTTGCTTTTTGAAGACTTGTATAGCGCCAAACATCAAATACATAATGGTTTGTTCGTTATTTATTAATTAATTAATGTAATTCCATAATATATAAATATTCAATCGACAATGTTAAGTATATATATTTTATGGTAATAAATTTTGTATAGGATCTTATGGTAATTTTTTTTTTATATCTCTATATCGTATCAAATATGTTATTATATTGTTATACATAATAATAATAATAATAATAATGATTATTATTATTTGTATATATTATTATTGTTATTATTTTTATTGAATATATAGTGTATATACCAAATAAAATGCAAGTAATTCTATCAAATAATATAATCTTATAATTAAATGCTAAATTCTTGAATGTGAGATGTTGGAAAAATATTTTAATATTATTATTTTCAATTTAAAAATTCACCACCATCGAATTTTATTTTATAATATAGTTAAGTAATGATCTTTAAAAAAAAATATATTTAAAATGAAAAGAAGAATTAATACCATTTATAATGTCATGTTATCCTGTATATAGATAGATTTATGATATTTTTGATTATTTTTCTTTTATTTTATTTTCAAAAGATGCGAGAATTAAGAATGTTAATTTTATTTTTTTTGTATATATATACACACACACACAAATTGATGATTGTTATGCGTATATCATAAAAAAAAGAAAAAAGAAACAACATCTATATAAATATTTATTATTATTTATATTTAAACGAATATAAATTACATAAGAGATTTTTTTTTATTCATTTATTTTTTTATTTTAACTATAATTCAAAAAAGTAAAGCTTAGTTCAAGGATTCATCAAGACACCTAGAATACTAGTTCAAATACCTCTCATTCATCGTGTTATTTATATACATTATATATATATACATATATATATTGTTGCTTGGTATGTTGATTATATATATTGTGTGTATACACACATCAAACCTTTAGCCGTTGTAATCATTATTATAATCAACATCATAAAAAATAATAATGAAAAAAAAAAAAACATCACACTATTTAACCAACGCACATTCTCCTATATATTATACATTTATATTTATATATCTATATATAAATATTATTAGACTGACGATGGGAATTAAAATTTAACGAATTTGTTGATTATTTTTTTGGTATATTTATAACTATAGCTACACACAGGGTATTTTAAAAAAGATACCATCTAATATAGAGTGTGATTGGTAATTCTATGATGATGGAGTCTATAAATTGAAATTTTTCTATACCTTTATTTTTGAAATATGGCCTATCGAATTTTCTAACAGTTTTACCAGAAAATGATTGCATATTTGGAATGAAATTTAAATAAATATACTTGATATAGATAATATTTTATAGATACTAAAATTCTCGTAAATTATCACTCATATAAATATTTTTTAATACCATTGATTTTTTTGAGTAATATACTTATGGAATATGATGAACGATAAAAAACATCCTCTTTTTTGTTTGTAAACTCCAAGGATTTAATTTTATTGTAATAGGTTTAAAGTAGTATAAAATAGAAAATTAAACTTTACTTCGAAAACAGACATATAAAAAGAATTAAAAAAAAAAAAAATCACTTTCAAATACGGGAAAATAAAAAATGAATGTTTTATGATAATATCCAAAATTTAGAAAATAAGAAAATAAAAACCCCTTTTCAGATTAAAGTATATTTCATGAAACACCCTTAATATTTTATTAAAAAATCTCTATTGTATAAAATAAACATATTCAAATGTTAATGGTGTTATAAAATTTTTTTTTAGTATATGTACGCTAATCATTTATATATTATTATTGTATATGGATAATGTGACCAAATTCGGATTAAATCGAAATCGATGTATAGAAATGATTATAAAAAGGATACAAAACTGTATAAGATTTTGGAAAATTTTACCATTTACCATTTGAATTTTACCATTTACCATATGAATTTTACTTGAGATTTGCCATTTTCAAATGGTGTATCAATTCTATACGGAACAGAGGAATTAAACTTCATATAAAAAATTTGATGATGAGTTGGTCACATTACGTACATACATTTCAATATCATACTATTTTCTTTGCTATCTATATATGATGGTTTTATGCTAAATTTTTACATATTAAATGTTATTTTATGTATACGTTATGCTTAATTCTTTCACGGATACGATTTTATTTTGTTGTATACCTTTTTTGTTATTAATTAATGGCAATTTGTTAAACGACAAAATTATTTATAGAAAATGTTTTTTGTGTCTATATTATGTACATAAATGTTTATATACAAATTATCAAAAATATCTCAATTCTTAAAGGATTTTTCAATTGTATATCGCCACCATAAATATTCAATATTGTTATAAAATGATATCTTCGGCTTTTGGTAGAGTAAGGGAAGATGAAACATTGAACTTCTACTGTAGCTATATATCATTTTTTGTAATATGAAATATATATTATATATACCTATATTGCATATTCATCACAATTTTATACATTATTTTGTATAATAAATAATGAATTCTAAGAAAACCCCATAAACACAATACTCACGTCGTCTATGCTTTTATCTATCTTTATTTATATATATATATATATATATACAATAATGTTGCTATTTTTTTTAACACAAAACTAAACTAATATTATATACTTAAATTCTATTAATATATATTTAATGTTTACGTCATTTATTTATTTTATATATACCATAAATAAATATACAAATGAAATTGTATAATTTATTCGTATAATATGAATGAATAAGAGATTAATTTATAAAATAAAAATATATTTTGTTATCATATTTTGCATATAAAATTGTTTCATTAATTTTAATATTATTATTATTAGTATATTTGTAATCATGTATGTACATAAAATCTAGAAAATTTTATTAATATTTTAGATAAAATTTCGCATAATTTTTCAATTGGAAAATATGGTAAAAAATGTTTGTTTGTTTTCATTATAAAATCATCCGTCTCATCCGTTGATAAAATCTTTATTATAAACACATTCGGTTATATACGTGACAAAATGAAGTACTTCATAGATCTACTTTAATTTAAACAGATTTTTATTCGTAATCGATCAATTATTTAAATTTTTTTTCCTGTTATTTTAACATTTGACCAACAAATTTTCTATTAATCGATATTTACCTTTTATATAAAAAAAAGGATATTTTTCTTAAATTAATTTTCATTTGGTCTTACATTTGTGAATGGAATTTTAATTGTTAAATTTAAATAAATTATCTGTATTTAAAATAATAATTATAATTTTAAAATATAAATCAATAAGTGACTCAACAACAACCACAGGTCACAAGACAAGGTTATTGGATGAATTGTATATGGTATATAGGATTGATTTTAATTACATTTATTTATTTACCAATTCATATATGAAATCTTTAACTAAATTATATTGTAATCGCTTATTGATATGCTTAAAACAACATATATATATATATATTTTTAAGTAAAATATAAATTAACTATTTAATATACCCAATAATAACTATAAAATATATTACCAAAAATCCATTTCGATAAACCAATCTAAAATATTAATAAAGCTATATAAATATATGGTATAAGCAATAATAATAATAAGAAAATATAAAAAAAAAATTACCAATAACAATGAATATCAAATTTATTTATTGTTTAGTTTATATAAATATATTATTATAATAATTTGTTTAAGTTTTAATAAATTAAACATGCGTCAAAAGATTATTTTGGGAATTTTTAATATATATGCGGTTTATGTATGTGTATAAATAAAGTGTAAATACCATAATATATATATAAGAACAAAATAGATTATTGAACGATTTTATTACATCAAAAATATTAATATATATTCGGATTGTATATTTTACACTAATAAATATAAAATATTCAATTCGCATATATTATTATATATTATACATATATAGTTATAAAATAATTTTCACGTTCGTCAAGATAATTACAAGGTCGATGGCAATGGCAATGGCAATGGCATGGTAATTGTTTTGTGCCAAATAATATTTTTTATGAAATCTTTCGATACTAATATTGTTGGGTTATATTGTGATAGTTTAAGGTATTTGAGGGTTTCATAGATTTTAATGGGGGTGGTTGGTGATGGTGATTGTTGGAATGATTTGCATTTATAATACTCTACACACAAAAATTTATAATTATATCTAATAAATATTATTATTAGACAAATGAAAAATATCATTTTATGATTTTTAAATTATCATATCTGTTCGTTTATTGTTTAGGTAAACTGGAATTTCGACTTAATCTGCGTCTATCTCATCTATATAAATATATAAATTTATGGTATATATATATATACATATGAAATTAACATTTATGAAGAGAAAAAATAAAATAAAAGCTGTATAGAAATAAAAAATAATGATATTAAAGAAAATGAAATATTAAAAAAAAATTATAAATGATTTTAATCTACATGCTGTGTGGTGGTTATACAAAAAAAAATATACATATTTCTTTTTTCATCATGTGTTTTGAAAAAGTTTTTAACCGAGAGTTATTTTTCCGTTGCCTTTATAAATCGCGCTTCTGCACCACCACAATTACAAAAAGTATTATTAAAAAAGTTATTAACGTTATTGAAAAGTTGAATGTAAATTTTGTATTTATTTCATTCGTCTGATTGTCTTTTCATTAGTTCATTTAGTTATAGCCAATATATAGTTCGGATTAGGATATAGTTCATTCTTCGTTCTATATAGGAAACTATTTAGGAAATTGTGATTAATTGCTATTGAATACAATAAATCTGTAATAAAATGAAATATCCAATGAAATCTTATCAACCACAATACTGCGGATATGTCTTTTATGATTGATGAATCTCACAAATTATTCATATTTGACTATCATATTTATTAAATAATAGAAAATTTTAATGCTTTTTGGTATATTTGGTCAAAAAACACTACATAATTCGATTCAGATTTAGTAATCATAATCAATTCATAAAAACTTTTCAGTTCCCCCATCATTATATAAGAAATAACTTACAAAAATAAATATTAATATATAAAAAAAAAAAATCGTTGAATTAAAAAGAAAAAAAAAGTAACGAACTATTTATTAAATATACTTTATTCCGTCCATCAGAATAAAACATCCAAAAATTATATAACTTATTTGTTAGTCATCGCATCTCACTTTTTAAATGCGGTTAAAATATTTTATGTCTTTGGGCCAAATTAAAAAGATTACATATTGTTTTTATTTATTTTCTTTATATATATGGTTTCTTTTTACTTTTTGTTTGGTTCTTTTTCAACACATTTTTTTTTTATTTCTTCAATGTAATGAAATTATTAATTCGTTTTTTAACGATTTTTTGGTTTGCTTTTATAATGATTTTTCCTGCGTATATTCACATTTCTCTGCTGCTTGGATGATTATTAAAAGTTTCCCATCAGCAGGAGCATGGTTCTAATAATTGTTTCAGTAACCAGAAAAAATCACTTTCGCGAATTCGATTCGAATTGAATTGAATGGTTTTTAAGAGGGTGTATTTTGCCAAAAATGATAATTATTGTAATATATCTTTTTGAATATTTTTTGCCTATAATTTGTAATTGACATATTAAATATATTTTTGGACCAGATAAGATATGTATAAATAAAATAGATTTTATAAAAATATTCATTTATCCAATAAATAATTTAGAAATATTTTTATAAAAGCGAATTTATATACATCAGATAAAACTATAAATCCATTATAAACTTGAATATTTTCGTATATTATATATAAATATATATATTATTAAATTATTATGTGGAAAATTAAAATTTTTTCTTACACTCAAATTTAATATAATAATTTAACATAATAGACAAAGTTGTTATATTGAATAATTTCGTATATAGAATAATCGTATATAAAAAAACTAATCTTAATCACTTAATTTGCATAATAATAGAAAAAACCATATATTTTTTTCACAATTTTAAACTTTTAATTTATCTATATTCTAAAAAAAAACAGATTTAGAAAAGACCTCCGTTGAAAATATTTATATATAGGTTTGAGAAATATATTACGAAAACTTTTGGATCGATTTTGATTAGAATTTTACTTTATTTTTGACAATTATTTACGGGTTTTAGGTACCTGAGATATTATTTATAATGTCAATTTGATAAAAAAAAAACAATTGAAGAAAAAAGTTCTGATTAGCTCATAGATTCTAAGAAATTTAACATAAAAATAAAATCAAATATTTTAATTACATGCAAAAATCTCTTTATTATAATGTTTAAAAAAAAATACGAATGTATACACGCAATATAACTATTATTTGAGATATTTTGACATATACCTTTATGATTTGTACGTGCTTTTGAGGTTGTTTAAAGATATAAACATCCATATAGAATAGATTACACGTACTATCTGTACATATAAAAATATTTTTGAACTTTATAAAATAAAAAAAAAAAAAAAATCAACACTAACAAAACAATATATCACAATAATTTTAGAATATTAATCAATCGTCGCACATAACGCGAATACAAATATAATATATAAGTTATTTAGCAAAAAATATGTTAATTACCATAAAAAATATTTCATTGATAAATTTATTCTACACGAGCTATAAGCTTGCGTCTATACATTATGTTTGGTATTTTTTTTTTTTTTTTTTTTTTAGAGGAGATACATGGAATTCCTTTTGTTTTTTTTATTAATAAAATTATATATACATAGAAAGAAGGATAAAAAATAAATATAATATGAAACGATAAGTTTTGTTATTTTGTTTTTTTTTTTTTTTATATATATATTTTAAGCCTACAGTTTGTGTGTGATTTAATACCTTTTATAAAAATATACACACTATATATGTTATGTATTGTATATATATATCTTTGCAATTTATTATTGTTCATTTCATATATGTACGTATATATAAGAACACAGGAAATGGTAAAAAAGAAAAAACACACCCATAAAAATCCATTAATATACTTTTTGTTTTTATTTTTATATACATAATATATTTAGTTTTATTAATATTTATTGCAAATAATAATTGGTGAAGTGAATTTTAAAATTTAGATTTTCCTTTATTTTATTTTTTTTTGTGATTTTTTTTTTTTGATAAATAACTCTGTTTTTAAAATGTCTCTTTTCTGTTGATCAAGTATTGTCAATATTCCTTGTTTACCTTTTTTTTCTAAATTAAATAAACATTAAAAGTACAATTCATTGAGTCCTTCAAATACAATGATTATTCTTTTAGCTCAGAATGATCAATGAATTCTAAATTAAAAAAAATTTTAATTTTAAATGATTTTGTCCACTTCAGACGTCCAAAAAATATTTAGGGAATTTTTTTTCCTATAATTTTATATTTTTATTTGTATATTTATTAAGATATTAAAAATTCCAAATTAATGTTGTTTATTTTTTTATTTTTCAGAACTGTTAGCAATGGATCAAACAAATCTGAGTAAGTTTTTATAATTGTTTTTATTATATAAACATTTATGTACGTATATACATATATAGAATTCTAGATGACATTAATAACAATTTTATCGTTTAAATATTCCAAACTTTAAATGTGAATTAATTTTGATTTACGCATTCTTATAAATAACTATACATACTTGTATATAAAGGAATAAGAATTGGTATTAATTTTGATATATATGTAATTAATCGCTTGTATTTTTTCTTTGCATAATAATAATAATAATAATATAAAACATGAAAAACGATTTTCTGCGAGAAATCTTGAGAAATATTTTATAAATTTATATAATAAAAAATAACTTCATAAATCACGTAAAAAATAAAATAAATAATAATATTATACGTATATAAATTTATTTTATATATGATAATAATATGGAGTTGAAGAGGATAACAAAAAATATAACATTGCATTAATTTTAATATATATATGGCATTGGCGGTATCATTTCAGTATTTTTTTTTTGTATATATACCTATATTTTTTAATTTGATCGTTTCACGTTAATTTTATTATAACAAAATTTTTAAATAAAATTAATTTTTTCTTTTAAATCTTTTCACTTTAAAATGATAAATTTTTTTCTATTAAATGAACAAAAAAAAAATTTATATTTTTCTTTCCATATTTTTTTTTAGTAAATTGCTTCTAGATATTTATAAGATAATTAATTTTAAATATATGCAAAAAATTGATGATGAATTGATGTGGAATATGATTTTTTTTATTTTCTACTTTGCAAAAATTTTTAAGATATACCAGTATATTATTGTATAAAAGCATATATGAAAAGAATATTTAAACATGGTATATTTATTTTAATTTTACATATCAATCATTATCGTATTTGTGTGTGTGTGTGTGTGTGTTCCATAACAATTAGGAAATAATTTTAACATTATATGAATCAATTTAAAAAAAAAAACAAATCTTAAATTGTATTCTTTAGAAAATTTTTATATTTTATAAACGCCCGAAATAAAAGATCTTTGTTGTGTAAGAATTTTTTTTTTTTTATAAAATGATATTTAAAACTTTTTCATTGTGTGTTTAATATACTTGAAATAATTATGATCATTATATAAATTGTATATTACTTTGTTTCATTCATTGTTCATAACAACACCGCATCTGAATATATATATATATATATATATGCAATTTAATATACAATGTATTATTGGTAAATATAAACGACGATATATCCTCAATCATTTTAAGAGAATTTTTGTATATAATAATTAAAATACAAAATTGTACGGTATTAAGGACCGGCTAATCGAATCATTATTTGAACTTCTTAACACAGAAAATTAGCTAAGGATTTTTCTGTCATAAAATCTAAATAAAAATTCATAGTTTTATTCTTTAACCAAATCGTTATCCGTTTTGAAGGATCTCCTAAACTATACGATCTCGCAAAGGATCTATTATAATCATGTAATTATCCTTACCAGGACCTTATTAAAAAATGTTCAATAACGTAATAATGCATTTGTTCTTTAATTACAATTCTCTTTTTAATTTATTTTATCAACGGTAGATTATTTTTATGTGAAAAACTTTTATCAATCAATATCTGATCAGGATGTTTCTTCGAACTACTACTGTAAAATACTATTTCACATATGAATCAGTTAATTTTTTTTTATGGTATACCTTTATAACACAGCGAAAAATATTATAACAAACGAAAAATAATGAAAAACTTATAACTAATTTTAACGCAATAATACAATAATTAAATGAAAAATAAATAAATGAAAAATAAATACATAAAAAAAATAACAAAAAAAGTTTATGTAAATAAATAAATAAAACCAAAATTCATGCAAAAATATTTTTTATAGTTTTTATTTCTACAAAAAATTTATAATTATTTTTCTCACGCAATATTAATTTTTTTTTATATATATACACCTGTAAAATCTTTATACAAAGGATAATTTTTCTACTTTTCCTTCTTCTTTTTCTTCTTCTTCTTCTACTTTTTACTTCATATTCAATAACCTTTTTTTAATGTTCATCATAGATTATATTTTGTTAATATACACTTTTATGTAAATACAAAAATATGGATAAATAAAATAAATATCGAAATGTATGGACTATGGATGAATAGTAGAAAATCAATAAAAATACGTCAATAAAAATATTTCTAATTATTTTATCGATCAATAAAAATATTTGTGTAATTTTGTGTGTATTTGTGTTATGCTCGTCGTCGTAAGCGTCGAGTACGCGTTGAATATTATTATTATTATTATTATTATTATTGGTATGAATAGATATTCATATATAAAATAAAATTATAATCATTTAAATGAAAAAAATGAATGAATCGTGATAAATAAACAAATTAAAGGTATATTATTTTTAACTGATCATCATCGTCTTGTCTTGTATATAAAATAACCATCGCGCGTCTCTCGCAACTTGAAACATCTTATTTTTTTTTTGTTATTTACTTATTTATAGAAGAGTATTTTATTATTATTATTATTATTAGTAATTATAAGATAAAAGATTCAGAAATAAAAAGAAAATCGTTAACCTTGAAAACAGGAAATATCATTCATATAATATATTATTAAAAAAATTTTTCTTTTTCTCAATAAAGCTGTGTTTTTTTTTAATTTTTAATTTACCTCAAAAGTACTTATAATACCTAATATTAATAATAATAATAAAAAGTTTATATTTATATATTCTATTAAATTTATGGTATATATTTTAAATATCTGATTAAAAATATAGAAACGACTATAAAATATATGATTGAAAATTACCGATAACTTTATGATTGTTTATTTCATTATATAAGTATTATTTTTTTTTTTAATTTTTGTCATAAAACAGTATATTATGTTGTAAATTTTAAGCAGATTAAAAAAAAAACCGATTTTCTTATATTACCTGTATATATGTATACATATATAGAAAAGTGTTGAAAAAGTTAAATTTTATATAAATAAAAATCTAACATAAGCTCAACGCTGAATGAGAATATATAAAAATATTTTTGATGACATCATAAAAAATGTATATTATTAGTATACTTAAAAAAAAAAAAGAAACGATCAATGCGTATATATAAGAAGAAACAAATGTGTGACAGATAATTTTCAATAAAACTGTATTAATTTTGTGTGGAAAAAAAGTTGACCCCCCAATTATCATTGATTATCCATTATCATTGATCATTGAATTATCCATCCAATATTATTCATTGACTTATTAGTGCTGATAATCAAAAAAAATAACATATATTGTGTTATTTCTGTTTATAGTCATTTAGTTTCTCATTGGTTATTTTACAATGTGTCCTTATATAAATATTTTATCAAAAATATTTATAAACAAAATGTTATAAAATTTTATTTTTCTTAAAATTTGTATTATGTAATGTATATTTTTAGATAAAATAAGATTAAAAATTTATTTATATATATAACATATATATATACTGGTTTTATAAAAGTTAACATTTACACATATCTCATAGCACTGTATAAATGTGAAAAATTAATATTCGTTTCTCATATTGTTAAAAAAAAAAATTCTTTTTTAGTAGTTAATATAAATTAAAATGTAAACTTCATTTAAATCAGTTTCGATATATCCATCAAATGGGTTTATATTCAATTGATATACATTTTATTTTATTTAATAATTATATTAATAAATAAGCGTATAAATGTAATTGAAAAAAAAATTTAACGAACATGACCATTAAAAATTGATTTTATTTAGTGTATTAAAAGCGATCTTATATATTTTATTTATTTGTTTGAGGTATATAAGACACCTTTATATGACGACAAATGTTTATTTATATTATTCGTGTGGTTTTTTTTTCAATTATATACATACAGATCTTAAATTTAGAACAACCAAAAATATAAATAAAATATTCGTAATTGACACGTAAATTTATTATAAATAATTGTAAAAAGACAATATAATAACACTTTCATTTTTATTTTAATCTAATCATCTCTAACACATTATTCTATCTATAAATATACCAATAACATGTACATTATAATAAGGAAATGATTATTTAGTTTTTTTTTTGATTGGACAACTATAATTGTTGTCTTTTGATTATATAAATATAGCAATACCTGACTGACTATATCTTAAATGTATACATAAATTCATGTTATGTTTTTGTATGTTATGTAGTTATATACAATTAAATGTAACTATATAAATCACGCTCGTGGCATTTTATTACGTTGAATAAAACATCAAATAGAATATTAAATGGTACCGAATAAAAATTTTCTATTGAAAGAATTATTTTATTTTTAATTTTTTTTTCTCGTTTGTTTGCCGGCCAGTGCCAATTATTATTGGTACATGTGTATTTATCTCGATTATTCTATATATTCATCATCACATAGTATATGTATAAATATGAATAAATGCGTAGTGATTCAATAAATCTGATCATGTATTACTATTATTATTATTATTATTATTTTGATTATTATTATTATTATATTTGTTAAGAATATAGTAATTTTCTTAATTATATTTGATTTATATAACTATTACTATTTATAATGTAATTTTTCTTTTTTCTCTTTTATATCAAAAATTTTAATTTTTTATATATTACCAACCAAGTGTTTTTATAAATTACAATAATCAATCATTAGATTTTCTATTCTATAGTAGTATATAACAATAATAGTTTATTCTTTATATTTGCTATAATCTATATCAAATTTGATTTTTTTCGGTAAATCCAATCTATATGAATTTTTTTTCTTCTTCTTTTATAACATTGCTATAATATATAGATAAAAGATTTTATATTATTCATTTCCTGCGTTTTAGATTGTATAACTATATATACATTTAGATATATGGGATTATTTAATGGTATATTAAATATATTTTTGAATATGAAAAAAAAAATCATATATACACAATAGTTATATAAATATATGTTTTTTTTTATATGAATAAAAGCAAAATATACTTTAAAATAAATATATGATGATTTAAAATGATTGTTCGCTTGATTGATGTTCAATAAATTAATGTTTATTTAATTATATTTATATTATATGAAATAAATTAAAATTTTATATAGAATAAAACGAATATTAATTAATTGAATAGAAATTATAATAATTAAATTAAAAATGATCATATATTAATTGGTGTGAGAATATTATAAATATTTTTATTTTTAATATCATTCATAAATTAGGTTTTTTTTTATTTATAAATAACATTTTAATTGTCTGCTGTCGAATTCTGCAATAATAGCATTTATAAAAAAATAAATCCTTTTATAAAATATATATTTTTTTTTTTACATACCGGTTTATCTTTTTATTTTGAAATATTTTAACTATCGCGAAAATTATATAATGGTGGTTGGTGATACCTTGAGGAGGTCAATTCCTAAAAATATATAAAAAAAAATAATATTTTATATTTTATAAAGAATAATATTTTTTGTGTATTGCTAATTTTTTATTATTGTTATTATTATTATTATATTTTGTTACTTGTTCCCGAAATTAAAACTTGAATCTCTCTCTGATTCATATAATGTTTTTTATTTTTTTTTTAGAATAAATATTTTCAACCGGTTTATTTATTTTTTGATATTATAATAACATATAAAATGTACTTAAGATTTCTGTTTTTTTTTTTTTTTGTGTTAATAAATATAATCGCAAATTACTAAAATGTGCCATTAAAATTATATCTCAAATAATTTTTTGTTTGTTGTCTTTTTTTTTTTTCTATCTATACATTATTTTTTTTATATTAAATTCAATGTGTGTTTTATTTAGACATTATATAGATAAAATATGTGCGTTTGCATACACTTATATAAAATCGAAGGATATGGGAAAATCCAGTAAGATAAATTGTTCAGTTTTACTTATTTATATAATTAAATGGATGTTTTTTTTTGATTATATAAAATTGCTAGAATTTGTATATAACAGTTTAATAATTTATTCACTTCCTTAAACATGTTCGGTGTTTGTGTTTGTGGTGTTTGTGTTTGGGGTGTATGAATGAAAAACATATTGAAAACCATTCAAGGAAACCCTCCTGAATTTCATTTATATTGTCATAAAATATCTTTATATATATATATACATAATAAATACAAAACAATAATAACCCTAATAAAATTCAATAGTTGTTTATCCTGATTCGATTTTAATATTAATTTTTCGAAATAAGCATCAATGTTTTATTACTACCGTGGTCATCCTGGAGTTGTCCAAACCACATACAATAAATAAAAACCAAACAAAACGCACATTAAGTGAGAAAGTTAGTGAATCCTCTTTTTTCCCACTGAATTATACAATTAATTTTAAAATAGATCCATAACGATTGAAATTCGCTCGCAATTCATAAACTGCATATTAATAATTAAAAAAATATGTCATCTTTAGGAATTTCCTGCATTTCATGAATATCCTCTGATTGTTGGTTATTTATTATTTTTTTAATTTGTATAAAATATATGCTGATTTTCTGATCTACTATATATAATATAAATTTTTTTGTTTTGAAAAAAATATTTACTAATTACAAAAAAAAAAAAAAATTGTTTAAATTTTTAGTTCTCACATGCAGGAGGTATTTATTATAATCACATTGACTTATTTTTTATCTTATATAATATGTATATATATATATATATATATATATCATTAACACATGGTAATTACGACCTTCTTCATCAGCAAATTAATTTTATTTTTTGCAATATTTTCGTTATATATAGATATATATATTTTAAAACTATACCAACTAACACAATTAATGTGAGTTCTGTTTTATTTATTATATATTCGTAACGTCCATATATATAATATGTATTCATATATAAAATTTATTATGATCATTCATTCCATAACTAACTTATAATTAAAATAAAAAAAAATGTGATTTTTTTTTCTTCTTTCATCTCCATTAACGTTTATACAAAATCTCCCATTGTATAATAATCAATAATCATCGTATATATAAATACGTATATTTATATTATAAATGAAATTCGTGTTCGCATATCTATGCCCTTGAAAAGATCATTCATATATAATATTTTTGCTGACCATCACTCGAATAAATGAAGGAAGAAGGTGACTGATATATAAATTAGGATCATTATAACGATCAAATGAAGTTAAGGAAAAACATTAAAGGTTGTTTTTTTTATAGATCCCATAAACTAAATTGAATTAGGAAACTAACAGGAACTAAAATAACTAAATATATTAACCTGGTTCCCAATCCATATATCGATACCAATCGCAAATTAAGAATTCAGTTAAATGTAAATGGGATTTTTAATTTACGAATCTCTCCATAAGTATATTTATATAAAAACATAAAATCATTTTATATAAAAACCCCCCTATAAAAAATCGTATGATTATTTCATTATATTTTTTCTCCATTTCATTTCCATATTATAAATATTTTAACGTATGTATGAATGAAAATTTTATTGAGAAAAAAAAAAAAACCAACGTCTAAATATAAACATCAATGAATTCGCATAATTTAATGATCAAATCATTTGTCGCATTTAATGGGAATAATATAAAAATAATTCTTTATATATATACTTAACTTTTATCATGTGTTCTTCATCTCTTTTTTGTATTTGCATATATCTAAATATATATACGATATATGTTATGTGATGTGTTGTTTTGTTATATAAATGATTAAAAATTTTTTGCACGTTAAACGATTCTACATATACATATATATAATAATCTTAATGCATTTTATGATAACATATATATTTATTAAAATTTATTACTCTGTGGTGCAGTTGAAAGAACTCCCAACCCAAAAATTCTGAAATCAAGAATTTGAATCTTAATTCTAAAGAAATGAAAAAATTTCTTCTGTTATCATCTTTTGGTTCTGAATTTCACATAGAATTAAATGAGTTTTCCGCGCAATACCGCCAATATCCTGAAAAACTGGCGATTTTTCAGGATATTGGCGGTATTACGGTTACCAGTAACAGAAAATCTGATTTTATCTAACACTAAAACCAATCGGTTGTGTCGGTTGTGTCGTATTTTTTTATTATTTATATATGCTTAATAAAAAACCGCATGAAACAGAAAAAAAAATAAACACATAACAAATATACCAAAAAAAAAATGTGCGGTTTTCTTTTTCAAATATGAATATGTGTGAATATTAATTCATATATAAGACAAAAATTAACTTCTTTCAAAAAAGTAAAATGAATTAAGTAAGAGAATGAACTTGCAAAAAATAAAAAAAAACCAATATATTTATTTATTATTATTAACTGTTGCATAAATTAATGAAAAAAAATATGAAATAAAGTGAAAAATAAAACCGGCAAAATAAAATCTAGACTTACACTTTTACATCAAACCACCACACATATATTCAGCGATATTTATTTGCCGGGGTTTTTTTTTCTATCCTTTTTGTTTGTGCTTTTACTTATAAAAATGTGGTTTTTAATCGATAAGTGTTTGGAAAGTTTCCGGCCATATATGAGGAATGTTTCACATGTATAGTTGATGCAATACATAAAAATTTGCAGCACTTCACATTCTGATTAAGTATATTCTTACAGAAAAAAAAAATGGTCAATAATTTTAATTGAAAAAATGGATTAGTATTTGGAGTAAAAAGCACTAAAACCAAATATGGAGTGGTGTTCAAAGGATAGATCCACCAATATGGTTACAATTTTTTAGTTTGTTTTGTATTTGTTTGCAAACTATCCCCGTTGGTTTTAATTGGTTTTAAATACCGACACGATAAAATAATACAACAACAAATTATAAAACCAATAATAAAAGTCCGTTTTGTTGTAAGACAATACAACAATTTTCGGTTGTTTTTGCAGACTATCCAGGACTTTTAATGATCCAGGATCCAGGACTTTCAATTCAATGGCACTTTAAATGAATTTATAGGTAGCTATAGTGAAGAAATGTCTGGAAAATTGAGAAAATTGAAAAAATTAAATTAGACGTGTAAGTTCCGACCTAATTTCACTATTCTTAACATAATCTAATACAATAAACAATTCTTAACATTAAAAAGTCCATGGATGGATGGATTACTTTATGAAAAACTTTCCAATGAACTTTATACTTTTATATATATATATATATATATAATATTATATATTATATTACATTGAATATGAATATAGGTATGCATATTAAATATTTTTTGTTGCTGTTATTTTAACCTCTATATATAACGTCGGTTCGAAATACCATACCATAATATATGGTGTTTCTACTGTTTTTTTTGGTTGGTTCAGTATGTTTTTTTTTTCATTAAGACAGGTTTATAAATCACTGTGTTTTGGCGCCAAAACAATACCAATACAAAGGAATATAATTTCATTGCTTTTTTATCTTAATTTTATTTTAAATAAAACATTTCATCTTATATAATAAAATATACACATACAAAAAATTTGAAAATTGCATACGTATTTAAAAAATGATGATAATAATAATAATATATGGCTGGTTTTTACATTGTTTTATGTATAATTGTATATATATATAAACGATAAAAAGAAAATCAATTTTTTTAAAGGTCAATTTGTTGCCGCATTTTACGACATATAAAAATTTAGAATTAATTAATTGAAATTTGCTTTTCTGTATTAGTATATTTTATTTAAATAAATAAATATATTCATACAAATGGATGTATTTATATTTTATGTTACATGTCATGTAGTCTGATTGTGAAACAATCAAAACATAGTAGATATATGTTGTTTATGTTTATATATATATATATATGTATAAAGGAATAACGCGAGTGTGATAATATTAAATTACATAGATTAAAATTGATAAATCATGTTATTCAGAATAACAAGAAATGTTTGTATGTACAGTACACAAATATATATATAAAAGGATAAAACCTATAAAACGTTATACAAATCTATATATTTATGTGCAACTGAAGTGCATGAATGTATTTATATATATAAATAATATAATAAGATATGCAGACAATCAATATAAAAAAATAAAATATAAATAAATAAATTAATGTGTGCATAATAGCAAGATCATGGGAAAAATATTCATTTTTGTTTTGTTTTTTTACTTATTTGTTTCAAAGAATAAAAGGATAGCATATAAACATGAATTATTTGTACGTAAATATAACTCTATATATATTATGGTATGTGGTGTATCTTCTGTATAGTTATATATTATTGTTTTTTTTTATGTATAACGATCATTCGTAGAGAATAACGAAGCCTTTATTATTATTATTATTCTTTCCTTTATATGTACGATGCTAAAAACTATCGTTTTCTGTTGAATTATTATTGTTTATTTTATGTTGTCGCGATTGTTTCATTTTTTCTTTATAATTTGTGCATATATATATAACAATATAAAGAATTATCTTTGCACGTATAATATTATAAGAATATAGAATATATATATATATATATAGAAATGTTTACATTGATTAAGTCCTGCTTTGTTTTTCTTTATATAATAAATTTATATTGTTTTTATATACAGATACAGATATAATAAAAAAATAAGAAAAAAAGTTCAATAAACTTGATTGTTATTGTTTTGTTTGCTGATGTGAATATTTATATAATAAAATAATGATATCGATATATGGGATGCTGTGTAATAATAATATATAAATTGTTTGTTAATGTAATATATTTATAAATATTTTTTTTTTTGTTTTGTTTTTTTTTAATATAATAAACGATAAGGAATTCGTTTTGTAATTTAATAATCTATAAAAAGCGACGATTCGCGATAAAAACATAATCATATATAATTACATTTACACTCACACACACACACAGGAAACGTGTATTTAATAATATAACACTTCGTTCAATAATGTGTGTGACTAATTAATTAAAACACATTTTTTTGCCAAAATTCGTTTTTATTCATCAAGATAGTCCCCTTTTAGGGAGATACAATCATTCCAACGCTTTTCCAATCTTTCGATACCGCCTTTGTAAAACGATTTTTCTTTGCCTTCAAAATAGGCGTTAGTTTCGGCGATTACTTCATCATTTGAGCCAAATCTCTTACCACGGAGCATCCTTTTGAGGTCTGCGAAGAGCCAGTAGTCGCTGGGGGCTAAATCTGGAGAATACGGTGGATGGGGAAGCAATTCAAAGCCCAATTCGTTCAATTTTGCCATCGTTTTCATTGATTTGTGACACGGTGCATTGTCTTGGTGGAACAACACTTTTTTCTTCGCCATATGAGGCCGTTTCTTTGCGATTTCGACTTTCAAACGCTCCAATAACGCTATATAATAGTCGCTGTTGATGGTCTGCCCCTTCTGGAGATAGTCGATGAATATTATTCCATGCGCATCCCAAAATACAGACGCCATAACCTTGCCAGCCAACTGCTGCGTCTTTGGTCGCTTTGGGCGGCTTTCGCCGGCTGCATGCCACTCAGCAGACTGCCGATTTGACTCTGGAGTGAAATGGTGGATCCATGTTTCATCCATTGTGATGTACCGTCGCAAAAACTCCGACTTATTGCGCGTAAACATGTCCAAACAGCTCTTTGAATCATCGGTTCGTTGTTGTTTTTGCTCCGGTGTGAGCAAACGCGGCACCCATTTGGAACACACCTTTTTCATACCCAAATGTTCGTGTATTATGGTTTGTACACTGCCTGCTGATATCTTCAGAATGTCAGCAATCTCCCTCACTTTCACTTTACGGTTGGACATAATGATTTTCAGTGTTTTTTCAACGTTTTCCGGAATAACAGCGTCATTTGGCCTTCCAGTAGATGGAATGTCATCGGTGTCTGTACGACCACGTTTGAATTCGGCATACCAATAACAAATGCTTCTTTTTGATGGAGCAGAGTCCGAGTAATGTTTTTCAAGCCATTCCTGGCATTGAACAGTATTTTTTTTCATTAAAAAACAATGATAAATCAGCACACGGAATTGCTTTGAATTCATTTTTTTTTAAAACACAAAAATAGCGTCACTTATAGCACTGTAACTTGTAAACAAATGATCTGATTAACATATGATGTTGACAGTAAGCCTAAAAAGGTTGCCAAATGCGAAAAAAAATATTGATTTAGTTCTAGGGACGCCATCTATGTGTCAGTCACACACATTATTGAACGAAGTGTTACTTATAATTTTATCTTAAATATACAAAAATTTATTTTTTTTTTTTTATTTTATACATCTCGCTTAATAAATAATATATAATTTTTTTTTTATAATATGCACATAAAATACTCAAAATGTAAATAAAAAAGAAATTCAATTTGACATTGATTTTAACTGCAAAGTGAATGAGAAATTCAAAAATATTTCAAGTTCAAGGCAATAAAAAAAAAGAAAAAACATTCCATTTATATAATTACAAAACTTTTACAGGGACATTTTAATATAAATATTACGATGTAAAAAATGTATTGTTTATATGTAAATAAAATATGATCCTTTTTTAGTTATTTTTTTTTATAGATCATAAATATATTTATATTATTAATTTTGGTTTAAGTTTATGAATATTGTTATTGAAATAAATTGATGATTTTAAGTATTTTAAGTCTTTTGCGAGATAAAACTAAACCAGTCTGTATATACAAATAAATAAACTGCATTTTTATTGCATTCCAAAGTTATAATATACATTTAACATTACATTCTTATACGTAAAAAAATTATATATATACATATATACAGTACAATCTCGGTGATTACACGGTAGATAATTTGCAAATTTCAAATTATTTTAAATCAAACTAAAATTATAATTATACTTTTCACAATTCACAAACAGGGATATTTATGTATTTCTATTATTTAATAATGATTGAATGGTTTTCTTATTATTCCAATAAAAAAAGCGGTATAAAATAAAAATTATGATAGTATTTTTGTATTTATTTCGATGATTGTACTTCAATTCCATGTTCAAAACACATGGTTTTTGGTTTTATATCAGTTCAATTTTCTTATATATATCTTATCTATATACCTATCAATAAAATTTTATTGATATTTCTAACGAAAAAAAAAAAATTAATTACAATATAACTTCTGAAGAAAAATCATCACGAGCCGATTTATTATTTAACAAATGTTAAATTGATAAAAAGGTTTTTTTATTATTTTTTTTTTGTTGGTAAAATTTATTACTTAAAAAAAATTTATTTTATACATATATTATATATATATATATTCTATATGATGAAATTAAACCCAACATTAAATCACGTTTTATGATACAATAGAATTTCGTTGAGAAACATACCGAAAATTCTAAAATGTATTTTCAAAAAAATATATACAAACACACACATACTAATAAAATACAAAAAAATATCGTAAATTATTTTGATTCATAAAAAAACACATTAAATTTGAGATGAATATAATAATAATATAAGAATTCGTTAAATGCAACATAATACTAATAATATATATATATATATATATGTGTATATATACCATAACAATATACAGGATTTGTTAAATTAAAACAATGCATATATTAAATTTAATAAAATCAATTTAATTATTATAACAATAATCGAATATATGGAAATGAATTATTTATTATTTTTCATCTATAGGAATATATTTCATAAATATATTTATCGTACTTTATTGAGATATTTAATTGTATTTTGAAGGAATTTTCAGGTATAAAAATAATAAGTATATGACTAATCTAATATATGACTAATCTAATACTAAACATTTTCGTATATTGTTAAACAAAAATATTATTAAAGAATATAATACAATCTTATAAATGCAATACAACTCTGTTATACAACTCTGTGGTGTAAATGTTAAAAATGCCAACCTAAAATTCTAACGAAATTTTGGGGTCGTGGGTTCGAATCCTACTGAATGCATAAAATATGTGTTTGCATTAAAATATGTTTTCGGTTATTTTTCGAATCTGAATTTTAACACAGAGTTGTATATTCCGCTTGCGGTTGGTCGTACGGCTAATTACCGACACCGTAAAAGCCACAAATTAAGTAACTAATAACAGAAGGCTGTTGTTGGACGCTAAAACCAGATTGTTGGTTGTATAGCGAAAAATTTATTTATTATTTAAATGCTGTGTAGTGTTTGAACATTGTTATGTTTAATAATAAAAAATATCAAATACATAACAATTTTGACTTTTTTTAATAAAATAAAATTGTATATATAATAATAATAATATGTGTGAAATATATGCAGCGCTGTGTGAAAATTCACATGTTCACGAATTCAGATTCAAAATATAACCGAAAAACATAAAACGTGGGTTTGTGTCTTCTGGAGGATTCGCAAAACCACAACCCCCAAAATTTTGTTAGAGTTTTCAGTTGGTGTTTTTATCAAACCACACTATAGAGTCAAATTTTTTTTATATATACGAGATTCAATAATGTAATAAATATCATATGTTTTCAGTTATTTGTCATATAAATATACATATATGAATATATTCAAAATATTCAAGTGTTTTTTATTTATATAATAATAATAATTTATATATATGTGCACCATAACTGAAAATCTTTATATAATAAATAATATATGATTAATGAATACTCGCTATATATAGCTATTATTATATAATTCAAACACGTACATATATACATCATATACAAAAAAATTCTATTTTAAGTATATAATATCATACATAAACCAGATACACGCATATATGGTGGCATTGATGAATAATTAAAATACAAATTGAATGATACTTAAAATGAAAAAAACCATTTTTTAAATTTTGTATTCATTTTTGATGCGTATAATCAAAGAGATAATAAACATAAGGGTTAAAATTCTATAAATAATCAATGCATATATTAAGCACTTCGTTTCGAAGAATAAAAATTAAAACAAACACTTACTAAATATATATAGATTTAAGTACAGATATTGTAAGTATTAAATACATACCATATATATATATATAGAAAACAAAATGATGGTATTTTATAAGTGGATGAAATATTTTCGATTTCTTTTGTTATCCTATTTATTTATAGAGTATATCTAAACACAATTTATAAATTGTATTGTATATCGTTTTATATATGGTATATTCACTATACATATCATAGAAATGAATATTTATTTTTTTAATATCTGCAAATAGAATATATTATAGCCTTATATTAGAATATTTATCTACATTTTCTTAATAAATAATATTTTTATTTGAAATTATTATATCTCCCTCTTCTCAAATCCATGAAAACATAAACATATATTCAAAAGATACTCTATAGATATATATATATATATATACAGATTGACAATTGAAATATTTCTTAATTTCATTCTATAAACTCACATTATATTAATATATATAGAGTTATCATACATTTGTTGATGTTATTGTTAATATTATTATTACATATGTATATCTTTGTTGATTGTGTTCCCTCACCACATAATTTCTTGAAAATTTGTAAAAAAAAAAAAAAATATATACATACATCATATGTACGTTATAAATTTAAGATTTTTAACTGTTTACAATTGGTTTCAATTAATTTTTTTCTCATATACATTATTTTAAATTATTCCAATTTAGTGTTTTTTTTTTCTTTTCATTTTAAAATATATACATAGTTTAATGCCATTAAAGTTCCAATTATTATTATTTTATGTTCATTATAGTATAATCTTTATAAGTTCTAAATAACCGACCGCGCCTCTTTTTCTAAATTCCTTATACATGTCCTTATAGATTAAGGATATTGCGGTATTTAGTTGTATATGCGTAATGAATATTGAAATAATTTGCATTTATTTCAAAAAAAAATGTTTTTAAAGCAATTGCCACATTCGTTCTATATATATATGCTGATCAGTATTTATAACTTAATCAATTTGTTATCTATAGAACATGTTTTTGCACAATTAGATTAAGATTATGATTTAGATTAAAACAAAAATAAAACAATCATTGGCACTTGACAGTGGTTGGTACATACATACGTTCACGTGTATATGGAATTTTGTTTTATTATTTAAATTATATATGTTTTAATTTTAAACTATGCATATTCATTCATATATTATTCATATTCGCAGTCTAAACATATATATATATATATACAATGTGAGTCTGTGGTGCAGTTGATAAGAAAATAAAATTTTTATAGAAATTTAGAGATTCGGTCAGTTCGTATTTTACTGAAGATATAAAATTTACTGAAGATATAAAATATCTTGTGTTACAATCGAATCGAAATTTTCACATAGTTGCATATGTTCTCATTCGGTTGGTCCTACCACTAAATACGGGGACCTTAATAACCAACAAATTATGAAACCAAAAACAGAAGACTGGTTTTTGGGTCGGCAAAAACCAATTGTCGGTTGTAATTGTAATGCAAATTTTTATATATAGAATTATCAGAATTATGTTATATGATTTGCCGTGTGTTATATACTATCGTAAAAAAAATGTTTTTAAATTTAACAATAATATAAACAACATACGATAATACTACGAATTCTTTTACATTTATGAATATATATAATATAAAAAATATAATGCAGATAAAAAATATTAGTTTATTTTAAAAAATATAATCATAATCAAAAAAAAAAAGAAAAAAAGAAACATTTGATTTCCTCTTTGCATAACGCAGAAAAATTAATCTTTTTTTTTTTTATTTATGTATATTTAAATATATTCAACAAAAAAATTATATCCGTTAATTAAATTGATATATATAGAAATGAATAATTTAGGATGAAATGGATGTATATTTCATTGAAGATTTGGTTGTAAAACCATAGTCAAATTTGATAATGTTGAAGGTAAAAATTTTTAGGTCAAATTCCAATTGATAATACAGTAAATTTATTCAGCAAATTAATTAAATATTTTTTAGTAATTGGTTTTCATGGATCGATTTACATTCTATTTTTTTTTTTTTTTTGTAAATTCGGTAGTTTATTTCAACATTATCAAAATTTAACTGGTCTGCTGAATTGGATGAAAATTTTAATGGAGGAGGACATCCACCAAATTTGCATATAATCGTCGAATTTCGTCGGATTTCATTGAGATACAATAATAAAAAAAATCTTTTAGTTATATTTGTTTTTTTTATTTAAAAATGTTTTTTTCCTTTCTTTCATACATTTTATTATGTTTTTATCGAACTGTTATTCATTTATACATACTATGATTCAGGCATTAGATGGTAATATGATGATGTTCTTTTCACTAAAATTAAACATCGTTGTACGTTTGCACGATTAAACATCGTTAACCGCTTGCGGTTGGTCGTACGGCTAATTACCGACACCGTAAAAGCCACAAATTAAGTAACTAACAACAGAAGACTGTTGTTGGACGCTAAAACCAGATTGTTGGTTGTATAGCGAAAAATTTATTTTTATTTTTTTGTACGTTTGCTTATATAAACATTGACAAAATTATATTTAATATATGATATTTCAAATGGATTTTGTTTTGGGTTTTGTGAATTCTGTAAAAAAAAAAATAAGCATCGCCGAATGCCCAATATAAGAATGATTCCTTTTTCTTTTTACCTGATAAAATACTATACAAAATAATTTTTTTAAAATATATATATATGCAGAGAAACAAAGAAAAACCAATGGCAAAAAAATGGAATATAAAAACGAGATTTATTATTTCAAGCATCAATGCATATTATGATATTATAGAAATAGATCATATATATAGAATTCCAATATTATTTCAAATAAAAAAACCACCAAACATAAAAACGCTGGAAAACATAAATTACTTAAAACGAAAATAAAAATAAAATTTAGAAAATTATGCATATACATGAATTTTTCATAACAACATATCTTTCTTATTTGATGCTTTTTATATTATATTATATTACATACATATAGATAGAGATAATTCATAAATAATTTATTATATATATTATTTACCTTTTTTTTTCATTATTTTTTCATAAACTATCTTGTATCTTGCATAGGTTTACACCTCTATATGAGTATATATATTTAAATTTGTTTATTAAATTATAGGCTTTTGTGTATAACTCTGAAATGATTAAACACCACCTACGCTTACGTATTTTAGTAAAATAAAATTTTCTCATCATTTAAACATAAATAAAAAATTACTACCCGATTTTATTGAAAAATTGATCCAGGTATACATTTTTTTATCATTTATCATTACATAACCAATTGTATGTATTATAAAAATATTAATTATATATAAAAATCGCAAACAAAGCAAATTGTTTAATATTTTCAACTTCTGTATAATTTTTTTCCTTACATTTTTGTATAATTTGTTTTCGGCTATTCGTATAACTTTCTAAAGGAAATTCTGTGAAATTTCACGATTAATTGATTAATAAATAATTCTATTAGAATTGCAATTACCAATTATAATTCTATGCTATAAATAACAGATAAATTAAAGAAAAAAATTTCATATCTATTATCGATAGAAGCATCTTCATGTATGATATTCACTTTAATTCATGCATGAACAATTTATTTTATAATTTATAATTATTAAATTATTATACTTAATGCCTTTTAAATAAATAAATATTCTAATAGATTGAAATGATTAAAATCCATATATCGGTTGTTAATACATTCAATATATATAAATATACGAATTATATAATATAAAATATACACATACATATATAAATTATACACATATAAATTATTAATATATAAATAAAATTAATAATATTGACAAAAAACAACGTTTTTTCCAATTTAATAAACGTAAAAACCTATAACGATAAATATCCTATTAAAATTAAAGCAAAACCTTTTTAACCTCTTTATTAATTTTCATTTTCTTTCATATATATATATATATAAATATTCTTATTATGTATATATATTGTATATATATATATATATATAGGGATATTATGTATATATATTGTATATATATATATATATATATATAGGGAAAATCTTCAGATTTCAGTCTATTCATTTTACTATAATATACTTGTAACAAAAAAATTATTGCGATAATACACAAATTTTTCATATAAATTTTTTGGAAATTCCATATACATTTCATTCTAATATTATGTTAATGTATATCAATGTAAGTAAAGCAATTATAATATATGAATATAAATAGAGAGAGTTTTCTTTATATTTCATCAAATACATTTCGACAGTTAAACAATAAAGTTTCATATATCAAATAAATAATAATAATAATAAATAAAATTAATAAAATGGTGAAAATCAGCAATGGAATATCAATTTTGGTTACATTATTGATTATAGTTTATAGTGTGCTAATGGTAACTGCTATCCCAATTCCAAATGGTGGAGGAGGTGGAGGTGGTGGTGGAGGTGGTGGTGGTGGAGGTGGAGGTGGAGGTGGAGGTGGAGGTGGAGGTGGAGGTGGTGGTGGAGGTGGAGGTGGTGGTGGAGGTGGAGGTGGTGGTGGAGGTGGAGGTGGAGGTGGTGGTGGAGGTGGAGGTGGTGGTGGCGGTGGAGGTGGTGGTGGCGGTGGAGGTGGCGGTGGCGGTGGTAGATAAATGATATATTGTTTCAAACGAATTGTATAAACATTCACATTTTATAATTTATTTAATTTTAACACTTATCAATAAATGAAATTTTTTTTATATATTCTGTTTAAATAAAATATTATTAAATTAGTTTAATTTATATAAAGTAAAAATAATTAATCAGAATATTATTAAATAATTATTATATTTTATTACGAAACATATTTTGTCATTATTTATTTACAATTCCAAGATTTTACCTTATTATAGAAATTTATCTAAAACACATAAACATATCAAATATGCGGTTATTCTGAATTCCTTTAAGTGATCATTTAAAATCTTTTTTTTTTATACTTACTTAAACAATCGTCTACGAATGGTTAATATGTTGTGAAATAATTAATATAATTCAATAACAATTGAGTTGAAGAATTGTATATTTAAATGCACAACATAATATTGGATAAATAAAATTGAATAAACATGAATAAAATATGACTTCTACGGGATTAGATAACTATCTATTTAAAGTACTGTATGAGAGCCTAAAAAGATGAAGTTTTTATTTAAATTCACTTTATGTGTATACAAACAAAATTATTGACTAAATGTATATAAACTTTCGACCGGTAATTTTTAAATTTAATTTGTATAATTGCCTTACAGTTTATAATTTATCTGCTATAATGATCATAATCATCATGATAAACTCATATATAAGCTATAAAAAAGGAATTTCTATTTTTTACTGAACTTTCATTTTCATTATATAATTGCGATAAAATTATTTTATATATTCATAAATATCCTTTGGAACAATCAATCAAAGGAAATTATCAGTTTTTTTATTAATCGTTGTATAATAATTCAATAATTCTTATAGAGAGCTGCTCGTTCTACCATATACATATAAAAACATAGAGGAAAATAAACAAAAAAAAACCAGTCGTTTAAAGTATATTTTTTTTAATAATATCTCTTGATTTTCTTTTTAGAGATTACTGAACATTAATGTTTATTAAAGCATATTATGAAGCTTATAAACATACATACCTCGAGGAAACACCTTTATTGAACGACTTCGAATATGAATAGAAAAACATTTTGCATTCAAAAAAAAAAAGAAAAAGATTTGACATTTAAAATATATTTATTAATAGTATTTAATTATCTTCAAAATGTGGTTTTATATAATAACAAAATAAGTTTATATAAAATATAATTTTTCATATTACAATCTTTATTTTAACCCTTCGATTTTATTATTTCATATTACAATAACAAACTGCTTCAAATTAATATAACTGTGTTACTATACTATTAATAGCCTCCGCCACCACCGCCACCACCGCCACCACCACCGCCCCCACCACCACCACCACCACCACCACCACCACCACCACCACCACCACCACCACCACCACCACCACCACCACCACCACCACCACCACCACCACCACCACCACCACCACCACCACCACCACCACCACCACCACCACCACCACTTCCTCCACCGCCTCTGCCACCGTTTGTATTAATTCCACCTCCACCACCACCACCGTTTCCAAATGGATTACTTCCGCCACCACTGCCGCCCCCAAATATTGCACCATTTCCACCTCTTCCTCCCCTATCAATATTGCCACGTCCACCATTACCGCCACCACCTCCTAAGGGGTCACCATCACCCCCTAGGCCTCCAAAGAAACCACCGCCAATTCCTCCAAATATTTCACCGCCACCGTTTCCACCTCTTCCACCCCTCCCTCCTCCATTAATATTGGCACGTTCATCATCACCGCCACCACCTCCTAATGGGCCACCATCACCTCCTGGACCTCCAAAGGGACCACCGCCACCTCCTCCACCTCCAAATAGTCCACGGCCTCTGCCACCATTTGGATTAATACCACCGCCATCACCGTTTCCAAATGGATTACTTCCACGATCATCGACGCCCCAAAATATTGCACCATTCCCACCTCTTCCTCCCCTATTAATATTGCCACGTCCACCATCCCCGCCACCATCTCCTAAGGGGCCACCATCACCCCCTGGGCCTCCAAAGAAACCACCGCCAATTCCTCCAAATATTTCACCGCCACCGTTTCCACCTCTTCCACCCCTCCCTCCTCCATTAATATTGGCACGTTCACCATCACCGGCACCACCTCCTAATGGTCCACCATCACCTCCTGGACCTCCAAAGGGACCACCGCCACCTCCTCCACCTCCAAATAGTCCACCGCCTCTGCCACCATTTGGATTAATACCACCGTCACCACCGTTTCCAAATGGATTACTTCCACGATCATCGACGCCCCCAAATATTGCACCATTCCCACCTCTTCCTCCCCTATTAATATTGCCACGTCCACCATCCCCGCCACCATCTCCTAAGGGGCCACCATCACCCCCTGGGCCTCCAAAGAAACCACCGCCAATTCCTCCAAATATTTCACCGCCACCGTTTCCACCTCTTCCACCCCTCCCTCCTCCATTAATATTGGCACGTTCACCATCACCGGCACCACCTCCTAATGGTCCACCATCACCTCCTGGACCTCCAAAGGGACCACCGCCACCTCCTCCACCTCCAAATAGTCCACCGCCTCTGCCACCATTTGGATTAATACCACCGTCACCTCCGTTTCCAAATGGATTACTTCCACGATCATCGACGCCCCCAAATATTGCACCATTCCCACCTCTTCCTCCCCTATTAATATTGCCACGTCCACCATCCCCGCCACCATCTCCTAAGGGGCCACCATCACCCCCTGGGCCTCCAAAGAAACCACCGCCAATTCCTCCAAATATTTCACCGCCACCGTTTCCACCTATTCCACCCCTCCCTCCTCCATTAATATTGGCACGTTCACCATCACCGCCATCACCTCCTGGACCTCCAAAGGGACCACCGCCACCTCCTCCACCTCCAAATAGTCCACCGCCTCTGCCACCATTTGGATTAATACCACCGCCACCACCGTTTCCAAATGGATTACTTCCACGATCATCGACGCCCCCAAATATTGCACCATTTCCACCCCTCCCTCCTCCATTAATATTGGCACGTTCATCATCACCGCCACCACCTCCTAAGGGGCTACCATCACCCTCTGGGCCTCCATAGATACCAAGTTCTCCACCCCCAAATATTCCACCGTCTCTGCCACCATTTGGATTAATACCACCGCCACCACCGTTTCCAAGTGGATTACTTCCACGATCATCGACGCCCCCAAATATTGCACCATTTCCACCCCTCCCTCCTCCATTAATATTGGCACGTTCACCATCACCGCCACCACCTCCTAAGGAGCCACCATCACCCCTCGGGCTTCCAAAGAAACGAGTGCCACTTCCTCCAACTCCAAATATTCCACCGCTTCCGTCACCATTTGGATTAATACCACTTCCACCTCCGTTTATTGCTCCATATCCACCGCTTGTGCCTTCATACCAATAATAACTACTGCCACCCCGATGATCATTATTTGAACTCTTAGTTGCACATAAAATGTTTTTAAAGGAAAGGCAACAAATTAACGAAAATACAATAAGCAGATTTTTTTTTATATTCATTTTAATTAATTCGATTCAGTCGGTATTTAATAATAAACTAAATCATTTTACAATCCGATTCTTGTATTTATGGAAAGTTTTCGAAATTTTCTACGCAAATTGTTTAAATGACGTTTATTATTTATATACATCATTTGTATTCGTTAACATTTTACTCGCATATTGTTTCATCAATATTTATTTTTATTTATTTTTAATAATGAATCTGGCATTAAATACTTTTATAAATAGAATAATGAATATTGTTGGAATGATGAGTATTTTTTTGCGAAATGGGATTTTGTATATAACATTATTAAGTTTTCTCTGGGGTTCATAGACTAAAAGTTGAATCGTTTTTTTCTTATATAAAATGGCACTCTCTTATTACGCATATAGTATTTTTTATTCTATTGAACATTGATGGTTCAATATTCTTTATTCTATAAATAGATATAAAATGTGAAATAGATTTATTTTATCAAGATCAAAAAAAAAATAAATACATCAATTGCATTTTCCGATTAAAATCATTAAACATTTTATTATTTAACACTAAAATATATAAATTAATTGTTTTATATTGCATATATAAATATTAATATTATATATTTATTTATCGATATTCTATATTTTTAAGTACGTATAAAATAGTATTTAAATAAAAACTTATATATACTGCAAGTTTAACTCTGTAGTGTAAATGCTAAAAATAGCAACCTAAAATTCTAACGAATTTTGGGATCCTGGGTCCGAATCCTACTGAAGACATAAAATATGTTTTGTATTTCGGTTATTTTTCGAATTTGCATTTAATACAGAGTTGCATTTTCCCCTTGCGGTTGGTTGGTCGTACGGCTAATTACCAACCCCGTACAAACCACAAATTAAGAAACTAACAACATAAGGCTGTTGTTGGATGCTAAAACTGAATTGTTGGTTGTAAATCGAAAAAATTTAAAAAATCATATATACTTCAAATAAAAAAAACACCCTAATGACCTCTGCATACAGATATTACATTTTATTTATAAAAGATGCGATTTTTTTTTTCATTATATCTCCTATATAAATTTTCCGTATTTTTTTTTAATATAATAAAGCTGATAACAATATTATGGGAATTTCTTATTTCGTCACACAAAAATTCCATTTATTTGTATCAATACATATATTGAATATGTATTGATACATATATTTAAAAATTGTTTAAAATGTATATAAATAGAGAGAATTTTACATTAAATTCATCAAATAATTTTGAACAGTTTAATTTAAAGGTTCTAAATAAAGTTTATTTATATATACATATATTTATTAATAAAATAAAATGGTTAAAATTAATGAAGGAATATCAATTTTTGTTACTGTACTGGTTATGGTGTACAGTATGTTGATGGTAGCGGCTGAACCGATCCCACTTGGAGGTGGTGGCGGTGGCGGTGGTGGTGGTGGTGGTGGCCTTATGTTTAGCGGAGGGGGTGGTGGGGGTGGTGGTGGTGGTGGCATCATGTTTGGCGGAGGCGGCGGTGGTGGTGGTGGTGGCGGAGGCGACAGATAATTTACTGCTGCTAAGTAAATGTAAACCACAGATTTCGAAATAATGAACGATAACAACAAAATATATTTAATTGTATTTTTGTAATATTATTTTTACTATTTGGTTAAACTATAGAAACTATAGAAACTAAACTATAGAAATAAGTATATATATTAATTTAAATATAATTTTATTTTTTATAAAATTCAAATAAATTAAATTTGTTATAGTTGGAGATGTATATATATGCATGTGTTTATTTTACTATTTTAAAAAATTGTTTCAATGACTTCGTTATGGGTACAGATTATTTTTATTTATTATGAAATTCAAATGATATGTCTTAAATAATATGTCTTTAGTTTACTATGGATACTTGAAAAAAAATACCATACTTCGATTGTGAAATCTTTCGACTATTTCTAGCATAATCAATATTGTATTATAAAAATAAAAAGTTACTCAGTTTTAAATCTTTAACTCATGATTATATCTTGCGTGGGCTTTTCAAATATTACTGTATCTCGAGTTATTTCTTATGAAAAATTAATTATAAAAATACATTTAAATTATGAATATTTTTATTACATTTATTTTGATCTTTTATGGTTATAATACAATTTTTATTTTTGTAAATATTTAATATTTACGACCTGAATTTCCACCACTACCACCACTACCACCGCTGTATCTTCCGCCTGTACTTCCTGAATTTCCCGAACTATATCTAGTACCACTGCCGCCACCACCGCCACCACCACCACCATTTCCGTACCCTGAACCACCACCACCTCCATTTCCAGACCCTGAACCCCCACCACCTCCATTTCCATACCCTGAACCACCACCACCTCCATTTCCATATCCTGAACCACCACCACCTCCTCTATTACTAGTTCCTCCACCACCAACATTTACATGGGCACCTCCATAATCACTGTATCCACTATTACCACTAGCACCTCTACCTCCGCCACTAGCACCATCAGCTCCTTTAACACCAATGACATGTGCATTTGCTGTATATAAAATACAACAAATGATTGATAATACAATTGATAAAATTTTTACGTCCATTTTAATAGATTATAATATTTATAAAAAAAAGAAAAATTAATAATTAAAAATCAATCAAATTCATCAGATGATTTAAAATAAACTGAATAGTTTCGTATAAATTATAGTAATATTTATATAAAAAAAATGAAATTAATTAATTAATAATCATTGCACAATTTTCCCTCTTTAGTATTATTGCAGAAAAAATTAATTGCAATTGTAAATAATAGTAATAATATTTTATATTGATTTTGCTGATAATGTTTTTTGTATTTAATTATTATTATTATTATGCATTTTTTTTGCATTCTATTCTTGAATGATTCGCAATAAAATCGTTTAGATTTAAATTAATGATTATTGATGTGTGCGATTATGTACATTTAATTATTTATACGCTTTTTAACCTTTTTATAAAATGATCTATCTAATTATCTATTTATAATATATAATTAATTTGCAATTTGCGTTTTAATCTAAATTCGGAAATTATTTTGTTATCATCAAAAAACATTTGTTTAAAAATAACAGTGGGTTTAGGAAATAATCCGTCATGAAAAATATCCCTAAAATTAAAATAAAATCGTCTGGGTTTAATGGTCAAGATCTATGTTATGTTATCTATATACATATCCTATTCAATCCAATGTTTATGTAATACACATTTTTATTTTTATTTTATTGATATATAAATAAATTAAAAATCGTTAGGTTTTTCCAATGTAGTTAATTAATTTAAATAATAAAAAAAATATATTATCAAACTTTTGTATATTTTCGCGTCGTTGAAATCTATTCCAGATTATATATTTTTAACAATTGTCTTGTAAATCTGGGGATATCTGTTTAATGTTTATGATATTAAAATTATCTATATCACTGTTTTTTTTTTTTTTTTTTTAGAATGCTTTATCACTGTTTTATGTAATAATTTTATTCATTTGGGTTTTTTTTTCATTCATTAATTTGTTATGTTTTAAATATAAAATACATATATTAATTATATTGATGATGATTATACAAATAAATAAAATAAAAAAAAAAAACCAAACCTTTAACCTTAAATATTTATATAAAGAAAAATCGATTTATGTGTATTTATATTTTTCAAATATAAATAATAATAAATCGATAGCATTGATAATTTGCGTGATTATAATAAATAATTGATAAGGATGATTTTCATAATTTTTAAACAAAATAAAAATATATAAATTGCGAATGATTTTTCTAAATATTATCAGTATCACTTTTACAACAGTTAAAGTTTAATCGCTTAATAATCCTTTTAATAAGTATATAATAAAAAAAAACTATTTTTTTTTTAAAATAAAATGATTCAAATTCGTGAAATAGTTGTAACCGTACTTGTTATGGTATACAGTATGTTAATGGCAACGGCTGAACCAATACCATTAGGAGGTGGTGGCGGTGGTGGAGGTGGTGGTGGCATTTTCGGTGGAGGTGGCGGTGGTGGTGGTGGTGGCGGTAAATAAATCATTTGAAATTTATAATCAAATGTATTGGTTGACGAATCGAATAATTTTTCAAATATTACCAATGAATTTAGCGGCAAACCATTTTGAAAAATTAATTTATATTATAATGTATATGTTTTTGCGTTTCTTTAAATAAAAAAAAAATAAAAATTGTTATTGTTTAATTATAAAACTAAAATAATTGTTTATTTATTACATTAATCTATTATTTTCCGCTTTTCCATAGATTAGTGTATTTAATAATTGTTGAATTTAAGAAAGAAAATATTATCCATATTTCTGGTTATTATAGAAAAGATTAATTTTTTTTTATTGCTATTGTTTATTCCAATGAAATTATTATATTTTAATAATGAATACAGATTGGGCTCTTAGAGTATCTATCTTTAATTTCATTTATCATCAGTCATTTTCCCGTGTACATAGAGATCATTTCATAAAAATCATTTGTAATTTGAGTTTCAACGATATTATTATTCCCGTTTGAAAATATTTAATATTTTCAATTGCTATATTAACGAAAATGTAATTGATTCTTTATTTATTTTATTTATTAATTGTGTTGCATATAAAAAAAAGGCAGAAAATGCATAATAAAATAATAAAATGTATTTTTTTTTTTGTAAACCTATTTTAAAATTGAATTGATATTAGCCCCCAAGAAAAATAAAACTTTTGTTAACTAAAACTTAAACTGTAAAAGACAAACAGGATTTTTCATGAAAACATTTAATGCATAATAATAATAATAAAAACATTAAAGTTAAAAAAAAAAAAGGGATATTTTAAATAAAATGTTAATATTATATTTTTAAAGCGATCATCAACACGCAGATGATCACATAATATAATATATAAGAATAATTATATCTACTTTATAATTTTTTTTTTTAAATGTTTTCTCACCACATCCTCATCACATCTATACATTTTTATCATAAATAAATAGGTTAATTTTATTCTATAAATAATTTATATATACCCTAAACAATTCTTTGGGTAGACGTAATTTTTTTCCTGTTTTTAAATCACACACTCACTTTGTACCACCAAAACAAAAAAAAAGATAGACATTTTTTTTATCTTCTTTTCTTTTTTTTTTTCTCCTTTAGTTTAGTTTTAAAAAGTTTTTTAATATATTTATTATAATTTTCTTAATTTTTTTATTATTATTATTATTATTATAAACTGGTTTAATGATTTTATTTGTATAAAAAAAGTACTGTTAAAAAGATATTTAAGCCTAGTTTTTAAGCAGAGAGTACATAAATTATTATAAAAAAAAATAAATAATAACTATAGAGGTAATGTTTTAAATATTCTTGCATTTATTTATTTTTTTTTTTTCGTTTATGATATTCCATTAAAATGCATATATCTATGTCAGATAACTAAGAAAATCCTCCAATAAATATATCTGGATTTGAATAAATAAAAAAAAAACTTTGCTCTACTTATCAGAATTACAGTCAAAAAAAAAAATTCGATTTATTATATGAATAAAATCTTTCAAAAATAAAAATAGTTTTATTTTTTTTTAGTTTTAATTTTATTTTCTCTATATTTCAAAGCAAAAGAAATTTTAAACGAAAGCAAAAAAAAAAACAAATAAAAAATTAGAGGGTATAGAAAATTTAATTAAAATGGTAAAATTGTACAATAAAATAAGTGTTAAAAACTTGTATTTTTTTTTTATCAATTTTATTTTTTTTTTTTTGATTACTATAAATTTATAATATGTATAGAATTTTTTACTTTATTTAATACTTCAAGTAATTTTTATTATTTATTATTTTGAATATTGTTTATTTTTTATAATATACCTGTAATATATATATATATATATAGAGGAGTGATATATTAATAAAATATTTATACGCGGTGAAATATGTAAATTTTTGATAAAAATTGTAAATATTATGGATTTACTTGAAAAAAAAAAAAAAAAAAAAAAACAAAATGATTATAAGCAGATGCCGAAATTTCTTCGAATAGATTTCTTAATATTAAATTTTTTTTTTTTTTATATTCGCATTTTAAATAATTTTAATATTTATTTTGTTGATTTTATTGCAATAAAATAATAACATCTGCTTGTTTTTTTTCTTCTTCTTCTTCTATATTAGTAATTGTTGATTTACAACATATTAATTTTACTTATTATAACATCACCCCGTGTGTAATATATAAGAGATTATATATTTATATTTAGTTGTTGTTCTTATCTTAAAAACTTTACATATTATATAAAAACAAATAAAAGTAGGTCATAATTTCAGCTGATGATATTCTAAATTTATCAGGGTATATAACAAAAAAAAAAAAAACATTTTGATCAAAATGAATTTAAATTAAGCAAAAACATTTTCAAATTTAATCCATAAAAAAAAAGGCCAAAAACTTTAGTGTGTAATAAAATATTATATTTAATGTTTCAATTATTATTATGATTTTAAATTAAATATCAATATATTTGTTGTTATAACAATTCTTTATTGTTTTTAATAATATAACTAATTAAATAACCAAAAGAAAAAACTTGAAATTGATATTTTTCATAAAATCTCTTTATGTTTCTTTTTCGTATAAGAAGCTAATAAAGATAATATTATTTTTAATTTTTTCTATACTTTTTTTTTAAGTTAAATTAAAAAGTTACATATATATAATAATAATAACATAATAATTTTGAAGGATAAAAAAAAAAAACAAAATTAAATAAATATTAAAATGAATGATGTCTGTATTTAAATTATATATAAATAACGTCATATAATTACAGACAGAAAGTCAACCAACTAATCAACAAAAAAATCTAATGAAAATAGACTGTATGTCAAATATTTCAGAAAATCTCAACATATTACATCTGCTGCATGGCATAAATAAATTCGTTGTGTGTTCCCCTTAACCAAAAAACAAAAATCATAAATATATTTATATTTTTTCCCTAAAATTGTATATTTTTAGATAAAAATAAAACTAACAGTTTTTGTATCTTCATTTTCCTTCCTATATATATTATGATATTATGAATATATATTGTATATTATTTTAAAGTCTGTGCAATGCTTCCGTCTAGATTTATAATAATAATAATATATACACGCTGATGATGGGGAGAAAAATACTATAATGTATCTTTTTATTATATAACAACTAACATATATATATAATAATAATAATATTAACAATTGCGCGTAAATTCCTTTGGTTTTTTTTTTGGTATAAATAAAGAAAATATACAATTTATTTTATCTTAACTAAATTATTATTTTTATAAAGATTTTTTTTCCTTATATTTAGGTATTTTTGTTTTTGTTTTTTTTTTATGAATATATTATACAAATAACTATAATATTTAAGGAAAGGAAAGGTATTTTTATAAATTAGTTACATTCATATATATATATAAATTTTCAGAGGGATAAGATTTTCGGTGATAGATTTCCTATATATTGTATATATATAAAAAAAGTTTGTGAACGCAGACGTTTAGGGATGTAATATATATAAATAGTTACAATTATATTTCCATCTGCATCATTATTCATTATTCTACCGTTCTTATTTTATTTATAAGAATTTATATTTATAGAATTAAATTTTGTGAATGTTGAGAGATAATTTTTAATTTTTTTTCTTGCATTATATTCAAAAACGATATATAATTAGTAATATATATATAGATATAGATAGTTGAGGGATATATTTCAAAATCAGGATATGAATATATCCTAATAATATATGTTACGGTGATGTGATATATACAATTTTTTTAATTAAATTTATAAAAATAAAATATATAGAATTGCATATAGAAATGATTTTTTTTTCTTCCTACATATATATATATATATATATATATATCCTTTCTATAATTTAAACAACAAAAAAAATTGTTTTGTAATTCAAAACACTCTTCAATTTAATTTTTATATAAACACAAATAAATATATATAGATATAAATAAATATAGATTACATATTTAATAGTATATATATATAACACCAAATAAAAATTATCCGATTTTATTTATTTAATAATGTAATACGCAGAAAACCGTTTATTCACCTGTAATTTTTATTTATATATATATATATAATAATATATCTACCCCCTTTGAAAAAATTGTGCTTTACATACAAATTTTGTATACCTACATATAAAACATATATATAAATAAAGGTATATATTACAATAATATATATACAAATTTTCAATCAGGTAAATAAAGTAATATTCAAAAGAAAATATATATTATAAAAAACTATCCCATCCAAACCCAATCCCCCTCTTGCTGTATATCATATATATATATACATATTTGTATTAACTAAAAAAAAAAAATGCTGTTCCCATTCACATTTATTTTTTCTTATCGAAGAAAATATTTGAATAGTTGAAAAACTAAAACATATTTTTTAGCAATGTTTTTTTTTTTTTAGAATGGGTTTTTCTTCATCTAGTATTTTTTTTTCTTTTCTGTTACCTTAATTTGTAACTTATATATCAAAACTATATCTGTTATAGATATTTTCCTTTACATATAAATTACCTTTAATATACCCTTATCAGAAAAATTGTTTCATGTTTTAAATCACTGCATTTTACTGCTTTAAATCTGTCAAACAAATTTGAAGAAAGAAAGAAAGTCTATTATATTTAATATTATTACTATATACTATATACAACATACAACTTATATTCATAATATGCGATTTTATTGGTGAATTGGTTCTCATCAAAATAAACTGCATATATGCAATTGGAGTTTAGTATTTTAATTTTAGGATTATAAAATCGGAGAATTTAAAGATGGGATAATTTTAAATGAGTTGTGTTTATTTTCTATAATGCGTTACACGATTGGCAAATTTTTTATAATTTGTAAGATCAAAAATCCAAAGGATTATTTATATATTGTATAATAAAGAAAAATTGCAAATTTATTATATTTGTTTTTTTTTTTTTATTTATTGTTGTAGTCAATCAGTGAATTTGTTATATAAGAAATTTGATATGTTTCTTAAATATACAATACAAAAAGAAACAAATCAAAAATATCACTTAATTTATTAGTATAAAGTATATGTATATATAATTTTTTTTTAAAGTTGTGTATAGTTCTATATAGTATATATGTTTAGAAAATTGAATTTATTGGTTCAATGATCGTGTTGATAAAATATGGTACGTATTTTTTGTGATATTTAACCCATAATCAATGAGATGTTAGTGTATATAGTCGATATAATAAATAAAATAGAAATCGGGCAAATATGTATAACATGTTAGAATAACATAGAATTGAATTGATTTTTCGTTTTTCAGTTATCTTAGTTGTGTGTATAGGAAAATTAAAATATACTAAACGCAGGAATTTCCATTTAAGGATCTAATTGAAATAAATATGAATTGTATTGGTGGAAAATTTTAATGAAATAATAAAGGAGCTTTCATTAGCATTGTTTATAGACGCACCTGAGTGAATATTCTTTCCATTGAATTCTTTATAAAACAACTAAAATTTAACTACAATTCGATAGTTTGTTTAATTTCAACATAACAGAAAATATTTACATGCATTAACAGAAAGAAAATTAAGGATTTGTCTGTATAAGAATAAAAAGAAAATCCAAAAGTATTTTGGGCTTCAAGAAAATATATAAAAATTTACACAAATAGATAAAATTTTCCTACTAAATAATGTGGAATATAATAAATTAATATCGCTAAAATGTTACTTTACGCATTATACCCTTATTCTTTTGATTATATCAAATTTAAAAATGCCTTCCAGTCAACTAACTTTAATTATTAATTAAAATATATGTTGAACCATCTGTTTTATTATAAATATAAATAAAATATATACTTACATATAGAAAAAATGCAATATTAGTTTTATATTACACAATATATGTGTAATTTAAACCATATTTCATATATCTAGTTATATTCACATTTACAAAAAAAAAAATTAAAAATAAAATATTCACCATTCAATTTTTGTTCACTGGCACAGCACAAAATAAATATACATTTATTTGTATATAGTTAAAATTTGCATATTAACTATTTTATCATATACGTTATATTCCTACATGCATATATCTATATATTATTGTCACCTGCCTATTGCATATTCTTTTTTTTTACTAATAAAAAAATTCTAAACAAAACATTCTAAATTAACACTGACAATGAGATAAATAAATATATATATATACATTATATTATATCTAAAACTATGTGTGTGCTAAAATATATAATAAATATAAATAAATGAAAAGTAAATAATACAATAGACAAATAGCAAATGTATATTTTTTACATTTCTATTCCTTAAATAAACATCTATTTCCTTAAAACTATAATCTTCAAAAGAAAAATTATCATATTAAAAAAATAGTATATATGATTAAAAAGATCGTCGTCTGTTTTATTCTCAAATATAAGCGAAAAAATATAAATCAATATTCATTTATCTTTTGTCTCAATATGAAAATAATATTGTTTGGTATGCGCGGTGTGGTAAAAATCGTTAAATGGATTTTTTTTTTGCTGTCCTTGTGTTATCGATTGATATTCCCTTTTAAAATGCCCTTCACATTATATATTTTTTGATATAAAATATATTTATAAGTTTATAGATAAAACAACAACGTGATATTAAGGAGCATAATATATCATGTGTATATATATAATATATTTTTTAATATACGCAATAACATTTGATAAAGGATCGGGTTTACTTACTGTGTATAAATAAATAATATCCATATAGCATATCACCATAATTGTGTTATTAGGGCAAAAATATAATAAACGTACTTTATTATTAGAATTTCAGTTAAAATAAAACCAATTTTTATGTATATAAGTACATAAAGTACACCCTCATTAATTTTATCCCTATTTTTATTTTTATTTTTTTTATATAACCATTAGAATTACACATATATATATATATATATATATATATATATACAATAAAGAACTGCGTGCACAGTTTAATTTTTTCATTCATATATAGCATTGCTTATATAATCGTGAAAAACGCATGAAAGTTAGTTAGATAGAATTCATATGAGATCAATATTACAAAAAAAAAAACGTTATTATTAATGAATAAATCATTTTTTTAATACTAACATGCAAAAAAAGAAAAAAAAAACCTTTTTTCATCTCAATTTTTAAGATAAATAATAATTTATCATTATTTTTGAATGTATGTAAATAATAAAATAATGTATATTTTAAAAAATATTTTAAGAATTTTTTAATATTTATTTTATTTTTATTATGTATTTATATTTGTGCGACAATTCATTCAATTATAAAATAAATATAAAGATGTATAAAGACTTGACAAAGATGTTTATTATTTATTTTTTTCCTAAATGCTTTTGACAAAACACTAAAAAAAATTAATTTGATGTGTAAAGAAAAATACCAAAATTTTTTATTATATCCTATATAATAGATAGATCTATATATATATTAATAAGAAAAATTATTACATTATATAATTATTTAAGAAACAAATGTTTAAAAAAATAAATGAAATATGTGCGTTTTTATTTATTCTATTTTTATATATTATTCAATTAGTAAATATTGATATATTTATGTATTATATATATGGAATTAGACGGCAAATAAAATATTGTCGTCGATATTTTTTTTTTTGTTAAATTGACCATAAACAACATAAATTATGTATATATTATAATCTTTTTATATTACGAATTTTACACTTAATCACTTAAGTATTCAGACAATAATAATTTTATTTATGGAATTGAATTCATAAATTTTTTTTTAATAAATTTAATTTTATTATAAGCATATGTAAGATTCTATCTAGAACTTTATTATCTATGAAAAAAAAAACTATCCCTAAGACAAAATTAAATCTTTTCCAACGTTCTAAATATTATTCCTTGTATAAAAGTCTGTGTAATTCAGTCAATAATCGTATTCTAACATTAATATTATATATTTATTTAAAAGAAAATTACAATTTTATTAACTATTTCGCATCATATAATCAAAGAAAGAAGACCATTTCATTTTGCAAAAAATTTTAAATAATATATACCATAATAATAATAATAATAATAATAATAATAATAATGTCAAGTGGATCAATTAAAGAGGCCAAACATTTTTTTTTCTCTTGGTATATTCATAAACAAATGAATGTGTTATTATAATTTATGCATATAATTTTTAAATAGTTATTAATACAATACCATACAATTTAATATATATGTGAAAAATTGTTATTATTTAATATATGCGGTGCGGTACAATTTATTTAAAAATTAATAAAAACTATGCGTTGTATAAACAAAACATATTTGTTAAAAACAAAGTCAATTAAAAATGCGTGTAAAAAATCTATATATTTATAATATTCTATAGATTTTATATATAAACATATTATATGTATTATAGTTTGTTATATTACTATATTTACTATATAAACATTAATTTACATATATAGAAAATTAAATAAGAATTTTGACCAAAAAAAAAAAAAACACTAAATAATGTTATTAAAAAATTATTTATCATTTATTATATTCGCAATGATCATTTAATGTCAATGATTTTTAATCATTTAAATCCGAAAAAAAAATCAATCTAGTATAGATTTTACGAATTACAAACGCCATTCAAAAACAAATTATCATAAGAAAAAGCAAATTTGTAATGTCTATATTTAGTAAATTAAGAAAAAAACAGCTAAATATTTGATAAAATTAAGGAAAATTTCTTTTATTCATAGATAAATTGCGAACTCATATTGCGAATTGTGACTTTTTATCATCTATACATTTTACATTCGATTTTAATTTTATTTTTTATTACGAACAGTAAAATTTCAATTACAACGACTAAAATTCATTGACAATTCTATTTATCGATATAATTTTATCCTATTTCTATATATATATATATAGGGAAATAATTCTTTGCACTTAATAGATGATATTAAGTGTTCTTATTGTTTTTTTTTCACATTATTATGCAAACTTTACAAAAAAGAAACTAAAATTTCGTTGAGTTTCAATATAGAAATATTTTTAAAAACAAATATATATAGATAAAAAAAAAAATAAAGAGTTAATCAAATTTTTTTTCTTTGTTTACAAAACAAAATCATATGTTTATTTTAACAATATAAATAATAATATTATCTCAAAACTTTTAATTAATCTTCGGAGGTCATATAAATTAAATAAATAAATAAATAGAATATGAATATTATATTATCAATTGTTTTTTGTGTATTTATATACATTTACAATAAATAAAACTTATCTATTATAGTAGGTTATTTATTAATAATGGAATTTAATTTAATCATTTTTATGAAATTCAACGTTTTGTTTTGTTAAAAATTAAAACCAAAAAAAAATAAATAAAAAATAATCGCAATAAAATCTATTATTGTTATTGTTTTGGTTTTGGCCGAATTAGGATGTTAATTTTGTTTTTAATTTTTTTATAAAATAACGAAATATTGTATTGTTGTTTTTTTTTAACGTTATCTACTATTTTTAAAAGAAAAAATTAACTACCATTTATCTTATAATTGCTAATTTATCTCATTCTAATTAAATTTTGTTTAGCGTTATTTTAATAATCGTATTAATTGTCGTTTAATACTTTTAATAAAAACAAAATATTTCCATATCTCAAACGTTTCATCAAGATACAAATTCATTATTATTATTATGATTTATTTTATTTGATTTATTGTATAATTTACAGGTGAAAAAGTTAAAAGATTTTCAAATAAAAAAAAGGCCCATTTTTTGTGTGAAATGAAAATTTTACATTTCATTTTGAAAAAGGCATATTCCTTTTTATATTTAATGTACTACATTGTAAATCCAATATATATAGGATTAATAAATTTAAATCATAAAAATGTATTATACGTTGTTATTTAAATAATTTACCTTTTGAATGGAAATAAATTAAAGGATTACAAGAGATGATGTAAATTTCGTTCAATAACAAATAATGAAATAATTTATATATTTAAAATTTTATAATAAACTTGCATTTGATGATTTAAATGAAAATTATCATAAAATATTGGTTAAATAATATTCAGAAGTTTATAACATTTTTTCACTTAAATAGAACGTTTATATCGCATGAAAATATCGTTCAAATTATCCTTTCTATTTATATATATGTACAATTGAAATATGTATACGCGGTGCATTAAATTGGTTGAATATACCATTGTATGCGGTTCGTCCTATCGTTTTGTATATATTTTGCATATATTATTCATTGTCGTATTATTTTCCCCGCGTATATAACCTCTAATATGTATATGACAAACGCAATATTTATGTATGCATGTTTTTTTTAATAGGTTTTATTATTTGTCATTTTATTTTACATTTAAATATATAACATGAAACATTTTCTTTATAAGATTTTTCATTTATTTTTTGGTTATTTTCTTTTTTTTTTATCCCTTTATAAATCATATTCAATCATAAAATGTTATTCTATATTTTATCTTTTTTAAAAGAGTACAATACATTTAAGATTTAAAATAAGAATAATATTATTATTAATATTATTATTTGCATATTTATTGATGTTTTGTTGTATATATAAATGCATTCGTATATAGCCGAGGTATATTACAGAAGATAAAATTTTCTTTTCAATTTGCATTTATATTTTAATAAATTTAATAATCAATATATAGAACTTTGTAAATAAGTACTAATATAATACCAAAATAACACCAAAAAATGTTCACCCCTATTTTTCAATATTTAAATAATAAAAAAGAACTGAAAAAATTTACTATGTAAAAAAATAAATACTAACTATATAGTGAAAATTCTTTAATATTAAAATAACAAATACTATATGGTATATACGATATTGGAAAACACTTGAATAAATATAAATAAATATATGTATATTTATAATTTCCCGTGCGAACTAATATGCAAATTTGTTATATATATATATATATATATATATATATATATTGATATTGGCGCAAAAGTCTGAATAATTTGTTGATAGTAAATTTATGTTAAAGCGTTGAATAGAAGAAAAAAATTAATATGTCTAGATAGGGTTTGATTTTTATATTTTTGTTTTTTTTTTTTTTATTTCAAATAATATATATATTCCCCCTCACGAAAACGCACCTTGGAAATATATAGTCTGGTTTAATTTTCCATTATATTCATTCAAATAAATATAATTTGTTATACATATATAGATATTTTTTGATTATTATACCTGCATCTTTATAGCCCTTAATGCTGCTGCAATACACAATTTATATAAACTCTGATTGCAAGCAGCATATGAATGCAAGTAAAAAAAATAAGATATTTTGCAAACAGCGTCAAATATTATACATTTATATAAGATATAAAACTTAACCATATATACATAGAATAAATTTTAGTTTTTTCGGTTAACTGGAGAAAATTTTCTATATTCATATATGAAATATATATTGATTATAAGAAAAGTGGTGTCGTCGTCGTCACATATTATATATGACAATAAAATATCAAATGAAAGGCGTATCCAAAAAATTATTATATATATATACGTGCCATTTATATAAGTATACATAAATAATCAAATATATACCTATAATTCTTTACAATTGAAAAAATTTCATATTTGAAAAAGGAAAATAAAATTAAAAAAAAAAAAAGAAAAATTTTCTAATAAATTAATTTTCAATATATAATATATATTTTCACTTAATGCTAATCAATATTGATTCTAATGTAAATTTATTTTGATTTGATTATTTGTGCATTCATTATGTATGAATACATAATGCAATTATTCAATTAGTTTCACTTAAATTAATTGTTATTTATGGTCGTTATAAGAAGTTGTATATATAGTTATAAGCAATTTTTATATATTATATATACTGGGTTTTTATAATACATTTTTACAACCCCTTATTAAAATTAAATAAAATATTTATTTTATTATAACATTTTTTCTATTATATTTGTGTAAATATTCTATGTATGTATAAGATGATGCAGATTTTTAACAATAAATTTTAATATTTAAAAAAGATTTTTTTTATTATACTATATTTAGAAAATGATTATACAATCTATTTGTTGTATATGGTATATATAAATTTCGATGAATGATTTCAATTTTTTATATAATATAAAAGAATTAAATTTTATTTAACTATGACAAAAGTGAAGAAAAGTTTAAATAAAATTGCGAAATAAAGTTAAAAAAAAAAAAAATTGTATTGAATACTTTCATAAATTATAAAATTTTTGCTTTTCAATTTTTTCCACGTTTGCCACGTTTATCAATTAAAAATAAAAAAAATATATAAAAAAATGTAAAAAAAATGTAAAATGTAAAAAGATTTAAAAATAACAATTTTTCTTAAATTTATTTTTGGAATTTAGAGATCTTTTTAAAATTTTTTAGATAAATTATGTACACTGTCTACGATACATGTGTAAATGTGTCAAAAAAAATTATAAAGGAATTGCCTTTAAGATTTATACCAAAAAGTAATGCATATAAATACTATATTATATCCTTCAAAGAAAGAGAAAAAAGGACCACAATTAGCCTGTAATTTGTAATGTATAATTCAATTCTATTCAAAAATCATAACAATAGGAAAACCTAAAGGAAAATAAACATGAAAAGATAAGAAAAGAAAAGAAAAGATCTTATTTATACAAAAAAAAATGTATCATTTATAATAGAGAAAAACAAGTGTTTATATATATTGTTGTATTTATTGTATTATATATATATTGTACTATATATTGTACTATATATTGTACTACGACTATATCCTTCATTCAGAAAATGTCGCAAAACTTATTTTTTATCTTGTTGTCCAAGCAATTTAAATACGCGTGATCGCAAATGATTTTGTTCACATACTTTCATCTTGATTGCAAATGTAATACTAATTGCATACGATTGATTACTTATTGAATACTGAAAGCAATCACAAAAAAAATTTGTAAAGATTTAAGCATATTTGCTCATGTTTTACCACTTTTGTCCAGCTACTTATGATACATATGTTATATTAGTATATAAACAATAAAAGGGAGGATATTTTTTTTTAACACTTTTGTTAACAATTTATTAATTATTATACTAAATTCGCATCTCACAATATCAATCAGTTCGTATTTATTTATTTTTTTTGTGTGTTTGAGAATAAATTTTTTTTTTGTTGTTTTGTTTACCCACCACCAAATTATACATAATTTTATTGTCAAATTTTGTTTTTTTTTGAAATTAATACGCAAATATTGTATATAAATTGAATTCTCTCATATAATAATAATAATAATAATAATTAATTTTCTGTATATAAATAAATGTGAAATGAAATGAAATGAAGCAGAATAAATACAATAATAATAATAATAATGGAGTTTATAATATATAAATGGCGTTAAATATATATATATATAATAGTATTATTAAATAATAAGAAAAAGTACATTGCACCCGTCATCAAGAATAATGACTTTTAATTTTACGTTATGTATATATATAATATACCTACATATTTATAATAGCCGTCTATATTTGTAATTGTATTTCTATACAGTATATAGAAATCATTTTTATATGCAATTCAATTATCAACCCTCGTGAATATAACTTTCGCTTACCAAAAATATATATATATTTGATATATATAACAACCGCCAGCTTGCTCTTAATCTATATATACATATTCATAATTTATAACATAATCTTTTATGTTATAGATATAGTGTATAAGGAAGGAGTTTCTTAACAGAGCATATAGGTAGAGAACGTCAAAATAAAATAAACATCTTGTGACTTCTTTTCCGATATTATAAATGATTAGTAAATATCTATATATATATATATATATGGATTTAATTTTGGCTATATTGCTTTTTGAGGTAGTTGAACTGCAAAAGAATAGGTTTAATAAATCATATTTTAAATAAAATGATTTAGTTTCAATGACTTTTTTTTTTTTGTTATACATTCATTTTGTTGCAAATCTCACTCGAACCGAACTTCATTTTACCAAAACGATAGGCGGATATTTCGACAGACACATGCCTAAAAGCTAAAAAATCCTACAAATAAGTTTTCCGGAAAATTCAATTGTTCAAATTTTGAATTTTTCCAATTACACCAATAGTTTTTCTTAAATTTTCGTTTTTCTTCGAAGTTCATACAATTTATGATATTTCATAGAAGAAAATTTGAAAATCGGCTCATTGGTTTTAGAAGATTTTCATAAAAGTGTTCATAAATTGTGTCCCATTTTTGATGTGTACCTCTTTAGTCTTTTGTACCAATTGCCCATTCACTTTTACAGTATCACAAATTTCTTTGAGTTTTCACTGAACTCGAATGAAAAATTCGGTTCTATCTTTTAAACCAACCGGCCGATTTTCAAATTTTCTTCTATGAAATCAATAAGAATTGATTGAATTTTTAAATTATACGAAGAAAAATGAAAATTTAAGAAAAGCCCCGAGTTCTATCGATCTATTAAAAAGGTACAAAATTTATAAAATGTGAATTTTCCGGAAAATTTAGTTCACTGTATGACCAAATCTTTTTTTTTTTATAAATTGACAGCTAATTAGACATATGCCGTTCAGAATATCCTATCCTTGTGGAAATCTGGCTAACAATTTCGTATCTCCGACTTTGTTTTATTATATTTAAGTTATATATTGAATAAAAGAATTTGAATTGTGTTCTATATTAAATTAAAAATCAATTTTCCGGAAAATTCAATTTTTAATTTTGTTAAATTATAGCTTATTAGTTTTATTTTGCATCATTTGAAAATTGACTTATTTTCTAAGTTTTCATAGAAAAAAATCTTTCATTTTTTCAATTCAATAAAATCCGAATATTCTTCTTTTGTGCGATAAGGACATTTGTTTTAAGGCTTTTATTTTATAAATAACCTTTTTAAATACATAATTTTTTTTTACTACTTCATTTTTACAAATAAATTATCTTTTTTTTATATAAAAATACATTTTATTTATTTTAACTTTAAATATACAGTCCGCATAGTTATAATTTGATACGATCAATGGATGTTCTTAAATCATAACAAGAATTACCATTTAAGCGGAAAATTCACAAAAAAAAAAACATTATTTTATTACCCAAAAATGTGTACATAAACACTAATAATTTCTCATCGTAAAATATTGCATTATGTATTTATTTATGCTCATATATAGCAACAAGGAAACAAGAACACATCATTTTGCAACATTTTTAGGGAAAAATGTAAATTTTGAAAAATCTTATTCATATATATTCCATATATTATTGTTATATATCTATCTATATATCAGTAGATAGATACATTACATAAGGTAAAAATCAACCCTAAAAATTGTCTATTGAAAAAAAAAAAATATGGTTCGTTGAACTACCAAACAAGAAACATATATGCGAATGTTCACCTTTTTGTATTTTATACCATATTTTTCCTATTATATCGTATATATTATTAATTTTCTAATATATATTTTTATTTTTTGTTTGTAAATAATGACATGTATTTGAAATGCAATGTTACCTCAATGTAATACATATATATATATAATAAATTGCAATCATTATATTATTATATCCTGATTTTACGTCTTGCGATATATATATATATATATATAGTCAATCATTTGAAGGTATGTATATTGACAATTTCGTTTATAATTTGATATTGAGTTTTTAAAAACAGTGCCGCCGCCGTTGAATATATTTTGTAAAATAAATAGGGTTCCAAGTTTTTTTTTTTTTGCAAATTTTATTACATTTCAAAATGTATGTTTCATTAAAATTTAAAATTATAAAACTCCTGTTAAAAAAATCTTTAACATAATAATTAAAATTATGGCAAAATTTGAATGTGGCACTCGCAGACCCTGCATTTTTCTGTATAATTTTAAATAAAAATTAATTTACCTGCCTAATCACTAAACATATAATGAAGAAAATTTATTTATTTATGTATGACATGACGGTAGAAAATTAAAAAAAAAGGTTTACGTACATCTTTACTTTTCGTAGACATACATATCAATGTAATTTATAAATAATATGTACAAGTACTAATAAATATTCTTTTCTTCTCTTGATGATGATAGTATACTATACTATATATAGTTATTATTTATTTCCGCGTGTGAACCAATTTTCCTCTTATTTTACATATATTAATTTATTCTATATACAATATATGTTAAATACTGTGAATATCAGGTATATGGGATTTTCCTGACCATATTAAAGGGGGCCCAGTAATATATTGATGATATAAAAAGATAATTGAATTTTTATAGAAGATATTTTTATTTTATTTTTTTGTTATTGCGTTCATCCTAAATTATATTTACTTATAAATAATTTTCATCTTTTCATCTTTTTCTTACAATATCACATTTATAATTGTATATATACAAGAAAATAGTTTAAAAAATCCTATATCACATCAAAAAAAAAACAGGTAATAAATAGAATCTATTTTTAAAATAGAATCTTATATGTTTTTAGAGAGGTGTTATTGTTACATTGTTACTACTGATCGTCTATGATCCAATGATTCAATGGAATTTGTTATTGTTTTCATTCCTGATCAGCGAAATAACGTATTATATTTTATGAAATTTTCAAATATATATATGATGCGGGGGTAGAACAAATAAATCTTTTTAAATTTACCACAAATTCTATATGACAAAAATTTTGTCCAATGAACAACAGCATTGGATTTTAATTCAATACCATTTTTTTTTATACAAAATTGACCTATGATTTTGTATATATATAAAAACAAATCCGCCCTTCAGAGATCCTTTTATAAGATTATATTCTATGATAAGATTGAACACGTTTTTAAATAAGACCGAAATTGAATTTAATGATGAAAATCTATCATATTCATCTGTTATCATATTCATCATGCGAAAACCCAAATTTTGGTATTTAAGAGGAGGAGAAATTGAAAATCTGAATTTTTTAAGCATAATTTTTAGTTTAAGGATAATGTTTTTTCTTTATGACCATTTTTTGTCTTTTGTAATCAAAGGAATTCGTTTGTGTCTATGAATTAATGACGACTTACATTTGTAATTATTGACAAAACATTAAACTACTTTACATATAATAATTAATAAACAATAAACCAATATAAAATATTTTTTCTACGATTCTTCATTCAGATGTATAAGAAATTAGGTAAAATAAAGATTTAATAACATCTAGAAACGAAAGTGTGTGTATGAATTTGATTGTGGATATCCTTACCTGTGAATAGATGAATGTCAAAACATAAACCTTTTAAACAACAATATTTTACTGTAGGCGTACAATCTATTTAATCTTAAAAAACACGAACACGTGTTGAATTCTTGTTTTATTTTTTGCATAATATCATCCATCCTCCATAATAGAATTTCATTATGTTTTGCTTGGTGTGTGTATTTATTTGTTAAAAAAAAAAATTTGCATTATATTTTTTTAAACATTTAATACATGAAAACAAAAATGGTAACAAATATTAGAATAGTAAAATAAAATTAATTTTTTACCTGAATGTTTTTCGTTTTTTCCTTATTGTTTTAATTTATTTACACTAAATTTATATTACCTTAATCACATTTTGTGTGACGTTTGCAAAATTCATCTGAATTCATCGATATTTACAAAACAAAACAATTCTTTTTTTGCAATTTTGAATGTTTGTGTGTGTGTCAATGAACCTAAATTTTCAGAATTCAATAATATATATATGTATATGGATATTTTAAATCTAAATGAAAAAATATATCATAAAATAATTATAATAATAATAATTTTTAATATATATATATATATATATCTTTGTGTGGTCACATATCAAATCCAAATGATTTGATTTGTTGAGATGTGTTTATATATAAATATATATCATTTATGTGTGGAAAAAACTCATACGAAATGAGGACGAAATATAATAAAAAGAATCACGCATATCGTCTAACCAAACAATATTTATTTATTTTTTATTATATTTATATATCTATAAATAGATACAAGTTATATTTATTGTAAAAAAAAAAAATATAAATATTATCGTGTTAAATTAAATGCAAAATAAATGCAAAAAAAAAAAAAATAAAAAAATTGAAAATAATAAAAAACTTGGCAATAATTGAAGATGAAATGTATATTATATATGGTACAAAAAGACCGGCAGAACTCGATTTTTCTCAGACCTTATCAATGTACAATAAAATGTAAAAATGCTTTATTTATATATATATATATATATATGTATGGCTCATACATATCCAAACTAAGAAGAAGAAAAAAAAAAGCAAAAGATATAATTTCTATTGAATTTTTACATTGTATACATTAAATTCTCTAGCATATATATAGCAGATGTGTAATTATATATCTATTATATATTTTATTATAAAATGCATATATATATACGACGTTTAAAGTTGATGATTGTTGACGAGAGTTATCTTTAATTTTTTTTTTTTTTTAATTCTTATAATATGCATTTGTTATTTATTCTGCATATCTTTCTTTATACTTATATATATATATATATATATACATGTTTTGTATCATTTTTAATATATGCATTATATAAAAAGGATATTTACACATTTTATACTTATATATATTTATAATATTTTCCCTATGCGTGCATTTTTACTATATTATTATATGTTGTTGCATATTATATTATTAATATATATGTACCTCTTTTGTTATTATATATGCTTATATATATATATATATATATATAGATTTTGTGTTGTGTAAGAAACATTATGTAAAAATCATATCTTAGCAAAAATCATGTTTACCTTATAGAATTCATATGTCCATATATATTTTATAAATTATAATAAATATACAAATATATACATATCTCTATTATTTGATATTATTTTATAAGCTGTCACAATCAATATATGATAGCGATAGGATATATATATCGTGTTCGGTATCTCGATCTATAGATTTAGCAGATCATGTTCAGATTTAAAATTAATCTGAAAGATAAAGAACGACACACTTTCAGATATTTCAGATCAATATTTGTCAAATTTAGTTTTTGTTTTTTAATTAATTTATATTTTATTTGTATCACACTTTTATTTTATTAGTTATATTATTTTATTGCTATTTATATAATTTTTTTTTATTTTATAACCACCAAAACTGAAAACACCAAAACAAAACTACAACAAAAACAACAAAGATATCACTCTATTTGTCATTTTATAAAATTTATTCGTTTTTGAGTTAATAATATTGATTGCAATCTGAAAAATCTGAAAAAATTCCAGATTATTTAGATCAGTCTGACTGGAGATAACGAACGCATTTAGATTAGTCTGATCAATCTGAAAATAAAATAACGAACGATAAATCTGAATTTAGAGCAGGTTAAAAAAAATAATATAAATATAAATAAAATAATATAACTAATAAAATAAAAGTGTGATACAAATAAAATATAAATTAATTAAAAAAAAAAAAACTAAATTTGACAAATATTGATCTGAAAAATCTGAAATGCGTTCTTTATCTTTCAGATTAATTTTAAATCTGAATATGATCTGCTAAATCCATCTAGATCGAGATACCGAACACAACAAAAGAACGCACTTTTGTCAAATTTATTTTTTTTTTTTTTAATTAATTTATATTTTATTTGTATCAAACTTTTTTATTTTATTAGTGATATTATTTTATTGATATTCATATATTATTTTCTTTTATTTTATCCCACGTGAACACATTTTGTACTGTAGTAAGTATTTTTTTTTTTTTTTATTTTTTGCGGTATTAAAAATTTACAAAATTAATTATTAATTGTTAGATAAATAAATAACTAAATAATTATTTACAACGAATTAAAGATAATTAAAAATAAATTTAATTCTACCGCAAAAACAAAAAAAAGCACACAAAATTACAGGTTATGTATTACAATATTATAATAAATACAATACAACACTGATATATAAATCTAGTTCATAATTCGATTCACTACAATCTACGCCTGCACGTGATAAAGATATTTATATATATAGAAATATACGTTATGTATTACCATTTATTAGCAATAAATTATTCATATTTATTTATATACAAAACAAAAAAAAAGTTTTATTATTTATTATTATATTTAAAATTATTAAATCACATCAAATCTAAAATCGAAAAGTATTCTCACGTGATCGAGTCAAGATTTTTAATATTAAAATTAAAATATATAATATATAAATACAAAAATAATATAAAATTTTACCAATTTTTATTTAATAATTTATTAAATATTAACACTAAAATTTTTATTACTAAACCATATTTATTGAACCATTTTTTTTTTTAATTTTATTCATTAATTTAAAGGTCATGAAATATTATTAAAAAAATGTTGTGAATTTAATTAAATTATATACCTCTCTTAGATTGAATTTTGATTGCAGCAAATTTAATTTTAAATTTTGATTAAAAAAAAAAACAACATCACATGAAAGAATAAATTGTGTGGTAAAAAACGTTTCATAAACTTCAATAAATATAATAAATATAAAATATAAAACTTAATCATTTTTTTTTTACACTTTTAAAAAACAGTGATTATTTTTTTTATTTAATTAACCAAAAGTAAATTGAAAAAAATAAATTAAATTATACAATGAAAATCATTTTTAAAGGTAATTTCCATTTATAATACAAAATAATTTCTTTTCTTTTTTTGTTTAATGAAATAAAAAAAGAAAAAGAAATTGATTACATAAAATTCTGTCAAAATTATATTTTAAGAAAAATTGTGAATTTTTAAGGAAACAATTTAATAAGAATCTTAAAAAATAATCAAATTTGGAAATCACATCTTTTTTTTTTTTTGGTTCCTTCAAATCATTTATATTGCGAAATATTTTTGAAATTGAACGAATGGATTATATTTGATTCGAATATTTGAAAGAATATTATTTTTTTACCAAAACATTCCGAAAGAATCTTTTATGAATTTTTTATCGGTAATCGCATATTTATACAAAATATGAATTTCCCTGTTGTACATAAATAATAATAATAATAATAATAAAAAGAATAACTAATTGAATCACGTATAAATTTTAATATACACTTCCTGAAACATTTGTTATAAATTGAATTTATATTTTATTTATTTTTTTTTCAATTTTATTATCACTATATAAATTTTCAATTGATTGGTTTTTTATTGTTCATTGTCATTATGTTTAAAAAAAAACACTTGCACTTGTTTTGTACTTTTTAACTGTACTGTTTTATTTATATTCAGGTTGTCTTCGAATTCTATTATTGTCGAATTTAATTTCGAATTCTAATTATACAAAATTTACAAATTTACTGCGATTTCTATAAATGATTAACAAAATTTAATTTGCTTTTTAATTTCATTAAGAAAAAATCAATGAGCTGTGATTTGATATTCAATTATTGGTTTTCAATTCTTGTTATTCATATAAGTATGGTGATTTTCACATTTAATAGCTGATTGAAAATTTTTTTCAATTTTTTTTTTTTTTTTTGGAAATTTATTTTTTTAAATTTGAGAAAAATATCCTTTATATATGCATACATCCATACATACTCAATAAAACGTAGATCACTCAATAAAAGAACTTGTTCTTCATCCCTCGATATTATATCCATTTATGTATTTCTGGCTTTTATTTATATATATATATATATATATATATATCAGTTATTAGGCGCCATAAAATCATATATATATATATATAAGGTCCTTGTTCTCAGAAAAGGAGAGCATAGTTACATACTTTATATATATATAATTTTGTTCATGTTAATCTACGATTTGCTACAAAGTCCTTTGGAGAGATTTTGTTTAATGTATACAATCATAAGGAATAAGAAAACTACTGAAATAATTTTATTTTTATTATTTAGTTGGAGAATGAAATTGGATGAAATAGAAAAGCGAAAAAGAAAACATATGTTATTGAAATCATTCAACATATGTTGATATTAAGCATTATGATATAATTTTTTGGCGCAATCATTTTTATAAAGGTATATTTAATATACATTTAATATTAATATACGTGATTCAAAAAATAATAAAATAAAGAACATCCAATTTTTTTTTTTTGGCAATTTTTATTAATATATATAATTTATATATTTCTGCAAAATAAATTTGTTAATTGCATTTCTGTAAGTGTAAAATTTATACTAATGTAGTGTTAATTGTAGTATATACCATCTAATAAATGATTATAATCAAAATGGATCGAATAAAAACGTATATTTTCTTGAAGATTTTCAATTATTTAATTCAATTAATCAATTTGTATTTATTTGATTGAATTCATATTGTTATTGCATTATATATTATCATACGTGTACGCTTTTAATTCAATTTGTTCTTAGTGTACTGATATAGTTTAGAAAAATCTTGTTTTTAATTTGGAAAATATGGAATATATCTATATATATAGATAGACATATGTAGATACATAGTTATAGTTAGTTATTATCATATGGTAACGCTCTTTTTTCCTCAGATTTTTACCCCAAACAAAAAAATACAAAAAATCCTTATTATAAATATAATATATTTTTGGTTTTTGGTTCTATGTGGTTTCAGATCCATGTGTATGCATATATACATATTTAATATGCATATATCAATATGAATGTATATATTATAATACTACATCCATATGTTTATTATTGTGATACAATAATGTTGGGGGGGATATGTATATATTAAAAAAAAAAAAGTATTAATTTATTTTTATATATAAAAACATAAGTTTTTGTGTGCTTCTACTGGCACAATCATTCGTTTTATAATCATTCACCAAGATGGTTTGAATTATTTTACCAACATATTGTATCGCAATACATATCGTACAATACAGTATGAAATAGAGTTTCGAAGTGATCGGTTAGTTAGTTCAACTTACTATCTTCGGCATTCGTTGGTAATATGAAACAGAATCGTATTAATCAAATTTAATTTATCCTAAATTTTTTATATTAATAATATAAAAATATTTAGTTAATTAGAATTTGATTAAAAAAATATGCAACTCAAAATCCAACCAAAAAACAATTATTATTATTATTATTATTTAACGTACTGTTTGATGAATGTAATGAAAAAATAAGTTAATAAAAAGTAAAAACCTATTAACTTAATTAAATGTCTATTTTTTTTGGTTATAAATAAATAAATTTTTTAAATTAATATTCAAGTGTTGGTTTTGTATAACATAAAATATCAAATGAAAACTATAAAATAAAATTATATAAAAAAAAAAATATACAAAAAGTGTATAGTTTTATTATTTTTAATTATATAAAAAAAATTAAATAACAATAAAATACCAAAGATCTTCGAAGAATTAAAAAAAAAATTAACCCTGCTAGACATCAGAGAAAAAATTATCAATATGAGACATTCTCCAAATGAAACGGATTCAAATCATGTGTTTGCGTAAGTTAATTTTTTCTATATAAAATACGTTTAAAAAAACATTTTTAGATACGATAATTTATCTAAATTATAATTATCTAAATTAATTGTGACATCTTGAAATTTTTATTGAAAATTCTATAAAAAATTTTTTTTTATAATAGATAGCACATTGAATTTATTCTATTTAATTTATTCAATTGTATTTTATTTGTATAATATGGAAATGTAACTAACACAAAAATTATTAATTTTATTTTTTGACAAGCAATACAAAAGAAAATTTTAATAAGAAAAAATGTTCACACGTATTTTCATCATTTTTTCACAATTTTTATAATAAAATAAAAATTTTATTCATTTAAAATATAATTTAATTTTATTAAATCATCCAAAATATTCGAAAATTAATAAAATTAAACGAATTTCATTATTTTTTTTGGAAGATATGTATCGCAATTGATTGGGAAAAGTATTAAAATGCAGAGCAATTCATAAAATAAAAAATTAATTATTATTATATTATTGACCGGTGAGCCGAAATAAATTTTAAATTCTTATTTATTATATACCCGGTCAAAAAAAGAAATTATTTTCTTTAAAAAACACATTTTATTATTTAATATAAAAAATTAATTTTAAATAATTTAAAAATTATCCTTTTTATTGTTGCGGTTGCCGTTGTTTTGTGTTTTTAAATATTATATATTTTTTCTTTCTTCAAAAATTAATACACAGTTGTATTTTTAATCATTTTTGTGAGCGTCTTTTTGTTATGAATCTCATTAAAAAAAATGTTAATTAAACGTATAAATGTTGTTGAACGAAGAATAATTGTAACTACTATATATATATATATAGATATTGTTTTATATATCTACATATTCGTCATTTGGTCGACACATAACAAAAATATATATTACATATATAAAAATATGTGTGGCAAAGTTTATCTAGACACGGACATCAATTAATTTATACAATTTTTAATAGTTGTTTTTTATTTTATTGTATTGTATGCGGAGTTTGTTTTTTTTTTACCTTCAATATTTTAATATAAATTACATATTATTTTATTTTTTTGCTTTGTTTGGAGTTTGGAGGGATCCGTTTTTATTAAAAATACATATATATTTTTTTTTATTTCCTTCTATTATTTATTATTCTGAAAAAAAAAACGTGTTGTCTTTTTATAATAATGTTGAAACAGATATCTATCTATATATGGATAGGGTTGGCATATTTACATATAGAGTAGAAAAAAAAATTAAATTATTCATTGGAACAATGAACTTAAAAAAAGGAAAATAAAAAAAAAAAAACTAAAAACAACCTGGAAAAATTTACATTATATTTTCAAAGAAAAAAATAATTCTCTGTATATTTTTGATATGCTCCACCATAAAAGTAAAATTTAATTTTTATCAAACATCTGATATTTAACATAAAGCAAAAATTTAATTTTTTTTTGTGGTTAATAAAGGAAAATATTGAATTCTGGCAATTCTGCGACTGCGACGTTCCACTAAATAATGTTTGAATTTACATATATAATGTGATTCAATTCACAATCTCTAAACATTCTCACAATCTCTAAAGCGGAATCAGAATTAAACAATTTTCGCCGTGGTATATTTTAACAAAAGAAATTACAATGAAAAATCCTTGCAAAAATTTAACAGATTTTCAATCGGGGAAATGAATTAATTGTTTTTGGTAATATTTTTGATATAATACACGTTGTTTTAGAATTCTATAATATATTTTATCATGTTAAAGGAAAATTTTTTTTTTTTAGGCCTGTTGTTTTAATGCGAATGAAATTCAACAATAATAAAAATACTAATCTATATCTATATAGACGTTAACTAATTCATTTAACAAAAATGTATTGCTAAAGTATTACGAAACCTCTATAAATAAAAATTTTTGGGTCGTTCATTATCAAATACTATATATATATTTAAATATATAGTTAAATATATGTTCTATGTTATAGAGATTAGAGAATTACACTTTCTTATCACATGAACATTTTTTAGAAAAATAATATAAGTATTTATAATTATGTATAAAAAATACTTGAGCTAAAAAAATATACTTAAATATACTTGAGCTAAAAAAAAATGATGATGACGAATGTTATATAAGTAATATCATATAAGAAAATAAGAAAGATTCCATTCATTACATTATTAGTTTATGGAAATAGGATATTGGATATTTGAAGGTTCACTTTAAGGTTTTGTTTCGTACTGATTGATTTAAAAATGTTTTGTCAACTCATCACAGGCTATAGCGACAAAACCGAGTGATACACACTCAATCAATCAAAAATTAATGTTTACTATATTATCAAACATAACTTTCCCATTATCAATTTTAGGTAATATAATTTACCTTTGATGTTTTAACATCATAATGTTATTTCCTTCATGATTATATATAAGATCGCACGATAATCATTTGATGGGTAATTAATTGATGGATGGGTAATTAATCGCACATATAAACTTATGTTATGTTTTTATCTTATGTTTAATTCACCACTTTTTTCCATATTATTAGTTTATATATTATTATTATTATAAATATTATCATTTATTGTTATAAATTTCTATTATTTCTATTATTATTTACAAATAACTTGAAGAAAATGTAAAATATATGTAGTAATTCTGAATGGATTAAGCAGCTTTTTGTTATATAAATCTGACCTGAATTGACCTAAAATTCCAATATTCTTAATTATCTTTCTTTCATATTGTTTGTTTATAATATGACCTCAACACATTCCTAATAATTTGATAATTTTCTGTATTTTATTTATTAAATACACTGTGTGTGAATGGATATATATATATAAATTAAGCAATATATGGCTTAAGGAGATTGCATGTGAATATATTTTTTTTTTTTTTGGTATATATTTAAATAAAAATGCAGCTGAAAAAAGTGCAGACAAAAATAAATGCAACACACACACATTCATACCAATTGTGAATAATAAACATTGTGTTTACAAACAAATATAGGGATATAATTATTTTTATTTTTCTTTTTATAATATCCTCCGGTCAAAGGGTGAGCCTTAAAGTTTAAAGATTTTATTTTGCAAGGATTTATTAAAATCTATTAAAAAAAAAATATAGTAAAGTATTTAATTGAATAAAATTGTGATAAAATTATCAATCGAGATCGCTCGATCGATAATCTATTTTACCAATAAAGTATTATAGAACGTATATTGATCATTATCATATATATATTTCTTTGAATAAAAAATATAGTAAAAAGTAAAAGTAAAAAAAAAATTATATATTCTTCATTTTTGCATTTATACAACAAAAGTTATATAGCAAAAAAAATTTTTTTCATTTTATTCTTTCTTTTTTTATTATTTTTTGCTTTTGAAATACCTTTTCACTTTCAATATATTAATATTATTATTATATAAATGTATCTCTATATATCTATATATTATATGTTTAGTCTAACTATCTATATAATTTCATATATATTTATATTGTATATGGTCGTCGGCATAGCGGTATAGCGTATACTATAGTAGGATAGAATTGGTATATATTTATATATGTATGTAGACTGTACGACTTTAGTATTCAAAACACCGGTTCTCTTAAGGTATATATATTTATATTTTGTATCATTTATATATATATATATATATATATATATAGAAATAAAAATATATACGAACTTGTATTTTTATTTTAATATACACACATGATGAAAACATGATCATTGAAAATTGTATGAAAAAAGAATATGATTTTTTTATGTATATATATATATAGATAGTTTATAGTATAGTTTTGTACTGTATAGTGTTTTATTCTATTTTTCTTTTCATCTCAAATATATCGTCGTATATATCGATTAAGTATGTTATGTCTGTGATTGTATGTAAAATTCCATATGTATATATATATATATATATATATACATATTGAAAAAGTTATGTTTTTTATTCATTTCATCCATTCATATATAGATATACCATCAGAAAGATGCTGAGCGTGTATTATTATTTTTTTTTGTTAATTCTATAAGAAATTTTTTTATATATATTTTTCTCAATTTATTATTTCAACATCTCAATCCATTGTCGATGAAAATTATCTTTGTATTATAAATTTTTTCTATATAGAATATATAATATAATAATAAATAGTGGCAGTGACGCACGAAAGAATTTAAAAAAAAATAATTATTATATAATTATTTTGCAAATTACCATTTTATAGATAATCAGAACTTTTCTGTTTCTGATATAAAAACAATTAGCATTGGAAAAAAATTAATATTTTTGTATTATAAAAGTGGTATTCAATAATTTCCGTATTTTTACCTTATCCTTAATATAGTTAAGGATAATCAGATGACCCACACCCGCTATATGAACAGAATTATCATACCGAAAAAAGGGCCGCCAAAATTTCTTAAAATAATCAGTATTAGAAATTGTTTAAAAAGTTTAAAACATTTTTTTTTATTAAGTAAAAAAAAACATAAATGCATTCGATAGATAATTAAATTCTCTAAAAACCCGCCTTACAGAACAAAATTCTATAGGATAAATTTAATAATGTGAAAAATTGTCAATTTATCCATACCATTTTTCTATGGCGAATCATTAATATTATTGTAAATTCGGAAAATTCAGCTTATTTTACTTACAATTCACCCTTACAAAATGAATACCATTCTATGCAAATTTCACCCTTAAAAAAATTGAATTGATTTTGACCAATTACATTTGAAAAATGTTTTGTTTTATTATTAAAAAAATGCAATATTTTCATAACTTGAACAGAGAGGACGTAAAAATAGTCAGGAACTGACCTGAGGGGGATAAGTCACGAAAAAAATCAAAAAATTGTTTTTTATCAATTGCATTGATATTTTTTTTTTTACAAATTTTTAATCATGAAATTTAAAAAGATTATATTTAACCGGGTCGTATATAACACAACATCCCTGGCCGATCGGAATTTAAATAATATCGCTTTGCTTATAAGGATGCTGCACATATGTAAATACATTCACATGTAATTGCTGCAGAGAATATATCGAATAGTAGATCTCCTTTAAATGAAAATTCAATAAAATAGCTAAAAAATAATGCGATCCTTGACAATAAAAAAAAAGTTGTTTGTCCACCACCAATACGTTGAAATTTTTTTTGGTGGTTTTCTTAAATTGTAAATTTTTTTTTTTCATTTATATATTAGATTAATTTCAAATTTTGGTTTTGGTGTAACGCACACAATTTTTACAATTTTTTTTTTGTGGTTTTTATACGTAAATTTGTTTATTATTGTGTTAAAATTAAAAATGTTTTTAACATTGTTTTCTGTTTTTTTTAAATCTTTGTTGATACATGCAATTATCAATCGTTTATTGGAAAATGAAAGACTTACAAAATGGATTTTATCCTTTAAAAAATTAAGAATGTTTATTTTTGGGTTATCGCCGCTGGTAACCGTCATGTAAGAAAAAATTTTTTTTTTTTTGAATTTATTATTTTAATAAAATTATGCAATATTAGTGAATTTATTTTAATTATAATAAATTAATTTTAATTATTAATGGAAAACGCGCCAAAAAAAAAAAATTATAGTTTTTTTTTCTTCTCAAATCATTTACGATGGTGGTGAACAAAAATTATATATAAAAAAAAATATGGCTTCCATTGTTTGGAAAAATAGGCACACACAGGACTATGCATATATAGAGATTTTATTTATAATATATATATATATTCAATAAATAATCATAAGTTGACGCGACGCGACGCGAACTTATAAATATGTGGTGATTGTTTTCCTTCATTTTTTTTTTTTTTATTTATTAATTCACGCAGTCCTTAAAAACGCATTTCTTATTTGTTCCATTAATGTAAAATGTATGGTAAAATAAATTTGATATATTCCAATTTTTACCTTTGGTAAAATAAAAGACAGGGGGGACAATTTTTAAATTTTTTCTTTTTTTTAAGGGTAGCTAACACGCTCGGTTTTGTAAAATGTAAAGAATGTGATGTATATTGTTTTGTTTTTTTCTATTCTCTTTTTGGTTGTGCAATTCTTTTATTATTTTATTTTCTTGCATTCTTCTTTTTTTTTTTTTTTGGCGTGTTTAATTTACATTATTTATTTGATGCTTGCTGCTGGCTGATGGAAAATCTACTGAATAGAATTTTGATTTTAATGCATTAATGATGCATATGAAAATTTGGAAAAATTGAATATTTTCTTACTTTTTGTGTCTTTAATTGTCTTTTTTTTTTCTTTTTTTTTTAATAAAATAGAGAATTTTTATTTCGAATTGTTTATTATTTTTATAGAACTATATAATCGATCGATAGCGAGTTTTTAATATATTTTATAGTATACATTCATTGTTAATTGAATATATAAATGAAAAACCAATGACATCAGATCAGGGCCACAAATAGATATGTTTTTTTTTTTTGGCGGTAAATATACTTTATAATAAAAAACTAAATTAAAAATCCTTTAAACAAATTTATGAATATTTAATATTTATATAAACTAGATTCAAGCAATATCCCCATCCATCCAATGTTTAGTAAGTCAGTATGTAAACATGTTTATTTTTTCTACTTATTTTTATTTTTTTTTTAATTTTCTGATCTGATATAACACATGTGATATTACATTTATATAAAGTACAAATTATATTTATATAATGGTCTTTCTTGGTTTCTCGTACTCGTTTTTTTTTTTTTTTAATTCATCAACATATATATTCTTATACTTTGTTTTAAAATATAAAATGTATTGTATATATATAATGAAAATATAATAAGAATGTACTTATACTTTATTTGTATTTTTTTTTTAAAAAATTGTTTTGTTATACATATGACATATGTACAGTTTATTACTTTATATTTGAAATGTACGAAATGTGTAGTATATTTCATATTGTCGACTCAACGACGATCATCCGAAAAATGTGAAGGCAATGTTTTTTTTAATAATAATGGTTATAATAAAAGTTTTATAATAAAAGATAATATTTTATTTAATCTAAAATCAACGTTTAAAATTATCAATTAATTATATTCATTTTACTTTACGTGATCCTTTGCTTGGATTGCCTCCTAACCAATTTTCAATTTTGAATAATTCTAGATCAAATTCTAACAGAATTTATTTGAAATACTCCTAAGTAATTTCGTTTATTTTTGTGATCATATAATTTAAGCCGTATAATTAAAGTTATACATTAGAAAATTTTTTATTTTTAAATATTTTTTTTGGATATTATACAATATACAGGATCAATATATGGTTGGTTTATTTGTTTAAAATGCGGTTTGCATATAAATGCAATGTGTGTGTTTGTGTGGTATTCTTATTATTATGACTATATTATTTTAATATACTATGAAGATTTAAGTTTAATGAACTTTTTTTTTTTTGAAAATGCATTTTTTACTATCAATTTTTTTTACACACCATGTAAGAGTTTATTTATAAATTTATATATATATATATATATATATATATATATAGAGACTAAAATAGAAATTGAAAAATATTTTGTATATTTAATTTTGTATGTTTTTATAGAATATGATGGAAAAAACCGCACGTAAATATAACACATTTTCAACACAATATATATGTATGTTCTAAATTAAAGCATCCCCTATATAAATATATATATAAAAATAGTGTTTTTGTTTTACCATTTTTCTTTTTTGTATATTCAGTTTATATATGCATGTAATAAAGACGTATAGTATTATTATTATTATTGTAAATATATAGTGAATAATAAAAACATGTATGTTATTTTGAATGTATAATGGATGTGATGGAAAAAAGGGGTCTCCTAGTCTGTCTGAAAAGAACGTAATATTAGTTTTTTTTTTTTTTTTTGAGTTTTTATTTATAGATATCACAATTTTTATTATTCATTTTGCAGTTGTTTTTCTTCTGAACTGAACGAGGAAATAATTCAAATTGAAAACAAATTATAATTCAAAATAAGTTGTAGTTCTATAACAAATTTCATTAGAATTTTGAGGCATTTTGAGGTAGTTAAGAACAAAATGAATTGAATAATCAATTCTATATTTTGTAATCGAATGTTAAATCAGAGATTAGAATATGTTTATATCAAACAAATAACTTTAACTTATTAAACAAAACCCTCAATGAATTCTCTATTCAATGACAAAAAATATACGGATATTTTGAATATATGTAATTTATAAAATTATTTTGTCACCATCATCACCATTATTATATTTCCAACTTGTATTACATTATAATAGTATTTTTTTTTAATTTTGTACAAATGTTATATATATATTTATATACAGTGATGTTCGGTAAAATAGGTGTAAAGCAATTTTAATGTATTTTGATTAATTTCAAATACCAATATCTATTTGTGAATCATGTGATCCATACGACAATTTAGTACTTTGTTTACCTTTATTTATCACATGAAAAGAAAGAGATAAAAAATGTTGTCCTTCGTATTTCTGGGAAATTAGCTATGAACATGCTGTTCGGTAAAATAGGTGCGGAATATGTTAATTGTGGTTTATTTAGTTTTTGCGAATAAATTACATTTATTGGTGGTGAGTTTGTGAATTTTTAAATAAATTTTAGGTAAAGTAGTGATTTAAATTTAATTTTTGAAACATTCCGGATTAAATAAATACATATTTCTAAGTCACAATGGGTAGAAGTACACATTGTACGGTATTTGAATGGCAACGTATAAAGGATCTAAGAGCATCCGGGCTAACATATAAAAATGTTTCTGAAATTATGAAATGCTCCCAAAATATAATTACCAACGCATTAAAATTCAAATATACCACAGAAAGAAGGGGTAACAAACGTAAAACTAAAAGCAATGACGATCGTAGAGTGGTTGTTGCCACAAAAAAGAGCCCTTTTTATCATCCAGGGAACTTGTAAGAGAGCTTGATCTAAGCATTTCATCAAGCACGGTATGAAAAAGGTTAATAGCATCAAATTTATAGGGGCGAATAGCTAGACAAGCACCAATGCATACAGCGAAACACATTAAACACCGTTTAAAATTCGCACATGTACATCGTGATTGGTCAGGTGATAATGATATTAAAAAGTGACGACATATTCTTTATTCTGATGAAACCAATATAAATTTGCATGGATCAGATGGTAAATTACATGTTAGACGAAGACCAAATTCAGAATTTTTACCGCAAAACACAAAAAAAAATGGAGGTGGTAGTTTAATGATATGTTTTGGTATCATCATGGTATGGAGTTGGTTCTATATATTTAGGTCAAAAATATCCAATGGATGAACAGGAATATATAAGGATACTTTTAATCGAAATGTTGCCATACGCAAAAGAAAACATGCGTATTATATGGTCATATCAGCAAGATAACGACCCAAAACATACGGCTAACAAAGCATCGGTTTGGTTTCCACAAAATAATGTGAACAAAATAGAATGGCCAACACAATCACCCGACTTGAATCCGATTAAAAACTTGTGGAAGCACGTATAAACATCAGTTGCAACAAAACGGCTCAAAAAACAAAGTAGAACGGGGGAAAGAAATTGTAAAAGTTTGGAAGCGATTTCTATAGAAAGGTGCCAAAAATTGGTGCAGTTCATGCTAAATCGATGTGAGGCAGTAATTTAAAATAAGGGACATGCGACAAAATATTAAATCATAAATGATATGTACGCGAAATACTTAGATTTTATTTAATATTGTGGACATTTAATACTTTTTCTTGTGTTTTTGGTAGAACAAAATATATCGCACCTATTTTACCGAACAGCATATTCCTAGCTAATTTCCCAGAAATACGAATGACAACATTTTTTATCTCTTTCTTTTCATGTGATAAATAAAGGTAAACAAAGTACTAAATTGTCGTATGGATGGCATGATTCACAAATAGATATTGGTATTTGAAATTAATCAAAATACATTAAAATTGCTTTACACCTATTTTACCGAACATCACTGTATATAAAAATATGAACATATGCATTTTTGATTATATCATACACAATATTAAAAGGTAAAAAAAAATAATAGGGGATTATATTTTATTTATATATGTATATGATGTACTTCGATGCGTAAAATGTATGATGAACATATGTGTGTAATAAAAATAAATATATAATAATAAGAATTTTTCATAATATATAGTACGATATATTTTTAGTTAAATTTTAATATTAATTGTTTTTTTCTTTTTTTTTTTTATATTTTAGTTCATTGCGACCACATAATCCGTATCATCATTCGGGAAACATTATGTTTAGTCAAATTGTAACTGAAACATCACCATCGAAAAGGTTGGGATTTTCAAATTATGCTGAAACACCGGAAAAAATGATTGAAATAATGGAAATTGAATCGATGGATGAAGATGTATCATTATATGGTGGTAATAGTCCACAGGCATCGCCAACGCCATGTTCACCAAATTCCTGTATGGACATTGGTTTATTATCGCCCGAAGAAAATAGTCAATCACAATTTAATTGCTTTGCATTACCGTCTGACGAAAATAATTTAACGTCAACCAGCAATTTAATATCAGCGGTCGATATGGATGAACAAAATTCAAGAGATTCGGGTTATGGTACAACCGTTTCCGAAAGTTGTCATACATTTTTTTTACAAAGTCGACGGCAACAAAATATTTTAGTAAATTTACCAATAAAATGCAATGACCTAAGTGAAACCCTAAATCAATATATTGATCAAATAACACGTACAAATAATTTAACGTCGAGTAGTAACGGTAATGAATCAATCATTGATATTAATAATCCCGCATTACGATTGATGGTGAGTGATAATGACAATGGCAACGGCAATAATAATAACAATAACAATAACAACAACGATCAAACGATTAGTAAATTGGCACAAGAACAACCACAACAACAACAACAACAGCAACAACAACCGAATCAAATATTAGAAAAATCACCAATTAATAATGAAATTGAATTAATTTTGAACAATTCAATGAATAATACACCGCCATCACCAACTACTTCACCAAATGAACAACAATTGCTGTTATCACCATCACCACCACCACCGGCGGCGGTTACATTGTCAACTAACAAATCAATTAGTTGTTTTGGTTCATCGAATAAATATCGATTATATTCCAGTCAATGTAAACCATTTAGTTGTTCACCAACAGATTCTATAGATTCAATTGATGATGATTTGGATGATAATTTAGAATTAATCGATATGGAAAATGAATTGTTACCAAATGATTTTCAATCAATTATCAATAAGGATATAAAATGTTCAAAGTCATCATCACAACAACAGAAACAACCAGCACCACCACCGTCCACAATAATAAAACCATTTACACCGAAAAATATCCATTCAAATGTACGACGATGTTTAAGTTTAAATGATTCATATTCTATGCGATGTGATGATAATCAACAACAATATAAATCGCCAATATCATCAATAATACAAAATAATTATAGTAATAAAACACCAAACATATCACAATTATTAAATTTAACACCATTAAGTGGAGCAGGAGGAAACCTCAGCAGCAGTGGTTCAAAAAATGCATTTAAAAGACCTGAACCAATGCATACAAATAGTCCATTGCAAACGAAACGGTATAAATTTAACAACGACGACGACGAAAATACTGATAAAGAAAATGTTGGAAATAAACCTATATCACCTATTTCTAATATGAATAATAATAATAAAAGTATTTTGAATAATTCTAATAATAATAATAATAATAATAAAAATTATTTCAATATAAATCGTCCGAAATTACGAAAATCTGTATCAATGATTGATACATCAAGTATAATGAATGCATTAGCCAGATCATCATCGAATCCCGATTTAATTGGTGATTTTAGTAAACCATTTTGTTTACCATTAATGGATGGAAAACATTGTGATTTAAAATCAATATCTTGTCATACATTAGCAAAATTAATAAATGGTGAATTTAACGATTCGGTGCAATCATTTAAAATCATCGATTGCCGATATCCATATGAATTTGATGGTGGTCATATTATTGGTGCAAAAAATTTCTATACTCATCGTCAAATAGTTGATGAATTATATGATGGAAATTTGGTTTTTTCAAATTCGTTTCAAACACCAAACGACGAAACAAAAATCGACGGCGGTGGATTAATCGTGTCTGATACATTGAATAATCGCAATATATTAGTCTTTCATTGTGAATTCTCATCAGAACGTGGACCAAAATTGTAAGTATTTTTTTTATTTTTATTTGGTTTCTTGAATTCAATTCAATTCGCTTTCACTACTTTATTTTTAATTTTTGTTTAATTTTAATTTATAGATCACGATTTTTACGTAAACATGATCGTCTACAAAATACAAATGCATATCCATTCTTGAATTATCCAGAAATATATCTATTACATGGTGGTTATAAGGAATTTTTCGAAAGTTATAATGAATTATGTCATCCGAATATGTATCGGCAAATGTTAGATCCATCATATTGTAAAGAATATCGTCATTTTCGTACAAAATCAAAGTCATGGGGTGGTGAGAATCTCTCAAGAACATTATCATCATCATCCGCATCCGCATCCTCATCCTCCACATCTTCAGCATTTGAAATACATTCAAATAAATACAATTGTACAACGCCAAATAATTGTAATTCGTCAATTAAGCAAACTGGCTTTTATCGATGTCATAGTTTAAATAGTAGTCAACATTGTACAACGATTAGTGAATCGAATAACAGAGAAGGAGGAGGAGGAGGAGGAGGAGGAGGAAAGGTAGATGGTGGAGATAGTGCTAATAGTGGTGGTAGTGGTGGAAGTGGAACTCGAATAGTAAAAACAAGATCAAGATTACTTTTATAATAGAGATATCCATTTTTATCCATCTTCTACTATTATTACTATATATTATTATAATAATAAAAAAAAATTTCATAATTTTTATGAGTAAATTTTAATTTACATTTAATTTTTTTTTTATATTAAATTTTGAAATAACGACTGAATGAAAGCATATATATAAAACACAAAAGTTAAAAAAAATAAGAAAACAAAAAAAAAATATATATATTTTTTTTTATGACAATTTCTATAGATAAAAAGAAACAAAAATTTTATAGAATATAATTTTCTTAATCGTTTTTTTTTTTTTTTTTTTTTTTTTTTGTTTAAATAAACATTTCCAACTGTTTTTTTTTTATTATATAAATTCGAATTCGAAAGCAAACAAACAAAAAAAATGGAAAATTTTCATTCTTTATTAAAAATGAACGCGAGATTTAATTTTGATGATTAAGTGTTGAAAAAAAAAAAATTACTGTGATTTAAATTTTAATAAAAAATAAAAATAAAATATATATTTATATAAAAAAAAAATAGAAAATTTAAAAAAATTTAAATAATAAAACGCTCATTCAATTTTGTTTTCCATTTATGAGAAGTGTACAAAATTAATGACATTTATGAAAAAAAAAAAAAAAAAAAAACCACAAACAATTTTTCGATATTAACAAAAAAAAAATAGTAAATGAATATGAATAATTAAAAAGAAATAGGAACTTAAAATATAATTTTATAGCTAAGCTAAAAAATTAAAAATATATATATAAAACAAATTTTAAATAATAAGAAAACAAAAAAAAAAAGTCTAAAAAAATTAGTCATAAATTGATTTTTTTTTTTGTTTTTTTTTTTTATTTTCATTGTTTTTTTTTTTCTTTTTTAGTTTGTTTTATATTAGTTTTAATTGTAAAATATATTTTTATTTTCTTCTTTTTATATATATAATAGTATAATAACAATAATAATAAAAATAATATTTTGTGTGCATTAGAAATTAGAATTTATGTTCAAAATGATAACAAAATAAAAATCTGTTAATATTTTATAAGTATACAATTAAAAAATATTGTTTCACTTATTTAAAAAAAAAAAAAGAAGTCATTTAATTATTTTTAGCGTTAGCATAACAACAACAATATAATATAATTTTAAAACAATAAAATCACATAAAAAACTAATAAATAAAAATAAAATAAAATTGATCAATTTTAAAATTAATTTTTACCAATATTTTTTTTTATTTTCGTTTTGCAAATATTTCATTATAATAAAAATTAGTACAAATTAATTAAAATAAAGAAAGAGCAAAAAAAAAAAAAAAACAAAAATAAAATATTATCAAATAAAAATTAAAAATCATAATAATAATAAAGAAATCGTACTTTGTTGCATTTATTAAATTTAATAATAATTTTTATCTAATAATAATAATAATAATAATAATAATTAAATTAAATTACAACACTATTTTTTTTATAAATAACATACTGAATATTTTTTTTTGTTTATTTGATAATAGATTTTCAATTCAATTTGTTCAATGTATTAAAAAGCAATATAAAAAAAATAAATAATATATTAGAAATTTTATAAAACAAAAGAAAAGAAAATATTATAAATTTGTGACTCCTATGGAGTTATTTTTTTTTTTTTTTGATTAATTATAATAGTTTAATCTAAATTTAATCACATTTTTTAAGTGATTGATAAATAGTTTTTCAAATTCACAGCATTATCCATACACAAAACACATATAGTATTGAAATATTAATTAAAATAATAATAATAATAATAATAAATGGATAACAAAACAAAACAAAATTAATTTTGTAACCTATACATAAAAATTTTATATTTTAATTATTGAAATATAAATTGATTTATGATTTTCTGATTTTCTGAAAACATCCAATTTTTTGAATATTTATTATATATATATATACATATATATAAATAATATATAGCATAATTACACTTATTAGTTATTAAAAATTAGTAATTGTTTTTTTTTTTTGTAATTTTTATAAAAATATATATATTTATATATATATGCATATAAATAATTCTATATTAAATATAATATTAAAATCATTTTTAATGATTTATAATAATAATTAGATTTACAACAAGCAAAAAAAAAAAATAAAAAAATATTCCTTCATATTTAATATAATTAATGCCGGAGTTTAAAAATAATCTGTATGGGATTATCTAAATTTACGCACAAAATTATTATATTAAAATATTTAAACGCAATAATGTTTAAATATTAATAAAATATTATTTATATTTATTTATCATAAAAATTAATTTATAAACAAAATATTATAATATGTGTTATTATTTATTTTTTTTTTTTGATTAATTGTAATATTATTAAAAGCAATCGTCGTCATAACTTACTTTTTTTGCGTATAAAAAAAAAAAAGAAATCAATTTGACTTTTATATTGAACAATGCGGAAGGAAATATGGATCTGATTTTTAACGGGGGGCAAAACTCTGTCTGAGGATTTGGAAAATTGCGTATTTTTTATCTCAAAAATACAAAAATGACCTGTAAAATCGATTAATTGTAGTAAAAAAAAAATCCATATTACCAATTCCATTTAACAAATCTTTGTATAGAATAAAGAAAAAAATCTATTTTATTTTTATTCGCCTGCATTTCTGCCGTACCGTATGATCACTAAAAAAGTAAATTAATTTTCATGTGAATATACTGCATATTGATATGCGAACAGATCATTCAACGCGGGGCCTCCGGTTCAAATCCCACAGACGGCACACTTTTTCATTAAATAACTTTGCATTTCTCCCCGTATAAGAAAAAAAGTGGAAAAATTAAATTTTTGTTTTTTTTTTTTTTGCTAAAAATTGATCTGAAAAATACAAGAGTTAACTCTTGTTAAAATTTTTTTCATACTCTCGTACGCTTCCCATTTTTTACTATATTGTAGATGGATAGCCCCTCTATCATCTCCATAAGTATGACTTTGGCCGATCGTTTAGGAACTCCAGCATCTGACATTATAAACTACATTTTTTACATTTTCAAACCCCAATAACTTATTACTTTTCCTCTAAAATTTTCTCATAATACTATTGATTCAAAAGATAATTTGATCACCTTTCGATTGATATAAGCCACACAAATATATTCCCATTGGTTTGACCATGAGGCTAAAACAAAATTTGGATAATCCCATACAGAGTATTTTTCCAGGAATTATTTAAATATGAAGGAATTGCTTCATTTCAAAATTTCCCATATCATTAGAAAGGCCAAAGATTGATCTTTCATATGAAAATATTTTCATAATTTTCCAATTAAAATTGTGGATTTTCCTTTAACATCGAAAATCACCTATTTCCGGACAACTTCAAAGGTTGCTTCCTACATAATGCCATGCGATAATCATTTTCAGATTTTGAGCAATTAAAATAGAGGATATTAGACGCATTTTGTCATCGATCCCATTATTCTATCTTTTACGGTTTTCGAGTTGTGATAGCCAAAAGTTGGGTCTACATAGAAAATTAAAAAAAATTCAAATTACTCTCCTGATCGTAATTCCGATGGTATATTAAAGTGGTAGAACAAAACTTCCATAGATTTATTAGGTCTATTGTATACCGGAAGCCCAAATTTGTATCTTTAAAAAACACGAATGTTTACGTTTTTCACAATTTCTGCACAAAAAAATGAAAAAAATTTCTCCGTTGTTTGGGGACCAAAATTTTTTTTCCAAGTGGCGTTCGATAGATCTTATAATTAGTATTCTTTCCGCTGTACACCGTTTCGCTCTAGCTATTGGGGTTTTCACAGGATTCCCAATGGAAAATTTTATCACAACTGATCTTTTAGATATTTTACAGACGTATGTATGTGATTCTTATGAACATTTTTTACCACTACACTTTACCGATATTTTTAGGTTATCTTACGGTATTTATGATTGTATAAATTATAACAACGTATTTTATAATTATATAGAGTTTTTTTTAAATCTCTTAACCAAAAACAACGATTGAATGAATAATGAATATAAATAATTAATTCTTTACTTACAGTTTTAACGATTAAGTATCCTGCATGATGAGCGGTTGTTCTAAAAAGAATATTCCTAATTATAATTATAAAATATTATAGGAAAATGGCAAATAAATTTTTTGTTCATATAAAATCTAAAAAATATAAAAAAATTTCATATTTTTTAGGAAATAGGAAAATACAATTTTTTTACCTTTGGTATTTGTTCCTCGACATTCAATATCCAAATGCTTCAAAGCATTTTCCTCAAATTCAAATTCAAAAACTTCACCATATTTTCATAATTTTCACTCAAACTTTCGAAAATGGGTGACATTTTTTATTATACAAATTTTCCAACAGTTTTCCCGCATATTATTCCAAATGTCAAATTTAATTTGAATTTTTCGTATTCCAATATGCATTAATTGATATGCAAATTTGATTATCCGTTTTTCTTCACCCCTCCCGGTAAAATATCGCTACAAAGCATCTTTATTATATATAAAAAATATATACCGTTGATTTCATATTTCTTTTTCTGTTATTTTTTTCATTTACCTGATGTTGTTACCACCCTAAACGACAAGGAATCACAAATTCTTTATTCGAGAAATTTTACAAAAAGAAAAAAAAATACTACTATTTGGAAAATTATTATTTTATTACAAACCTTAATATTGAACGCAGGGATTATAAAAATCCATTTGACCAATAAATCATCGGCAGGCATTTACAAAAATAACATTGAACATTGGATTGTTGTTAAATAAAATAGGATAAGAAAAGCCAAAAGATGATGTCGAATGGTATTGGTGAATGCAAACTATGTGGATCAAAAGCAAAATATTTATGTCAACGATGTCGTGAAAGCTATTGTTCAACACTTTGTCAAACAACAGATTGGCCAGCACATAAAACAATATGTTTTCCAATGCCGTAAGTATCAAACCAAAAATTGTTGAACGTATACTTTTTTTTTTTATATATATACATTTCCAAACCGAAACTCCACGTGCAACAATTTAAAATGGTTGATTGATATTTCTATTGAATATATGCTTTTTTAACATAATTTTTGGGGAGCTTATTGATTTAAAATGTATAGTGACTTCCTGGATTATTAATTTCTTGTGAACGCATTTCTTTGTTACTTTTTGTTATTAAAATGATATTTATTTTTTTTTTAGTTTTCTTATTCCAATGTCATCAATGCTGTCATCGTCTTATGTCAGCAGTACCACCACCGAATGCAATTATACAAATCGTTCACAAACCCCATTGGCACAAATAATGTGTTCAACGGGAAAATCACCATCAAAAGAAGAAAATGGAATGCCATCATCACCAGAATCACCACCGTTATCGCCATCGTCCGCAGTATTACCAACATCCACACAAAACGCATCAACTTCAGTATTTAATTTTTCTGTTACACGGAATGAGGATAATCTTCGTAATATAAATATGAATACAATTAATTTACATAAAACTGTTGTAACACCAATAAATAATAAAACATCATCTAATGTTGTTAAAAAGAATGTTGGTCTGTCGTCACCGGCCGCAAATCGAGATGAAGAAATCCAGGTGAAAAAAACGGCAGTATCAAAGGAAAATTTAATGATTGATAACAAAAATATTAATTCGAATCAAATTGTTAGTAGTACTACAACCAACAACAAAAACAGCAGTAATGATAAAATTTCACCGGAAAAACCAACAAATAATGAAAAAATGCAAGAATTATTTGATAATATGTTGAGTAATTGTACAATTCATGAAAAATCAATGGAATTAATATCAACATTTGTATCTGATGTATCTGATATAGGAAAGATATCGAATAGCAAACCATCAGCAATGGATATATCCATTCAAAACAATGAAAATGGTTCTGTTCTTAGTTCAGAAACACAATTACATTGGAATATACCATTTCCAATTTATAATGATTCAACTACCGATCAGACGGTTAACGAATATTTTAATGTAATTATACAATTTGTGATGTTAGATAATGCGGGTATTTATTGGGCTACCCAATGTTCATTGGAAAAAGAATGTGATAAATTATTACGTGAAATAAATAAAACAGTTTTGAAGCTATCAAATTGTATGGCCGGCGATATTGAAGTAAATAAATTGTATGCTGTTCCATTTGAGGGTATTTACTATCGCGGTACCGTTATAAATGAACAAATTACTTCAACAAATGGAAAATATCTAATACGTTTAATTGACTATGGTAATGAATTCTATTCAAATGGTATAGATTTTAAACCGGCCATACCGTTAATGAAAAATTTAAATGCATTTGCATTTCCAATGAAAATTCGTGATCCACCAAAAGGATTACAATTGAATATTGGCGATAAATTAAAAATTAAAATGATGGCTCGTGATTATAATCATGAATATATTCCAGAAATATATATTGTTAAAATATTTACGGAAAATGATTTGGGTGATTTAAAACGACCAGAGGTTGCAGAAAAACAAAAACAACCAGCAGCAGCAGCAGCTGCGGCGGGAATCATTGATTTAAAAGCACCATCATCACTACCACCATCACCAGCATCACCACGATCAACATTATATAAAATGATGGAATTAAATAGTTCGATCGATGAACAACAATCAAATCTGGTCATTTTAAGATCAATTTTAAAAGAAGAGAAAATGGCAATTTGTATTTTAGTTGGAAAATGTTTAAAAACATTATTTAAATCGTTAACAATTAATTTACCACAAAAATGTACCGAACAAGAATCATCAAATGATGATGGACAACCTAATAAAATTATAAAATCATATGAAATGGGTGAATTTGTATGTGGTAAAACGGTGGCAAATGGTTGGGAACGTGGTTTTATATTAGCAAAATATAAAAATCATTATATATTTATGGGATGTGATTCGGGTACAATTGAAATTATCGATAAATGTCAAAGTATTCCCAATGAATATCAACATTTAGAATATCTAACAATAATTTTAGACATAGAAAATGTATTAATTAATGAATTTGAATTTCGTACACAATATTTTAATGTAAATTCATCGTTAAACGTTGATATTTTATGGAATAGCAGTACAATAGCATCATCTAATAATCATCAAATGGAAAATCCTATTAAATGTATAATTAAAAAGGATAATATTCAATTAGCAAATGGTGTACTACGTAATCGTTTGTTTACCTTTCAAGAATTAGCATTACCATTTTGGCCGATACCACCACAACCATCGACCGTCATCGCCTATAATATAACACATATTAATGAAACGGGTACCAATATCAATATATGCCCGATAAATAAAGTAAACTATCTGAATGGATTCATTAACGATTACATAATGAATGATAATCTAATTGGATTGCAGCATAAAACCGTACCGCAGAATAACGAAATGATTTTATATTCAAAATATAATAATGATATAAAAAAAAACGAATATTATCGTGGATTAATTGTTGGTGGCGGTGATGGTGGAATTTCCGTTTCCGATAAATTACAAATAAATAATATTGATATTGGTGGAATGGAAACAGAAATTTCCATTAAAAATTGTTATCATATAAATAATTTTTTACATTATGCTCCGGTATATACCTGTCAGATTTCATTACAAAATATTCAAATTGACAAATTGGAAATTCATAAACAAAATGAAATTATTAATTATTTTAATGAATTAAAATTGAATAAAACAGCATTTATAATTAATTTTTATAGTTCATATAAAAATACCGTTGAATTGGTTTATTTGGATACAAATAAATCATTAAATAAATATCTTAATATGCAATTCATACAAAACAATACAATAAATACAAATTTGAAAATGTTGATGACAGATGAATTAAAAAAAATTGATGATAATAAAATATCTACACAATTGAATTCGGTTCAATCAATTGAAAAATGTTCGGGTGTTATCGAAAAGAAAAAAATAGAATCATTAAATAATAATCGTAGCATCGCTTCAATAAATGATATTGAATTAATACCATTAACTACAAAATTAACAACATCAATAATGTTATTATGTTTGGATTCAAGTAATTTAGAAAATGGTTATATTACAGCATGTGAATTTAATGAAAAAGAATTACAAAAAATGGATGAACATGTTGGAAAAATTAATGAATATTGTTCATCAATAAACAATAACACCACCACTACCGTGGGATATAAACCAAAAGTTAATGAAATATGTTTTGGTATTTATGATATTGATAAAAATTGGTATCGTGCCAATTGTTTAAAAATCATCGATGATACGGAATTTTTGCTAATGTTTATCGATTATGGTAATATTGTAAAAACCAATTGGAAAAATATACGAAAATTTAATATGGATTTTGCCTACTCAAGTATTGCAAATACTTGTCTATTTAAAGGTATACAAATTGTGATTGAGTTTACGATTAATATTTTGGTTGTCCACTTTTACATAAAATATATAATTAATATTTTTTCTTATCGCTTACAGATATAGAAGAAATGTCACCTCCAATTGTAACAAAAATTTGTGATTATCTTAAGATACATCCATTATTTCAGGTGGATGCCGTTGAAGAAACAGGCGAACGTAATATTTACTATATAAAAAGTAAATCATTAATTCAATATTTAATTTCTCATTAAATTGTTTTTCATTCATCACCTTTAATTTTTTTTTTAATTTTTAATTGATTGATTTATGGATTAATATTTGAAATTATCATTTTTTTTATCATTTAACCAATATCAGGAAGACTATTATTATTTTTATTTTTTAAACCTAAGAATGGATTTATTTTTTTTAATTATATAACTATTTTTTTTTTTGTTTTACTTATTTGAAATAAAGTTTGATACTTTTATAAAAATAAAAAATGGGAATTTATAATTTAATATTAAAAATAATAATTAGATCATTTTCAATAAAGATAAAGAACATTTTGATTGTTGATCCGATCCGTTCCGTAAAACAACGACAAGTAAATTGAGAAAATTTTAGAAAATTCTAATTAGAACAAATATTAAGGGGTGTCGGCGAGCTTTTTTTTTAGTATTACCCGTACAATATCAACGATTGACGTGTATTTATTTTTGTACATCGCTTTTTTGTATTATAAAACGTTATGATCATGTTAAAAAAATATATATCAATAATATATTTAAAAAAAAAAAATAATTGAAAACATATGCAAAATATTTATACAATTGTTAAAATATTAATAAAAATAACAAAAAATATGGTTGGTTTAGTTAATTATCAATATAATGCAAAAAATATTTTTATATTATTAAATATTTAACAAAAAATTAATTGTTATAAGAACAGATCTAAATGATGATGAATTTTAATTAAAAAAAAAAAAAAAATAATAATAATATAATTGATTTTGAGTAGAAGTTGAAATTTGGCAATCCAATAAAATGGTAAAAATATTTTTATCTTCTTTCATAACATTAATAATAATATTAATAAGTTTTGAATTGAAATTAATTAATGGAATAATTGGTGGAATTTTAGCAAATGCAGGTAAGTGTGAACACGTTAATCTAACAACATTGTTCTATACTATACAGTATATAAATATATACTACTCTAACCACTATATTATATCGGAAACCTGCTATTTTATTCGAATGCTCGATTTTGAGATGCCAAAAACAGACTTTAAACAATAATTTTTTAATCCTTCCAATTTTATTTCATAAAATGTTGGTTTTAGTTAAATAATTGCGCAAACAGAAGTAAAAAATCTTTTAAATTCAATTGGTTATGGAATTTAATTTAAAATCATTCAATTTAACAAAAAAATAATTTGACCATTATAATATCGGACACTTATATTATATGCCACTAATCTCCTTTGTAACGCCTCCTTTGGCCTCCATAGATGATAGCCTCCATTCTCTTAGACGTTGTATTTACTAAATTTTTGCATTCATCCGGTGTTTTTGTATTCCTTATTTCAATGATTTTTCCTTGGAATTCTTCACTCGTTTAAATTGTAACTTTCATATCATGTATTTACTTTGTTTTATTAATGCCCATAACAATTCTATGGGACTTAAATCTGGACTGTATGGTTCCTTTTAATCATATTATTAATAAGAATAATACGAAATATTCCCAAAGAACTTAATGTAACTAATTGCAAGTCTACCGTATCAGATATTTAAATAAAATGTGGTTCAACCGGTTCATTTGAGTCACAGAAAGTGGTGTAAAAATTAATGTTACTGATCATGATAAATGCAACTGTGAAAAAAAGGAGACCTGCTATGAGTGATATAAGTATAAAATGGTCAACAGTAATCCCAAAAAGTGATCGCACGAAAGTGGACAAGGCAATGGATTCATAAACCGAACTGTATGAATATAAGATAAAAATATAGACATATTTTATTAAACAATGTTTTTTTCCTAATAATAATCCCTAATAATTTTTTATCCCAATTCAAAGTCCCTTTCAATTGTTTTGCAAAAAACAAAACAATAAACAATTTTGAGTTCTGCGGCAATGGAATAGCATTATATTTTGATGATGAATATAAATTTGTTATTGTTGCGGTGATTCCGATAATCGAATAATTCACAAACAATGAACCATTTCATCGTGATTGTTTAAAACGCACTGTGAAATTTTATAGCCAGTTATTATAATTTACATTTCAAAAGGAGTCGGTCCTGTTTGTTAATTTACTTACTTCATTTTATTAATTTACATTTCATTTAGTGTATACGGTTAACTCCCAAAAACACATTCATATATTAAATGACCACCTTTTGCCATCGACTATTAAATTATTTTCAAAAGGCGAATATACATTTCATAATAAGATGTTGCTCTACCACAAACCGCTAAAGAAACTAAGAACTGGTTGGAAGCTAAAGAAATGTGTTTAGAAATTCACTTTTAGAAATCGGCATCTTCAAGTCCTGATTTAAGTCCAATCAAAAGAATCGTTGTGGGCATTAAAAAACAAAGTAAATACGTGATCCGAAAGTTACAATTGAAGGATTGAAGAATTCCAAGGAAAAATCATTGAAATGAGACAAAATTGTTGTTTAAAGTCCGTTTTTGGCATCTCAAAATCGAGCATTCGAATAAAATAGCAGGTGTCCGATATAATATAGTGGTTAGATTAGTATAGTTATATGATTAAAGTGTTTTTGATAGATGAATTACCATTTGCCATTTCAATACAAACTAAAATTCAACGTGATAATGGAACAACAATTGAGTATAAACATATTTGTGGTGGAACGATGATAACCGCACAATGGATATTAACGGCATCACATTGTGTAAGTCACATGTACGTGTATTGAATAACTTCAAAAAAAAAAAAAAACTTACTTACTTTATTTTGGTGTGCTAACGAAGAACGACGACCGATTTCAGGAATGGATAGGAGCTCCAAATGGCCAAATCAAAAACACCCGGCAACCATATAAAGTTCCTATCCTCCATCTATTCAGAGTCTGTGTTGAAATTGAAATAAATAATAATATTTAAATTAATTTCCGAATTGAAAAATATAAATATGTTAAGTCTTCTACCCTATTAATTTACCTAAATTCTATAGTTTAAAATTTTAACCGATTGGATTTAGTGTCGAAAAACAGTTTTTTCTGTTATTGATTTCATAATAATTTTTATTAACTGGTTTTTAAAATTCAAATACATCTAATCGATGGCTGTCATCCACATCCACCTCGACCAGCACTTGATAACCAACAAATAAGACAAACGAAAAATTAAAAACTCAATTTCTATTTCTATTTCTATATCAAACAAATTCAATTTAATATATCCACTTTGGTTGATAATTTTAGAAAATTTTGTCCACTTAATCTTTTACCGATTCCATATTATTCACTTGCAAAAAATATTCATTTCCAAGTAAGTTTTTCATCTATTATGCAATTATATGCACTGCTATGCAGATATTCAGAATATATATAGTAAAAATATTTTATAAGGTATTTGGAATGCGATTTAATTATGTGAATTTTTTTTTTGGTATTTATCTTATATAGCAATGCAACAGATATCGTTGTAATTGTGAATGAAATTAATTTAAATAATATTACCGATGATCAGAATAAATATATTAAAGTATTGGAAATATTCAATCGAAAATATGAACGATATACATATAAAAATGATATAGCCTTATTAAAAATTGACGACTATGACGACCACCTATCGGTCATGGATTATGGTGTTGGGGTTCAGCAGCCGAAGCAGCAACAAAATAATTTAAAAAATCCATTATTAATTTACCGTTTACCAAATGCCATTGATCAATTATTACCAATATCACAATTAAAATGTTTTATATTTGGTTATGGGGCGGCAACATTTGACGGTGAACCGACACTGAAATTGCAAATTGCCAAATATATGAATTTTGTACAATTAGACGTTTGTCAAAAACAATTAGGTATTTATATGGCACCCGAATATGATACCGGTATGTTTTGTGCAATTGGTGATCATCAAAGTGAAAAAAATTTAATTAATTCGACACAGTCGAAGTCGACGAATAATTTCAATCAAATACCAATAATAATTGATGCGTGTCAAGGTGATTCTGGTGGTGCATTCATTTGTGAAATACCGCGACACGCGACAAACACCACAACAAATATTGAATATATAATGTTTGGTATAACATCGTACGGTATCGGTTGTGGTGTTCCAAATATACCCGGTGTTTATACATCCATTTATTATCACATTAATTGGATAAATGATATTATAAATTTACATTAAATATACAAAAAAAAAATTTATTTAATAATATGATTGGATTAAATTTGATAATATACTATAAATATTGGTTTATAAAAAATAAAATTATTTATTTGTCTTTATAATATCATTTTTTTTTGTTTTTTTACCCTATTTATTGTATTTTAGTTACTATAATATTCGATATTATATGGAATTGATTCGCGCTTTGATGGATGTCATGCAGTTTTTTTAATTTTTTGTATCCATCAATACAGTCATATTTGATATATAACATAACGTAAAAGTTAAAATAAATCTTAAGTCTTAATTTATTTTTCACTTAATTTTATAATGGCATCATTTATCGATTCCATTGTATCGATTAAAAATAATTCACATGTACCAATTGATGTATTAAATGGTTCTTGTAAAGTAATTTTTAATCGTTTACCATCATTCATTAATGTTTCAAGATAATTTATGGTTTTGTCATTTGTTAAACAATGATCGATTCGGCTTAATGTTACCTGGGTGGCAAAACGTTTGTAATTCTTTAATGCCGGTTCAATAAAACGTAAATCACCGATTTTAACCAATTTCAAGTAACCATAATCAATTGACACGACAATCAATTTGGTATCATCAACGAATTCGATAACAATTGCCCGATAATAATCGGAATTATAATTTGATTTACAATTAACCAATACCATTTCGCCAATCATTGGCTTTGCATTCAATGGAAATGTATGTTCCGAATATATTCGTATTGTATCCAGTAGCTCTTGATACTCTTTATTATCATTATCTGAACGGATAACCAATAATTTTGCACTCAAAACGGCTGTAATTACAACAATTTGATTTGTTTGCGGTATATAACCTTGTTGATAACCATCGTTTAATGATTGAATTGCCATATTTCCCAATTCTACGTTTTTTGTTTTTTGTTTGTCTTGTGCGTCACGATATTGCCGTATACGTTCAATTAATTGACGACGATTTTCACTTCGTTCGAATTCGTCCAGCGCCACTTTTTCACGTAATTGTTCGATTTCACAATTTTCTTGAAATTGTTTTAGTTGCATTTCTTTCTGATACTCTGGATTGTCCCGTAACTGCATTTCAGCAGCGGCAAGTGCCTTTTCTTTACTACATTCAATTTCTTTTAATTTATCGATTTCTGTTTTATTTCGTTCCTCCTCCAATACTCTTAGGGTCTCCTTCATTTTTGTCAATTCAAGACTGTCTATTGTATCGATTCGCCGCAATTCCATTTCAACTTTTTCATCATTATCATTATCATTATCATCATCATCATCATCTGTCGTCACATGATTTGTGGTGGTTGATACCTTGTCGTCAGATTTTACGATAGCATCAGTCAATGTTACTGATTGTAATTCTACCCCGATTTCATCATCGGTATCCGTTGATTTGATTTCATTTGTTTTTGTTTCCGTTCTAACATTCACATCTTTCAATAATTTTATTATGTTTTCCAAATATGCCTGTTCATTTTCAACCGATTTTGGATTTTCTTCATCACGTTTATTTTCAACTTCTTCTCGTTTTCGTTCGTTTTCCTGTTTCATTTTTAGTTCCTCGTCATCGTGGCTATTGCTTTCATTGTTGTCAATTGCATTGGCTTTTGATTGATTGTTTCCTATTGATTTCGGTATTGCGGCTAATGTAGTGTTTATTCTAGCAATTATTTCTTCATTTGTTGTCATTTCTTTCGGTTTTGGCGCATCGGTTTTATCTTTTGCATCTTTCAAAATGTGCATTATTTTCTCTTCAACCAATCGCTCAACATATTCTTTACTTTTACTTTCTTTTTCTTCAAGTCTTTTTTGTTCGTCTATGGACAAACGTTGACTTTTAATTTCTTGCTGTAGTTGTTCTACTAGTTCACGTAATTTACGAGTTTCGGTGTCACGTAATTTATTTGTTTCTGCCTCGAGTTTCTCTCGTTGCAATCGTTCTGCTTCCTGTTTTCGTTTTTCTTCTTCTTCTCTTATTCGTTTTTGATCTTGTTTTCGTTTTTCTTCTTCTTCTTTTATTCGTTTTTCTTCTTCTTCTTTTATTCGTTTTTCTTCTTCCATTCGTTTCTGATCTTGTTTTCGTTTTTCTTCTTCTTTTATTCGTTTTTGATCTTGTTTTCGTTTTTCTTCTTCTTGTATTCGTTTCTGATTCTGTTTTCGTTTTTCTTCTTCCATTCGTTTCTGATCTTGTTTTCGTTTTTCTTCTTCTTCCATTCGTTTCTGATCCTGTTTTCGTTTTTCTTCTTCTTGTATTCGTTTCTGATCTTGTTTTCGTTTTTCTTCTTCTTCCATTCGTTTCTGATCTTGTTTTCGTTTTTCTTCTTCTTCCATTCGTTTCGGTGCTTCCTCCCATTTTTTTTCTTCATTTCGATTCTGAATTGATCGGCCATAACGCCTTCTCCTTTGCATTTGATGTGTTCGGTCACCATTGTTCCGACTTTGTCCTTTTGCTTCAATTTGATTTAATTGTTCCCGATTTAGCAAACATGCAATTTTGTTATTTGTTGATGCCGGTACTGATCCATCAATTAATTTCCTAAAATAATTATATTAAAAATAATTAATTGGAAATTAAAATAAAAATTAAATGTATGTGAATCATTTGTCGATATACATACGGCATTGGCATACAAATAACACTATGATAAGGCCAATCCACTTGTTGACAATCAGCTGAACAATAATACCGAAAACATCTTTCGCATTTCAAATTGGCAAATTTTAAACATTTAATACATGATTGACCATTACATTTATTAAATTCATTTGATGTTTGAACGACAACAGAGGTTGTGCTTACTGTTGTTGTCTTTGTTGATTGCATTTGATTACTAAATTAATTCAGAATAAAAAAAAAATGTTATAAAATATTAAAATGTTTTATAATTTAGTATTATATCAAATATATGCTGTGTGTTGGCTGTGTTGCAGATGGGCGATACAATGGGACAGACAGGTGCATAAATAAATATTAAAAATTGTTGACGTTATCCACTCGGACATGTCTTTAACTATTTTCCCACACAACAATATATTTAACTGCAAATCAGATTCATTCATTATTCTATTATATCTAAGATTAAATCGTACCAGGTTATTGGTTTAATTTCGTAATTTGTAATTGCATTCATTTCGACATTTGCGATTGGATTAATTGATTTTGAATAATTAGCCGGTATCGTTTTATTAACCCGTTGTTCTTCATTGATTTGTGCCTTTATTCCAAGATTGCCATTATTTATAACCATCACAACATATTGAAGATCACTTCAAAGAAAATAGAAAAAAAAATTATAAAATCCCATTACTAAGCATTTTTATAAATTAATCAAATTAAATTTTGTATATAAAATGGTAGTAAATTTTAAAAATATGTGCAATTTTAATGATATTGTAAACTTACGTAATCGTATGTAGAAATGCATAAACTTCACCATTATAACGCTCAATTTTAATGGGATATTTAATTTTTCCATGATTTGCAATGATATTTTGAATAGCAACATTGTTATTTAAAATTGGATTATTCATTCCCGGCAAATTTCTTAATAGCATAGAATATTCTTTCTTTTCACTGCGAATAAAAAGAAAAATGATTAGGAAATAAAATTTAAAAAAAAAACTATTCATTGTTAACATTACCTCATCATTGCCTTATTGTATTTTATTGGAGATTTCACATTTCTACCATGTCCATCATTCGGAACCTTATTCAAATCCGGATTACGATCGTTACGTTGATTTATTGTATTATAGCTAAAGTGTTAAACAAAAAAAAAAACACAGAAACTTATAATATGTTTACAAAAGACAAATTTGTTTTTGTCCTATTCAATATACATACGACTGTGATTGTATTTGTGTATTTTGATGATTGATTTCTTTTGTACGATTTCCCATTTCGAATCGTAATGGCATTGAGCCTATACTCCATTTAGAATTCAATACTTTAGTTAATTCCTCACCTTTGCTGAATTCAATGAATTTATGATTGGGGCCGTTTCTTAGTGAAAGAATTTTAAAATCAGAAAATAAATGACGTATCTCCGAATCCGATATGTGTCGGGGGTTATACAATACAACGACAAAGGGCGGGTGTAAACCATTTCCACTAACATTTGATGATAATACAGCATTTGATTTTGTTTCTAATTGCTTTTGATTATCTGATTGATTTTTTTTATTTTCACAGGCATCCTTATTTTGTTCGATATATTCACCGTACACACTTAAACCGGCATTATTTATGGCACTCATCGTTCGCTTAACATCTCTGCACAAAAGATGATAATTTCAATCAAATTTAGTAAAAAATAAAACAGTTTATTTTTATTTTTAAAAAAGTGTTCTAAAGCGCTTTTTAAAAATTATATACATTTTTACTTACTCCAATGTTTGTAAATTTACAAAAGCCGTATTTGAACCGGCAAATTCGCGTACAATCTCAATTGGATATTTTATATTACCAAAAACCTGAATGTAATTTTTCAACTCCGAATCCAATGTATTTGAATGTATATTTTTTAATATCATTTGATGAAGTTCCATATTTTGAGACGTTGATGAGTTATTTGGTGGTGGTGTTGTTGTTGTTGTTGTTGTTGGTGATGATGATGAATTATATGATGATTTTGTTGGTGTTGTGTTTGTTGATACCTTTTTATTGTTTGATGTCGACGAAACATCGATAATTGATTGTTTTCTGATAATAGAAAAAAGAAATATTATATATAAAAATTTTACATGGTGGATGTTGGATATGAAAATTACAATTAGAACGCAATGAAAATCAGATGTATAATAATAATAATAATAGTAATAACTTACTGTTCTTTAATACCGGTATTTTGTATTTGTTGAACTGATTTATTATCTTGAATATCATTTGAAGTATGCAATTTCTTCCATACATACTCATTTTTATCAGAAAACTGTTTTGGTATTTCATGTTTGTAATAATTGATTTGTATTTCAATATCATTAATTTCGGGTTCGGGCAGTTCTAGTGCCGCCAATAGGGCATAACGTTCAGTGAATTCAACATAAGCAATACCTAAAATACGATTTGAATTTTGTGGCAATAGAGGCATTGCGATGAATTCTATTAAATTTTTTGGAAGTATTTTAAAAATATCATCAATTTTTGCATCACTTGGTAAATTTGTTAAATGTGCAACAAATGGTGGATATTCGGATACCAATGAATGATATTTATATAATGTAATCGGTGTTTTAAAGTTCAATGTTACAATATGGTTATTTGTAATATTTGTTGACCACACCGCAACCGTTGAATTTGAAGTATTAGTAACGGGTTCTTTTGAGGGTGCATATAATGGTGTTGATGTAGATGTTGTTGATTTTACGTTATCTACTTTATTAGTGCTATTCATTTTTGGGTATTGAATTTCATTCATACATTTTTGGATCAATTCATGATCCATTTTTAAGTTATCAATCATATTCGCAATTTCTTCTTTCCATTTTTTCTCTTCCTCCAATTTCTTTTCATTTTCATTATTATTCAATGCAGTAACCGTAGCTGTATCTGTGATTACCGCATTAGTAATCATCAACGGAGATTCCAACATTGCATCACATTGCTCACTTTCAATTGATCGTTTAACCGGTTCCTGTACAATAATTGGTTTTATTATACTTAACGGCGTTGAATTAATTTCATTATTGTCGTTGTCCTCCATAATTTTGGATGACGACGAATCGATAATTTCCTCATGATCAGCCGTCTTTAATAAATCAATATCTATTTGCTTATTATTTATGCAAACATTTTCGCGTGATGATAAAAAATTTAAAATTTGTTCGAAATTTGTTAATTCAACGTATGCAATGGGAATATTATCTTTACGTTTCATATTTGCTTGAACAACATTATGATCGGTAAATAATTTTTTAACATCATCTAATCCAACATCATTTGGAAGATTGGATAATATCAATATTGGTTTTGGTTCCATATTTTAATACACCACCAAAAGCACAAAAAACAAAAAAAAAAAAAAAACACAAGAATAAAAAGAAATATAATTACGATTGTTAACCTTTTTTTGTTTTCATTTAATGCACTGCACGCACAATATGTTTTCTTTTCTTTTTTTTTTTGCTAATTAAATTTAATAATAATGTTTTTTTTCCGATGATTTATTCATATATTTATAATACATTCCAATTATGTTTTATGTTAATTTTATCTTGTTTTCACTTTTCAGTGGTTCTTCCAATTAGACAAGAATATTAATGCCATGCAATGATTAATAAAACATGTTGTTGATATGTGAGTGCATTATGGATTATGCTTTATGCATTTGCAAAGAAATGCGAATAAATCAATAATGTACACGTCACGTCATACAGTTGGACACGTCATACAGTTGGAGAGCGAAACCATGGAATAAATATTACGTTTTCGGCTTATTGCAATTGCTCAAATTGCAATTAAAAAAAAAATACAAATTTCATTGTCAAGTTTTTAAAGTTCAAGTTTAAAACTAATTTAAATTTAAAAATATTTAATGTATTGTAGAATACCTTTAATTGGTAATATTTAAAAAAAAACCGTAGGTGAACTGCATTTAACGATCAAATAAATACAAATATTGTTTATTTCAAATTGATTTAATAATCATTATTTTTTTTTCATTTCCTAGATTATCATTTAATCGTATTGAATCATCCCAGGATAATATTATTATCTTTTAATAATGGACTAATGGGAAACATAAAAGCTCTAATTACTATTTGTATATATAATAAACGGTATTATATTGCCTGAATGTTGATGCGAAACGATGCTTTATATAATTTTGGTTCTGTGGTTCTTGATGGAAAAATTCAAATATTCAAATTTATTGTTTATTCCCAGATGGTAATTCATACCATCAATACAATAATGAATTGGTAAATTTTAATTTTTATGTATATTAAAACATAGACAAATAGATCTGGATATATTTATGTATGTAGGATATAGTTGGAGTACTTAAGCTCCTTAAGATAAGAATAACTAATATTATTAGAACCACGTATTTTTAATTTGGTTTTATTATAATACTTTATATATATATATATATATATTTGAATAACACTTGAAAACCCTAATTTTTGATTATTATTTTAAATAATACATAATTGAAAAATAAAAATAAAATATATTCATTGACTGATTTGAAGAAATTCAAGTTGTTTTTTGTTGCTTTTATCCATTTTTTGCTTTGTTTCGAATTATAACTTAAAATTTTGATGTTCGGATCATTGATTTGATTTGATTAATTTCCTATAACATAAGAAAAAAAAATAAAGGAGGTAAAAAAAAGGGAACATCAAAAAATAAAACGGCAGCAATACATACGGCATTTTAATACATATCATTACATGATATGGCCAATCAATTAATTGACATTCTTCCGAACAATAAAAACGTAAACAATGTTCACATTTTGCATTGGCACATTTTAAACATTTTATACACTGACCAATTTCAATGGGATTAATAATAGAAGACGTTGATGATGTTGAATTATTCATCGATGTGGTATTACTATAAGGAAAAAGTATATAGACAAATGTAAAAATTAAAATGTTATAATTGTCTGTCCGGTTTTCACCATTTAAAATTCTCTTTGATCATTTTATTATAGATTAATAAAAAAACCTTAATACCTTATAATACCATCATTAATAGCTTCTTCTGTATTATCATTGCTGTTTGTGCATGTTGTTGGTGGTGATGCCGTTTCCAATACTAATTCTGCCGTTATTCCAAAATTTTCTTTATTTATAGCCTTTACAGCAATTGTAGCATCATTAAAACTGATTGGAAAAAAAAAATTAAAGAGAATTAAATTTAAATGCTAGACGGAATTCATTATCGCAGTTAAAGTATATATAATTAATCTTAGTTAAATTGCAGTTTATCTCGTATTATGCATATACACAGTCCAATATTATATAATTACCATAACCAATTAACATGTATTTATACATAATTAATTACCTATTTGTACCAATGGATACAAAAGTTTCATTATTGGAATGTACTATCGCTCCGTAATCCTTTAGGTGTCCATAAGATTTAAGTACATGTTTTAGAACGGTATCATTTTGTAGTATAACCGTATTATTTCCTGGTAAATTTGTAAATTTTATACAAAATGTATTATTTTTACTGAAAAGTACAAAATATAATATTAAAGTGGGATTAAGTTTAAAAAAAAACAATTAGGAATAAAAAAATACCTTTCATTATATTTATTTGTTACATCATTTGTTGTAATTTTACGTAATCCATTTTGAGGTGATGGAGAAGGTTGAATATCGATGTCTGTAGTAGTAGATTTTTTCTTTGTATCGCTCGTATTCTTAGGCTCGTGTTCATCGTTTAAGTTTAATTTCAAATGTTTGGGACTTTTTTGAACATTGGATTTTGATTGTGATTGTAGATCGAATGTAATTTGAATTTGATACTTTTGAATTGTTGCATTTGAAATGTTTAAACAAAGATGGGCTTCATTTTTATATTTAAATTCAACATAAACATAATTTTCACTAGGACGTCGATTTACATACATTCGTATTTTATCAATGGTACATTTTTCAAATAAATTATAAATATCTTTTTGAGTTGTTGTCGTTGGTATATTTGATAATTTTAAAATATATGGTGGTTGTATATTATCCCAATTTTTTGTTAAATCAGTGTTGATTTTCATGTTTGATGTAATTTTTGAACGATCTCCAACAGCAATTGTAAATCGATATAAACCAATTCGATACTCTTTTTTGCTTAAGGCTGCTATTAATTCCGTACGTGTATTAAACTCAATAAACACTTTTCCTGTAACTTTGTTCATTGCCCGAACACCGGCTGCCTTAAACAAATTCTCCCGTATATTCAACATAGATAATTCATGAGGCACATTATATAATGCAGCCATGAATGGTGGCTTATAGGATATCAATGAATCATCGAATGCAATACTAACAACATCCTTTGTTGAGGATTGTTGAATGCCATTTTTTTGTTTCGACACGGTGATGCTACCCGCGGGAGGCTGCGGTGGTTTATCATCACATCTGAAAGTATTGAAAAAAAACAAAAAAAAATTACCAAACGGCATTATAATTAGTATTTTTTTTTTCCGACTTTTAAGACTTAAATGGTAAGTTAATAATACGCAATTTAAATCACGTGATATATGGCGGGTATATATAACAGAACGATGTCCGTTTAATATAGGAATGTCGGCGGTTCGATTTTGTATAGTTATATAGCCTTCCATATACATATTATTTTAAATGTGTATATGCGCTTACTTTTTTATATCGGTATTTATTTTAGATGTTTTTTTCAAGGTTTTTTCTTTTTTATTTATTGTTGCATCATTTGGTATTTCATCAACTAATTGATTTTCTTTATGGATATTTTTATTATTATTATTATTGTTATTGTTATTGTTATTATTCTCGGTATCACAAATTTTATTATTAAAACAAATGGTGGTGTTGCTACTGCTGCTATTACTACTACTACTACTACTGCTAATACTAATATTACTGTCATCAGTAACTGCTCCATTAATGATTACAACCGGATTATCAACATCACAACAATCGTTATTCTGTAAATCATTAGAAGAATTATGATTAGGCTGTTCTTTGTCATGGTAATTATCTGCCACCATTTTTATTGATTCTAAAATGTTAGGAGAAACTTCAACATCATCGGCGTTAATATCGTTTAATAGAAGTTCCGGTGTTGATGAATAACATAATGATGACGAATCACCTTTATGTTCATTATTGATGACGGGGATATCGGATGAAGTTGATAATGCCGCTGATGATTTTGATGGGGATGAAGATGATGATGATGATGATGATGATGGTGGTGATGGAATGGCTGTCACCAATGAATTGTCTTTTATATTAATATTCAATTTTACATTGTTTACGTAAAATGTTTCACTTTGTGATAATGCCAAAACGAAATCTTCTAATTTCGTAAATTCAACAAATGCAATACGGCCACTGCTGTTTAAGTCTGCGGTATTATTATTATTATTATTATTATTATTACTATTATTATCGGATAAATCTATTGTTTTAATACGATATTCAGAGAATAATAATAATAAATCTTCTAATTTAGTATTTGGTGGAACATTTGTTAGTTCTAAAACTAATTTAGACATACAATTCCGTAATACTATTTCATCCATTTTTTAATGGTTTTTTGTTGTTTTTCAAATTAGAATTAATATAATATTTTGTTCGCTATAATCAAAAATTCAGTTAAAAAATAACTTTTATTTATATAATTACACAAATTATAAATATTAAAACAAAAAAAAAAAAAACCCCCGATCCCAATCACATCCAATAACACACATTACAAAATTGAATACATATAATAATTTTAAGTTTCACTTTGTTAATTTTAAGAAAAATTGATGACTTTCATTTTAATATTATTATAAATAATAAACATGCATTTATTTAAGTACGATATAATAAATATAAATAAATAATTTATTATTTTTATGAATTAATAAAACAAAAATACACAGCGAGTATCTACTGGATTATTTATATAATATAATTAATATTAATACAATCCAAAAATATACTGTGACTGTGAGATGTGCAGCAAAAGAAAACAAGAAAAATAATGATAATGAAACGAATACGAAAGAACAAAACACAAAGCGAATCGGCGAATCATTAAAAATTAACTACATACTTCAAAATTCAAATGCATTGCATATGTGTGTAATTGCGGTTATATCAGCGATGTCATGTCCAAAACTTGTCACAGTTTCGATTATTTTTTTTTTGTTTTGTTTAAATATTAATATGAACTCCGATATTTCACGTGTATATATGATAATTCATGAGGTGTACAATTTTTTACATACATGTGTATAGCTCTGGACATCGCTGATCTGATATATAAATAATAAACCGCATAAAAATTAACCAAACATATACCATGACAAATAATAAAAAAAAAATAAGTAAACAAAAATAAAATTAATGGACAACTGTTGATTCAGCAAAATATATGATATGGGGGTATTTTTATAATCATATTATAATTATACCTAAACGAACGTTTCGTATGTATAACTTATTATGGTTTAGTAATAGGGATTCCCCACCAACATCACAATCGCACACAATTTAACAAAAAAAAAAAACCCGTTCAACTACCGTATCTTTCATTGAATGTGCTTGGGCATTATAATTTTTATAGTTCATTTACTTTTGATAGCAAAATCATCAATTGATGGTGCATTCATAACACAAACAATAAAGTTGTAAATAATGTTTCAAATTAAAAACACTTTATGTTTCGTTTCGTCCTGAATGGACGAAATAAAATTTATAATCCCAAACATATTTATTCATACGGTGCGATTCGATCATTAAACAATTAAACATGTTTTTGGTTTCAAATTTAACATAAACATTTATGATGTTTAAAAAAAAATGGCGACCGTTTAATAATAATAAACATTCGCATTCCGAATGCATTCCGTAGAAAAATCATAAACATTTTTAAAACTGTTTGTGTTATGAATACATTTGTAATAAATTATATTTAACAAAATATTTAAACGTTATTTAAAATTCGGCTTAAACACACAGAGTTAGTTTTACATAGGAAATACAACTAAAATTAACCCATTAACTAAAATCCCGCCGCATATATTTCGTCGTGCTGTAATAATAGATCTCATTTCATAGAAAGTTTGTTGAGTTTTTTTTAACATGGATTTAGGACATTATTTTTTTATTTTTTTAAACTTATAAAAAAACTGATAATTTTGTCATAAATCATAATTATTATATATATATATATATTATAATTATACAGAGTTTTTAAACCTTTCAGTATCAAATTACATAATATAATAGTTTTTTTTTGTACATAATAAAACTTTTTGTCATGTTATTATTTATAACAAAATGAAAATAAATGCAAAATTAAATATATAATACTAACTAAAAATGATAAAAAAAAACATATTTTTCAATTTCTCATAATACAAAATAAAAAAAAAAAACAAATCAAAATGCAAACTAAAAAAAAACAATAATCAAGAGAAAAAAATACAAATTTAAATTGCACCATATACAGTGAAAACAAAATGAAAACATTAATTAATTAATTAAATCATTTACAATGTCCAATAACCAATTACACTGAATTTTACTAATTGTTAAATTATTTTCTTTTAATGTTATTACCGAATCCACCACAATTTCTGTATTCTTTTTTAAATGGGTTTCTAAACATTCTAATAATTCCTTTGGCATTGGTTTTTCATCTTCACATGGTATACCTGGACGGAATATAGCGAAATATCATCATATGTCATATGATCATATGATATCATCATATCATATGCGAAATATTATTGTAGGATAAATACAACACAAAAAGAATTAAAATTACAAAAAATAAATAAATAAAATTACCAGCTAAAATGCATGCAACAGCTCTGCATTCAAATAGGAATTCTTTTGGTATTTTACGAATATTTTCAATTTTTACAGCATCAACATTTCCATAATCAACAAATAAAACTGTTGGACGACCATTACCCAATACCTCTAGACAAACAGCACGATACCAAATATTATCTTCATCATTTTTTACCAAACACAATTCATTATGTCTAAAATGTATATATATATATATATATATAAACAAAAAATTAAAACATTAATATTTTGTCGATTTTTTAATAGAACCATTCAATACCTTGGTGTATATCTATCGTGAATCGATTGACAATACGGTTGTATTTTTTTATTGTACTCTAATAGTTTTTGTGCATCGTTAACTTCAATACAGGTAATATATGCATCACATAACATACTACAATCCAATATTAATAATTTTAAGTTATTACCATTCAGGTCTTTCGTTAAAAGATCCTATTTAAAAAGAATTATTTGATATAAATTATTATACACAATGAAAAATGTAAATAACATTTAATTATATAGAACTTACCTCCATAAAAAATGGTTTATCATTGAATTTAACCTCATGTATATCACTCAATTCAATAATATGTTTATTTATTGATTGTTTTGTTTTTCCATCAATTAATTCAACAAATGGAATTTTTAATTCTTTATCCGTTTCATCATAATGCAATTGTAATTCCGTTGAATTCATTAAAAATACATTTAAATATTCGGCAATTTTTGTATCGTTACCGGTGTCCTTTGGAACATCTTTTAATATTACTTTTGTAATAAATTGTTTTGCAATCATTAATTTTCCATCACATTCACGTAAATCGGTTAATTTTTTCAAATCTTTATTTCCAAAATCAATAAAACCGACCACAATTAAATCGGTAACTTTTTTAATATTCAATACATAGGCACGGTAAAATTTTCCATCAAATTCAGCTAATACAATATCACCGATATTCGGTAAATTTGCTAATGGTTTTGCATTTTCTGACCACTCAACAACATCTTGTAATATACGTAAATATTCTGTATTCGATTTGGAATCCATTGGACGTATAAAACATGAATTATTATTTAAAACAGTGGTTAATATAACCTTTGATTGATTTTTTGGTAATCCAAATCGTGATAAAATCATTTGATTATTTTTATTTTTAACATTTATCGCAGTATCCGTGGTAACGGATCCATTAAGTGGGGTTTCTTTTTTTTCGTTTTTTTCTTCTTCTTCTTCCGTTATTATTAATGATTTACTTTCTATAGTTTCCGGAACATCATCAACAATATCTTGACTATCAAGCACAATCGAACGATTGTCGATATTCAATTCTTTAATACCTTTAGTAATTTTATGGACAATATTATTATTATTATTATTATTAACAACATGATTTTTATCATTCATGCCGTTGTCCAATTCACGTACAATACTGGACGGTGGCGGTGATGATGAAGAAACGATAGATGGATTATTAAATTCATTGGGAATAATTTTAGTAATAAGTTCACTGAAAAATATACAAATAAAATCATTCAATCTCTAATAATTTATATTGTTTCGTTTATATAGTTACTTACGGCATAGGAAAACATGATGGTCTATGATCATGCCAATCCTTTCGTTGGCATTCAAGTGAACAATAAAATGCACCACATCGTTTACATGTTTTATCCGATAAAACTTTACATAATACACATATACCCTTTTCTATAATCGGAATTGATGCGGCCTGAGATGTAGATGAATAAGTGAATTCATTCTGTGGTATGGTAAAGATTTAATTTTTTTTTGGTTAATGGGATTATTTATAACATGATAATTTATCATATGAATGAGCGTGATTTATTACCTTTTGACAATCAAAAACACCACTAGAATCTGGCGTTGTATCATTCATATATTTTATTATATTTGGTGGTGACCTAGGCACAAAAATAGGGAAAAATTAATGCATATGAAAAAAGATAAATGATTCATATCATATATAAATTCAATTTAAAATGATAAATAAAATAAATAAAATAAACAAAATTCAATTTCTATAAAATAAAATATATATATTTTTTTGAAATGTTTTATATATATATTATACATGTTATTATAATAACAATTCAAATACAAAACATACATATATCAATTTGTTTACTAAATATAATATAATAACATTTAGTGATTTTGATTATCAACTTACTTAAAAACCATTCGTCCACCCTTAATACCTCTATCCAATTGATCATTTGTATATTCTTGATATACAATACCGGGATCTTCAAGAAAATATTTCAATGGATCTTTTTCCAATAATTTTGGTTGTTTATAATTGTTTTCGTCCACCATTGGGCTGATCGGTTTTGATTCTATTGCTATTGGTTTTGTAAATGGCATTTTTATATCGCTAAAAATAAAATTTCACATTGAATAATTATTTATTAATATTGAAACATGAAAATATGTAATGATAAATGGTAAGATAAGACAAAGATAGGGTACAAAATAATATGTCAATTTTAAAGAAATGCTTGTAGTGAATTCATGCAGGAATAATAGCGACAAAACCGAGTGATCCAAAAGATGTATAAATGATTTGTGCGATAACGGTACTTTAGGACTAATAACCAGATGTAAATCCCCAAAAAAATAAAATAAATTTTACCAACCGTTGCTGCCAAAATACATCATCTGAAGAAATATCATTTTGTTTCATTTCAATTGGAAAATCCGGTGTTATATCTTTTTTTTGGCATTCTTGTCTTTCTTTGGCAATTTCAGCTATAATATTCATTGGTTTTAATTCATTAATAGATCGTAATGCTAATTCAAGTTCACTGTTAAATAAAAAAAAAATCAACAATATATTTTTAATTTGGAATTTGGAAAATAAAAGTTTAGTTATAGTATAAATAATTACGTTATATTCGAATAGATTACGAATGCAATTGTTGGCAATGTTGGCAGTCGTTTCACTTCAAGAACATTTCCATAATTTTTACATAGATTAAGTATTGCCTTTGCCGTTGTTTCTCGTGGTACTTTACGCAGACACAACGTAAATTGTAATGGTTTACTATCATCAACCATTTTTATTGCACCAGGTTGTAAATTTGAATTCAATTGACCACCGGGTCCTTCTTCATAACGATTAAACGATGGATCATAATAGGTTTCTTCCATAAAATTCTTCATTATTGGTGGTTGTTCCATATTTTCTTTATCCATATTTATATTTTTCCGTTAACTTTTAGTGTGATGATAAATCTAAAAACAATAAGAAATTGTGTCAGATAATATAATAATAATAAACATTTATATATTTATATATAATCTACCTACTTGAACCAACCAAAGAATAAAAAGTTCTAATACATTTTTTAAGCACATAAATTATTAAAGCACACAATTAATGTAAATATCTAAATAATTATTGAAATATAGTTTGCAAGCACTATAGCAATGGATTTTCAAAACACAAAACAAATCTAATATATTTGGTTAAGCTATATATATATATATATATATATATATATATGAATTAAGATTACAGTTAAGAATTTTGGTTAAGCCACAAAACGATAATATGCATAAATTTTTAGTACAGTTTATACAACTAAATTTATGTTTTCCATGCAATTTGTACCATTTTTTATATGATTCAAATTTCGGTGTAGAAATACCGTTCGTTTTTATTATTTTTTTTTTTTACGAATCTACCCATCTATAATAATAATAATAAAAGATTCTCTCGATTGTACCTGTACGAATATGTTTTGAGTAATTTATTATAATAGGATATATAGAATAGATGAAGATTCATTCATATATATAATTCATTTTTCCTTATATAAACAATATATTAATCAACAACCGATTTTAATTAATAATTTTATAACGGAAAATGTTTTTGTAATTGTTTATAAATTACACGGTTCTAGAATAGACGAAAGCCGAAAATTGCCGAAAATGATAAGAATATATTTAGAACCCAAATTTTAAAAAAAATTTATATTTTATTATTTTTAATCATAAAAGAGACTATATAAATTTTTACTTACATTTATTCAAAATTAATATTAGTAATTATTAAAAAAAAAAAAATTGTATCACTTATTAATTTATTTAAAAATAATAATAAAATAAAAAAATAAATAATTAATACACATAAAATTCTTCGTCTTTCAAATGCGCGTTTTTAATTTTAACTAATTTATTTGTTTTTCTTTTTATTTTTTTTTATTGCGTTGCCGGGCCAGTGGTGGAGTGCAAAATTGAGCAAATGTGCATTTCAGCAAAACGAAAAACGGCAATTTAATTGTTTTTATGATCAAATATCTATGCAAAATAATAATTTTAATAAATATAAATATTGATTATTAACAGATTTTACTATTAATTAATATTTTATTTTATTGATATTTTTTTATTAATTTCGTTTATAAATTTCAATTCAATGAATTTGTATTGATGTAATTTCATTTTGCCGCATATGCGTTAATCGGGCTGATACCGTCGCCGCACCGGTAAATGCATACATCTCCCTACACGTTTCTTTTTTATTTGCATTGTTGCATTTTACATTTAGCTGGCTGGTGGACAAGTGGTTTTACGAGGGGACAACGGATGGAAAAATTATCTCAATAATAAACGCTTGCATTTTTTTTTGTTTGATTTGGAATTTTCAATTTTACAATAAATAAATATTTACCTGTTTTAATATATTTATTATTAAAAAACGACTAATCGCATTATTAAAGTAATATATTAACATTTAATATTAATTAAATTGTAATTTCAATAAATTCATAAATCAAAATCATCTACAGTTCAAATAATCAGCATTCATTAAATTTGGCCGGTGTAAAGTATTTTTTTATCACAAAGAATAAAATAAAACAAAACAAGTTTTGTAAACAAATTGATAATTGTAAATAAATATATATAAAATTATTAATTCATTATATAAACACATGTATAGTTCATAATCTTTATTTATTTTATAATTTACAAGGTTAATATAACAAAAAAAACATAAAATATGGATGCATTAGATGGGCCAAGTCAAATAATGATTAAGGTATTATCAAATTCGGACAAATACGATGATGAGTACCTTAGAAAGTTTTGCTATAATACCGGACGAATATTAAGATTTCATCTAACGACCGGTAATAATAACAGTCCTAAATTATGTTTTGTAACATTTAAAATGAAACGGTAAATATAATATGATGCTATTGTTGTTGTTGTGAATGTGTAATTCTAATATTTAGGTTTTAATTCATTTTTTTTTTTAATTCTATTTTATTGTACAGGGATGCCGTAAAAGCTATGGCTGAATTAAATAACACTGGTTGTATAAGTTCACAATTCAGTCGTAAACAACCAGTGTTGGAGGGCGAAAATCAAACATTACATTTTGTGGATTCACAAAAAGACAATAGACAAGATACAAATAGAAATTTTGGTGCAAGATCTGCTTTCGCCGAAACGATCAAAGAAACTGATTCAGTATCAGTAAATGGTAGTCAAAATTCATCATTTGGACAAAAAAATAATTATGATTCATTTAGACAAAACCATAATAATAATAATAATTCAACCGAACAATTTAATAATAAGTCGACTGAACAATTTAATAATAATTCGACCGAACAATTTAATAATAATTCGACCGAACAATTTAATAATAATTCGACCGAACAATTTAATAATAATTCGACCGAACAATTTAATAATAATTCGACCGTACAAGAAGCTAATGTGTAAGTATATTTATTTTTTATTTTTTTTAATGAAATTATAATAGATTTTTGAAATAATTAAATTTTTCCATTAAAACAGTAAGAACGTGGTTAAAGTTTCTGGAAATTGTAATTATTGTACTGAAAAAACGACTAATAGATGTTCAGTATGTTATGATTTTTATTGTTCAGTTAAATGTCAACGTGAAGATTGGCCCAAGCATAAAAAGGATTGTATTGCTGTACCGTAAGTACCGTTTTTTTATACAATTTACAAATTTGTATTTCGATTTCCTTTTGTTCATGAATATTTCCTATAACACCAAAAGTAACCATAACATTTTTTTTTTTGTTTTTTAACCATCATAGACCTCTACTGAAAGGTAATCAAAATGATTGTGCAACAAATCAATCGAATGTCAAGGTGAATTTAACAAATCGTGTCAAAGGACAACGAAATTCAACAAAGGATGAATTTTATGTAATTAATGCACCAGAAAAAGTTCCCAATTATCCAAGAAAAAATAACAATAATAATTATCCAATTAGAAACAATAATAATTATAGAAATAACAACAATAATTATAATAATAATAATAATGATGATAACAATAAAAATGAAAAAGAATCATTTAATAATAATTACAAGAAAGGTGATGATGACAATTACAAATCACCGAATAAGACCAATAATAATGTTAATGTTAACGATATTCAAAATGGTATTAATTCAATGGCATTAAAGTCTACAATTAAGGAGAACAGTCAACCACAACAACAATCGCATGTTGCTATTAAAAGTCCAATTAGTGGATCCATAAGCCAATTGAAAGGCATCGAAACAATAATTCCACTGAGTGAATCAATCGTTGAAATTACACATGTATTTACGTCAACCATTGTATTTTGTCGTGTTATTGATAATCCAACACATGATATACGCTATAAACAGAATATTATTGATATTATTAAATATTCGGAGACAGCTAAAGGAATAGAAAAGCTACCAGCTCGTGATGAAATTGTTTTAGCAAAATATGATGATATATATTTTCGTGGTATTATTGCCAAAGTTGTAAGTGATACCGAAGTTAAAGTATTATTTACCGAATATGGAAATGTAGAAACAATTGGTTTACATGATTTAAAAGAGATTACCAACGATGATATAAAATATCGTCCACAATACGTTTGTCGTGCGGATCTCGATGGTATATGTTCAGCCGATTTGACGGCACACGAAAAGGAAATATCCGTAGGCTATCTAAACGAATTGGTGAATCAACCGTTAAGAATGGTTTATAACGGTACATTAACACGTAATGTACCAGTTAAATTTTATGTTCCATCAACCAATGAATGTATTAATGATACATTAATTGAATTAATTAAAAAACAATAAAGATAATGATACCAATAATAAAAATAATAATAATAATATAAATGAAACCATTCATTTCTCAAATTGTCAAATTTGAATTATTAGTGTAATTCGTATTGCCGGTTACTACTAATAATTAATCAATACTTCAATCACTGATGATTACATATTGTTTTTAATTTTTTACTGTCATAATTTTTGCTAACATTTTGTTTATTTTTTAACGTTTTAATCCTCTTTTTTTTTTTTTTCATTGGTCTTTATGATAATAAAAAAAAAAAAATAATCTAATTTTATATATTGATTATAAATTATAGATTGGTCATTTATTTTAATTTTTATAGCATAAATTAAAATTTTACAATCGAATACAACAACAAGAAGAGAGAAAAAAATAATGTTTTTTTTTTCAAAATTATAAGATATCCAAGACATAATACTATACAATACACTAAATTAAATTAAGATATATTCTATGATTGAATAAATAAATATCATGTTGTGTTAACTAATTAAGTTAATTTTTGCTAAATGCTATATTGCAAATAAATACAAAATAAAATAAAATAAAAATAAATATACTATAGATATTGATTTTAAAAGAACAGTTTGTATTTTATATATATAAATATATATGGAAAATACATGAAATAAAATAAAATAATTTAAAATGTAATGATTTTTTTTTTTGTGTTTTTTCTTTTGTATATATGCAGTATTAATTCATTAAAAATGATATTTTCCTGATAGATAAATCAAAATTAATTGAATACAATTCGAATAAATGAATTATATTTTTCTAGGTAATCGCTTTTAACCCTTAAGGATGTTACAAAGCTATATTACAAATTACAGATTTGGATATGTCGTTATATGATGAAAATCTATGCACATTACCCATAATCCAATGCATTTTGTTTGTTATAGGTTATGGTAACGAAAAATATAAAACATAAATTAATATTAAAAAAAAAAATAATATATATATTTATATATATACAATAAAATAATACATCATATAAACTTATATACATTATATATATATATATGTAAAGAGAATACAAAAAACGAACGATGTACCCTTAAATTAATAAATCGTTTAATTTTTTTTATAAGATAACACTTCTTATATATAATATATCTAATTAATTGTTTTCATTAATCTCATCTGTTACATGATCTTTTAAAATTCGTGTACGTGTTTCTGGTTGTAAAAGTGTTAATAAACCTGCAATTATAACACATATACCGCAAATAGTTGTCGGTATAAACCATGCAATTTGACCCTGTATCAATTGTAGATATGATAATTAAATTTTTGTTTTAAATTCCTAGGACTGTACACACACACACACAAAATTAATGAATTGTTATTAATGAAAAAATTACCAAAAAGTCTACAATATATGGGGCAGCAATTGAACCGACATGTGACCACATTGAACTTGTACCTAATGCTGAATTACGTATATCTGTTGGAAACATTTCGGCTGTATGTAATGTTACAATTGAATATACGGCTGTTATACCAAAACGTCCAAACATTGCAATAAATACAATCCAAGTGGTTAATTCTATATATATTTATATATATAGGTATAATAATATTATTCAAAATCATGATAGAAAAAATTGTATTGTTTAGAAGAATTTTTTTATATTAAAAAAAAAAAAACTCTACCCCTTGGTATCGCCAACAATATTAATAAACAAAATCCGGATAATGCAAACAATGAACATGCAGCATATTTTCGTCCAACATAACGTAATAATAAAATTGATGCTGTATATGCTAGTAAATCAACAGCACCTGTACTAGCAACATATACAATTCGATTAGCTGATAAATTATCCGCATTTAATGCTACCATATATATACATTAACAAATTGTGTTGTATTGAATCAATTATTAATTTATTAAGTTCTATATATACAATAATAAAAATGCATTATCCATTTATACCTGTAACATAATACGATAGAGCCGTAACACACCATGTAAAATGACAAATAAATGCCATACGTCGTAATTTTGATGGTCCATATAAAGTACCTAATTCACTAAATGAATTTTTAATTCGATAAAAAATCGATTGTTTTTGTTCAATTACTGTTTTTGTTTGTTTTGTTTTTTCCAATTTTGCAATTGCATCATCAATTGGCTGAGTAAATTCAATATCGGTTTTTTTCTTAAATACAATGCTATATGCTTTTTTATAACGTCCTTTGCTCAATAACCATCTTGGTGATTCCATAATAAAACTGTATATATAAATAAAACATTTTTTCCCATTAAATAAACATTAAATTTTGCTTAGGAGGATTTGTATATGACTTTGCCGTTTCATTGAATCACTCTTAAATTTCTAAAGTCTATTATATTCTGTCAATTGTTTAATCTAAAAACGAAATGCATCGAAAATTGGTAATTTTATTCAAACTAACGCAATTTATTTGTCGGAAATTATTTCATCTACTAATTTTATTGTTAGAAATTTGCCGCGTATACATTTTTATTATTAAGACGAATTATGTTTTGTCCTAAATTCAAAAATTCACGGGTTTAATTTTTATATCTACAATTAAAATCCTGATTGAAATTCCAAATACAAAAGGCGAAATCAAGCCCAATAAATTTCCGATTCTATATACTTACTAACAATATCCGAATAATAGAAATGATGGAATTGTTAATGATAATTGTAAATATCGCCATTCATGTATTAAACTAGCTAATAATGCTAATATTAACATACCAATTGGATAGGACATACCAAAGGCAATGCTCATCCATGATCGATAATTTACTCCAATATTTTCCGATACTATATATATATATATATAGAACAAAATAATCATAATATAAAACCTATTATTATTAAAAATGTATGCCAAATAAAATATATATGTATATATGTACATAAAGCAAATGCCGGATAATATAATCCCGATGATGATGAACCTAAGGCAACACGACCAATTAAAAATAGCCAATACCATGGTGATACCGTTGTCATTATACTGCCAGCAATATAAAACATACAACCAATTGAAAAACTTGTTTTACGTCCATATTTATCCGATAGTATACCAAATATTGAAGCACCACAAAATTTACCAAATGATACGGCAACTTGTACAGTTGTACGCCAAAAACTATTTTCACAAACAAGATCCCACTGTATTAAAAAAAAAACAGGAAACAATTTTGTTAATATCAAACGGTAATTAACCAAAAATACGGTTATTCTACTAACTTCTGGAACAATTGAAATATTATCATCACCATCATAATAATGATATGTACCATTTTTTTTTAAACAAGATACAAATGATGGTATTGGCATTAATTTAATATATTCAATTGCCTCATCATACGGCATTTCACTTATAATTCGATAATCATAATTTAATATTTGACAACCATCACCAAATCCTGTTCCTCTAATAGGAAATTATAAAAATATTATTATTAATATTAATATAATTTTGAATTGTGTATACTTTTTATTAGTTAGTTAGTTAAAAACTTTTCTATTCAAATTACTTACGTTGACGATATTGTTCGGATTTGTTCCGTTGTCCAATTTGCTAATTTTAATTCTGGTATCACACACCAATAATCATTTGGCATTTGTCCAATGAATACGTATGATGATACATGAAATCCATTTAGAATATTTGGTGTTGTACATAAAAAAAATAAAATCCTAAAAAAATAACAGTTTTTTTTTTTATTAAATTTTAATCTTATTATATAAAGTGTAAGTTAAGGATAATTTAAATAATTTCCATATTTAAAGAAAATAAAACCTATAGAGAATTTTGTATAAGGGAAATTTAGTTATAAATAGAATTGTCTAATTGTATCAGACACATTAAAATGTTTTTCAAAATATGATAAGAGCAACTGGATACTTTTAATAAAGTCCTTATAATTTTACTTAAATCATTTAATTATAAACATAAAAAAAAAACATTAAATTATTATCGGTTAATTAAAAAAAAAATAAATAATATTTGTAAATTTTAATTTGCTGGTTGTTTAAATTTTAATACATGTTTGTAATTCGCATATATATATATATATATTATTTAAATATTTACTATATATACGCATATTATATGCGATAAATTTTAAAATGTAGATATACGAACGTCATTAACACCTCTATCGATCGTATTTTATAAATATATTTTTACTGGGTGTTCTTTAAAATTATCTTTGATATGACTTTTAAGTTGAAATAATTCTATATAAGGATTTTTTTCTTGTTCTTTATAAATAAAATTAAAAAAAAATTTTAGCTATACAACCAACAATCTGGTTTTAGCGTCCAACAACAGCCTTCTGTTGTTGGTTTCTTAATTTATGTCTATTATACGGTGTCGGTAATTAGCCGTACGACCAACCGCAAGCGGATAATGCAACTCTGTGTTAAAATTCAGATTCGAAAAATAACCGAAAACACAAAACATATTTTATGCATTCAGTAGGATTCGAACCCACGACCCCAAAATTTTGTTAGAATTTTAGGTTGGCATTTTTAACATTTACACCACAGAGTTATTCTTGAACTTATAGGTCTTGATAATTCCATACGATTTGAGACTAAAATATTCGATTTTTGATTATTTATTGACAGTTTTTATACGATTTCAGACAGAAACAGTTTTTTTATATAATTTCTAAGATAGAAAGGAGAATAAAATTGATCCAATCGTGATGTGATTACTGTAAATTTTACAATTTTCAACCAATAAAATAATTAAAAGTCAATACATTTTTTGATAAACTACGGTTAAAATTGAAAATTTATTGACTTTTATTTGTTTTATGAATATGAGATTCGTGGATTATTCAAGAATTATCAATCTGGTATTAAAAATCTTTCTATATTGGCTGATAAGTTATAGAAATCTACGTTCCTTGGCATTTAAAAAAAAAAAATAAAACAATTTATCTAGTAAAACTACATTTCAGAAGCTATAACTCGGGATTTGAGGTGTGAATTATAATAAAGGATAGAATCGATTCTCTGTTTATATATACAGAATCGATCACTCTGTCTATATGTATAAAAGAAATCAAATAATAATAATAAAATCAAATATAATATTTAAAAAAAAAATTATCACATCATTAATAATTTAATTAAATTTATATATAAATAAATGTTATATAAATTCCTTTATAATTAATATAGTTAAATACAACTGTCGATTTATTCCATTTTTTATATACCATAAATTTTAAACCAAATAAATATAAATAAAAATCAATTTCAAGTATTTTATTCAATTTGCTTGTTAACAAACAAACAAAAAACAAAAATTGGCAATGAATTTATAGGTCATTATATATATAAATATGCAAAAATATTTATTTACTCTAATATATAATAAATATACATTTTTCTTTAAATTTTCACACCTTTATTTATATTTATTGCTGTATTGGCGGCGGATGAAGTTAAATGAATGAATGAATGGAAAAAAGAAAATGATTTACAATTTCTTTATTATATATATATATATATATATATATATATATATATATATATTTGATTAATTTTTTGATTGATTGAGATGTAATCTATATATAAAATGATTAAATTATAATAATATTATGATTAAATAATCATATATTTAACGTTATTTGAAGTCTATACTAAATTTTCAATTGCAAATATTTGGCGGTATGGTGAAATCAAACTGTTATTATTATATCGTTTCTATACACTTGTTTGATCAATCGAATGCGGACATTGCGAAGATATACATTTTGATTGCAATTTTTAATTCATAATATATAACATTATACGAGTAAAAATAATTTAATATTCTAAAATTGTTATTTCATTTCCATTATCATATTTATTAATATATATTTTTTTGTATGATAAAAATTTTAATTATAATATTATATATTTATATATAAAATTAAGTGTAAAAAAAATATTTACAATAATGACCTTAACCTTCATGCATTGTATTTTATAATTTTAAATATATATTTATAAATTTATGGACATGTTTTTTGTTTTTTATTTTGAGCAGAAAAAATATTAATTACAAAAAATTATTAATTAATTACTATCTACTATCAATAATTGATTTATAATACCTTTTATACATTATATATGGTAGATAATCATAATAAATTTTTTAGCTTTACAACTGACAAGTGGTTTTCTGGTTTTGTCCCAACAACAGAACAGACGTTGTTGGTTTCATAATTTGGTTGATTTTACGGTTTCGGTAATTATGACTGAGTACGACCAACCGCATGGGAAAATATGCAACATTGTGTGAAAATTTAGATTAAGAAATAACAAAAAAAAAACACATATAGATTTTATGTCTTCGCAGAAGGATTCGAAAAACCAGGACTTCAAAATTTCATAAGTATTTTAGGCTGAGGGATTTTTTTTTGTTAACCCCAACACAACAGACAGAAGCAGTCACAATACTTTTGTTATTATATATACCTTTTAATATCATTTAATGTAAATTGTTTGAAAAAATATTTGAAATTTAATATCCATATATGTATGTTGACAATTTATTTTTAATTTGTGTTAAGTTTTATAATTTTATATTGCTATATATTATATTATATGTTTAAAATATATATTTATTATAGTATTTATATAATGTTTAAATTAAACAAATTAAATTATAATAATACAAATTAAATTCAAACAATATAGCTTTATATGTATAGACTTTTATCTATATGTTTCTATTTATATAGTTTAAATACCATGAATTCTGTATATTCTGTGTAAATTGTATAGAATAAACTATTTAATTAAGGTTTTTATTTATAGCTTTTCCAACAACAGAATCTAAACGAGAAATTGCAATCAATTATTGTATTATATTCCGGATGAAGAAAGTGTCAGTGTAATTCTAAGAAAAAAAATATTCTATGTATACAAACATTGAATTCATTTCATTTGGGGGTTTTTCATATATCTTATATATGGATCTGTATTGATTTTTCTTCTGATTTTATTTGATTTTAAGATTTTAACCCAATAATTACTTTTTATTTTCACTTTATTTTGAATTAACACATGAACCGTTTTATTTCGCCATTTCAAAGTAAATATTGATTGTTTTATTTACCATTAATTACCCATAAAAAACTTCACTATATATATAGAACAAAACTTTAATATTCTTCAACAGTTCTTCAACAGATCATAAAATACAAATCAAATTTAAAAATAACTATAACTATATTATAATGTTAAATTAGGTTGAATTAGGCTCCGTGTATTTTCTGCCATTTCATATATAGTAAATTTTTGAAATATAAATCCGGAAAAATTGTTCTTTTATTTGTTTTGATGAGTATTTTATATTTAATTATCTTTATCCTTTAAAGCTACGGCAATTAAGAAAACTGAAAACGAAAACGAAAATTAAATATCTCAAAAATTTTCGTTGTCAAATATAGATTTCATATAAACCACACGGGTGGGCAACCAAAGAAACGAAAACGAAATGTAAATATTTTTCGTTGACGACTACTTAAAATTTTAGTTTTGATTCTATAATTTTTCGTTTCTTTTAAACTTCGTTGCTCGTATCGTTCTCAAATGATTTTTTTTTATCAAATATTCATTTGATTTTGTTTGTTGATTAGTTTTGTTGTGCTGTTTTGCTCACCGAAAAATTTCTTAATTGCCACACATCACAGAAAACTGAAAAAATTTTCGTTTCGTTATCAGTTTCGTTTTCGTCTTAATTGCCGTAGCTTAATCAAAACAATTATACTATATAAAAAATATATGTAAAAGACCTAAATCCATAATAAAGCGGGTTAATTTAATTGATCATCAACAAACTCCTAGTAAACTCCTATCAACAAACTCCTAGTTTTACAGTACTTAAAATCTTATGTACTATATGCATTCAAATATTTAATTTATATAATAACCAAAAATCTGTTGTTTGATTTCTATGGGTGGAATCGGTGCGGTTGAAATCGTGCGATAAGAAAAACCCTTTTCAAATATTCCAATTTTTAAGTTATATACAAACATTTAAAATATAATATTAAATAAATTAATTAATTGAATTAGGCAAATATGGAAATTAAGTGATTTTATCAATTTGATTTTTATAGTTACATTTCAAAAACAAGTTGATTTATATATTTATAAATTATATCTTATATATATAGTACATACAGCTAGAGAAATATCACTTTAATTCAAACGGAAAAAAAAATATAAAAGATTATTGAATGGAAAAATCTAAAATGTATATGAAACGATTTAGTTTGTTTAGTCAGCGTTTTTTTTTTTTTTTAATAATAGAAGATTTAAATCAATCCGCATGATATGATTCATTCAATAGTTTATTTTATGTTTTTAAATAATCCCAACATTTATCAGAATTTATATATTATATATCGATCGATATTAACCAAAATATACCTAAATATGATTATAAATATATATATATTTCAATTTAAAGATATGTTTTTTTTTTTGCGTTCTATATAAATTCGTATAACCCAGTATAACGTATATCATATATAATATAATTATATATATGCGAATTCATGCATAAAAAATAAATTATTTTTAGAATATTATTGTATATTGCATATATCATCATCAGTTATATTTATAAATGCCTTATTATGCAATAATTATTTGCATATTTTCTGTGGATGTCTATATAGAAATGTGCATAAAAGTTCATATTTCTGATGCGTATGTATAAAAATAAAAAAATACTAATAATTAGAAATAAGTAAAAATTATTTACGATTCTATTCTATCATTATACATACACCGCGTATATTTGTATATATAAATAACATATATTTAGCAAAGGTTTGCATATAATATTAAAATATAAATTAAAAAAAAAAAAATAATTCGTTTATTATGCGGTTAAATCGAACTGCATATTAATAACTATTTATTATTTACATATTTATGTTGGTATAAATTCCTTAAAGAATTGCAGAATTGCTCGAATATCTTTACATTACACAAAACAAAAAAAAAACTCTATATATTAGATTTATGCGAAATTTAATGACAAGCATTTACAGGGAAAACCTGTAATTGGATATTTATTTTACTATATTGAAGTTCTAATTTGATTTGAGTTATTTGTTATTCTATATATATATAGAATATTATGAAAGAATATATTTTGGCAATTAGTTTTTGGCGTTCGACAACTCCCTTCCTATAGTGTTGGCTTCATGATTTGTTACTTTTTACGATGTCAGTTTACTTAAGACCATAAGACCAACCGCATGAGGGAAAAATAATCACCTCTGTGAGTGAAAATTCATTTGAAATTCGAAAATAACCGAAAATAACCGACAATAAAACACAAATGTCTTTAGAATTATTATAAGAGCGCTGCACGACCCCAAAATTTTGTAAGAATTTTACGTTGGACTTTTACTTTTGGCAACTTCACTGCACCGATAGAATAATAAAAAAATTAAAAATTACATTCAAATATATATTTTGTTTAGCCATTTCACGTACTTTTTTTATTATGACATATTACATAATATAATAAATATTGATTTGATGATCAATAAACAAAAAATTTTTATATATACGTTTACAAAACAAATGGAATGAATTAAATGTTCGTATACTTTCGTATATAATGAAAGTAAATTTTATATGCATTTGCTAAAATTTATTTATATATTGGAAAATTAAAACAAATAATTTGAATGTCATTGAACGCGATATATTTGTATATATGTATATAATTAAATTGTAAAATTTAATGCTTTTATTTTCAATCAAAAAAAAAATGTTTCTTATAATTTGACGGGATGGTGGGGTTTTAATTAAAAAAAACGTTAATTGTTAATCCATCGACAAAATAGTACGGATTCAATTAAAGGAATATCTATAAATCTTTTATTTACATCTCACTTTTCAACATTAGCAACTGCATTTTTGATAAAAACAGTTTTATATATATATATAAATAACTCTTATTTATTTCATTATATAAAGATTATTATAACTATTTATATATCATATATATAGTTAAATTGCGGCTCGTGTCGTGGACATTTCCATTGATTTGTTTGAAAAATGAATATTGAATTACGCATATTATTGTGATTGTGTCTATATATATATATATATATATATATATATCAATTTTTTTTATGACACATTTTATTTATAAATATTTAAGAGGACTTTGACAAACAACTTTGATGAACTAAGAAGAATTTTAATATAATTTATATTGGAAAAATTATAAATATTAATCATGATATAGTGTATGTACAAAAATACAAAAAAGAAAGAAATTTTCTTTTTAAATATGTTAATATTAACTTTTAACTTTTTTTTCTTTATTGATTAAAATTATATTTAATATTTATTTATTGTATAGTCGATTTGAATTTTTTGTAGGGCATAGGCTATCTATAATTTTTTCTTTTAAAAGATATGATGCGTATATATAAAAAATGAATGAATGAATCAATGGTCATTGAATGGATATAATAATCCGAATTTATTATTTATTATTGTATGATGATCATTAATAGTTTATTGTTTTTGATTATAAGCTTCTTTTTTTTTTTGTAAATTAATCTTTAATATAATAATAAATCGATACAGAATTAATTTTGATGTAAAAAAACGCTGGTGGAATCCAGCGGAAAATTAATTTGTTCACTCGAATATTTCAGACACACAAAAATATAATATTTCGTTGTATACAAAAATTTCTTGTTTAAAAATGTAATTTTTTTTTTTCGCAATATATACTGTAAATAAATAGATTTGGCCCGAATAATTGCAAAAAAAAAAAAAATTCATATATAAACAGATGTTTGATCTCTGGCGATGGTCATATATATGAAGTCATATACAACAAGAACCTTTAACAAAATATTTGATTTTTTATTTAAATATAACTTGTTTTTATTGTATATATATAGAATTTGTATAACCAGTTCAATATTTAGTGTTTTTTTTTTGGTTTGTTGCACAAAAAATTACAAAAAGAATACGTACACAAAACTGAAATCGGATCTTCTATTATATATCTTCTTAATTTTAGCAACATCTTTGAAACAAATGCGACCATCAATTTGTATATAAATAATTTATTTTTGGTATATTTTATTTGCACGTATATCCATTCATTTTAAATTATTCTATATACATTTTTACTTTATATATTATAAATGTCAATTTTTCCTCTGATATATATTAAAAAATATTAATTGTATGAATAAGTATGTAATTAAATAATTTATTTATACGACTTATTTAAATTAAATGTTATTTACATAATTTGTTTGAATTTACTGAGATGAGATGAGATTTTCTTTTTTTGAAGTTTATGCCCACAATTTTAAAATATCCGTTTAAATATTTAATATATTTTTTTACACATTTATATTTCTGCAATCAATTGACGAGATGTACAATAATTATATTATGTTTTTTAAATGATGATAGTATATAATTAAGAAAAAATATTAAATTATATAATAAAATTTAGAATATTAATGCAATGAAATTGAAATAATTGTTGTTTATAAAGTAATTATGTATATATATAATTTGTATATATGCGTCGCTTCTTCAATTCGGATAAAATATTTGAAGAAAATAAATTTGTGAAAATTAAATTAAAAAAGAAAAATTGTAACATAAAATGATAAAATGATTTTGTGGGATGTGCAAAAAAAAAAAAAAACATATTCGAAATGGATGCGAAAAATTTTATTAAATTTTTAAACACATAAAAATTGTTTTATTGTCATTTATTTGATACATTTCTTGAGGATTCAGAAATTTTTTTTTACAAAAAAATTCGAATATGTTTTTGAATTTTATGTATTTTGAACAGAGAGTGAACTCTTTTTACTTTAAAGAACATTTTACTTTAAAGAATATTTTATTTTAATAAACCTATTACTTTAAAGAATATTTTACTTTAAAGAACATTTTACTTTAAAGAATATTTTATTACTATAAATATACAACCAATGGAATTTTATCTATATTGACAATATACGAAACAAAATTTTAATCGTTTTATACATATATATAAATACAATTTATCGCATGAGAGATTTCAAATATTTTCTATAATTTGTCATTTCTGAATTCAATATTTTCAATATCTATATAATATTTATCAGAAATATAAACAAGCAATAAAAAAAAAACAATTCAAATAATAATGGCAAAAAAAAAATAGTTCTCATAATGAATTTTAATTTAAATGAAGACAGAGGAATATAATTAAAATTATATATGTATTATAATATATAACTATATGAATATATTAATAATATTATTCTATAGATAGATATTTAATATAATGGAAATTTATACAAAAATATAGAGATTGTAATTATAAATTTATCTATTTTATATAATAAAAAAAAAAAAAATACAACAATAGATCTTATAACAAAATAAATCCATATATGTTTTTTAAATGCAATTAAAATCATTTCAAATTTTCAATATGAGATAAATTTTTTGTTTTTTTTTTTCAATCGATAATGATTAAAAATTTGCAATTGATTAAAAAAATAATTCATGCATATAAAAAAAAAAAAAGATCGCAAATATTGACAATGATGAAAATTTTTTATGTATTTTATTTTTTTGCATACCAAACCCATTTTCCGCCTGATCCAATTTTTTCCAATTGTTCAGTTATAATTGTTTTTAAATAATTTTCATTATCGTTGCTATTCAATAGATTAACATTATTATTATTAATATTATTATTACTATTATTATTATTTAAATTATCACTATTTTTATTTTCAATAATATTTAAATTTTTTTCATTCATCATATTCCATATAATATAATAAAAAATAAAATAAAAAATATAAATTCATGTATATTTAAAAACAAAAAAAAAAAACGCACGATTTTTATTTTATTTTCCACTTTTTTACAATTTCTTAACAAAAAAATATCAAAACGAATTTTCACAAACTCTCACGAAATATATCATAAACACAATAAATTATTTCTAAACTATATATTCAAATTAAATTTAGAATGATTTGGAAATTTTCAATATATATATTTGAATTTTCCACTTTAAAAATATATATAATATAATGAATTTTCTCTTCTACCGATAATGTCCGGAAAAGAACAACTTTTCATAATGAAAAATGGCATCAAACTAAATTCTCATCTAAACTATATAATCTTTTTTTTTTAAACATTAACTGTATGTGTACATATTCTAAATACTACTATAATAAAAATACATTCAATAAAAACTCATCATATATATGTATATAAAATATGCAACGGACTTAAAACTGACGACGTTATAATATACGTGATATATTTATTTATATAACTAAAAACTTGTTGATTATTATTATTATTATTATTAGTGTAAATGTATTTAATTTTTTAGCCGCATATATACTATCATGTTTTGCTAAATATATAATATTAAAATAATAATAAAAACCATTAACAAGGAAAAAAAACAATATAAACGTTTATTACCAAATTATTGGACATCGAATTGTTTTTGATATATATAAATATAAATATATATGTGTTATGAGTACCTATCTATTATATGTATATATTTATGGCTGATAAAAATTCAGACTCATGTATGGTATATATATACAGAATTATTAATAACTGTCCTATATTATTGCTATAAAGTCAACTCTTTTTTTATACGGTACGTAACTGACGAAAAACGGATAAAAAAGAGATATGAAATCTATATAGTAAAATTGAAGATGTGGTCCAATTTTAAAAACGTTGGAAGAAGAAACAATATTTTTTTAAAATACAGTTTTAATGAAATACCGAAATAACATAAATATTATATTAGAAACTATTGCAAAATTCTTGTAAAATAGTAATGTGAAAAATATATTCTTTATTCTTGAACTGTTTGAAAATTCGTGTAAAAAAAGAGTTGGAGTATATAAATAGATAGATATTTATAGACTGCGGCTAATCGATTATTTTTTTTAATATTAATAATTATGTAATAAAAATAAACCAGAATTAATTTTTTCAAAATGTATTATACATTTAAAGAATTATTTTTAATTATATATACAATAGAAAATCAATTAAAACAATTTTTTTTTGTTTTAATACTTTTTTTTTTATTTTACATATAAGGTTAAATCAATTTGATTATTATATAATATATACTAATAGAAATAAGATAAATTAAAAAGATTAAAAAAAGAAAAGAAAATAGTAAAGTATATAAATTGGAAATGACGTTGGAAATGATATTATTTTTAATATTAATTGAAAATTAAATCTAAATATAACTGATTTATTTTTTTTTTATTTATATATAAATATAATTTGTTTGATGAATGAAGATTTACGTAATAATTGCACATATATTTAATATATACAAATCATATAGAGAAAATTTTATTGCTATTTTACATACGTATATGATTAAACTTGACCTGATGATCGACAAACGATAAAGGATATTCTGCGAAACGAACATTGCATAAAAATAAATGGTTTTCGATCAAAATTTTCCGGAAAAGGCAAACCAAAAAGTAATAGGACAAATTTTCATAGATACATCTTTGGAAAATCGGCTATATTTTAAATCATTCAACTTATGAGAAATCAAATATTAATAAATTAAATTTATAAAGAATTTTATGTTAAATTATACAAAGAAAATTGAAGCAAAAACTATGCGGGTTTAATTGGAAAAAAAAAACAAAAATAAATTTGGGAAATTGCACATTTTCGGGAAAATTTTATTTGAAAATGTTTTTTCTGTGGATAATCAATTGATTCGTATGCATGTACCTTTCAGAATATTCTATCGTTTTCGGTTTTATCAGGCCAAATTCTCTTATACGTTCCGCCGCCACTGCAGACTATATGAACGATTTAGGATAACTTTATTTATCATTTTTGCCGATATATGGATCAGGCGGAATACTATATATAATTTAATTCAAATATACATGTATGTTTTTGTTTATATACATTCAGTAATTGAATATATATATATCTATTAAATAATACATATAACAACACTTTAAATGATATTTAATGATATTTAATGAGCAGAATATTTGGAAATTATCATAATGTACGTACCACTCACAATCAGTATTTGTATATATATAGATTAAAAAACAAAAAGGTGTTTGAAACTGTTTTTTTTTTAACCAAAATATATTTATTTATATATATATAACAACAATTTAATAAACTCGCATATATTGAAGTGTTTCAAAATAAGATTATTATATTAATTTTTTTATTATTCTCTATATAGAAAATATACAATAGATATCAAATCATATAAAATTAAATGAATTGAAAATTTATAAAGGCCGTTCGAGATATACAGGCATAAGTTACGCAAAAAAGTGTTTTATTTTTATATATTTAATTTAATAAGCAATTCTTTTAATATTACCAAAAAAATGAACCAATTTGAAATTGTTTTTAATAATAAATTTATTTTATAAAAATGTTGATTTCATTTCATAACTCAATTAATATATCCGAAAATATATAATAGATTATTATATATATAGAGTGATGAAATTCATATACATTAAATTATTTATAATAAAATCATATATTTCAAATATAGAATATTAAAAATTATGAAAAAATGAATATTGTAAAAGATAAAATTGTAAAATATATAAATTAATTTAAATATATTAACACAATAATAAAATGGTTTATAAAAATCAGAAGATAAAGCCCTTTTCAAATCATAAATTGTGTATATTCAGAAATTACCTTATTATTGGTATATAGACTCTTATAAAAAATATAGATAAATACCCTTACGATTTCGTATATTATATATAGAGTATAGATAATATAATATTTAATTATTTATATAGTTTTAATGGGTCACTCGCGTATATATTTTACGAGTATAGATAAAACAAAAAAAATATGTACCTCAACAGTGTCCCATAGTTTTATAGTATTTTTCCACCTACTTATCCTTCTGTTAATCATTAAATAACTAGCATTTCTTCCTATCTAAAGACTCATCCACCAAAAGTGCAATTCATATATATAGACAATCATTAACGATTTACTTATCCGATTAGAATTTTTACGATTAAAAACAAAAATATATTGAATTGATTGTTTTTTGTGAATTTTAGCCTGATAGTTCTGTAAAATGATATTATTTGGTAAAGGAAAATTTTTTAAATGTAAGTTTCCAAGAAATGTCAGGTTCATCCTAATCAAATAAATTTAATATACACACATAATTTCTTGATTATTATTATTATTATTATTTTATTATCTCTATCATTATTGAATCATTATATATGATGGAATAATTCATATATTGATAATAATAATAATCTATTTTGGGTAATAAAATAAAAAGAAAACAAACGTGAACATATCGCAAATAAACAAAAAAAAACTGTGTTCAAAGGTTCAATTTATATGATGAGATATCATAAAAATACTACTTTTGTATAAAATTACACGCGGAGATAAAAGAAAAAAAATTAATAAAAATATTGATTTTTCACAGGAAAATTTTCAAAATTTATATATATACGGATTATTAAAATGGGGTTCATAGGTTTTCCGTATATAGAGTTGAATTTATTAACTATAAATATATATTTATTTATTGAACATAAAATATAAATTTTATAAATAAATTATAATTGCAATTATATGAGATAAAATACAGTAAAAAATCAATGCGGATATAGCTTATATACATTAATTAATACATCAATTATAATATATAATAGAGATTATATAATATAATATCGGAATTAAATTTAATTTAAAAATAAACGATGTTTTTTTTTTATATAACATTGAAGTTGTTGGACGAATCGTAAAAAAATTACATAAATCTATTGATAATATAATCTATTTTACAACAATATTCAGTAATATAATTCAACAATTATTATTATAATAAAAAAAAAATAAAAAAAAATAAGATAAGGATAAGATTAGTGAATTATAATATAGTGCTCTAGAGCTTCTTCTGTATACAGTGTTTCTTCTGTATTTTTCAAAAAAAAAAAATAAAATGATAATATTAATTTAAGTGTTAATTTAACATACAAAAAAAAAATACAGATAAATTTAGCCAATAATCAATATTGAAAATTAAATTTTGATCTATATAGTAAAATTTTTTTAAAATAAAATTAAATTATCATTAAATGATGAAATAAATAAATAAATGCGTTTAGTTGTTAAAATTATCTTTAAATTATTGGTTATCGTACTTTTGGTATATAAATTAATAAATAAATATTCATTAATTTTTGGGAATTTTTATATATATAATAAATCTTTAAGAAAATATATAATAACATTATTATATACATATAGGAAATATTGATTAGATTTTTTTAAAATATATGTCACGCACTTTATTTATATGTATTTATATAATAGTGCAAAAAAATACATTTTCATTTTCAAATGTACTTGTGTATTTTTATCTTTATCTATTTTCTATATTAAAATATTGTTTTATTTTTCATGTAATAAAATTATTAAATTTATAATAATTTATTTATTTTCATTCGTAAATATAAATTGTCGCAATATATATTTATTTAAAAATGTTATTGTTCAATAGATAATTTTTAATTTAATTGTGAATTTAATTGGAATAGTGACACAATTTATATAATTAATAATAATTTGTATTCAATTTTTTTTTTATTGTTATAAGAGGTTGTTATTTTAATTTGGAAAAAAAGTATTCTTTATTGCAAATTATCAACAACCTTTTACATATATTTTTATTGAATATAGTAACAATATTTGGTAAAAACAATGTTCAACAATGAAATACAATTATAATATGACAATACGATGTGATAAATACGGTGTTCGATGTGATGTGATGTGATGAATGCGAAGTATAATAATACGATGTGATGAATACGATGTATAATAATACGATGTGATGAATACGATGTATAATAATACGATGTGATGTATACGATGTATAATAATATAGTTGAATCGGGATACGATAACTACGATACGATGATTATGTGATGAATACGATATATAATAATACGATGTGATGAATACGATATATAATAATACGATGTGATCAATACGATGTATAATAATACGATGTGATGAATACGGTGTATAATAATACGATGTAATGAATACGATGTATAATAATACGATGTAATGAATACGATGTATAATAATATAGTTGAATCGGGATACGATAACTACGATACGATGATTATGTGATGAAATGCAATTTGATTCGGGATACGATATTATTTATACAATAGCCGAATGGCGATGTTGTATTAATATGTATCGTTTAAGGTGAACTGATATGTAGTCAATAGACGATGCAATATCAGCGGAGGTTGAATGAGGAATGAATATGCTGGATTGATATTATTTATACAATAGCCGTGGCGATGTTGTATTAATATGTATCTTTTGGATATTTGGATAAACTGATATGTAGTCAAGTGACGATGCAATATCAGCGGAGGTTGAAACTCAAGTGATTTTAATTGCAATTTCGCTATGGTTTATATAGTCGGCTAGCGGTACATTAATTATTATTGCTTATCATCGTGCGCATTGTTATAATTTATATAAATGCATTGGCGTTGTGTAAATATTACTATTGTTTATTAGTACTATTGTTACCATTATTATTAATAAATGCATAGGCGTCGTATTATATTGTTTAAAATTTAATATTATAGTTCCGTAATATTTTTTATGTATATATAGAATAAAAAAAAAAATTAATATTCACACCATACTAATTAAGATGTTCCACGCAAAATACATATAGTGTTAATTAAATTTTGTGGAAATGAACTGAATAAAAAATTAAAAAAAAAACAATATAAAAAAGAAAAAAAAAAAATGTCACCTACTAATACCGTAAATATCATCGATTATAACTCAAATAATCAACATCAATCGAATACAGACATTATAAAAACAGAAATATTCGATGAAATTAAACGTTTAGGTAATGGAAGTACAAAATTATGGTAAGGAGTTTTGATTATTACATTATTTTATTGTACACAACTCGGTTTATTATTCGGTAGTTTTGAAATTTAAATTCACTTATTTTATTTTGATAATTTTCCCCGAGATTAAGAATGGGTTTCAAAATGTGTTTTAATTAGTTTTTTTTACAAATTTGCGAGGATATTTTATTTTATAGTTATATAATTGTATTTTACACAATAATATAAGAAAGCTTTGTTTAATTTTTTTGTTATTTTCATAATGAAATTATCAAAAAATATTAAAAAAAAAAAAAAATAAACACATTGACAAAATTTTGTAAAATTTACAATAATAATAATAATAATGAATGACCATGAAATTGAATTTGATGTAATAATTGTTGGTGCTGGTCTTTCCGGTCTGGTTAGTGCCTATCAAATACTTAAAAAAGAATCAACATTAAAGCTATTAATATTAGAACAAAATTCATGTATTGGTGGTCAAATATTAACATTAACCAATAATCGAAATGATGGAAATACGAATGACGATGACGACAATGGGATTGAATTGGGTGCTAAATGGTTTAATGCCGATCAATATCATATTGTTAATTTATGTAAACAATTAAATGTACCAATATTGAGAAAAGAACAATTAAGTGAAAATCTTATACGTTTGTGGGACATTGACCGGGATCGTTGGAGTATTTTGGCAAAATTTGAATTAAAACGTTTTTTAAAATATCTAGATTTAATATCAATAAAATATTATCCAGGAAACAATATAGAAATGAATCGATCCATAACAATGGAAACATTTATATGTAAGCGATTATTATTTAATTCTGCACGAAATGTTATACGAATATTGGTACGAGTGTCAACGGGTCGAAAAACTCATCAAATTTCATTGGATGAATATTTAACAATTTGTAATGGAACGTACGGTGCAACAAATCAATTAAATTGGTATTTTTTAAAAAAATAAATATCTGCTGTATATATTATTCACCGTTTTAATTAATATATATATATATATATAAAGTATAACAGGTACAGGTAAATTATTTAGTGTATATCCAAATTTAATGGTGATCGTAAAACAATTAGAATCAAAAATTAACATCAATTCAAGTATTCGGTTAAATACAAAAGTTATTAAAATTGAAAATAATGAACATTTTGTAACGGTGCATACATTAAATGAAAAAATATATAAAAGTTTAATAGCAATAATAGCAATACCATCGTTAAACATTGAATTAGATATTGAATTTCAACCGGCAATACCGAAACAATTTCATAATCCAATCCATTTAGGGAATATTCTAAAATGTACATCATTCCGAGCAAAATATTTTAATTCATTTTGGAAATTATTTGGATATTCTGGTTCTGTGATGTCAACAACACAATCAAATTCACATTTATTATGTTGTGAAACAAAACCAAAAACAATTTCAGGAATTTTATATCATCATTGTGTTAACGTATTAACACATGATTTAAATGATGATAATAATAATGACATAAATGGTGATGAAGTGGATCGGGAAGATGATGATTTAGATATTATCGACGATGATGAACAATTAAAGGAAAATATTAAAATAAATATATTGAATAGATTGAAAATAGATTTTGGTAATTATATGGATATACCAATGGTGGTGGAAAAATTTAATCATAAATTATGGATGGAATGTGCATTAACAAAATTTCCACCCATAACAAAACCATGGAATCGTATTGTATGGTCATCAACACATACCGCAACCATTTATCGGGGCTATTTAAATGGAGCCGTTCAAAGTGGAATGCGAGCGGCTGTTTTGGCATTATTGCATATACGACCACAAACAATTCAATGGCAAGATATTAATGATATTCAATATGCAATGGTTGTTAAACCACAAATAAATTTTATTCAAATTTTAACAAGTTCATTGAATCTCTATAATGGTTTAATTTATTCGTTTACAATACCAATTATTTCCTATTTATGTTACACAATCGGTAAATTCATTCGATTTAAACGATGTTTTAAATAATGTTTTGTATGTGTGATTAAACAAATTAATTATATGTAAAATATAATTTCAAGTTCGATTGTATTATTTTAACACTATTTCCTATATCTATTATTGTTAATATACATATTGATAATTATTTATAAATAATATAAAATGAGTTTTTTTTTTAATAAATTGATCAATTTTCCAATTTCGTGTATATAGGAAATTATTTTTTATATGTATGACACCGGCCATATTAAATGGGTTACATGTTTCATCGTATGTATTTTTAGGACAAATGCCAGAAAATTTAACATGTATTATACCAACGTTAATGGATTCCAATAATTGGAATTATGATTTAATTAAAAATGTTTCAACAAGGTATAAATTTGGTTAATAAAAGTACATATGAATGCGATTAAATAATTGATTTATTATAATTATTTCTTTAAGATCGATTGATAATAAATGTAATATACGTAATCTAAATTATGATAATGTTAGTCAATTAACAAATTATGATGATATAATGAATTATGTTGATTCACAGCCAATCGAAGAAATCGGTTGTTTATCAATGAACAATAATTTTTTTTATTATGATAATCGAGATTATTCAATTGTACCAGAAGTAATGTATAATATATATATATTAATATAGATAGTAAAATAAACATAAAATTTTCCGTATATAGTGGGATTTAATTTGTGATCGTGAAGTTTTACGTTCAACTGTTCAAGTTGCATTGGCATTAGGTAAATTTATTGGTGCATTTATATTTGGGATTATATCTGATAGGTATATATACGTTTAAATCGAATAAATATGAAACCATTTTTTTTCCAATTGTTTATTGTATTTCATTTGAACAGATTTGGCCGAAAAACAAGTGTTACTATATCAAGTGTTTTGTATATGATAAGTGGTCCAGTGGCTGCTTTTACAAATGAATATATAGTCTTTTTATTGGCAAGAGTTGGTCTTGGTATTGCCGGTTCAGGTGTTTATCATTCAGCATATACAATTTGTATGTACAATTTTTTTATTTTTAAAAATAAAATTTAATAATAATAAAATTTCAATTATACAGTAACCGAATTTGCCGATACAAAATATCGATCAAGTCTAAGTATATTATTTAGTGTTTCATATCCAATTGGAATGCTAATATTATCAATAATTGCATATTTAATACATCCATGGCGTTACCTTCAATTAGCCATATCAGTACCGGCATTTCTATTAATCATTCATTACTTGTGAGTATATATATTTTAAACGCAATAACGAAAATATACAAAAAAAAACTATATGTTTGAATTGAAATGAATAATTGAGTGTTTTAGATGAATCCCCTCGATGGTTAATCAGTAAAGGAAATTTAAAAAAAGCGTATAAAATTGTTTTTGATAAAAAACTTGAATATGTACCATCACCACCAGCGTCAGTAGTAGTGGGAATGTCAACGATAACATCAACGACAACCAACACGACCCCCAACACAACGAATACAACAATAGATGCTGATAATGGACAGAACAAATCACATAATAAATGTAGTAAAAAAATTATAAAATTATTAAAAATAGGATTCACAGAGCTTATAAATTTATATGGACCATCAAGATTACGTAAACGTTTATTAATTTGTCATATAACATGGTTTGTAACAGCATTATCATATTATGCAATTGGTATGTAAATTGAAAAAAAAAACAATTCTTTTCTATAATATTAATTGCTATAAATATATTAATATTTTATTAGCATTAAATGGAAATAATTTTGCGGCTGATTTGTATGTTTATGTTGCGTTAACTGGCCTATTAGAAATACCTAGTTATATAATACCAACGATTATGTTTAAATGGTTAGGACGTAAAGCGGTATCAATAATATTATTTTTTTTAGCTGGTATTGCATTATTATTAATCCTAACAATTCCACAAGGTAAATAATGAGAGAGACAGAAAAACAAATTCTTTAAAAATGATATAATAATAAAAATAAAATTTTTCAACATTTTCTCGGTCGTTAGAAAATACAACGGCAATAATTGCTGTAGCTATGATCGGCCGTACTTGTATCAGTTCAGTATTTGCCGTTATTATTTTACATACAGCCGAATTATTTCCAACAAAATTAAGAAATTCAGCTATTGGTACAAATTCAACAATGTCACATGTTGGTTCAATATCAGCTCCATATATTGTTGATTTATTGGGTACCATAGGATGGTTTATACCGACAACAATTTGTGGTGTTGCCTCGATATTTGCCGGTCTATTAGTATTTTTATTACCCGAAACAAAACATTGGGAATTAAAAGAAAGTGTTGAAGAAGAAAATCATATAAATCGGTAACGAAAGATAAATTTTCATTTATAAAACATGTATAATAAAATAATTCTATTTTTTTTTTAATTATAATGAAAATGTAATAATAATTATAATTGTAATAATAAACAATATATTTAAAATTTTAAATGTATGAGCTCTAATTTAAAATTTCCATTTTTCAGTTTTTGTTAACTTTTTCTTGTTTGTTAAAACAAATTTATTGGATAATTTTGATTAAAAGAAAAATTCAATAGATTTTCCCACACAATATAGAAAGGACTGAAAAAAAATGAAGAGTTTTATAGCCATTAGATTTCAATTCCCAATACAATTCTATAATAAATATAAATGTTTTTACTTATTAATTATTTATCAATATATTCAAATCCTGATCTATATGTATTTGTAAAAAAAATAATTAATTAAAAAACCAATAAAAGTTATTTCAAATGAATTCCATATTCAAATAATCGTATAAAAGTTTTACATCGCAGTTTCATAGGAATACATATTAATAATCATCAAAAGAAAATTAATAACATTCGAATGGTTTTTTTTTAGTTTTAATAATAAATAAATTTATCAAAGTTTTATACTATTTTCGAAGATGGAAAATTTTATATACGGAACAAAAAAAAAACGAAACACAAAAATTATTAATACGAGTAAAAAAGCTTTATTATACAAAACAATTTAAATGCTTTTTGTGTGTTGTTTGTTTTTATAAAGTTTTCATTTAAATTTTCATTTAAATTTTCATTAATTATTTTTTCCGTAAAAAGAAATCTTCTTATAATAAAATTTAGGTGGAAAAATTCAATTTTTCGTATTCTAAACAAAAAAACGAACGAATCAAATCTTTTTATATTACGAATTTTAGCGATTTTTCTAAATCAATCATAAATTGATAAAACCTCATTTTTTACTTGTGATAATCTTTGAATAGGATTCATAATCAATCATTCCTACACGATTTATTTATTAAAGATTCACCTTGTTTTTGAGTTCTGTAATTAACACAAAAACAATTAATTAATCATATAGAATTCAAACTAAATGAATTTATTCACTTGTTCCGGACTCAGATAGCCCAAATTTTCTGGAATCAAAATGTTTTATGGGTGTATTATATATATATATATATGAACTGTCTATAAATACAAATGATGATATATACTTATCAATTATTTTGTGTATTTTTCTATATAGTATAAATAAAATAAATATTTAAAATAAATAAAATAAATATTTAAAAAAAAATGTCTGTGTCTGTCTCGTCCTAAATCTCTTTTTTTTACATATGGTGAATGGACAATAATATTTAGAATCATAATAGAATACAATCAAGTGCGTTATAATAATAATAAATAAATATACAATGTTTCATAATATAGCAAAAAAAAATGCACTTTATATAAAGATTGCGATAGGATAGTTATTATATTAAAATTATTTAATATATATATTGCAAAAGGCGACTGACTTTTGTCCATTGTATATCTTATTTAAATACAATTTCAATGAAAAAGACACTCGTCGTAAAGAAATATGTACTTTTTATAAAGAGATCACATACATATAGTAATTGAATGGAAAAATTCAATGATATATATTTAAATATAAAGTTAAATAAATTATTATATAGTATATTTTGAGAATCTTTGCGTATAAAAAATAAAAAATGAATGACTTTATTAAATGATCGTATTATATATATAAAAACTAGATCTATTTAATGCAGTTTTATATATATATATATATATTGTTAAAAAAAAATAAATATATTATATTTAATAATTAATAAATTTGTATATTTTTTAATTTATTAATTTAAAGAAAAATATACGTCCGACCTTTTCATTTATAAATATTACTCTATTCTGTATATAGTAAAGTGTATTGTAAATAAAATTTTTTATGAATATGAGAGAAAAAAATGAAATAAAAAATATTGAATTGATAAGGAAAATAATAATAATAATAAGTTTCTCAACGCAATTTCCACAATAAATTAAATAAAATACGTTTTTTATGTATATACAAATTTTAATATATATACATAAATTGTGATATAGTAAATTTTTCTTTTTTTTGTTATCTATGACTATATATGAATATATAAAAAATATTTCTTGTATATACACAGTGCGACAATTAATATTCCGAACTCAAACCATATCTCAATAACCAGTGGGACGATCTATGTGATCGAACATGCGTTAGCAAGGGAGTTATCCATAAAGAATTCGTTCCAACTGCGGTCAAACAGTCAATGGCACATATTATATCGAAGTTTTGAAGCGTTTGATGGGCAGGATTCGTCGTATTCGACCTGAATATCGTGAATCATATAGTTGGTGTTTGTTATACGATAATGCACCAATTCACACTTCACTTATTGTTCGTCCGTTTTTGGCTCGAAATCAAGTCTGTGTGTTAAATCATCCACCCTATTCACCTGATTTAGCACCATATGTGACTTCTCCTTGTTTCCAAAACTTAAAATGCAATTGAAATGATGTTTTTTTTTGAGGATATTGAAACCATTCAAACAGCATCTACACGCGCACTAGAGGCAATACCACAAAATGAACTGGAACACGCATTTGAATCATTATTAAATCGATGTAACAGTTGTATTGAATCAGGAGGAGAATATTTTGAATAAATAAAAAAAAAATTTCAAAAATCGTGTTTTTAATGTATTTCCTAGGACCAGTCCGGAATATTAATTGTCGCACTGTGTATAGTTATAATTATAATAATTTATATATCACCATATACGAATTTAATCAAATATAATTAAATTTTGTTTATATATAAATAAATCTCAAAAAGAAACGTTTTTACGATAAAATCGTCAAAAATGCCATTTAAAAAAAAAAACATATTCAGATAGATTCTTAAATCTGGGTTTACTATAAATACTATAAATCAATACGTTATTGTTCTTTAAAATGTTTCAACGATTTTTTTTGACACGCACACGAAAGTTGATAATAAAAAATTTATCACAATTATATATTATATCACTTCCGCGAGAAACTACTAAATTCTCTAATATATATATTAAATATAGTGTTGTATATAGAAATATATTATTTATGTTGAGGGTGTGAGTCAATGTATATATAATTCTATATATAGTTATTTAACTATATAAAGGTATTATAAAAAAACAAATGATTATTTATTGATTTATATTTATTATTTATAATTATAATTGCAATTATATGAGATAAAATACAGTAAAAAATCAATGCGGATATAGCTTATATACATTAATTAATACATCAATTATAATATATAATAGAGATTATATAATATATCATAGTCTCTTTAAAATAATAGAGATTATATAATATAATATCGCAATTAAATTTAATTTAAAAATAAACGATGTTTTTTTTCATATAACATTGAAGTTGTTGGACGAATCGTAAAAAAATTACATAAATCTATTGATAATATAATCTATTTTACAACAATATACAGTAATATAATTCAACAATTATTATTATAATAAAAAAAAATAAAATAAAATAAGATAAGGATAAGATTAGTGAATTATAATATAGTGCTAGTGCTTCTTCTGTATACAGTGGTTCTTCTGTATTTTTCAAAAAAAAAAAATAAAATGATAATATTAATTTAAGTGTTAATTTAACATACAAAAAAAAACAGATAAATTTGGCCAATAATCAATATTGAAAATTAAATTTTGATCTATATAGTAAAATTTTTTTAAAATAAAATTAAATTATCATTAAATGATGAAATAAATAAATAAATGCGTTTAGTTGTTAAAATTATCTTTAAATTATTGGTTATCGTACTTTTGGTATATAAATTAATAAATAAATATTCATTAATTTTTGGGAATTTTTATATATATAATAAATCTTTAAGAAAATATACAATAACATTATTATATACATATAGGAAATATTGATTAGATTTTTTTAAAATATATGTCACGCACTTTATTTATATGTATTTATATAATAGTGCAAAAAAATACATTTTCATTTTCAAATGTACTTGTGTATTTTTATCTTTATCTATTTTCTATATTAAAATATTGTTTTATTTTTCATGTAATAAAATTATTAAATTTATAATAATTTATTTATTTTCATTCGTAAATATAAATTGTCGCAATATATATTTATTTAAAAATGTTATTGTTCAATAGATAATTTTTAATTTAATTGTGAATTTAATTGGAATAGTGACACAATTTATATAATTAATAATAATTTGTATTCAATTTTTTTTTTTATTGTTTAAAATTTAATATTATAGTTCCGTAATATTTTTTATGTATATATAGAATAAAAAAAAAATTAATATTCACACCATACTAATTAAGATGTTCCACGCAAAATACATATAGTGTTAATTAAATTTTGTGGAAATGAACTGAATAAAAAATTAAAAAAAAAACAATATAAAAAAGAAAAAAAAAAAAATGTCACCTACTAATACCGTAAATAGCATCGATTATAACTCAAATAATCAACATCAATCGAATACAGACATTATAAAAACAGAAATATTCGATGAAATTAAACGTTTAGGTAATGGAAGTACAAAATTATGGTAAGGAGTTTTGATTATTACATTATTTTATTGTACACAACTCGGTTTATTATTCGGTAGTTTTGAAATTTAAATTCACTTATTTTATTTTGATAATTTTCCCCGAGATTAAGAATGGGTTTCAAAATGTGTTTTAATTAGTTTTTTTTACAAATTTGCGAGGATATTTTATTTTATAGTTATATAATTGTATTTTACACAATAATATAAGAAAGCTTTGTTTAATTTTTTTGTTATTTTCATAATGAAATTATCAAAAAATATTAAAAAAATAAACACATTGACAAAATTTTGTAAAATTTACAATAATAATAATAAAAATGAATGACCATGAAATTGAATTTGATGTAATAATTGTTGGTGCTGGTCTTTCCGGTCTGGTTAGTGCCTATCAAATACTTAAAAAAGAATCAACATTAAAGCTATTAATATTAGAACAAAATTCATGTATTGGTGGTCAAATATTAACATTAACCAATAATCGAAATGATGGAAATACGAATGACGATGACGACAATGGGATTGAATTGGTTGCTAAATGGTTTAATGCCGATCAATATTATATTGTTAATTTATGTAAACAATTAAATGTACCAATATTGAGAAAAGAACAATTAAGTGAAAATCTTATACGTTTGTGGGACATTGACCGGGATCGTTGGAGTATTTTGGCAAAATTTGAATTAAAACGTTTTTTAAAATATCTAGATTTAATATCAATAAAATATTATCCAGGAAACAATATAGAAATGAATCGATCCATAACAATGGAAACATTTATATGTAAGCGATTATTATTTAATTCTGCACGAAATGTTATACGAATATTGGTACGAGTGTCAACGGGTCGAAAAACTCATCAAATTTCATTGGATGAATATTTAACAATTTGTAATGGAACGTACGGTGCAACAAATCAATTAAATTGGTATTTTTTAAAAAAATAAATATCTGCTGTATATATTATTCACCGTTTTAATTAATATATATATATATATATAAAGTATAACAGGTACAGGTAAATTATTTAGTGTATATCCAAATTTAATGGTGATCGTAAAACAATTAGAATCAAAAATTAACATCAATTCAAGTATTCGGTTAAATACAAAAGTTATTAAAATTGAAAATAATGAACATTTTGTAACGGTGCATACATTAAATGAAAAAATATATAAAAGTTTAATAGCAATAATAGCAATACCATCGTTAAACATTGAATTAGATATTGAATTTCAACCGGCAATACCGAAACAATTTCATAATCCAATCCATTTAGGGAATATTCTAAAATGTACATCATTCCGAGCAAAATATTTTAATTCATTTTGGAAATTATTTGGATATTCTGGTTCTGTGATGTCAACAACACAATCAAATTCACATTTATTATGTTGTGAAACAAAACCAAAAACAATTTCAGGAATTTTATATCATCAATGTGTTAACGTATTAACACATGATTTAAATGATGATAATAATAATGACATAAATGGTGATGAAGTGGATCGGGAAGATGATGATTTAGATATTATCGACGATGATGAACAATTAAAGGAAAATATTAAAATAAATATATTGAATAGATTGAAAATAGATTTTGGTAATTATATGGATATACCAATGGTGGTGGAAAAATTTAATCATAAATTATGGATGGAATGTGCATTAACAAAATTTCCACCCATAACAAAACCATGGAATCGTATTGTATGGTCATCAACACATACCGCAACCATTTATCGGGGCTATTTAAATGGAGCCGTTCAAAGTGGAATGCGAGCGGCTGTTTTGGCATTATTGCATATACGACCACAAACAATTCAATGGCAAGATATTAATGATATTCAATATGCAATGGTTGTTAAACCACAAATAAATTTTATTCAAATTTTAACAAGTTCATTGAATCTCTATAATGGTTTAATTTATTCGTTTACAATACCAATTATTTCCTATTTATGTTACACAATCGGTAAATTCATTCGATTTAAACGATGTTTTAAATAATGTTTTTTATGTGTGATTAAACAAATTAATTATATGTAAAATATAATTTCAAGTTCGATTGTATAATTTTAACACTATTTCCTATATTTATTATTGTTAATATACATATTGATAATTATTTATAAATTATATAAAATGAGTTTTTTTTTAATAAATTGATCAATTTTCCAATTTCGTGTATATAGGAAATTATTTTTTATATGTATGACACCTTCAATATTAAATGGATTACATATTTCATCGTATGTATTTTTAGGACAAATGCCAGAAAATTTAATATGTGTTATACCAACGTTAATCGATTCCAATTGGAATTATGATTTAATTAAAAATGTTTCAACAAGGTATAAATTTGGTTAATAAAAGTATATATGAATGCGATTAAATAATTGATTTATTATAATTATTTCTTTAAGATCGATTGATAATAAATGTAATATACGTAATCTAAATTATGATAATGTTAGTCAATTAACAAATTATGATGATATAATGAATTATGTTGATTCACAGCCAATCGAAGAAATCGGTTGTTTATCAATGAACAATAATTTTTTTTATTATGATAATCGAGATTATTCAATTGTACCAGAAGTAATGTATAATATATATATATATATATTAATATAGATAGTAAAATAAACATAAAATTTTCCGTATATAGTGGGATTTAATTTGTGATCGTGAAGTTTTACGTTCAAATGTTCAAGTTGCATTGGCATTAGGTAAATTTATTGGTGCATTTATATTTGGGATTATATCTGATAGGTATATATACGTTTAAATCGAATGAATATGAAACCATTTTTTTCCAATTGTTTATTGTATTTCATTTGAACAGATTTGGCCGAAAAACAAGTGTTACTATATCAAGTGTTTTGTATATGATAAGTGGTCCAGTGGCTGCTTTTACAAATGAATATATAGTCTTTTTATTGGCAAGAGTTGGTCTTGGTATTGCCGGTTCAGGTGTTTATCATTCAGCATTTACAATTTGTATGTACAATTTTTTTATTTTTAAAAATAAAATTTCATAATAATAATAATAAAATCTCAATTACACAGTAACCGAATTTGCCGATACAAAATATCGTTCAAGTTTAAGTATATTATTTACTGTTTCTTATCCAATTGGAATGATATTATTATCAATAATTGCATATTTAGTACATCCATGGCGTTACCTTCAATTAGTCATATCAGTACCGGCATTTCTATTAATCATTCATTACTTGTGAGTATATATGGTATTTTAAACAATTAAAATTAAACTATTAAATTAAACGAAAATATACAAAAAAAAACTATATGTTTGAATTGAAATGAATAATTGAGTGTTTTAGATGAATCCCCTCGATGGTTAATCAGTAAAGGAAATTTAAAAAAAGCATATAAAATTGTTTTTGATAAAAAACTTGAATATGCACCACTATCACCAGCGTCAGTAGTAGTGGGAATTCCAACGATAACATCAACGCCGATGTCGATGACAACCAACACCACCACCACACCGAATACAACAACAGATGCTGATAATGGACCGAACAAATCACATAATAAATGTAGTAAAAAAATTATAAAATTATTAAAAATAGGATTCACAGAGCTTATAAATTTATATGGACCATCAAGATTACGCAAACGTTTATTAATTTGTCATGTAACATGGTTTGTATCAGTATTATCATATTATGCAATTGGTATGTAAATTGAAAAAAACAACATAAAATTAATTCTTATCTATGGTATATAATATTGATTGCTATAAAATTATTAATATTTTATTAGCATTAAATGGAAATAATTTTGCGGCTGATTTGTATGTTTATGTTGCGTTAACTGGCCTATTAGAAATACCTAGTTATATAATACCAACGATTATGTTTAAATGGTTAGGACGAAAAGCTGTATCAATAATATTATTTTTTTTAGCTGGTATTGCATTATTATTAATCCTAACAATTCCACAAGGTAAATAAGCCGAGACAGAAGAAACAAATTCTTTAAAAATCATATAATAATAATAATAAAATTTTTCAACATTTTTCCGGTCATTAGAAAATACAACGGCACTAATTGCTGTAGCTATGATTGGCCGTACTTGTATCAGTTCAGTATTTGCTGTTCTTGTTTTACATACAGCCGAATTATTTCCAACAAAATTAAGAAATTCAGCTATTGGTACAAATTCAACAATGTCACATTTTGGTTCAATATCAGCTCCATATATTGTTGATTTATTGGGATCCATAGGATGGTTTATACCGACAACAATTTGTGGTGTTGCTTCGATATTAGCCGGTTTATTAGTATTTTTATTACCCGAAACAATACATTGGGAATTAAAAGAAAGTGTTGAAGAAGAAAATCATGTAAATCGGTAACGAAAGATAAATTTTCATTTATAAAATATGTATAATAAAATAATTCTATTTATTTTAAAATTATAATGAAAATGTAATAATAATTATAATTGTAATAATAAACAATATATTTAAAATTTTAAATGTATGAGCTCTAATTTAAAATTTCCATTTTTCAGTTTTTGTTAACTTTTTGTTGTTTGTTAAAACAAATTTATTGGATAATTTTGATTAAAAGAAAAATTCAATAGATTTTCCCACACAATATAGAAAGGACTGAAAAAAAAATGAAGAGTTTTATAGCCATTAGATTTCAATTCCCAATTCAATTCTATAATAAATATAAATGTTTTTACTTATTAATTATTTATCAATATATTCAAATCCTGATCTATATGTATTTGTAAAAAAAATAATTAATTAAAAAACCAATAAAAGTTATTTCAAATGAATTCCATATTCAAATAATCGTATAAAAGTTTTACATCGCAGTTTCATAGGAATACATATTAATAATCATAAAAAGAAAATTAATAACATTCGAATGGTTTTTTTTTTGGTTTTAATAATAAATAAATTTATCAAAGTTTTATACTATTTTCGAAGATGGAAAATTTTAAATTTTACGAAACAAAAAAAAACGAAACACAAAAATTATTAATACGAGTAAAAAAGCTTTATTATACAAAACAATTTAAATGCTTTTTGTGTGTTGTTTGTTTTTATAAAGTTTTCATTTAAATTTTCATTCAAATTTTCTCATAAAGTTTTCATTAAAATGTTCATTTGTTAATAAGGTAATAAGTTAGAAGTGCAGTACTTTTTGTTATAAAATAAATATAAGATTTACATTAAAGAATACTGAAATAAAAATTAATCCCCGTCAGAAAATAAGAATTTTAATTTGGAAATAGAAATTTACGCAATCGATTAATTATTTTTTCTAAAAAAAAAAAATCTTTTTATAATAAAATTTTAGGTGGAAAAATTCAATTTTCCATATTCTAAACAAAAAAACGAACGAATCAAATCTTTTTAAATAACGAATTTTAGCGATTTTTCTAAATCAATCATAAATTGATCATTTTCTACTTGTGAATCCCTTTGAATATGATTCATAATCAATCATTTCTACACGATTTATTTATTAAAGATTCACCTTGTTTTTTGAGTTCTGTAATTAACACAAAAACAATTAATTAATCATATAGAATTCAAACTAAATGAATTTATTCACTTGTTCCGGACTCAGATAACCCAAATTTTCTGGAATCAAAATGTTTTATGGGTGTATTATATATATATATATATATATATATATATATATGAACTGTCTATAAATACAAATGATATATACTTATCAATTATTTTGTGTATTTTTCTATATAGTATATAATAAATAAATAAAAAAATATTTAAAAAAAAATGTCTGTGTCTGTCTCGTCCTAAATCTCTTCTTTTTTTTTTTACATATGATGAATGGACAATAATATTTAGAATCATAATAGAATACAATCAAGTGCGTTATAATAATAATAAATACAATGTTTCATAATATAGAAAAAAATACATTATATTATTAATAATAATTTGTTAGACAATTTATATAAATATATAAAAAAAAATGCACTTTATATAAAGATTGCGATAGGATAGTTATTATATTGAAATTATTTAATATATATAATATATATATATATGTATATTGCAAAAGGCGAATGACTTTTGTCGATTGTATTTAAATACAATTACAATGAAAAAGACATTCGTCGTAAAGAAATATGTACATTTTATAAAGAGATCACATACATATAGTAATTGAATGGAAAAATTCAATGATATATATTTAAATATAAAGTTAAATAAATTATTATATAGTATAATTTGAGAATCTTTGCATATACAAAATAAAAAATTAATGACTTTATTAAATGATCAATCGTTATATACATATAAAAACTAGATCTATTTAATGTTTTATATATATATATATATTGTAAAAAAAAATAAATATATTATATTTAATAATTAATAAATTTGTATATTTTTTAATTTATTAATCAAAGAAAAATATACGTCCGACCTTTTTATTTATAAATATTACTCTATTCTGTATATAGTAAAGTGTATTGTAAATAAAATTTTTTATGAATATGAGAGAAAAAAATGAAATAAAAAATATTGAATTGATAAGGAAAATAATAATAATAATAAGTTTCTCAACGCAATTTCCACAATAAATTAAATAAAATACGTTTTTTATGTATATACAAATTTTAATATATATATACATAAATTGTGATATAGTAAATTTTTCTTTTTTTTTATTATCTATGACTATATATGAATATATAAAAAATATTTCTTGTATATACACAGTGCGACAATTAATATTCCGAACTCAAACCATATCTCAATAACCAGTGGGACGATCTAACATGCGTTAGCAAGGGAGTTATCCATAAAGAATTCGTTCCAACTGCGGTCAAACAGTCAATGGCACATATTATATCGAAGTTTTGAAGCGTTTGATGGGCAGGATTCGTCGTATTCGACCTGAATATCGTGAATCATATAGTTGGTGTTTGTTATACGATAATGCACCAATTCACACTTCACTTATTGTTCGTCCGTTTTTGGCTCGAAATCAAGTCTGTGTGTTAAATCATCCACAGTATTCACCTGATTTAGCACCATATGTGACTTCTCCTTGTTCCCAAAACTTAAAATGCAATTGAAATGATGTTTTTTTGAGGATATTGAAACCATTCAAACAGCATCTACACGCGCACTAGAGGCAATACCACAAAATGGAACAGGAACACGCATATGAATCATTATTAAATCGATGTAACAGTTGTATTGAATCAGGAGGAGAATATTTTGAATAAATAAAAAAAAAAAAATTCAAAAATCGTGTTTTTAATGTATTTCCTAGGACCAGTCCGGAATATTAATTGTCGCACTGTGTATAGTTATAATTATAATAATTTATATATCACCATATACGAATTTAATCAAATATAATTAAATTTTGTTTATATATAAATAAATCTGAAATAGAAAAGTTTTTACGATAAAATCGTCAAAAATGCCATTTAAAAAAAAAACATATTCAGATAGATTCTTAAATCTGGGTTTACTATAAATCAATACGTTCATTATTGTTCTTTAAAATGTTTCAACGATTTTTTTTTGACACGCACACGAAAGTTGATAATAAAAAATTTATCACAATTACATATTATATTACTTCCGCGAGAAACTAAATTCTCAAATATATATATATATATATATATATATATTAAATATAGTGTTGTATATAGAAATATATTATTTATGTTGAGGGTGTGAGTCAATGTATATATAATTCTATATATAGTTATTTAACTATATAAAGGTATTATAAAAAAACAAATGATTATTTATTGATTATATGTTTGGAAATGTTGCGTCAAAAACAAATTACTATAATAAATTAATTCTGATTCTGATATTATTATTCATTAAAATTATATAGTCTTCAAATTTGAATTTATTTTTCTATAATTTAGTATTTTTTTTATAGAATATTTTTATGATAATAGAATAAAATCAATTATGACAATTGATTTTTGATCTTTTGAATGCTATTCACTTTGAACATCTCTAATAAATATAGTATAGACATTTTCCTATAAAAAGATAAAATTCCAATTTAAAAAACAAAAAATAAACCATTTTTTTTTCTCAAAATTAATTATTTATATAATATAATTATTCTAAATACATAATAAAAATAATTATAAAAAAAACTAATTAACTATAATATAATTCTTATATAAATGTATAAAAAAAAAGAAAAGAAATTACAATATAAATAATATATTATATTAAGAATATTATGAATAAAAAAAAAATTATAATAAATTTATTACAAAAAAAAAAAATATTGTCAATGATTTTGTCAAATTTAAATGAGATTTTTTTATCAAAAAATTATTATTATTATATATATTTTTATTTTTTTTTGTTCATTTTGTGTCATCGCGTCATAGTCAGTCAATAATTTATTCATAATTGGGAATTTATTAATCAATATATATTATATTTGTCATCATATACATTTTACAATTATATTATTTTTGTTATTAAAAAAATATATATATTTTTCAGAGAAAAAAAAAACAAGAATATTCTTGGCAGTATTCTTTAGCTGTAAATTTGTAAATGTTTGTTGTTAAAAAATGCAATTGTTTTTGGATGCACAATTTAAATATTCTGCTTTTTATATATGAGGTTTACCAACAAAACTAAAAAAATTTTTATTTATCTATAAACAGTTTTTAATTTTTATAAAATATATATATATAGATTAACTATTTTAAGGGTTTGTCTTATTATCTATCGAATTACTTATTTTTAACTAAACTAAATATATGAATACTTATATAAAATAAGAAAAAAAAAAGTCTTTTATATTAATTATGTTCGTTCGATTTTGATCTTTATTGAAGTGTTTATTTGCAAAATAAAAGGAAAATTAATTTAATGTTAATTAAGTATAGATATTTATCTATTTTTTTTTTTGCATATAGAAATTGAAAAGAATTTGAATAGGATTCTTCTTAATAAAGAGATTATGCGATAAACATTCAGTGAAATCTATATGAAAAAATAATATAGCGGAATATTTAATAAAATAAATAATTTCGTAATCAATGAAATTGATATTAAATTCCAATATCAAAAATTCGAGAAATTATTCGAGATAAAACTATATTATTATATTGTTCAAATATCCTGTGTATTAATTTTGCGAGGCGGTAATCAATTAAACAATTATTAATAACTATAATTATTAATTTATATAAAAAAAATATACCATTTTAAAATTTGTCTTTGGTCGTGAATTGCGAATTCTATATATACACCGAATAAAAAATTTATAAAACATCTATTGTTGTTGGATTGCAATCCATCCGCATTGCAATATGTGGTTATTTTCTATATTTCCATTTTCAAATTTTTTCATCATTTAATTTTAAACCTAAAATTTCACTTGGATCTTGTGGTAATTCTGAATTTTTCACCATTAACATTTTCGATGGTTTTTTACCGAAATTTTCACCTTCTTCAATGGTTTCGGGTAATTTTTTATTTAACGTTTCCGGTAACAATAGCGATAATAGACCACCGATAAATGAAAATACACCGAAAATTAATAACGGAAAGGGTTTCCAATAATCGGCTAGTAAATTAATGTATGGTGCTAAAATACCACCAAAACGTGCAACCATTGATGATGCCCCCAAACCAACATTACGCACTGGCGTTGGAAATTGTTCAGCAGTAAATATATAAATTGTACCATAACTTGCGGTTATCGTTAATTTAGCCAACATAGCCAATGTAACAATAGCCCAATTGTGTTCGGGTGGTACGGCCATTGCTAATAATAATAGGGTACCGGCAACCAACATACAACCACATAAAATATTACGACGTCCCCAACGATTCAATGTGAATAATAATAGGGTATATGCGGGTATTTCAACAGCACCAAATATTACAAAATTTAATAAATCATTACCACCTAAATTATTTGTATTCCATGATAAACCATAATATGCACCACTGTTCACAAACCAATCGAAAAATATCAACAGTGATTTAGCACGTAAATTTGGATAACGAAATAAATCTAAAACGGATACTTCTTTCGGTTTCGTTTCCGATTGACATTCAATATTTTCAGTTGATTTGAGGATTGATCCATTATTACCATTATTGGTATTATTATTGATAGTTGGTGGTGGTGGTGGTTTTTCAATTAAGTTATCCAATACCTCTTGTGGTATTTTTACTTTATTCTCTTTGGCAGCTATTTGAATAATTTCAATGGCTTCATCTTTACGATTTTTCGATAGCAGCCAACGTGCTGATTCCGGTATAAACCAATAATAGCACATAAATAATACACCGGGCAGTGTTAAGGCAATTTGTAAATGTCGCCAATCGGTTATAAAATATGCAAATGCAGCCGTTAGCATATAGCCAAATGAAAAAAACATCATACATATGACACCGGCAAATAGACGATGTTTTGGACCGACCATTTCCATTGCAATGACATAGGCAACCAGAAATACACCAGATGTTGTTGCACCAACAATTATCCGTGATATTGTATAGGTTATGTATTCGGGTGCTAGACCAGCTGTTATACCAAATATCAATTGTAATACAAGTGATGCAAAAAATACTGGTTTTCTACCGATTTTATCAGACATATGACCAAATATTATACTACCCAATAGGACACCGACCATAAATAATGCATCGGATGATGCACGTAACCATGATTTACTACACACTAAATCCCATTCGATAACCGTTGAACTTTCATATTTACTATTATCATATACAAAATTATTACAATATATTGATTTTTCCGATGGTATACCACCCGAAAAATATTCATCTGTATAATTTGCATCTAAATATTGACATGTTGACCATTTTTTTGTAAATGCATCTATTGGATATGACATATTTAACATGAACGCTGACAGTGTATAATTAATTGGATTGGACAGCATTGTTTGACTACTATTATCATTGTATTGATTTTCAAATGGTAATTTACAACGATAATCGGGTGCTGCCAATAAAAATACACCGGCTAATTTATGAAATGCACATGTTATTCCCGGTAAACAAACTAACAAATAAATACGTTTTTGATAACGTCCAAATTCACCCAAATAGGGAAATACATCATCGTATCCCATATTTTTAAAATTAATTTAATTTTACAATCTCTCTCGGATAATTTATTTATATATTTTTAATTATTACTTAAGAACTTCTTTTATTTATAAATATATTTGTTATGTTTGATATATGCATAATAAATTTTCACACAAAACACTCACTTAAATTATTTACTCACTATATAAAAATATCGATTTATTTTTAACTTATTATTAAATTCATGTATATTTATTTGATTTTAATCACAAATATACAAACTGTTTTTTTTTTATTTATAATATATAATTTTCTGTTGATTGTCTCGTCGGATCTTTATTTTATTCATTATATTTTATATGCATATGATTAACTTTATAAAACTCTATATTATTATTAGTATAAAAAACTATTGTAGACGCACAATCATTAAATTAAATCTACTTCTTTTTTATATATTTTTTAATAATTTTATTCCGATTTTGAAAAAAAAATATGCGTTTGTGTACAGAACGATTTTTGTACAAAACTCTACACCACACATTCGGAAATGTCTTACTAAACTAAACTAAACTAACTAAAAAAAATTTCATTTCAGAAATAGTATATTTATTTATACACTTGGTGGTGTACTTCTTTTCTGTACTTGTTAAAATATATTTATAATAGAAAAAAATGTACATATGTTGGTCGACAAACGTCGAACCATATTATAAAAAAAAAACTTATAATAAAATAACACGCGTTTTTTTTTCACTCTATCATATGATGATAGTAGATTTTATTATTTTATATATTTAGAATATGTAATGGAAAAATAAAATAATTCTCACATATACAAGAAAAATTATAATACAGAGTCGTTCAAAAATAAAATATGCCATCATAAAACGAAAGATGATGAAGAAAGATGCTGTGCGTGTATCAAATAATGTATATACATATTTCACCCATCAATGATCAAATATACAATACAAGCATCTGCATAATCACAGTATTTATTTATATACAGTATGTGAATAAAATATAAAAAATGTTTAATGAGAATTCTTTATAAAAATGCTTTTATAATTAAAAAAAAAAATTGATTGAATCATTTTTAAATGTTTAAAAAACTGATAAGGAATTTGTATTGGAGTTTTACTTCACTTATGAAGATAAGGATGTGATAAGGCGGCAGCAGCATTGATAAGGAATTATTATTTTAAGGCAAAAAACACTTTAAATTATTATGAATATAATTATAAAATTAATGAGGAGTTTTGAAATAACGTCTCAACGAATAAAATGGTGATACGAAAGAGTTTTTTTTTTGGATTTTTACAATTAAATTATAAACTTTAATACAATAAATTTTATTAAAACATTTTATTGACCATTAATTTAATCAATATAATAACTAATAAATAATAATACATTATCAGTCAGTATTTATATGACCATCATATATGTGATCGCTCGCATCTTGTTCGAAACTGTATATATATATCTAGTATAATATCAGCAGCAGCAGCTGCTTGTATATATTATATATAGAAATATAAAATACGTATGTATATCTTTATATATATACAGCAGGTCTATTATATACCAATTTTTTTTTACTATATACATATATTCATCGATCCATTCATATACATATCCATTCATATTTTGTATTTTACAATGGAAAATTATATAGAAAATCGTGAGAAATATGTGTATTTGTTTTTTTAAATATAAAACATTTAGACCATCACCTAGAACAGCGAACGTACGCATCAAGGACGGGAAAATGTGGGAAAGTGATGTCATTTTTGGGAAATCGTGCTTCAACAGAAAACTTTACCATAGTTCAATAAATCTACAAATTACAAAATCAAGTCTAGTGTTGGTTAAACACCGAACGAGATATCTTTAAAATAATTCATTGTATACTGTAGTATTTATAAAAAAAAATGTAAGTTTTCCCAAAGTCCCAAAGTTTTCAAGCAAAATATTTGATTCTTTCCGATATGCGAGATATAAAAAAAAAACATTAGAAAATTTGAACTGAATTACATATGCTGTGAGTACTGAATGATATTGCAATACATTGGACGTTTTACGTGTTGTCACTATATATACATATATTCAGTTCAGTATTTTATTTCATAATTTCCACTTTAAACGATATATATAAATGAATGATATATAAAGAACAAGTCTACAATATATATGCGTATACGTCCATATAGGTAAAATTACAAAACTAATATCTAAACCTCAATCTAATGTTTTTTATTTTTTAAATAATTTTACCTATATATAATTATAAAAAATATATATATGATATATAGAATGAGGTGACGAATATATATATATATATAAAGTTGTATCAGCAACCATATAGAAATAGAGTACGCATCGTACGATTTTGTGTAATAATATCACATCACTATATATACAATACAAAATAATACACATCATCATCATAATATTGTTTACGTATACACAAATGAATGAATATAAATAATAGTACAAAGTACGTCGCTTCTTTCATACCGTGTGTATACAATAATTAAAAAAAAATACCTTCATAAATTATAATTAAATAATATTTAAATTTGAATGAATGAATTTACAATACAATACAATACGATATTACCGTACCATTTATTGATATGGTCAATATTTACAATAGTTAAATTACGGGACCATCGTGTGTATAGTCACCGTTCTAAAACACACACCCAACAAGTACCTTTTATTTTGTTTAAAAAAAAAGCAGTTTTATACGATTATAAACAAAAAAAAGAAGATATATATATAAATTTATCAGTGAATTATTATATTATGTTGGTTGATAAGATATTTTGTTTATATGGTATTTGATATATGTTGAATATTTGATAGTATAGTAGATATATAGATATTTATACGTAAAAAATGAAATTGGTTCAAGGAGAAATGTGTTTACAAACGAATTTCGAATTTTTTTTAAGAATAAATCAAAACAAACGCATTATTACATTAACTTTGCGATGTGGTTTTTGTATACATATTTGTATTATTATATAACACACAGAAATTATACAAAAAGCATAAAAGCTATGGTAATATGTATTAAACTATATATCTATATATATGGATGGCATTGGATCTATATATTTATATTTATTGTAATATATAATAAATATATCGATAAACCGCATTTTTATTTTAATTAATTAGTATATATAGTGGCTTCAATGAATTAATTATATATACAATAAATTTATACTATCATATATTATTTTAACTATATATTGATATATTATTACCATCGCTTTTGATGATAAAATTATTATCTGTTTTTTTTTTAATAATAATTAAAATATAAATCTAAAAATAAACATATTTATATACTATATATTCATATTAAAATAAATATTGTATATGCAACTTTGTGTACATCGCATAGATATATAGATTCCTATTTTGAGTTAAAGTTCAATTGATTGTTAAGGAAAGTATATATTTTAGTATAGTATAAACTTTTAAGTAATTGATCAAAAATAGTAATATTATTTTTATATTTAGTAGGTTATAACCATTTCTATAATCAGGCAATAGACGATACCATTCCAATTAAAAATCAAATAATTCATTAATTCATTGAATTTAATTATAATTGAAGAATTAATTATATTAATATAATAAACAAAAGTATGCGTATTTTAACTTTCTTAATAGGTAATTTAAGCCATATCATTATAATTATAACATCTCATCAATACAATATTCTGTTTCTGTATATACAATACATTTGCCCCTCTATTCCCCTCTATAGCCCCTCTATTTAGCAAATATTAATCGATAATAAAAGAATCACGTCATAAAATATTAGTAAAAAAAAACCTTTTCACTGTGTCTAATATATTCATATAAAATGTGTGTATATACAATATATTTTAATGATGAATAACATACCATAATTTTTCGGTTATTGTTGTTAAGTCGAAATTTTTTAACTATATATACACAGTGCGACAATTAATATTCCGGACTCAAACCATATCTCAATAACCAGTGGGACGATCTATGTGATGGAACAATCGTTTTAAAGCTTGATGTTTCTCTCTATCGTCTATAAAAATTTCATTGCATTTGGTTGACAAATAAAAAAGTTATGACATTTCTTGTGAAACAATATTTTAGTTGAAGTAGGAATTTTAACATGGAACAAAGAGCAGTCATTAAATTCAACGCAAAGCTTGGTAAATCTGCAACAGAAACGTTCAAATCGATGCAGCAAGTTAATAGCAATAATTGTATGGGTAGAACACAAGTTTTTGAGTGGTATAAACGATTCGTGGATGGCTAAAACACAGGCAAAAAAACAAGAAAACTTACATTGAAAATCAAGATATTGCTGGTAATATTTTTCGATAGGAAGGGAATTATCCATTTGAAGAATTCGTTCCAAGTGGTCAAACAGTCAGTGGCGCATATTATATCGAAGTTTTGAAGCGTTTGATGGGCAGGATTCGTGGTATCGTCGACCTGAATATCGTGAATCAGATAGTTGGTGTTTGTTACACGATAATGCACCAAGTCACACTTCACTTATTGTTCGTCAGTTTTTGGCTCGAAATCAAGTCTGTGTGTTAAATCATCCACCGTATTCACCTGATTTAGCACCATATGTGACTTCTCCTTGTTTCCAAAACTTAAAATGCGATTGAAAGGATGTTTTTTTGAGGATATTGAAACCATTCAAACAGCATCTACACGCGCACTAGAGGCAATACCACAAAATGAACTGGAACACGCATTTGAATCATTATTAAATCGATGTAACAGTTGTATTGAATCAGGAGGAGAATATTTTGAATAAATAAAAAACAGATTTCAAAAATCGTGTTTTTAATATATTTCCTAGGACCAGTCCGGAATATTAATTGTCGCACTGTGTATTAGATATGTTAATAAACAAAATTCATGATATAATTTATATATTCTTATAAAATTACAATGTTTCGTATATTGTATGATCATACGGTGATACGGCTTTTGTATGTCTGTTGATTTTTTTTCGTTAATTAATATTTCATTTAATATGTCCAATATCAATATAGATAGGAAATTTTTCTATAAATAGTTTAATTTTTTTTTGGAAGGTTTTGAATTTCAATTAGATTATATTAGATTATTAAAAAAAATCAAACTATATCAGTAATATATTATGACTCATTCATTTACGTTTTGTACTGCTTTTAAAGCAATCCAAATGAGTATATAAAAAGAAGTAAATCTGGTAACAATATACAAAAAATACCAAAAATAAAATGATAAATTCAATTGATTTTATATGCAATAAATATAAAGTCAAAATATATAAAAATGCTGCATCCAATCAAAAATTGTATCTAATCGTACGATATGGAAAATGTTAACAATAAAAGAATAAATCATACGATCTTTAGTTTTTTTTTATTATTATTTTTATTATATAATATATGCGGTGCGTATAAGTAATAAGATATATTCATCACATCTGTTGTTTTCCCTTAAAGAACAAACATATATATGTATATAAAAAATTCTATTCATCATATAAGAATAAAAAAATAATAGAATAAATGATATATATATATATATATATATATATAATATAAGGCAAAAATGTATTGTTCTTTTTTTTAATTCTATGAATTTGAACTTGAGACTTTCTTAATAATACTAATAATAATAATAATATATATATTGTTAATAAATATATGTTTTTTTTTTATATAAATCATTGAAATTGTATTTTTTTTTTTTATAAATTATTCGAATTAAAACATTTATCAATAAAATATATATATTATATAGATTTTAAAAATACACACGAAGCATTATCAAGAAATAACGAATTATAATGAGACGAGAGGTTAAAGCGTATTTTATTTTTTTTCTTTTTAATATGTGATAGCTTTAATTTTATTTATATAAAATTATTTGCAAATATATAAGATTAATAAATTAATTTTTTAATTATATTTAACACAAAAAAAAAAAAAAATACGCATTTATGTGAATTTTGATTTAGATCTATCATTTTTAAGTTAAATCATTAAATTTAATCTATTCATAAACAACGTGTTCTATATTAGATTTTTCTTATATTTTTTTTCTATATGAGATTCTCTTTTTTAATTTTATTAAATTATATAGCAAAAAAAAAACATTTTCATAAAATTTATAATGATTGAAGAATTGTTCATTGTTGTTAAAAATAAAATAAATATTTATTATCGTATTGGCAATACAAAATTATTATATGAATAAATACAATTTAATTAAAATCAATTGCTTGTTTTGCAGAATAAAATATATATATTTTTATTTTTTTTTATATATGTATATAGTTTCTATTTTAAATTGTAAAAATTATTATAATATAAACTATTAGGAAAAGTACAACCAAAAAAAAACGTTCATTTGATGAAGACGTGTTAGGAAATATATTCGTTTTATTTGAACCTCATGTAACTTGAAAATCCCATTATAAAATTGATAAACATAGGACATGGATTTATCTATCTTTTAAGTAACTCGTAAATGGCAAATTTAAATTCTTTTAAATCCGATTGAGCTGATTTAAGTAGTGAACTATATTCCATTATCTTGATCAAATTTAAATGATTGTAAAAGACTCATATATTCAAAAACGATTTCTTCAAATAGCAATGAAAACATATACTTTTAATAAATCACACATTAATTTAAAACATCAAATAAAGCATTGTATATCAATTTTGGAAGGAATTTATGCAAAATAAATATCCACAAAAATATAAAACAGATGTATTTAATTAAGTATAGTTATACAATAATTAAATTATATATTTTAGATTTGTATAATGTATGAAATTTATTAATTATTCTTACAATGCTAAATATTTTAATTATTTCTAATGATATAATGGATTTCTAATGATATAATAAAGTAGTAAAACAATTTAGAATATGTGTCGTCGAACATAACATAAAATACATAATGGAAAGAATAATTTTGATGAACTCGAATTTTGATGAACAAAGAAAGATTATGGGATAAATGGGAAGATAAATTTTAATTATCGCAGCATTGGTTATAACTTTTATATTATAGTTATAATATATGTAAGTTAAAATAATTCATAAAAAAGTATGACCAGGAAAACTGTAATTATACCTTTTATAGATCGCTTTAATTACTAAAATTACTAAAATTTAATTACAAAAGGAAATTTTCCATTACCGTAATATAGCCAAAAATGGGTTAAAGATTAAAGCATAATTTAATATTGTTGATATAGACAGCCGGTTAATTATCAGAACATTCACAACATGTAATTCTTTCGAATATCATTACTTTTTTCCATTCAATGGGTTGATACGTAAATATTCAAATTTAAAAAAAAAATCACAAAAAAATGTTACATCAGATGTCGCTAACATACATTTTATATATTTATTTTGTTTTTTACAAATTTCCAACTGGGATTTCTAAATGCAAAATGCAAAAATAGTGTGACATTTAAATTTGACCCCCGCTGAAATTGCATTTTTTTTATATTTATTTTCTAATTTTCTATTTACTGGTTTGTTTTTATCAGATTTTTTTTTTATTTACAAACAGAGTTTAAATTAATTTTTATATAATTTATTACTTTAATTTAATGCAATTTAATTTTGTTAAAATATTTTAATAATTTAATACCCTAAAATATAAGAATAACTATGATAATATCAAGAATGTTAAATAGAACAGGTAAATAACAAAAAAAAAAAACTAAACGTACCGAAAAATTTATAATTCATCAACAATTTGTGGTTTTGTAACCCACTTTTTCCGATGATGAATAAAATAAAAAAAAAAACCATTGTATATTTAATCAATTAGGAGGAAATGTTTTGGCGATTTCATCATCAATATTAAGAAATTATTCAACATCGGGAATTAAACCGAAAACGGCAATATTAATGTTAAATATGGGTGGTCCGAAAACAGTTGATCAAGTTTATGATTATCTGTTACGTATTATGACCGATCGTGATATGATTCAATTACCATTTCAAAGGTAACCAAAAAAAAAAATAAAATAAATATAGCGTTCTGTTAAATTTATAATGTATCTTTAATTAATTCACAGTAAATTGGGACCTTGGATAGCAAAACGTCGTACAGAAGAAGTACAAAAAAAATATAATGAAATTGGTGGTGGTTCACCAATATTAAAATGGACAAATTTACAAGGTGAATTATTGTGTAAAGAATTAGATAAATTGTCACCGACAACAGCACCGCATAAACATTATGTTGGTTTTCGTTATGTAACGCCATTAACCGAAAATACATTGGAGCAAATTGAAGCGGATGGTGCCGAACGAGTTGTATTATTTTCACAATATCCACAATATAGTTGTGCCACATCTGGTTCAAGTTTTAATTCAATTTATCAACATTATCGTAAACGAGCATTACCCAAACATATTAAATGGAGTGTTATTGATCGCTGGTCAACTCATCCATTATTGGCACAAACATTTGCCGCTCGCATTCGAGATGAATTACAGAAATTTCCCGAAGAGAAACAAAAAGATGTTATTTTATTATTTTCAGCGCATTCAATACCATTAAAAGTGTGTGTTTTTCACATATGTACAAATATGAATAGAAATGGAAATCCAATCCAATATTTTGTTTTATTTTCGTATAGACTGTTCGACGTGGTGATGCATATCCATCAGAAGTTGGTGCATCCGTTCATATGGTTATGAATGAATTAAAATATTCAAATCCATATACATTGGTATGGCAATCAAAAGTTGGACCATTACCATGGTTAGAACCATTTACCGATGATGCCATTAAGGTATAGAAAATAATATAATATCTTTTCACCATTGTTGAAGAAATGCTTAATATAAATAATTTAAATTTTTTTAATTCCCTCCCCCCAAACAAAAAAAAGGCATATATAAAACAAGGAAAACGTAATTTTATTATAATTCCAATTGCATTTGTTAATGAACACATTGAAACGTTACATGAATTAGATATTGAATATTGTCACGAATTGGTGGAGAATTTAAAAGTGGAAAAAATTGCAAGGGCGGCAACACCAAACGATCATCCGTTGTTCATTCAAGGATTGGCCGATATTGTTTTTAAACATTTAAAACAAGTCGATGAGTTGCCATCACAAAGTGTAACTCAGAAATTTCTAATGAGATGTCCACATTGTAAAAATCCACGTTGTATTGAAAGTAAAAAATGGTATAAAGCCTTGTGTGTTTAAATATATTTAAACGGAATACGATGGGTGGGGGAATAAGAAAATGGTAGAGTAAATGTGTGGATGTGGAATATTTTATGAATTGTGATAAATTTTTTTGAAATTTCTGTTAATTTTTTTTAAATTAAATTGGTGGTTTTATTGGCGGTATACTATCATATTTTTATTGCACAAAGTGCATTTCCATAATTTGTTATTATACTATATTATTATTAATATTATTACTATTACAACACATTTGCAATATTAAAATATTTTATACATTATTATATAATAAAAACAAACAAGACGATTATTTACATTTACATAACTAAAATAGTGGCTAAAAGTAATTAAAAAGTTAACGTTTAAGTAACATCCATTATACCGTTTTCAGTAATTAAAAATGTTGTATCATTTGATGGAATATCAGGTGAAAATATTACTTGCATTTTACGTAAAATTTGTGTTTGTGCTCCCGATTTTTTTACCTGACCTGATATTTTATCTGACGATGATTTGATATTATCATTTGCAATTGAATCAGACGGTTCTAATCGTTGAATATATATACGAGAATGTATTAAATTACTCCAGCCCAATCCTAAACAAGGTACAACTGAATTATTACCAACTGCACCAATTACAGATGAAACCTTTCTCAACCAAATTTTGTTATTAGTATATGGACTACTATACTGGTATAGTATATTAAATGTCTAATCATTTATTGTATTATGTATTCACCTGATTTATACAAAGTATACCACAATGGTATTTTTTCGATAAATTCCGTAAGGAATCGGCTAATGTACGTAATTGATTGATACGCGTTTTAAAACACGATTCAGTTCGAAATATTGCACCAATTGAGTCAATAATAATTATACCAATATTATGTTTACTCATTAGATGTGGTAAACTTGTTTTTAAACAATTTAAAAGTATTTTCTATATGGAATATTGTTTAAGGTAAGTGTCGAATGGGCAAACAGGCTACATTAAGATTTTTGCAAAAATATCTATAAAATAAGAATAAACAACACTCACCGGATCTGTGATATGTTGAATAAAAATTCGATCTGCAAATTGATAATCCTTCAATTTATTATCATGTATTTTATGTACATGATTAATCATTTGTTGAAGACGTTGTGATGGAAAGTTACCTTCAGTACATATAATAACGGCACCTTTTAAGAAATTAAAATAAAAAAAAAAGAAATTAAGTGTAACAAACGTTTTTTTTTTCTTTATTATTTATTAATAATAATAATTTTACCGCGTTTTACCTTTGTCTAGACCACCTAAATTTTCTGGAAATTGAACGGTTATACATAATTGTAATGCCAATTGTGATTTTCCCGCACCAGCAATACCAAATATTTCAGTAATACCACGCGTTGGAATACCACCATTTAACAATTGATCAATTGCTACACAATTAAACCCAATATGTTTCCATTTATTGGGAAATTTTTCTTTGGCATTGCCAACTGTAAAAATGTATAATTTATTTTCATTGCAGGATATATTTTATGTGTATGGTGTTTTATTTTTAATTGACAAATAAAAATATATACACACGTTACCTGTTAGATCTGGTATTGTAAAATATTTTTGTGCCGCAATTTGTTTCATTTCCTTGATATTCTCATCGTTTAAACCGAGGTCTTTAAATGTAATTTTTGATATTGTAAGGATTTCGGAAAGTTTGGTAATGTTAGCTAATTGAAAGGAATAACAAAAATTTGTTTTTTTTTTGGTTATTTGGCGGTATAAATAAAATGATTTGCAAAACTTACCTTTTTGTAATACTCGCTGAATTTCTTCATTCATTTCATCCATTTTTTTTAGTATTTATATTACAATTATTTAATTAAATTATTAATCATTAATTTATAAATAAACAAAATTTCAATTCACAAATTTATTATCAAATTAATAAACAAAAAACGTAAAACGATAAACCAAAAAGAACTTTGAGTGAAAATGCAAAATGCTGAAAGAGCAAGCAACAAGTGATTTTTTTCTCAATGGTTTTTTCGCTTTTTAAATATTCACACAAATTAAATACATGTGTATATGAAATGAAGAATAGAAAGATTCCATGGTAAAATAATTTGTTGTATCTGCTCACTTTGCCATAAATTTTAGGCTTGTTTTTATTGTAGTCGATTTTTTACGGATGATAAATAATTTTCTTAAAATGGTTTTTTTTTGTTATTCGTTAAACTATATTTTAATAAAAAATTAAAATTACTTTTTAAAATCATAATTAAATATAATGAAAACAATTAAAATTAGTGAAAATAGATAAAATTTAATAATAATAATAAACTTTCAATGTGTACGGCACAAAATTCAATTGTTTAAAAAAAAAATATTATAGAATGATAACAGTAAAAATTAATGTATACATTTTTCTCAAAAGAAGAAATTTCCATTGATAAGATTAACAATGCTAAATTTACCGTTGTATATAAATATTTTGCGTGTGTTAATAGTATCAATTTTGTGTTAATATTTTAACGAATTGTTTAATATATTATCAATGCATATCCAAACATGTCAGATTGTCAGTATAAAATAATTTCTATGTGAAAACGACAAAATCATACCATATATTATATTTCTATTGTATGAATCAAATATATAAAATTCTATTCAATTAATAAATACCGTAATATATTTTTCAACGATTTTAAAACGCATGCGTGTGTTTCATTGATTAAAAATCAAAATTTAATCAAAATTTTTAGTTATTTAATTTTTAATAAAATGTAATAATTAATCTTATATATTAATATTATAAATAATATAGATTCATATTATTAATAATTAATTTTTAGTTTTCATATTTAATTCTATATCAATATTTTATCATATTTAATATTTTTTTTATATAATATGCGTATTTTGTTTTCATTTGATTGGAGTGCATTAGGAGGTTAAAAATAAAGCAATTATATCCGGCAACAAACGAGATTATATCTATCTACAAATCCCAAATCAGGTAAGATAGATATTTTTTAAATATTATAGGGAATTTCCATTTTTGTTGAAAAATTTGCATGAAAAAATGTACTTAATTTTAAATAATTTGTTAATGTTTTTTTTTTCCTTTATTTTTCAGGTTAGTTATAAAATTATAATTGTCTGCCAGCTTTACGAATTTTCCGAATTCCAACTATCAATGTAAGTAATATATTTATTTCTATTTATGCATTATACAATATTTATATAATAATTTAAATAAGATTTGCATATCTCGCCGCAACATATAGATACCTTTTAAGCGATCAATTTTTGATTGAATTTTATATCCTGATGTATATTTAATAATTGCCACCTATTCATATATAAAAAAACTATCAATTTGAATGTAAAAAGGTACACATTTTTATAATCTAATAATTAATACCTTAATTATTTATAAATTCGCGGGAATAAGCAAAATTAAAATACAATTAATTATGTTTTATTCTTCATATAAAAGAGAATTTATTTATTTATCATATAAAATTAAAATTAACTACATAATATCAATATATCGCGTTTAACATTTCGATATAAAAATAATTGATTTATTATTTATTATGTGGTTTATTATTAATGATTGAAATGCCCCGATTTCTTAAAAATATATTCTTCATTGGTCGTGGATATTCATCAATTTCATCCTTTTGACCATCATTATTATTATCCTCAGAATCTGAAGTTCGAATATTGTTATTATGCATATTCAATAAATCCGGAACACTTGGAAGTGGTTCAATCCTTTTCTGTATATCAAACATTAACCAATTATCTGGCCTTTTAGGTCAGGTGTTTATTTTAATATTTTTAATTATCGTTTTATATTTTTTAAATATATCCGATGCGATATATTTTAAATTGTTATATAAAAATAAAAAAAAAAAAACACAATTAAAAGTATTCAATTACGATTTTTATAGAATATATTTATTTCAGTATTTGATATAAATTATAAATTTGTAATAGTAAAATTCGTGATTTGTAAGTCATTATATTTATATTAATATAATTAAGTGATTGATTTATGTTAAAAATGTTTATATTACGTAAAAGTATATGCGTTTTAATAAGTCACACAGTTCGTATTTGTATTTTAATACAAGTAAAAATAGTTTTTGTATAGTAAGATATTTATAAAAAATATATTTTTTCAATATTGCGAGTCCTTTTAAGATAAAAATAGAAATGAAAAATAAAATATAAAGAATAAAATAAATTGTATTAAGGATACAGAGTGGAAAAAATAAATAGTTTTCCGAAAAGAAAAAAGTAAAAGAAGAATCAGAAACAGTATAATAATAAAGTTAAATACATAGATAGTAAGAAAAATCATTTGACAAAGATTTTTTTATATAAGAAAGAATTATAAAATAAAGTATCAACATAATTCAATAGAAAACCATGCAGGATTCGCGAATATTGTTTATAAACAATATAGAATTATAATAGATTGAAAGTTAAAATACAGATACAGTTATAAAGTGAAATGTGAAAATACAAAAGAAAAGAAAAGAAAATTTTGTTTAAAATAGTATAGTATAGTGGTAGAAGCTAGAGTGATCAAGTGATCAAGTGATAGTGTAAAAGAAAATGGTTTTTTTTTATAATATTGAAATGAAAATAATTATATATTATTTATAGTAAGAAAAGGTAAGTTATAAAATAGTATATTGTTGATAGTATATTTAAAATTTTGTTGTATTTATTATTTATAGTAAGAAAAGGATACAGGATTATTTGTCAAAGGTATTGTTTAGAATTTTTAATAGTAAAAGTCGTGTTTTCATCATTTCGTTATCGTTATGTTTTCCAAAATTTATGTAAATTGTACGTTTAATGTCTTGAAAAGGTTTATAATAGAATATAAAAGTCATATGCACTTCATATTGTCGTTTCGGTAAGTGTTATAGTGAAGTAATAGTGAAGTCATAGTTTAGTTTATAGCGAAGTTATAGTTTAGTTTATAATGAAGTTTTGTTTCATTTTATCAAGTTTACGTTATTATCGTTTGACAAATTTTGCATTTTGCAGGTGAGTATAAAGATTTAACGATTAAATATTTTAGTCATTAAGTCACTAAATCATTTGTCATTTGGTAATTTAGTCCTTTGGTCAATTAGTTAATTAGTCATTAAGTCACTAAATCATTCTTCATTTTGTCAATTGGTCATTTAGTCATTTTGTAATTTAGTAATTTAAACTTGAATTCCTATAAATCTGTAGCCCTGTTCCTGTAGTCCTGTAGTCATATAGTCATGTTTAGTCATGTTGTCATTTAGTCATTTATTCTTTTAGTCATTAAGTCATTTAGCCAATTAGTCATTTTGTTATTTGGTAATTTCGTCGCTTCGTTATATAGTCATGCATTCATTTAATCTTTCCTACAATTAGTCATTTATTTATTTATTTCGTCTTTTAGTCCTTCATATATATTTAGTCTTTGAGAAATGTAGTTATGTAGTCATATTGTCAATTGGTCATTTATTGATCATGTCTCATAGTCACGTAGCCATATATGTATTCATATATTCCTATAGTCATGTAATCCTGTATTCATATAACCCTGCAGTCATGTTGTCATATCCTTATTTAGTCATTCAGTTTGTAAATTATTGAATCAAACCTTTAAATTCATTAACAAAATAATCTCATCAAGTCATTTAAGTCGTTCAACAATACATTTGAGTAGTTTAAGTCATATAAGTCTTGTTATGTATTTGTCAACGTCTAAACGTTATTTTTATGTAAATTTTAAACAATCTTACAAGTTATAACTGACTGACTGTCGCTGTCCGGGTATTCGTAATGTCTATTCAATTCATTTGAAACTTTTTTTAAGTTTTTATCTTAACTGTATATAGTCATTTGCGTTTGTTATAAAAAAATAATAAATAAATAAATAAATAAATAAAATATTAATATTAAATAAATAGAATAAATAATTTAAATTTAGAAATTCGTTTTCGTTATATAGTTTCCTAATCACGATAAAAACAATAACATCACAACATATAAGATCAACTACAACAATAATCAATCCATAAAAAATGACTTACCTCTCAGGTTTTGTTAGCACTTCAAATGGAACCAATGATATTAATGATGGTTTTTTTGCCTTCATTTCATTTTCATTCGCAATCGTTAAGTGTTTGTCATCAGTTTGACTGTCTGACCTTTTAATTCGTTTATCTAATACTGTTTCTACCGGTAAATTCTTTAAATATGTTATGTTATAAAGTGAAGGTAAAATATAGTCATCTCCGTCTTTAAATAATTGTTCAATTTTATCATAGTCAATGATTGTCGGATTATCGATATTTGTTTTATGTTCTAACGGGTCATAATTCATATGTTCGGGTCTTAAGTATCCGTCATTATCATATGAATTTTGTTTATCCGTAGTATAAGTAAATTGATCGTCAATGTTATAGTCATAATTATAATTAGAAGGTGCATAAGTGGTAGCATCATAATCTGAATACGGTTTAGTTATATTTTTAAATTGTATCTTAGTATTGTCATTTTTTGATGGTGTTTGATTTGTTTTGGATGTTATTGTTTTTATGGTCTCGTGAATATTTTTTAATTTGGTTTGAAATATTTCAAAATTATTATTTGAAATTGAGTGCGGTTTTATAAATATTGGATTTCGTGTTGTTGTTAAGGATTTAGCAAATGAATAATCTATTTTATTGGTAACTGGCGATTGAACATTTAATTTTGAATTGAAATAATCGGATAATTTAGGGGTCGTTGATTTTTGAGTGGTTCCAACCGAATAAAATGTTATTAGATCACCATTCGAAGTTTGTCGTTCCCAATTATTCGTTGGATTTAAATATAATATATTTGGTTTTACATTCATATGATTATTTTCTTGATTTAATAATGGTCTTTTGGATGATATTTTGTTATATTGTGGTCTAGAATTGTAATTGTTTGTAACCGTTTGATATTCATAGTCATTTGTCACCGGTTTTGAACCATAACTAAAGGGTGTCGAATGATGAATAGGTCGATTGGTTAAGGCATCGTCAAAGTTCAGCGGTGGTCTATTGCTGTACGATTGTGTTGGTCGTAATGATTGAGATGATGGTAAATCGGCGGCCAATGAGGAATATGATGGACCAGGAAATTCAAAATCAACATTATCTGCATTATTATTATTATCATAAACACTAGTTGTTGTAAATGTTGGACGCCGATTGTACAAAGAATATTGTGGTTTTTTTGTAATTGAATTGTATGTCGGTCGAACAGTATCGTCATCTTCATTATTATAGAAATTAGTCCAATCTGGTCGTGGTCTAATGTCATTTTGTGGCTTTCCACTGTTTATACCGTAATTGTCATAAAATTGAGTTGTTGTTTGGTGTACATTATGTTGATAATTGTTATGTGGTCTCATCTGTTCGTAACTATCAAATGTCGGTCGTCTAGTATTTAGTCCATAATTATCGGTAGGTTGTAAGTCATTTAGGTAATTGCCAGGATAGTTAGGTTTTTCTGTCACAAAGTCATTGTATTGTGGTCTATTTGTCAATTCAGTAATGGTACCATGGTAATAGTTTTGATCTATGTCCGATTGTGAATTGTCATAAAAGTTTGTTGTCGGTCTTTTTACATTGATTCTAGTCGGTTTTTTAGTTGTTTGCTTAAGTCTCGTAAATACATTGTACAGTGGTCTATTTAATGTATATTTTATGGCACCGCCACCATTCCCACTATTAATGTTTGGTCTTTTAAATGTGATTGGTGAATTAACTGTAATGCTATCGTTATTTTCAATTAATTCATGAATGGGGAATGGTGATAAAGTCGATTCGATTGGTTGTGTAGTTGTCATTAATTGATTAATATTACTATTAGGTCTTATGTTAATTTCAATTTTATAATTATTTTTGTCGGGTGTCTCAATATGTACTTGTTGATTGTTATTGTTAATTGGTGATTGATGTGCTGATTGATCGAAATTTACAAATATTGTACCACGAGCTTTCTCTTCATCTGTATCTGTCTCCGTATCACGTTTTGGTCTACGTTTTCGTTTTTGTTTAACTGTCGTCATAGGTGTAGTGGCAGCAGTCATTTGTAATCGGTCATTGAGTTTCCTATGTTTTGGTGTGGTACGTATTCGTCTTCTTGTAATAGTTTTTTTGGTGGTCGTCGTCATCGTGGGTGGAATAGTAGTTGTAGTCGTAGTCGTAGTCGATGTTGAAGATCTACGTTTCGTAATTTTTTTCTTGCGTTTAGGTCTTGTCAGTTTATTACTAATTTTATTTGTTTTAATGTTTGTTGGTAAATCTAATTTATTATTAACCGTTGTTTGGTTAACAGTAATAATTTCTTCATCGTCTAATTGTAAAAGTAATGGTTTTTGGATACCAATTCCACCATTTGGTGTAAAATCAACTTTACCGACTACATTTGGTTGATCATTAATTGGTATAACAATTGCTGACGGTCTTTTAGAATGTTTGTCTCGATTTTGAGTTGCCACTGGCACTAAATCGTTTACGTTAGGTCTGTCATTTTCGTCAAAGGGATCACGTTCAATCCAAGGTACTAAATCGATTTTGGCCAGATAACCAAGTCCACATGGTTGTCGTTCATTGGACGGCAATGTATGCGGTAAGAAAATATGTTTTTGTAATGTACCACCGCCCAATGAACGACATAGTACTTGCGAAAATGAGGTTTGTCGTAACGATTGTAATTGGGCCGGTGTAAATGAGGATTCAAAACCAGCATTTTCATACCAAAATCGATCACCTTTACGTATATTACTGAATTGTTGGGCAATAATACATGCAAATGTTGGACCAACTAAACCGCCAACAACCGGTCGTTCTGCTAAACCACCAACGAATAAATCAATATCATCAACATCGCGATATCCTCTTTCAATTCGTTCACGCGATTTCGTACCGATTATTGTTTCTAAATCATCCCAATTTTGTATTGGACTGAGACCACATGGTTCTCGCCATTGTGTATACGCTGGTAAACCATGATCTCTACCACGTTGTATGTTAATAGCCGCCAAATCAAGTCCAAATGGAAATGCTATATGTATAAAGGAATCCGATAAAAGATTTGTTTTATAAAATTTGTTATAAAATTTCTTATAATATTTATAAACCATAATTATTGAATCCTTACATCCAGATTGAAAGAGATGATTTGTTAATTCGGCTGTTATAAATTCATCACGTTTTTGTGCCCGTTGCATTGCGAGTCCTCTGAGTAATCGATGTAATGAACCGGTTGTTCCAATGTCACCACGTGAAAATTCATCATGTAAAGTTACATCTGTAATATATTTGTTTAATTTAATGTAATTCTCATAAATAAATTACATATAGAGATATTCCAAAACGTTGTTTTTTTTTCATTTTAACATACTAATATCTAAAATTTGGTGATTACGATCGGCTCGCATATAAGAACCCTGAATCAATGAATGACCAAAACGAAAAGCGGCTGCCGAAAATGCATTTGCTATTCCTGGATTCACTCTAACATCGTAACCGGTATAAAAGTCATCGGTCAATAAATCTAAATCAAATAGACGACATACTTCTTTACCCAAAACCAATGGTAAAAATTCACGATACGTAATATGTTGAAACATTGCTCCAATAATACGCCTAGTCTCTTGATAAACTTTTTCATCGCTCCAGTGTCGATTCAATTCACTTAACTCTGTTGCGATGCGATTGTGTTCGCCCACCCATACGTGATGCATTGCCAATAGGCCAGGTTGTTCACCGCTACGTGCATCACCCGGACGAATACATTGATTGGCAAATGCACCACGAAGACAAACATCTTCTCTGGGTGGTCCACGTCCATACAATAATAATCCATCACGAAATATTCTTGAATTATCCGATGTACGTGCATTACTAGAATAAATTGGTGATGCATCTAAATATGATGTTACCTGATTTGTTTGTTCACGCCAACTCAGAATACAATCACGTCGTTGTGCGGGCGCTGAACGTAAAAATTCTAAACATCTTACACCCAATGATGCCAACCATGGATCATCTAATGGTACTTTTATTGGTGCACAATTTGGATGTAATTCTTTTACACCACAACATTTTGGTACTGATCCATTAACACTTCTAAATTATATATTTCAATTTTACGAAAAACAAATGGTTTAATTCCAATTTGTTAACAATTTTATAAACAGTTTTTGTACATACCTTGGTTGTGCAGTTGACGTTAAATCATGATCAATTAATTGTCCCCATTGTGCTAACATTAACGTTATCTGTGAATTACTTTCACGAGATCCATGAACTAATAAACTGATAAATCGTGCCGAGGCCAATAAACCACCGGTTACCGATCGACGTAGACTTTCGATACCATCACTGTACGCGGGCGAGACAAATCGATGAAATGGCATTTGTGCCGAACCCCAACGCATTTTTCGTCGATTATTACATGTTCCATCATGAGTACGATAACGTTTACTTGCTGCCGGGCATATTGGTTGATCACGTGGTGGACAGAATCCTTCTAATGGTGTACGTCGTAATGAAATTTTCGGTGGTACTTGACGTCCATAATAATCGGTAAAATCCAAATTAATACTGTGTTTGTAAGGGAATGTATACAAAAATCAATGAGTTTTTATATTAATCGGAATATATTAAAATAATATTTCTATATTTATTTTTATATTCTTTTTATATATCAATTAAAATTTATAGATTCTTTATCAGGCACTTTCTTATTGAGAATTGTCTACTTCGCTATATCTTTTAAATTAGTTTAAAAATTAGAATAATGAAACGGTTTTCATTAATTGTAATTTATTTGAAAAATGTTTGAATATAAGTAGAAAGAAACTGAATTAATATAAATTTCTAAATATTTTCCAAAAACCAAAAACAATAAAATATTAATTAATTTTATTCAGACTAATAAATATTTATAAAATCACTATTATTATTTATCAAAATCGCATATATAAATTATAACAATTCCACTTGATTAATTGATTTATTTATATATATACATATAAATAGCAAACAAAAAACTATTTAAATTTAAATTTAATTATATTTAAATCAAATCAATTATATTCAAACAATTGAATTATAAAATGACAAAATAAAAATTTCACTTTTAAAAACTTTCACGTGCTTAAATTATACATATTATACATATTATATTATATTATACGTATTATAATATAGTTTGATAAATTATACATATAGTTATTTAAAAAATAAGGAATAAAAGAATATATATAGAAATCACTCTTACTTCAAAAAAACATATTTTAAATTATTAATTATTATTTATTCACATAATTTTTTAGTCATAATTGTAATACACAAAATTATAGTTTTAAAAATCATTTTTTAAATAAATTAACTTTTTTTTTTATATTTGAATTCTTTTTTTAATTAAATCTTAACTCTGTTAAAGTTAACGTTGAAATGAAGTATTTTTAATTTTTGTCTTGAGTATTTATAAAAAGAGAAAGTGCTTATTTAATTCAAATGTATTAGAGTTTTATAATTTTTTTTATGAATATTTGTGAATCTTTGTTTTGAAAAGTACTTGTTGTTTCTTTATCTGTATACATTATTTTATATGTTATATAGGTTTTTTTTTGTTTTCAATAATAAACTTTTAAGATAATATAAAAAAATATATCTATACCATATAGAATTTTAAAAGTAGTGGTGGTGGTTATAGTATTTTTTTTTGGAGGTGGTATACGCACATTAATAATAATATTCATAGTATTTTGTTTTATTTTATAATCAATTATCAATTATTTGCAATTGCAAACATTTTAATATGTACAAAATACAATTTTAATAATTCATTAATTTATTGTTTCCATATCAGTACGGCAATTGTAAAAAAAATGCAAACATTTGAATTGCGTATATTTCTATTATAAATGATTTTTTCCGCGTATATAGAACTTGATTGATTACCATAACTATATATATTCATGTCAGGAAAAACATTTTTTTTTAAATTGTTACTTGTTGAGGAATAAAATAAAAAATTATTTATGGTATTTTACATTGCGAATATAACAAAAATAAAAAATATCTTTCCTATCAAGTTCACTTATATGGTATATATATGATAAAAGTGGATCTGCGGTTTTTTGCACTGATAAAACAGCAATAAAAATTCTTATACGTATAATAACAAATCAAATAAATAAACGAAAATTATAAAAGAAATTTTACCTGCGGTTTTTCTTTCACATTATCATCTATATGATGATTCATTATTATAAATGAAAGATAATAAAAAGTTCATACAAAAAAATACCAAAGTTTTCTATATATATACTTTAAATAAGTGAAAGTGTTAATATAATATTCTAAAAAAAAAAAAAAATCTTTTATTTTTGTTAAAAATATATTAAGGCAAATAAAAGGTTTTCATATATAATTGATGTTAATCAAAAATTTAATATATTTATTTATATATACTTTCTCCTGACTGATTTTTTTGAGATTTGTTTTGAGAACTAATTAATTTAATTTTTAATTAAAAATAAAAGAATATACTTATTTGGTATATTGAAGGTAAACAAATAAATTTTATTTTATGAACTGTATATACATATATACAGATATTTTGCATTTTATTTTTTATATATGTCACATATATAAATATTTATTTGATATAGAAATTCTATCAATTCTAACTATGATACATCTCATCTCATATATATTGATATGTATGTGGATAAATAGAAAAATATAAATTCCTAGTTTTTATATGGTAAGAATCTCCATTATATTTTTATAAAATATTTATGCTATGTATAAATATGCTATGAATCAATCAATTTTAATACATAAACATGTAGATTTCTTTTCATATATAACTTATGTTTTGTTTTGTACTCATATCTATCTTTCACGATGTGGTAAAAAATATGAAATATTAATCCAATTATTTTTACTGTGCCAATGAACACGAAATCAATTAGAATTTTTTTTTTGCTTATAGACTTTATAAACATTTACTAAAACATATCTACAATTATAGTTTATTGTACGTATTAAAAAAATACTATAAATTTCCTATCATTTTATCAGCATATAAGCATTGAATGTATAGTGATTGAAAAGAAATAATTAAATTTTACTGAATTGTGCATATAATCGTTTTATTCAATTATAAAACTATATATAATATCAATATCAAAGAGATTCAATGTTGAGAAAGTATATTATGTTGATAAATTATTCTTAACCATGAACCATTATTTAAAAATTATGTATGATTATATCCAAATGTATTATAGGACTGAAACCAAAATATAATTTCTATATAAATTGAAAAAAAAATACTATACCATTTTTTGTGTATATAATATCATGATTCAAAATGTCTTATTTAATATTTTTTTTTTTTTTGATTAATTAAACACACATTTTATAAAAATTCGATTATTTAATTGTATTTTAATTTCTATTTTATTATGCAACCTGTAATTATAAAAGTTATTTAAAAATAAAATTCAATTTTTAAGTATAACAAAATTTATTTGTATATATACAAAAAAAAATGAATAAATATTTTTTGGTAAATTTTTAAGGAAATTCACCAATATATAATTAAAAACAAACAATTGTAATAAAAAAAATTAATAATTCATTAGTTTGTTTTTTTTTATTTAAAATTATATACATACCATAGATATTTTTATAAATAAAAGGTATAAATATTGAAATTCAAATGAATTATTTATTAAAAAAAAATTATATATAACTATTCAATTATAAATAATTCATCTTTAAAGAATGTATAATATAATCATAGTGTTCCAGCTATGGCGTTCAAATTAATAATACTAATTTTGTTTTAATTTGCCATTAATTTGATGGAAAAAACCTTTATTGTATGAGTTAAAAATGTTTATATCTTTTGCAGTTTCAACATGGATCTTCCATAATTAGAAAATTGCATTTAACACTTTAATACATTAAAATCTATTTTAATCTGAATGAGAATCAAATAACAGTTCTTTCATAAGCATGTCTTTAATCGATACACATTTGTTTAAATCTATAATTTCGTTCACTATTGTGTCCATTTCAAATTTTGGTTTAAATAAGAGTATATTATATACATAACTTTCTTGTAACAATATTTTTATATATAGTTATACAAGAAATCAAAACCAAAAAAAAAAAATTGAAAGTAATTATAAATGCGACAATGTTTTTCAATTATATATTTAGTAAATATTAAGAAATAATAAAAATACATTAGTAAATAATTAATTTCCTTTAAAAAAATAAAATTATATATATAATAATCTTCTTTTCTTCTCATTATCTTCATTATATATATATATAATATGATGTCATTTAAATAAATTATATATATTTTAAATGTACTTTTCTTTTTATTGTAATTATTTTTATTATTTAAAAATTATAAACTTTAAAAATTTAGTGACATATGTTGCTTTTAAAATGTTCGTTGAACTCGCATTTTTATGTATGTTCCTTTCCTTAACCAGATATTGTTTTAGTATATTATTAGATATGCGGATAGATATTATCTGGACAATAACTGAGTTCTTGGTTCTAGCCATCTCTTATAATTATTTCTAAAATCTATACTTCTATATTTACATATAAGATTTCTTCTTTTAATACCTCAAATTTAACTTTTTTAAACGTTTTCATATTACTTATATTTCATATTACTTATATTTGTAATCAATGAATTCAAAAAAATGTGATTTAAATATCATATAATTATAGTATAGATATACTTGATTCGTACCAACCTCTTCAGATAGGTTAATTTTACTTTAGAATAAAGAATAAAATAAATATATAATGATTTCATTTATAATTGAAATTTCATAAATAAATATAAGTATTTAAAAACAAAAAAAAACATATAACTTTCTTATTAGAAGAAGTTGAATATGGCGCATATAAAATATTTTTTCTATATATGTTTGAAAAATATATATAAAGTTATATAAAATAGAAATATAAAAACAAAACTAGTATATTTATTTATTTTTTTTAATACATATAACTATATATGTATAGAGATGAAACTTTCTCAAAATTATTATATTTGAAAAATAAAAAAATTTAATTTTAAAGAAAAACTAATTCAATTTAAAAGAACAAACAAAAAATTAACAATAACATAATAATATAATAATAATAATTAAAAATTTGCTTTAAAATCACACATCTTACTTTTACCGCGGGCTTTGAATGAATATGTTTATTTTTTTATTTAACAAAAAAATTGACTTTGGTAGATGGAGAACAAAAAAAAAATATCTTATTATAAGTATAATAATTTTGTCACACCATTAAAAAATCATTTAAATGGGTATATTATCTATTCATATAGTCAAGGAGATTAACACTTAATATTTTGATGTTTTAGATTTAGATGATTTGTATATATACTGCTCTTACATGAAAGAAAATATGAAAGTTATAATATTCGTATATATAAGACGTAAAATAGTGAATATTTGCAAAAAAATGTTTGATCAATTTTATTTGAGTTGTTCGTTAAACAGATTCATTAAACAAATATTGTGATTTAACTTGCAAAATTGCATTAAAAAATAACTTTTAATCTCTATATATATATATATATAATTATTATCATTATAAATTTAATTAATGTAATTTTCTTGTAAAAATGCCAGTTTTATACGCACTTAAATATAACTCTATAACTACTTGTATAAAGATATATTTTAATTGTATATCATAAATGCAACTTTTTTCAATTTAAATCAATTCAAACTTAATATATATTTATAATAAGATATGATAAATTATTAAAGTATATACCGCATTTTACAATTTCTAATTTAAATTATATTTATTTTTTAATATTTTGTTTATATTTAATTATAATATTTATATCGGATTATATGGGGAAAGTTGTTTTAACCGATCTATCAAAACGGAATCATTTTAAGAATCATATATATATATATACATATATTTGAATTATATTTGATAAAATTATTGTAATTTGTTATACTTATGTTATTTATAAATTTGAATTTTATTTTCAATGTTAATGACTTTTCTTTTTTTTTATGGTTTAATCTACGCACGCAGGGTATCTATTAAATTGGTGATGAAAATTATTATTTGTTGTCTAATTTTTTGTTTACACATTCATATATTACCTGCCAATGAATAATATAGATAATATATTAATATTGAAAAAAGTCTCACAATTGCAGTTAATTGCTCCAAACCATCTCCATCAATCCTACATTTATATGTATATATAAATATTTTTTTTATTCATTATCTTGAAATATAGATATATTTTCTATATATAATTAAAAAGCAATTTTTTTCAACCTTTGTTTTTTTTTCATCTTTGTTAAATAGATTTTAATTAATATTATCAATTATACCATGCGTTGTTTATATACTCTTGTATATTTTTCTAAAATGTATAAAATTGTAATAACAAAAAGTATATGCATATAAGACCACAAGACATACTATCATTTTTTTTATGTATATGCCATTGCGATAAAAAAAAATATACATTCCGGTTATAAATTTCTTTATTTTTACTTTCACGGTCAATAATTTGTGTTTATTTATAACTTTTTTATTTATTTGTTAATTATATACTTTTATAATATCGAACAATTCTCTGATGTGTATTTTTTTTTGCGATACAAATTCATACAAATACAAATTCATACAAACATTTATTTTGAAATATATATTTGATAGATTTGTACAATTGATTTTATTATTATTATGATCACACAATCAATGATATTAAAAATTATATAAAACATATTTCACCTTTAATAAAAAAAAAAAGTAATTCAATGAAACTTTCGCATCATTGACGCTTCTTTATAATTTGTTAACATATTGTTTAAATTATATTGAATAAAGAAGTTTATTATCACGATTTTTACAATTTTATTTATATATATTCTTTCTTATTATAGTTTTATGTATTATATTACTAAATTCAATAATTATATTTATTTATGCATATAGAAAATTTTTTATATATAGGTACTTATTTTCAATATGAATTTAAACTGAACATATATATGATAAAAATTTCTATTTTAAATAAATTTTTAAAAGTGTACATACAATTTTTTGTTTTGAAAAAAAAAGTCATAAAATATATACACGTTCACTTTCTATATATTATCTTATATGTTTTGTTGTGAATATATGGAAATTTTTAAGATTCATCTTATTTTAACCATATATAGTATAGTATATTTATTTCATTGCATTATTGTTGATTTATTATGTTATTTATGTGCAGTTTCATTGCATTACTGTTGTTGATATGAAGATATATATTTATATATATTATAATTTATGTTACGGATGTATAAATAATACAAATAAAATAAATCATATATACTCATGTAATCTCAACCTATTGCATATATTTGAAAAATTCACGATATCTTACAATCAGTTTCCTTACATCAAAATTATAATACTATAAAAGCTGTAATATATGGATAACATAAAGATAACAATTAAATTGTTGTTATTTCCTATTACTATATAGTTGAAGGATGAGGATGAAAATATTAAAATTTCATTTTTTCACAAATATTAAGCAAAAATAAATAAATCATTAGAGGTACTTAACTTTCATATTTTCGTTGACAAAAAACAAAAAATTTATTATATTATATTGTATCACTTTTGAAAATTAAATTTAGGAGAAAGCAAATAAAATGTAATTGTTTTTTTTTATTTTGATTTTAAATGGAAATGTTTTAATATATACAAATTATTTATTTAATAAGTTAAAATTTTGTATATTAAAAATATTTACATTTCACAAAAATACAGTATCGTAGGATGAAAGATTGGAAGAAAGGATTTAATTGCAAAGGTGTGAATGAATTATAGTATATTGTGGAAGAATAATTTTTGGATATCATCTTTAATGTCATCTTTGGTATGTCTATATTTGAAAAGAAAAAGGCTTTTTACGATTTTTTATAACTTCTGAAATGTTTTAATCAAAACATTTTACCCGAATTAGAAATACCAATGAAATTGATTGATTATCTTGAAGTTTTTTTTGTTGTTGCAATCGAAAAAATATTTTTTAGATAAAGGCCTTTAAGTGTTCAGAAATATAACATTAAAATATGTATTATATACATTCGTGTGTTTATAAAATGTTTAGATTTATCTAAAAAAATGTCTGAGATATGTTTAAATATCTTCTTGTAGTTATAGAAAAAAATATGTTCATCATATATATGCTGTATAAAAACATTTGCGAATGTACGATACATATGTTTTATATACATATATACACTGACTGACTGACTTTGAATGTCATTCCATATGACCTTTCTTTCTATTTTAGTTTTTATTTCTATTTGTAAATATATACAGATGTTCAAACAATATACATATACTCAATTATTAATACTTTCTCCTTATCATCTTTTATTTTGTATAATATACACAAACAAATTTGTGTACTTGCTTTATTTAATTATTTTGCAAAGAATATAAGAAATATTTATATGTACAAGAAAAAAAATTTTTAATTTATTTTATTTTTTACTTATATTATAATCTTCCTAAATAATCAAATTAACCGTTTTGCTATTAGAAAAAAAAATATTATACGTTAAGGTGGCATTTTTGTTGTCATCTCAAAATAATTTTATTTGTACTTTTTGATATTGTAAATAACTGAAAATCGCAGAATTTCAAAAGGAAATTTTAATATGTTCTAACAACTAAATTAATTTCTCTTGTCCGTATACAAAATGTTTCTATTATAGTTGGAATGACAAAACATTAAATATAAAGAAATTTAGAATTCAATGAAAAAGAACGTATATTATTTTTAATTTTTCAAACGTTTGCTCAAAAATTACCTAAATTATACACAAATTTCATCAGCTTGGATTGCCCTAATGCATATATAATTATATTCAGATATATTATAAGTATTTATATGTTTTTTTTTATAATTACAAGTTATACATATCATATTCATATGTTAACAAAATAAATATTTTCTTCCTATAACTTTCTAAAAAAAAAAAAAAAATACATTATTTTTATAATATGTATTTTAAAAAATTAATAAATAATTTAGTCAAATGATGATGCGAAGAATTCAATTATTATTAAAATGTAAATATTATTTATTAAAAAAAATAATATTCAAAAGTGCAATAAACCGTAGGGCATTTACATATACGATTAATATATATACAAAAAATTAACATTATTATAATAAATGCAAAAAAAGCTTTTATAAAAACATAATTTTTCATTAACATAATTAATACTATATATTATGCGTGTTTTATAATATCTATATATAGATGTTTTGCGTTCTACGATATACTCAAATGCTTATATATATATAGAATTGTAATGTATTAAAAAAATGTAATGCAATAATAATAAACATTATTTATATCATCATAAAAGGGTAATTGCAGCAATAATAATATTTAATAATAAATATTATTTACTTATATATCGTAAAATTAAATTAATATATTCATGCGGTAATAAACTTTTTGTTTTTTTGCAAATAAGTAAGATTTTCATTTATATATTGTCAGTATATTTGTAATTTTAAGTAATTTGTTTATATATTTTGGTTGAAAAGTTTATGAAATACTTGCACTTTTACCATAATCGTATTTGTCTATATATAATAGCAATATAAAATTATATTATGGCTGAATGCATAAACATAAAATTATATATACTCTATAAACTTATTATATATTTGTATATGCGGGCAGCCAAATATGAAATTAATAAAATTTCTTTTTTTTTTGGTTTTTAATTCATCCGTAAAATTACTAAATATATATAGTTATTTAAACTACCTAATGATCAAAATATCATTCAGATTCAAGATAATATATACTTTATATAATTTAAATACATTTATAATCATTATAATTTCATAACAAAATATATGCGGATATTTTTAGTAATAATAATAATAATAATTACCTGGATTTTAATCGTTTTGCTGTGATTAATGCAGCATACGCAGCTTTTTCATTAAAATTCGTACCATTATTAGGTGCACTAAATTCTGATAATTTTGTACCGGGATGATTTTTCTTTAGAAAGAATCCTATATATATAAAATAAATTGAAAATTATTGTTTAGTATATTGAGAAAATAATGGTTCTTATTTAAAGAACAAACATAATGATGTTAAAAGATACAATTAATTATATATAGATACAAATTGAAGAAAACATAATTAATAAATTAAAAAAAATTATCTTATATTATATAGAGAAATGCAAGATAACATGACAACAATGAATAAGTATTTAAATCTAATATGTATAAATATAATCCATTTCATAATCTTCTATTCGTGGGAATAATAATTCTATTTACTATATATTTTGTTTGTTTTTGCAATGAATTGTCATAGGTGCGATTTTTTAAATAAACAATCACATAATACACCTTTGTTGAGAAAAAATTGTTTAAGAAATTAATTTTTTTTATAAAAAAAAAACATTAAAATTTAAACAAAACAATGAAAGTAATTTTAATTTATGATAATGAGTATGGAAAGAAAATATAGTTGATGAATTTAAACGAAAGAAAATAATAACGCATTTTTGAATATTTTTCTCATAATGTATAAAAATTATATTATTGTGATATATTATTTTACTATAATTGAAAGAGTGCAAATTGCCATAAAAAATAAAGAAATAAATAATTTAATTAAATGTATACTTAGAAAAATCTGAAATCTGATGTATAAAATCACCAAATACAAAAATTTATATTCCTGTATGAGAAGTTTTATATACAGATTGACATTTGATGGTAGTGTTTAATGATTCTTTCAGTGGAATGTTAATCTTTCTAATCTATTTTGTTCATTATACATAGTAATATTGCTATCATTGAAAAGATATGTGTATAGACTTTATAATAATAATTTAATATTTTTTATTTATTACAAAATATACAAACCTTTACGCATCATTTCTGGTTCTTTAACATCGTACAAATCTATCATTGCCTCTAAACCTTCCATTGCAGCAATTTGTATTGCATCACGTATAACATTTTGTTTTTCAATAGTTGTGGCGTCGTTATCTTGTTCTTGATTTGATATAATTTTTGATATTTTTAATCTTCTTGATTCATTCACATTTGATTGATTTTTTAATAATTGTCTTCCTTGATCAAATTCATTTTCATTTTCAACAATCCCATCATCATCATCATCTCCATCATCATTATCATCATCCCATTTATTAAAATGATTTATAAATGGTTTTGCTAAATTATTAATTGAGGAAATTTTTGAAACAATTGTATCATTTTCATAATTGTTATGATCAATTAAATTTAATCGTATATTATCATTTTTCACATCGTAATCAATGGATAAATTGAATTTTATTGTAATAACAATGAAAAATAATAATATATTTAAATTTCTCCACCTATATATATAAAAATAAAAAAACAATATATTTATTTGTTTAGATATAATTAAAATTTTCTCTATATGAATAACAAAAAAATAATTTATGAAGGTATACATGCATTTTTACACAATTTTTATTATTTATATGTAAGAATATCGCATTTTTTTTTATATCCATATTGGAAACATTTTCACAAGAACAACACCTGCTGTTGTTGTTAAAATAATAATTTTAAGAAAATTATATTTGTTTATTTTCACAATTAACAATAAAACAATTTTGGAATTACCCGTATACGCCGACGAAAGTATATATTGGCGAATTAAAACCATATAAAATTATTGTTAATAAAAATATTATATATAATTTATAGTTTATTTCAAATTTATTATATATTCATGATTTGCATTTTAAGTTATAATATTATTATGAAAACTTTTCAACTTCAAATCGTGCGTTTCCATGTCGCATTGTGTAATCGATTTCCTATAAAATGATTTTATTAAATTAAATATAATTATTAATGCATAATTGATTGAGAGATTTGTTATATTTTAAAAGATTCTTTATATTATTTGAATGTATGTTATTTAATTGATAATATTCAATCAGATTTTGTGCTTCAACAACAAAAATAAATTCAATTATATAGTATATATACATGAATAATATTCGTCATTTTAAATATATAATTTAAATATAGAAAAAATTGTTATTATCATTAGTATGTTAAAAACGATCAAACAATAGACATCAACATGCAAATAAGTTACATTGTAATATCGCGTCGTAATAATTATGTTATTTAATTGAAAACTTATAAAAAAAACTTAAATTATTCCATAATGCTATTGTCTTTTTAAATAAATAAATTCAAAAATATTACGTAAATAAATATTATAAACATCACGTATATAAATTGATAATCAAATATCATAAAAGTTTATAATCATTTTATAAGCCATTATTTTATTATATATATACTAACTGACCTAAATTTTTAACTATTAAATTTAAAATATATAATTACATATATAGTTGAACATAGAATTTGTCAAATTGTTATATTAAAAAAAGAATGTTCTTTTAATAATCATTTTCATTCATCTTTATACAAAATACAATGGTATTAAATTAAAATTTAAAACCCTTTCGCAGTGAATCTTTCCTACCCGGAAAAAGAATTTAATTTTAATATATTCTTAATATTTTATTAAGATTATTTCCGGTAAATTTCATTCATCTCAGATGCATGTTATTGAATCCAATTAAATTAAAAAAATGCGATTGTTAAAACCAAAATATAATATTTTAAAATAATATTCCTAATACTTCTATATGGAATAGAATTTTTATCAATAGATTTCTATTCTTACACATGACAAATAGATTTTCTATATATAATATGAATAAGAATTTGTGAAAATTCATGAGAACATTCAAAATTGCTAACACAAAAAAGCAACTTTATTACTTTATTTATGAAATTTCCTATAAATAAGCAAAAAAATTCATTCACACAATTTCATCATAAAGGTATTTTTTGCAGGATTTACAACATTTACAAAACACGTTTAAAGTTAATATTCCATTTAAAGCTATATGTAATATATAATCAAAATAATGCAATAGAAGAATATGCAATTTTATTATACATATATATCTTTTATGTCTGACGGATATGTAAAAAAAAACAAAAAAATAAATAACAAAAATCTATAAGAAAACTTATCATGTGCAATGCAGAAAAACCTGTTCAATTCGTTTATATATACGTATAGATATAGGTATATATGAATTAAAAATGTTAAGAATTTCTTGTGTAATTGTTGATAATGCGGATATTTCTTTACCACTTTATTATCAATATTAACAATATTATATTATAATATATATTTAATAAATATGAATAAGAAAATTCTTTAACTTTATTTACATATATATATATATAACACAATTTAAAATGTTTAAATATTTATATTTAAAAATTGTTGATGAAATAAAATTGTAATAAAAAATATACATACATTTTTTTTTTAATACGGATAAAAACGAGCACCTTTTTTTTTTGTTTTTTATTTAATTTATGCACAATAAAAACATATCAAATAAATTTCTTATGATTTTTTCTATATATAAACAATGCACTATAACTTTTTTTTTGAAATATATATGCAATTAATTTAACCTTAACACAACGATGTTTTTTTTTTGTTTTGAAAATATTTAAGATATATAAACTTTTAGTATAATAAATATAATGAATGGTGTGAATATAAATGCGATCTTGGCAATAGCCAAAGAAGTAACTGACCCTGATCATCATCATCATATTGTGTATATCCAAGAAAAATTTTTTTTTTTTTATTTTATATCATATATTTTGTATTCATAAATTAACTATAAAAATAAAACAAAAAAAAAAATAAATAACATAAGTTGAATTAAATAAGAATCATTTTTATTTTCTTCTTATGAATACACATATATTCATTATATAGTTATATATACTTTATTATTGGAGAACCGGATGGTAATTTATATACAAAACCATATGATATGTGAGATAAATATCGCAAAATTATACATCTATCTGTTTATTATAATGATAAATTACTATTATTGTAAAATAATTTTGCAAATATATTTTTATTTTTTTTTTTATTTATTATTTAATAATTAATTATTTTATAGATCGTGTGCTTATTATTGTATATAATATAAAAAAAATTTGTGAGAGAAAGAAATTTGTATATTATTTTGATGATATTTGACAGACAGACAACGTCTATCAAAATTTAATAAAACTTTAAAAAAAAAAATTGATATAAAAGAAATGGATAAACAAATATAAACTTAAATATAAATAACAGATACATTTAATTTCTTTTTTGGCAATGCTAAAAAAAAAGTATTATAATAGTTCAATATAATATTTATCTCATCGTTTTATAAAAGAAGTTAAAAAAATAACGTTAAAATTTATATATAGAGAGTTAAAACAATTAATTTAAAATACTTTTCGTTTATTTTTTGTATATCATCTGCATGTGTATTTCCACAGATATATTTTTAGTTAGTAATATTATATTATATTATATTTATTATGATGACATTTATTAATAAACTATATTAATAGCGAATATTTTTTTTTAATGAATTTCGAATTGACAAATAGAATTTAATTGTAAAAATTGTTGACATATCGTAAATTGTATCAAGAATATTTAAGTGCACTTATGAAATGGGTTTTCCCAATATTATACATTAAAATTTTCTAATTATTCTGCATTATTTTTTCAAATCAATGATTTTATTATTGTTTCTTTAATATAGAATTAGTAAAATTAATTAATCTTATAGATACACTTAAAGAAATTAATTTTCTACCAAATAACCGATCATATATTTCGAAAAATGATTTCTTAATATAATTTTATTTTCATTTGCCTCAATTTAAGTGTGTTTTCACATTTTTTTTTTTGGATCACAATTTAATTGCATTCGAATATTAAATTTTATTATCGCTATATAAATATTTTTTGTTATGTATATTTCAAAAATCTGAAATTATTCACATTCGTATAAAAACTCAAAAGTGTCAATAACCCACGACCACCAATTGTATATGACCATATTTTCATATTCTCATTTAATTAACAACAATAAAAATAATAATAAAAAGAAAAAAAAAAGAAATTTTATATAATTGTTACAAATTTTTAATTTGAAAAGCCGCGCGTGAAAAAAAAAGAAATATATTATTGAAATTAAATAGAATTAATTGTTGTTAAACTCTACAAATTTAACCATTTAATATTATTTATTGTTTTGTTTTTTTTTGTTATATATTTATCGGATTATCGATATATATATTTCATAAGTATATATTATATGTGCATCAATAATCTGTTCGATTAAACATTCAAAAAAATGTATTAATCTATATGGCAAATAGTTAAACAATAATTTATATTATTTTTTTTTTCTTTTATTGTTACATATATATTTATTATATGGATTATGGAAAACGGTTTTTCAAACAATTTTTTTTTATTTATCGCATGAACAAAATTTAATTATTATTTAAATTAAATTATAGCATGTTTTTTTTTATTTAGATATATATATCGCATAAAAATTATAGCCAACAATTACGTTTTTCTTATTACGTGTTTGATTTATTGTTAGTATATTTTAATATTCGAGTTATTGTAATATATCTTTTTTTAAATCAACTGCATATTATGAATTATTTAATATCACAATCTATAAACAAAACAAACAAACATATTTTAATATTATAAATAAAAAATTACTCAAGTTTAATATAGATGCGGTAATTTTATTATATGCCCATAATTGTCTATAAAAACATACAATTTTTTTACATATTAACACAAGACAAAATACCTCCGTGACCTATTTTATGAAAATATAATGTTAACGTGTTGATTTAACTCATAGAAGTAGTTTTTTTATCTAATAGAATATAAATAAAATGATTTCGGGTCTCGAGTCGCAGACAGTAATTTTAATCCAGAAATGTTTTACAAAAAAGATATAAGTAAGGAATTCGATGAATAAAAAAACGGTAATTTCTAAATCTACAATATCCGTTCCAATTTTTTTTGTCCAAAGATCTGTAAATATATAAACTACAAGTACTGGAAAAGACAATTTTTAAATATATTCTTTAACAACACCTTCAACACATACCAAAAAAAAAAAAATTATAAAAATCAACCAATAGATAGATATATAGCAATTATTGAAAGTATATCAAATTATTGAGATAAAATAGAATAGAAAAAAAAATCGATTTATAGATCATTACCATCATATTTAAATATAATTAATCTAGATCTTTTCGATGATGACGGTCGATTGTCCTCTTAAAATTTAAATCAATATAATAACACATGTATATTGCATGAAGGTGACATTGTTACATATATATTATATATATGAATATTTTTCTACATTGATCTTAATATTCTAAAAGAAAAAAAAATGGTATATAAGGAAATTTTCATATAATGAAATTCGAGAGTATATATTATAATAAAATGAATATTACTTTATTATTATTATATGAATGTGTGAATAACAAACAAATATATATTATAAAAATAAATAAAAATAAATATGTATATATTTATGTCTAGGTCAATGCCATAGTGTAATAATTTTTTTTTTTTCTCGATAATTTATATATTTTATTAGTCATTGTTAAAATACCAAATTTTATTTTATCATTTATATTTAATGAAAAAACAAAAAAAAAAAAAACAAATAAATAATAATAACTTTCAACTATACACAACGCTAACTTTCACATATTACTTTTTTATTTTCTTTTCTTTTTTTTTTTTTAATAAAAAATACAACATTCAATATTTACATATATATTTAATAAATGAAAAAATCTCAACTATAATTTATATATATTTAAAAATAAATAAATAAATACTTAAAAATATGGATTAAAAACAAATACAATCGACAAAAAAAAAATTAAATAAAAAAAATAAATAAAATAAGAATTTGAAATATTCTCCGCATAGCCATAATAATATTTTAATTACGTCTTTGATGGGCTGCACGAGCTGCTGTATTCTTTTCAGCCTGTTCTTTTTCACGTAGTTCATGTATTGCTCCAACGGCTCCAAACATAACTTTTGCCGTTACCTTTTGAGTGGTGCTGCTGGTAATGTTAGTGGTATTCGCATTGGCACTACTTCTTGATGAATTTTGAATAGTACTTGATGTATTTTGACTATTATCATTATTATTATTATTATGATTATTATTCATTTGATTGTTATTGTTATGAATATTTCTATTAATAAAATTATTATTGTTATTGTTATTATTATGTGTATTATCTAAATTTGCATATGCATCGGTATATGGAGCATAATTATTATTAGCATCACGTCCACAATTACGACATTGATGAGACATTTTATTGTGATGGTATATATATAAAATATACTATAAATATAATTTGACTTGTTTTTATTTTTTTTACGTATTACGTTAAATGTGTTTCGGAATTTTTTTTTCTCTATATATATAAAATAATTTTTATATAATCGACGACAATATCATATATAGAAAAACACTTTGGCAATTATCCACATGAAAAATCACAATTTTAAAACAATAATTATTTTGTAATAAAAAACAAACAATTTATTATTGATACTAAACATGAATAAACACAAAAAAAAAACAAAAAAAAAAATCTTTTAATTTTCTAATCACTGAAAAAAAGTTGATTCACCTTTATACACGGATTAAAATCTACTATAAATAAATAATATTAATATCTATACTTTAGTTAAGTCACTTGACTTACATATTTGCATTCAACAACGATCGATGTAATTTAATATACTTTATTATGTTATTATTATATATATTATTTTATATACACTGTTATAGTTGAACGATTTTTTTTACTTGCTATGGTGTTAAATACATTTTATTTAATTTTATTATTTGTCGAAACTTTTCCGAAACAACTATTTAATATTGTAATTTTTTTTTTTTTTAATAATGATATTATAACTTTATAGTTTATTCTATATATTTTTTATACCTTTTTTTTTTGTTTTACAAGCAAATTTTAGGTTGATGGTAAAATAAATCTATGATATAATATTTTTTCGGATAAAAGTTTTATGTAACGGATATAATATTTTAGAAGAAATTTTACCAAAAACTTCTTAAGAATCCAATTAATAAGTAACAACAGTGTATTATTTGGATCACTATTCATTTTAATATATATTATAAGATGTATGTATATATATATAAAAAAAAAAGTTATTCTTAATTTTGTTTTTTTTCTTCTTGTATGTAAAAAATGAAATGAAAGAGTTTTATATTATAATATGATATTGAATCGGCTCTTATATATAAAACTTTGTATATAAAATGTGTAAATAAGAAAAAAAAATAAAATAAAAAATAAAACGTATAACAAAAAAGATTGTTTATTTTTGTAAATTGTATACAAGAAATTTTTTAAAAGTAACCACACCACAATCCATACATATAGATATATATAAAATATATTGTATACATTTTCTATATATTGAGAGAGAGGAGACCTACTTCCTCCGCATATAGATCTGCAGATTCAACAAGTGTGTCATTTTACCACTATATAATATCAATTCGATATACATAGCTATCTATCTATATATAGTTATAGATAATTCTATATCTATAATATATATATATAGACAAACAGTATATATATATGAAATGCTCTTAAAAATAACATTCTTTTATTCTTTGTCTATAACACAAAATAGATTATACATTTCTTTATATCTGTACATTGAACTATTTATGTATATATAAAACGAATTTATCGATTGTTTACTTGATAATTTTATAGAGTTAACTTAATTTAATTTTTTATCAACTCATATAATAATGTATTAATTTAAATTATATTATATAAATATAATAATTAGTCGTTCCGCAATTGTTTTAAAATTACATATTTCAAATTAAAAATGTATATATCAGCATCGCCATCATTACATAAATTAACATATTATTATATAAAAAATAAATATATCTTTTATCTTTTCATTTAATTTTTTAGATACATTTTTCACTAAAATGCTCGCTAAAATGTAAAATAAAATGAAATGGTGAATATTTTTCATTGGTTTTAATATAAAATAAAGTAAAAATGCAAAGCAAAATAAGATAATTTTATTTTTTTTACCTGTATTTTTACCTTTCTTACCTGTGTTGTTAAATTTTATTTCTGTATATATACTTATTCAATTATGAATACATTTAAATGTATTAAATAAACCGCGGAATGAACGGAATTTTTCATTGTCTATATATGATTAGAATATAACGATTGACTTTTATACGAATTTTCCGAGAAAATTCACTTTTTAATATTGTTATTTTATAGAAAATAGAAAAAATGGATTTAATTATGTAATGCGATAATGGAGTTTGATGGAAATACCAACAGATTAAAAGGTATTTTCCAGCTCTATATATGCAAATAACAATAATTGTATTGAACTTCAAAGTGAAAAAAATAATTTCGCAATAGTACTCATATCTTTTATTTATTGTTTCCTCTACATTTTTGCCATATTTAGAAAGATCATGAATCATTACTGCACGTATGCTTACAACATTTTTATGACTTTCAAATCAATTGTCTGAGCACTTATAAAAAACCATATAGTAAAACAATTACTATATAATTATACAATAATATTAAAACTATATAATATCTATTAAATAATTTATAAAGTAATAAAAATAATTTGGTATTATATGTTTCTGCTAGTAAATCAATCTATATATATAATCTATATATATAGCAAATTAATTAAAATTTTATTCAATTAATTGAATGACTTTTTCAATAACAAATTCAACAGGGGAAATCAATGGCATACATGTTATATAATTATACATTATTAACTGTAAAATTATTTTGAAAAATTTGCAAAAGTTACCAAAAAAAAAGCAATTTTACTATATAACATACAAGTAAATTTCCCACCACAATTAACACGAAATTTGAATTAATTTTCTTTTTATATAAGTGTTAATATACTAAAAAATATAAATAACCATTAATTTATATAAGAATTATGTAATTTAAAAGATCTTTATATAATATTTTATGCGGTAATATAAAATCTAAATATACGACGAGTATTATCAATTCATATATTCATTGTATAGGTCTGACAACCCGCAATTTAAGGAGACCTTTTATTCTTTTTTGTCTATATATATATTTTTATAATTACATACCATTAAATTATCATTATATATATACATATTTTCAGAAAAAGCTAATAATACCTAATCATATAATAATAATAATAATAACAATATAATAAAAATAATAACAAAAATATGTATAATAAAAATTTCAATTATTGTATATATATAAAAAAAACTTTATTATATACCATATATTTAGAGTGCACAAATTGTGTTTGTGCTAAAATTTACTATAAAAAAGTAATTAATATATAAACGATAATTTTATGATATTAAATTTGAACCAAATAAAAATATAATTTTCATTGTTCTTTTTCTTATTCGTCTTTTATAATATTATCATGTATATATATGGTATAGTAAGTTATTGATGAACAATTAAATCACAAAATAAATATAAAAGTTTTAATTCTGTTTGTCAATTAATGTTCTTTTATTTCTGTTTTGAAGTTTTATATATGTGCGGTATATTATATAACATAATAATATACAGGCTGTTTGTATAAATGTAAATCGTTTTATTTTTTTTTGTGTCATTACAAAGAAAATTAATTTTTCCGCGTCGGAAAAATGTTAAATTTAATATTTTAAATTGATGTAAATTTATAATAAAAATGTTTTATAATAATAAGTTATTTCCAATCACTCCTTATGTATATAATTATTTTATATACAAAATTTTACCTATATATATAATTGAAATATATATCTTATATATATATAAGTACCCTTGAGATACAATCCAATTTTCGGTAATAAATTGCATGATTAAATCATATCAAAAAGCCTCATTCTATATCATTATCTATATAATATTTTGAAAATTTTTTTATCGATGCTATATAAGAGTATTTGAAAATATATATGGTTGTAATCAATAAAGTTATCTAAATATATATATAAACACTTTCGACAATCCTGTCTGTATCTTTTTTTTTTCAAATAAAATTAATATATAATATAATCTCTTATAATATCACTTACCAACCATGTTATGTGAATTATTATATTGATATATACGCTATAAATTATATTATATATAGATATTGTTATTTATCTTAAAAACAACAAATAAATTTATTGGTTTTATATATACATACTATATATATATTTATTGTTATTACCTTTTATAATATACCATATATAAGTAGTATATTTATTTTTATAATGATGTTCTTTATACATGAAATTGTATAATATATACATATATATATATATACTATCTGTGTGGGTCTCTTATATGATATATATGCGTGGTCTTAATGTTTTACCGTCCGCAATGATTATTTTCTATTTTAAGTTTTATTTGTAAGAAGTTTTATAAGATTATTGGTAAAAAAACAAAAAAAAAACAACTTTATTATATAATAATTTGAACTTGTTTTCCCAATATTCCTTTTATTTTCTTAATAATTATTTTGAATAAGTTAATTTTCACGTTTTTATATAAACAACAAAAGATAAATTACTAATGGATTATTTATACTGCTGTATGTATATATAGAAAATTCGGAATGAGAAAAGCTAAGAACTTATTTACGTATATAGAATACCTATATATATAAGCCTGCGATTTTATAGAATTATATAGAAACCAATAAAAATTAACATGAAAATATTTAGATCAAGGAATTCTGAATTTTTTATTATATAAACATAATTGAATTAAAAAAGTTAAAAATATAGATAATCTTTTCAAAGGGGTTGTTTATATATGCTTAAGTATGACGCAACTTTTATAGGTTATTTATCAACTTTTAATATATGTTATTCATCAACAATAAAAAAAAGAATTATATTGTAAACGATATGTATATATAGAATTTAAAACGTTAGTGAAAGTATATTTAGAAAAATTGATATAAGTTTTTAGAATTTTTTTATTAAATCAATTTAGATTATAATTTCAATATATAAATTATAGTATTTCATTAATAAGATGAATTCGATATTTGAATTAATCAATATTTGATGTACTCACAAAAAAAAAGGAATATTGAAAAAATTACGTCCTACATTAAATTGTTTTGTTTATGATCGTCATCATCTCCGTATATATAATGTGACGACGTATATTATATTTAATATATATATTTATATATAGTTATATATATTATGTTTTTGGTAATTTTTGAAATATATCTCTTTGATTATTGTTCATAAAATGATCAGAAATAATTAATATACCTTCGTATGTGTCAATATACATGTAGAAGATATATTATATAACAATTTAATTCACCAATAAATATAATGCGAGAATGACATATAATTTTCATATATAATTTTCATAAACGTAGATAAACCTTTTTTTTTATTTGCACATCATTTACATATTACAATAAACATTATTTACAATCAACTCATTAATTTACATATCCATATATGTATATAAAATTAACCTTTGAATCATGTCAATACAGCAGGTTTTTAACCCTTGTTTGTGTAAATTAACATACAAATTTTATAGAAATAATAAATAAAAAGATACAAAAGAAAAAAAAAAAGGTTTATTTATATCATTATTAGAATTTTATCGAATACGAGAGAATATATTGATAAGCATATCTGGAAAATTCTATATTTCTGTTAAAAAATGTTGTAAAAATACACATACTTTTTATTATATGAAATTTAAATTTAATGTTATTTTTAAAACATTAAGGAATAAACAAAAATAAAAAATCATTGATAATAAATTACATCCGCCTATATATTATTAAACCATAATAAGTCTAAATTGTAAACAATTATTGAGTGTATATAACTTTTAAAAATAACTAAAAATTCAATTTAGATATAAATATATGTGATGAAAAACATTGATCTATAATAAATTAAATTATAAATGATGATATCTTAATTAATAATCCCATAGAAACCTATCATTTATATATAATAATTATTGGCTTAATTGTAAAAGTTGTTTAATGGCGAGTAGGATGACAAAAAAAAAATTCAATATATATCTAATAAATTTATTTTTTATAAGTCAACCTGCGCTATTTTTTATCGGATACTTTTATTTTTCCTCCTCATATATACAGATATAGGATATTTTTTAACTGCTATATATTAATATCGTATCCATATTCCAACCATATATATACATTTAATTGTATGTTACTATACCATATATACATGAACAATTTATTATCATTAATATATATTGTGTTCATATATTTATTATTTTAATGTATGTATATGATATAGTAATAAATTATATTTTAGTTTTATTATTAAATTGTTTCAAATGGGAAATTATTATATGAATATTATGACAATAATCTATATATATACTGTTCTTTAAATGTGATACTAAAAATCTAATTGTATATATATTTTCTTTTTTCTGTTTTGGCCATTGTGGGTGTCACATAAAACTATTACTTATGTTTATTATTATTATTATTATAATATGTGTGTGTAGGATAAAAATGTCATAAATATACCTATATATATATGTGGTATGTACCATCAAAAATATGAATCTATTATAAGGAAAAACGAATATATATAAAGTGAAACAAATTTTCGTCGTTGACAGATCAAAAAAGAAAAAAAAAGAAAAGGAACAATAGGATGCATTAATATGTGACGTTAAAAATATACCTATAATATATATAACTATAAAATATATAATATATATATATTATATAGTTTGTATAAAATGAAAATACATAATATTTCCATTTCAATTTCATTTCAAAAATAATATTTCTAAAAAGAGATTTTCTTTATATATAAATACTTATATTTCTTATTTATTTTATATGAATATGGATAAATTCGAATTTATATATTGTAATATTTATCTATAAGAAATTTTATGTTCATATTCAAATTATGACAATATATTAATATAAATAAATATGTATGATATATATATATATAGAAAATATAATAAATATATATTTATTTGTTATATAGAAACAAGGAAAAGCTTCTTTTTTTTATACCAAAGTTTTTTGAGTCATTTATAAAAGTCACACTATTTGCAATAATGCAATAAATATATAGGCTGTACCAAAAATATAAAATATTTTCGAATACATTTTTGGTTTTATGGTTTTATGGTTTTATGAATCTTTCATACATATTATGGAATAGAATTCCATAATTATACTTACTTTCTGCCTTCCCGCTTCTGTAGGGATTGATTCTTTTGTATTTGAGAAAAGTTAGGTAATCCATTTCTATATATGATAAATGTTGTGAGATTGTTTTTGAGTCTATTTCATTATCTATATTTATTATAAAGTATTTATGCATTATAATATATTTATTTTGGTTCTTATCCGTTGATTTTAGAATAATGTTTGTGCGTATATATATGGTATAAGATGACGCGGTTTCATAAATTTATGAGATATGTGTATTATCTTATATTGGTATTATCTTATATATGTTCTTTTATACATATATTTATATTATATATGCATTGAATACATAAATCTCTATATATATTGTGTACGTTTATGCTAAAATGCATTATAGTTTTCCTAATCCGGCAAATATAAACAGAAAAAAAATATTAATTCCTACTTTTAGAACTTTTATTTTATATATAATATATAATAGAAATCCAAAAGTATATTATATTGAATATAACTATATAATTTCTCTTCTCTATATATTTCGTTTAACATATTTATAAAGATTATACAATATGTCTTTTTATTATTAAAAATTATATACTGGATGTTCTAAAAGGTTCTACGGTCCATGATCGATTACTAAAAAATAATTAATGGTATATTAAAAAAAAAACATTTCCAGTATAGTGATATGGTTGGAATTTTATTGTCTATATAAAATATTTATTTATACTTTCATTTATTTCCATTTCTATTTCCATTTCAAAGATGAGCAGTTTTTCTAATGGTAAGGCTATATTTATATATCGTTTCATATACAAGTTATTAAAACATACTTATATTAAAAAATTTTTCATTTGTTATATAAGAAAATTTTTTATGAATAAAAAAAAATCTACATTTGCGTAAATGTTGATTGCAAAACAAAAAACAAATCGAAAGAAAACAGTTCAAGGTACACAGAAAAAAATATGTGTTAAATATAACGAATTTCGTCGTAAATATAACAAACATTTTTGTCCATATACATCCATTAGAACATTTTATTATATGTACGAATTCGATTTATTACTATATAAAAGAGGGGAACAATATGTAGATTGATAAATTATTCGTTCATTTAACGAAAATATTCGTTAGTGTAACATAACAAAAAGTTTATATATACAACAAATATTTTTTGTACCGATACAAACATTTTTATAGTAGATATAAAAATATTTTGTACCCTAATAATTATTATTTGTGAATATAACAAAACATTTTGTATATTGTAAAAATTAAATTGTAATATTAACAAACAATAATTATCACATTATAAAATGATTTTGTACTTTTAATAAAAATGTTTGTACAGGTACAAAAAATATTTGTTGCATACATAAAATATTTGTCGTATAGAGAACAAATATTTTTGTAAAATGAACAAAAAATGTTTATCAATCTATAATCAATTTCTTTTGCGGGTACAGAATATTTTTATTGCTTAATAAAGATTTGTTTGTACAGGGATAAATAATTCTATAAAAAAAACGATGTATTTTTGTTGTGGCAATAAATTAAATTTATTAATATAAAATATTATTTTATAAAATAAAATAAAATTAAATAATAAATATATTTACTTATATTATATTTACTTATATTTACTTATATTACTTATTACTTATATAAATGGTTAAATATTAAAATTATTTATTTTCTTAATATAAAACGAGGTAAATAAAAAACCGATTAAATAAAACCATTTAAATTCATATAAATGATTTTATTTAATATTATTATTTATAAAAATTAAATTTATAAAATGTATTTTAAACAAAAATAAATGCATTTATTTTTTTATTCTTTTAACCAACAAAAATTCACCTTTAAATTGATATATTTGTTACAGCTTCAAAACAAATTGTAACAAAAAATTTATTAGAATCAAAGTTTTTTATTTATTTTTTTCAAAATTTCAAATTTTTTCAATTGCCTTTCAATTTCAAATAATTGTCTACTAAAATAATCATTAAATTAGTTCAAAATTAAAAAAAAAGTACATTTTTATAGCATATTCTTTTAGTTCTTTTAAAAATATTTCATAAATACTTCCGTAAAAGTACATTTTTATTTCATAAATAGTTCCTTAAAAATAATATTAATATAAAAATACATATAAATAATGGAAATATTATTCTATTAATCTATAGTTAGTAATTTCTGTAATATTTTAACAGATGGATGTATAGATTGCTTGGGGGATGCCAATTTGTAAAAATATAGTTGAATAAACTGCCAGACCGATTCACATGGCAATGGATATTTTAGGTTAAATAAATAAAAAATTTTGAAACAAATGTCTATTGCGTTCAAAATATTAAAAAATTTGTATTTGATCCCGTCAAAATAAATCAAAATATCTTGAACGTCAAAAATATCTTGTCCTATCATAATAATAAAGGGTTGAATGTTGTCTTCATGTTGTTTCAATTGTTGCAAATGTTGATCACATGCAGCAATTGTTTTTCCAATATAAATGAATGTATTTTGCGAATCTGCAATGCTATATTTGATGACGCTTTTTGTCCCAGATATGTCTTTCAACACTTTTTTCGTAGTTGGAATTAAAACGGCGTGAAGCAAATAGAACGTAGCGGCCAATTTACTATCTGGAATAAGAAGGCAAAAAAGAGAATATATTAAATACTATTTGTAATTACGAAATGAATTGTCATCAATTTAAAATATTTTTAAAACGCGAAATTCAAATACTTACTATCACTAAAATGATGTGAAGCTGACAATTTTTGTAAAATATTGATACACGCCGGATCCCGTATCTTATTTTTGGCATGATTTAAAAACAATTTCTGGAATTCTTCCATGCGGTCGAATATTTCCCTATTATCTTCAAATAAATGTCCAAAATCGCTGTCAATCTGAAATTATTTTAGTAAATTAAAAATTTGTAAATTAGTAAATTAAAAAAAAAATTAGTAAATTAAAAAAATTATGATGAAGTTTTAATTACTTCCATACAAATATTGAAAATATATTTTTAGCAAATTTGTTATATAAAATATTTTTTAAATTAAATGCAACTTAAAATGTATTTATCATAATCATAAATGAAGTAATTTCAACTTACAAGTTTGTATCCCGATGGAATTTTATAATGCGGCCATTCTTTTAAAATATCAGCTACGCATTTGGACTTTTTTATCATTTTGAACCTGTATTCGGAACATTTTGTCCAATGAACCAAAATTTCAGCCAGTTGTAAATTTTCATATTTTAATGCATTAATGTGTGGTCGAATATCATCAAAATTTGAATTTAGCTCGCCTGGAATGCTTGGTTCCTCCGGTATTTGTGCTCCCAAACCAGATTTACGTAATCGGGCTTTAATATTATGGTATTTCCCATATAGTTTTCCTTTCGGAGCTGCTCCCGCTCTTTTAACATAATAATATTCTTCTACTTCATTTTGGAACATAGTTTTGATTTGTTTTGTCATATGTTCACATAACGTGGAAGAAAGTTGAATATCTTTTGTTATAAAATAATTCACAACCAGATCAACCAATATTTGGCGGTTCAATTCATTCAAAACCTTCACTGATTTATAGTATTCCAAAATTAAAGTTCCCTGTTTACATTCTTGTAGAATATGGTTTAAGTATATTTTTGGACAAAAATTAGAAGTAGTAGATACATTTTGTTCTGACATCTCTTCTGAAGTCATATTTGAATAGGAGGATGACAGGTTGCTATTAGAATCTCTAAAATTATTATTATTATTATTATTATTATTATTATTATTATTATTATTATTATTATTATTATTATTATTATTATTATTATTATTATTAATTGTATTAATATTATTATTATTATTATCACTCTTATAGGTCGATTGATATAGGGTAGAGTAGTAAATATTTTGTTCATTTTGCCATTTTGTTAAATTGTAATCAAAAGCAATTAGGACGGCTTTGTTAAAGTTCTTGACAATTTCTGGTACTATGTGTGGCCGCAACATTTTTAATGTTTCTACGTATATTTCATTATCTATTAATTAAACATAAAAATAATCAATACGTATAATTTATGTTTTAAAAAAATAATCCTTAATATTTACCTAAAAAATGTTGATATAACTTTTCTAGGTTCCACGATTTTAATAATTTATGTAATTCAGTTTTTTTTGTATAATTGGCATCCACCAAAACAGAACAACCGCAATTATTAAATGAATTCTTGCATGTTAAGCAAAACATAGATTCATAGTTTGTTGATGTATTATTCGCAGGTTCATAGCTTATGTTTAGCAGCGTAATATCAGTTGATTGTGAAGTTTCTTCCAATAAATTCATATTAATTAATTCTACTGCACTATTGTTTACATTGTGATCTTGAATATTGGTATTTTGAGTATTCGGGATGACTTCATCAAAATTATTTAATTCCATTTTTAACTATCTCTCTTAATGAAAAATCAATATTTTAATTGCAAAAAATTTATTAAAAAAATATGTTTTCGTTTTCTAGATTTCTTATTAATATACAAAAACATCTATACATAAAAAGTTGGATAAATATGCATTATTTGCTTTATCTTAAATCATTCCTTTGTGAATAGTAATACTTAAAACATATTTAATATAAATAAATTTTAATTAAACGCTTATTATATTACATAATTAAATTTATATTTATTATATTAATTACAAATTAAATATAATTATTAATATTATATATTGGTATATGCTAATTAATAGTAATTATTAAATATTTGAATTTTATCCGATTTTTTAAAACTAAAATCTTATGCAATTATTGTTAACTAACATTGATATATATATTATGACCTCTAAATTTAACATCTTATTATATCATTATATATTATATCATTTAACATCTTATTATATCATTATATAATAAGTTTCAATATTGCTATATCCAAAATTACCATAATTAAAAATTAGAAAATGAACCATTTGGTTTTTGAATTATCATAATAATAAGGGATTAACATTATTTAATAATTTTAGTATAGTTATATAAAATTATTTTAATGCAATCTTACATGATTTCAACGTTTGCAAATTGATTATTTCCACTTTTTGGTTTTTAATTTTAGTTTTAAAGTCGTAGAATGAATCGTTCATATATTAAAAAAATACATATTATTTTATCCATATTCTTTGCATTTTGTTTTTTTAAGTTAATCCATTTGAGATGTAATTAAATAAATTTCGGAGGTCATAAATAAAGCTATAAAAATAATGCATTATATTTAGAAGTATTCCTGTAGTCGCACCATGTGTTGTCCCGTAACTAGTTTATGAATATTGATTGGAGGACCGCGGAATTTTATTATATTTATAAGTACACAATTATTAATAATATTTAAAGGGTTGACATTATAAGATAAATAATGTGGATCAAACCCTACGACTTCAATTTCGGAACAAAGAACATAAAATTCATCTTTTGCATGCAAAATTACAATTTCATCAATTTGATATATATGTAATTCTTCGGCGTATATTGATAAAAACCAATTTGTTTTGTACTTTGTTCCTTGGATTTCTATTTCTGAATAACAACTGAGATCATTTACCGAATTTTTTAATTGCTTACATAAAAATTCCAGGTTTTTGCTTTGAATTTTATGCATATTTTGCAAGGAACACGACAGTGGTGGTTTTTGTATTAAATCATATGCTAATTTTAATTGATATTTTTTTGCTAAAGTTAAGCATATGTTCTTTCTTGATGTAATAGAATGCGCATATACCTTGAATTGTTTATGCTTACCTTCGTATCGAAATGACCAATAGTTTCTGGGAGGTCCTGAATTATTTATTACGGTGGGATAGTGTATCAAGAAATGATGTTTAGGTTTTAATTGATCGCGAAATAAACGAATATAATCCGTATTGTGTTGTTTAATTTTGTTACGTAATAATGATATATATGTGTGAGGAATTTGATAGGATAACAAAATTTCAATAATTTCCATTAAATTTAAGAAAAACATCCAAACTTCATCGTCCAACGGGATTAGGTCACCAATCAGCAAAGGAAAAAAATGGACGAAGTTCATTACTTCCCTTGCATTCATTTTTAAATGAAATTTCTTTAAATGGTCCTTTGTAATTGGTCCCGAAATGTTCCCAATTTCAATTGCTCCGTACGAAAAAAGTCTCTTTCTTGAATTTAATATATCCAAAGAAAAGTAATGCATTGTATCAATAAAATATGTAATGATATGACACATGTCGTAATGACATATACCTTCGTAAATATCATGCATAACATCCAACGCATAATTCGTTGTAACGTGAAAAGTTTTTAACTCATTAAAAACAGAATTTTGTTTAATACCAAAAATGATATCTTTGATATCTGTTTCATAATTATGCGTATTTCTCATAGTTGCTGGGTTTTCTTCACTTAAGCATTTGGTAATTGATTTCGGTTCTCTACACAATCGACAAAAATAATTCGAATTAAATGAGGCATTAAAATTTAATATTGAATTAAGTCCTAGATTGTCACCTAAAACTAATCCAAGAATAAAATGCACACGTTTTTTACCGATACTTGTTTCCACATCTAATCCGATTTCTTCTAAAAATTTTAGTTCTGTTATAAGTGCGGCTAATGACTTTTCATTTCCAAATTGCTTTAGATCATTGGATTTAATTATTGCTGCCAAAAAGATATTATTTAATTTTGAAGGATTTTCCGAGCATGGAAAAGAATAATAAATATTTGCCACTGAATGATATTTTGCTCTTGATCCTAAAGGATTATTTAATTCTAAATCGTCTATGAATAAGAAATAAGGAACTGTTATTTTATTAGCGTATGCTTGTAGTTTTGATTTCCATAGTGTCCCTTGTGTAAAATGGATGAAAGAATTTTTTTCGTGTGACCATTTTTCAATCCGGTCAATCGTTTTTAATAATTCGTCATATCTTTCAAAAAATTTACGGAAGTGGAAACGTAATGGAAGCAATATACCTCTGGTAATATATTCATCATATGTTATTACACCATTATAAACAACATCTGTGATTTCATTATTGATCGTAAACTGTTTTGAATTTTGAAAGTAATCATTATTTTGTAACCAATTCAATAAACGAAAATTAGTTCGACAAAAATCAAAGGGTTCACGGCAATCATTCAAAAAATTATGTAATTTATAGTAACATGAATGATTCTTAAAATTGATTTCAATAAAATATAATAGAGATTTTATAATAGGTTGTAATATATTTCTCGTCACTCCATTTTGAATATCCATAACATTTTTAACAGCAAAATTATCAAAGTTATGCAAATTCAAAACGAATTCAATAATTGAAGTTTGTAATACAATTAAACATTGATTAAATTCCAAATCTTCTGAATGGCATGCAGTCAAACTAGGTATAAGTGACAATGATAATGGATTTCCATTTGATTTAGATGTTGTTGGCGAACAGTCGACGTCATTATGAAATTGTTCATTTCGAATTGGAGTTTGATTCTGAATAATCGCCTTGGATGCAGTTTCAATATTACTTGATTCATTTGCAGTAAACACTTTACTATTTATATGTTTTGTTTTCGAGTGCTTTCGAAAGCTATTTAAATTAGAAAATACCTGTATACAATTATCGTAGCTACACTGATATTGACTATGAGTTTTTAGATCATGAAATAATTTCAAGTGCTTCACCAAACAATTAAAATCTGTGTATTTCTGCTTGCACATAAAGCAATTCATTGTGATTATATGATTTAAAAAAAATTAAAATAAAAAATATTTACCTATAGGCATAATTTTCCCTGGTAAAGAAATTCCTCTGCCACTGCCATTTGAAATCTCGATGTGAAATGTATATCCAAATTAATATATTGTATATTGCACGATTGCACTTAAAGTTATTTGTACTTGATTATACACGCTTAGGCGACTACAACATAACAAACACAAAACGAATAGTTATATAAATTACATTTTATATATAAACACAAATAAAATAAGGAACACTTTATACACTTTATATATAAATTACTGTGATAACTAATTATGCCACTAAATATCAAAAAAATTAAATAAAAAATATTGCAATAATTTATAAATCCACTTCTATTCACAACGAATTTTAGAACCATAATGATTTTGATGCGTATGCATATATTGTCTTTACTCACAATAAGAATATTGTTATTCATTTATAAATATTTTCGTACATATAACAAATATTTTATTAACAAATAAACATTTTCGTAGCTTGACAAATTTTTCATGTATTTAACAATTCATTTTGTTAATATAACAAATTATTTTATTAAATAATAAAACGATGATATGATGCGTATACGGTATTTTTAATGAGACGAGTATACCGATTTTTGCTTAATAAATATTTTCGTACATATAACAAATATTTTATTAACATATAAACATTTTCGTAGCTTGACAAAATTTTTCATATATTTAACAATTCATTTTGTAAATATAACAAATTATTCTATTTCTTAATAAAATGTTTATAGATTTCTGTTTTATAAATTTAAACACGTTGTAACATGTTTTATATAATGCGTAAAATATATTAAAAAAACTTAACACTTTATAGATGCATATATGGATGCACTAAAATTTAATTATTTTAATCATTTGATAACATATTGATTTATATTAACATATGGATATCATTTGATATAAATTAACGCTCCATTATCGAATGCTTTTGATCATATATTTTTGCCTAAAGTAACCTAAAATTCACATAAACGGTGAACATTGATTTGATCAGTTAAATATATAGGTTTTATTTAATTTTTACAAAGCTGAATCAACATGCAGTGCAATTGTACTCTCTTACAATTATGAATACGTATGTGTAGATTATTGCACATATTATTATGTATAATGATAAGAATTTCTAACTTTATTAATCTTTAGCAAAAGGAGAGGTTCATGATTGTAGTACTTATAGATCATACACCTATGAAACATAAATCACAACTAACAACAGAAATCTTAAATATGCAAATTATTGTGCCCAAGTATATCGTGTCAAATCAAAGACACCTAAATATATATTATGAAGGCATTTTCTTGCCGAAATGTTAATTTTTTAAATACGTATATCAAGGGGTTAACTGAGTTTTTATGACAATTTTTTAATGTATAAAATCTTTCTATTTATAAAAAAAACTAACATACATTTTCGTACATATAACAAATATTTTATCAACATATAAAAATTTTCGTAGCTTGACAAATTTTTCATGTATTCAACAATTCATTTTGTTAATATAACAAATTATTTTATTAAAAAATAAAACGATGATGATGCGTATACGGTATTTCTAATGAGACGAGTATACCGATTTTTACTTAATAAATATTTTCGTACATATAACAAATATTTTATCAACATATAAAAATTTTCGTAGCTTGACAAAATTTTTCATGTATTTAACAATTCATTTTGTAAATATAACAAATTATTCTATTCCTTAATAAAATGTTTATACATTTCTGTTTTATAAATTTAAACACGTTGTAACATATTTTATATAATGCGTAAAATATATTAAAAAAAGTTAACACTTTGTGGATGCATATATGGATGCATATTAATATATATTAATATATGGATATCATTTGAAATAAATTACGCTCCATTATCGAATGCTTTTGATACATATATTTTTGCCTAAAGTAACCTAAAATTCACATAAACGGTGAACATTGTCCTGATCAGTTAAATATATAGGTTTTATTTAATTTTTACAAAGCTGAATCAACATGCAGTGCAATTGTACTCTCTTACAATTATGAATACGTATGTGTAGATTATTGCAAATATTATTATGTATAATGATAAGAATTTCCAACTTTATTAATCTTTAGCAAAATTTGATTTGGTTTATAGAAAATGACACATTTCATGTTTTTGGAGAATTGGGGCAAAAGACATAAGAAGCATTCAAAGAATGTTATTTAAAAAGAAAAAATTAAAACCATTTAACATTTTATTCAAAAAATTTTCATTTTCCATGTTTATCAAAATTTTTATAGTGTAATATGTCAGATATGAATATCTAATTTATTAGCGGTTTTTCAATTTTTTTTTATCGAAAATAAAGAAAATAGAAAAATAATTTAAATAGCAAATTTCATAAACAAATTTTCTTTCAAAATATCAATTGATTAATTTGTTAAAATACATATGTAAATATAATATTTGTATTTGTATGTATATCCACGTATACCAAAAATTGTTCATTTTTTATTTAGAATAATTAAAAAAAATATTCATAAAATGAACAACATATTTTTATACATACAACAAAAAAAGAGATAATTTTTTTTATTATATTAACAAAACCTCATTTGTCACAACATTTTTTTGTGATAAACACATTTTTATAAATGTAACAAAAAAATTCATAATATTTACAAATTATTGGAGAATATATTTTCAATTTCTTAATAAAATACATACTATACATTTAACAAATTATTTATTAAAAAACAAAAAAAAAATTATTATATTTATAAAAATGTTCATTAATACAATAAAAAACTATTTTATCGCTTAATAAAATGCCTGTTTGTTATATATACAATTTATTTTTTTCTGTGTATTTATATATGTTATATGAATGAAAAAAAAATGTATTGATTTTTTTTTAGTATGTTATACAACAAACAAAATATACTAAAAATAAATATTAATTAATAATAATAAAAAAAAAAATATCATAAAAAATTGTATTTTAAAGGATTTCAAAAACAGTGATTTGTTTTCCTAAATTATGTGTTTTTTTTTGTTAATCAATTTCTATATATTGTTTTGTCAAAAATTTTGTAAATTGTTTTGAAAGTCTTGTGATAATAATAATAATGTATAATTAATATTTGGAGGTTTTTCCTTAAAAATATTCTCAACAAATTCTTATAAGCTTATTCAATAATACGCGTAAAGTTAATTTGTGTGATTATTGTCTTAATAAATTTTTCTTCTTAAGTAAATCATTTAAAACTATAAACACCTATAATAAAAAATGTATTTTAAATCTTTTTTGTATAAATTGTGTAATAATATGTTCATTTTATACTATTATATATACAATAAAAGAACATTTGCTTAAGAAAAAGAAAAGAAAATTGAATATAGAAAGTTAATTTTTAATTAAAATCAAGAATAGAATATTTCTGTTAAATGTTTTAACAAAAAAAAAAATTCAGTTTTTTAATAGTTTTTAAATTTTTTTATATTATTAATTTCTTATCTTTTTTCTTGTAACACTTTTTTTTTTGTTTTGTTATTACACTATAATAATAATAAGGATGTTTAATATCCTTTAAGTTTCTTTTTGTCAAATTTTTTTTTTTATTACAGAATTTTATTCATTTTTTTTTTAATTTTGTCATTCATTAAATTATAGATACATTTAAGATTTCATATAAAGTTTTTTTTTTTAATAGGAAAAGAATAAACTTATGATGGGCTTTTTTTTGTTTTATACATTATTATATCATTTCAGTATCTCTATACGTATCTTCATTGTTCTGTATATAGATATATATAGTTAGTTCAATGAAGTTTATATAAATATAAATTAAAAGTTCATTTTTTGTGTGTCTTATATACCTTTTTAAATTTACTTAAATATGTGATTAACATTTTTCATATAATATAAACAATTTTTTTATACGATATATGGACTTTATATTATTCTCTCTATAAATATGTATATATTATATAAGAATGGAAGAATTGTCATGTAATGTAAATAAATATACATATAACATTAATTCATATTGTGTATATATATATATATATAGTATATTTGTACTCAACAGGTATTATTGTAAAAAAAAGGGCAGTAAATATATAATATAGAATATATGCACATAAGATATATTTTTTTTTCATTCATTTTCAATATAAAAAAAAAATTGTATAAATGTCGCGTTTATACCTGAATATGCTACCTACCATATTTTTACAATAAAATATCTATGGAAAAAAAATAAAATTGCATTCAACAAGTTTAAATAACAATTTTCAACAGGTTAAATGTGATATCATATATATATATATTTATATATATATGGGGTGGTATGTATATATGATAGGAGATACGATGATGTGTATATATTTTGTATAATGTGAATATAACATTTTTGAAATAGGTTGATATAACGAATATTTATATTCATATGTAGTAAATATATATATGATATAAGTAAATAGAAATGCAGTATAATGTACTCTTGTCGTACAATTGCAATTTTATTTACATAATAAATTTGTTGAAGAGAAAAAAAACAACAGAATTTAAAATTGATATATATGAACTTTATATACACATTTGTATACACAATACACAAAATAGAATATAAGAAGAATATATATATATATACTAATATACACAATAAGAAAAATTTAATTCAATCATAATGTTTTGTTTTGTTTTATTCAACACTTTTGGGAAAACACTATATATACATATATGTTGTTTATATTTATAAGTACACATTGCAGCAGATTCTTGCATATATGGTGATATGTTGAGTAAATTCTATACACACATATAATTCACAATTAAACCAACATAAAAAAATAAATAAACAGAAAACATATATACTGCAGAGTACTTACGTATTATACCAAATGTTGTTAAACTTAAAATTATTTAATTTTATTTCGCATTATAATGCATTTATTTGTTAACATTTTAACCAAATAATATATTTAAAGATTTTTTTCCAAATATATCATTATATTTATTATTAATATGTATTGTACACGTATATATGAATTCTCTATAGCTATATATTTAAGATAATTTGAATATTTGAATATTTTCGTGGCAGTTCAAATGATATATTGAACTTATATTATATATAATTAAAAGCAATTGACCTCATTCTACTTTTAATACCAAATATTATCAATATAAATCAATTAGTCAAACGTGAAAAAATGTTTCATGATGACCCAAACGATAGATATGAAGATAATTTGGAAATCGATTCAAAGGAGATATATCTAAAAGTGAAATATATTCCCTTATTTTTGGCAAAATCTGATATAACTTTCAAATCAGGCGATTTCAAAACATTCGTTTGATTTAGGTTAATTTTTTTGGGAGAGTGCATGATAACTTTTCTTTATATATGAATACATTTTTTTTTACAAATATTATAATGCGACCTGCGAGGTAAATTGTCATTATATAATTTATCGTCATTGTACCCTAAAAAAAACAGTTTACACAAGATTTTTAAATGAAATAAATAAATGGAAAATTAAGAAACTATCTATATTGAATGTAATGTAGATACTTTTTTAAAGATATTGTAAACATATTTCAATTTATATATGCCGCCGTTTATTCAGAGAGATTAATCATCTTATAAAGACAAAAGTAATATTTATTTATATGGTTCATTCATTTATATGCATATACAATATGGTAATAATAAAACCTTGTAATGTATATTGTATATATAGGGGTTGTTATGATATGAACTTTTATATAACAAAATGAATATAAATATTATATTATATGTTAACCGCATATATATATAAAGAAATTTATATATTAGTTTATATATCTTGTTAGATATTATTTCTATATATGTAAACGAAAAGGAAAAAATTATAATATAAAAATTTGTCATGCAAAAAAGGATGTATATGTGATGTATAATCGCGTTCTTATTTGATCTTATTATTGTCTATATATATGTATCAACAGACCGAAACATTTACTTTTATATCATGTAAAACTCATATTTATGTATAATATATATTATTTTTCACTATATCAAATGATAAATGTCATATATTGCACATATACATAAAATATTTATCCTTTTTTTTTCAATTTTTTTCTCGTTATCGTTGGTGTGTACATATATTGAGAAATAAAATATTTTTCTTAACATTTTTATTACATTTAAAATGAACACTAAAAATAGTAATAAAAATATAACCTATAGAAATATTAAAAACAATTTTTTTTTTTTTTGCAAATATTTATTATTATAAAGCAAATGCTTATTTGTGTATTTGTATATATTTTATTTACAAATAAAAGAAAAATATATAAATATAATGGTCATTTTTAAATGTAATATAGATAATATCGCGGGTTATTATACCTATATTTATATTTTTTTTTATGATAAATTTATATTGATTATTTATATAAAAAATATGTATGTTTTATCACATCGCATGGTTTTATGAAGCTTAAATAAAAACTAAATATATGTGAATTAAAAGGAATATAATTTAATATTATATATTGCAATTTTATTGTATTTTTACATTCATCATCTTATTTTATGTTAGCCACCGAATTAAGCATTAAAGTCAAAAGGTCAAGAGTGTCGTCCAATTTTACATATGCTTATTGAATTTTAAAAACGTGATTATTTACTGAAAAACGTATTATTTAGAGGAAAAAATACTGATTACGAACAAATCTATTCTTTAATACTAAACTACTTATTTTAATAATTTCTTATATAACTTTATTCTATTGGGTTATTAACATATATTTATATACAAATTTTTTTACATTATTTATTTTGTGTTCTCTTAAATATTAAAACAAAAAATATTTATAAACATTAATATAATTTCTTTACATTTAATTTGCTTAATATATCATTATACAAAAGTAGTACTATATATATAATGAGAATATTTTATATTTTTCGGAATCAACTGCGGGAATTTATATCATTGCATAGTGAAGTATATAAAAAAAAATAATAACATGAACATGACAAAATATGTTACATATATCTATATATATAGATATGAATTTTAATGTGTAAAATTTATTATAAATCTTTTAAATGTTTAAATTATACAAACCAGAAAATAAATTTTTATCTGTTTTTTTTTAATATAATTATGAATATAAGAAATACGAAAGAAAATTTCTATATATTTGAAAAATATATTCTATAAGATAATGCTTTGTTAGATATATTCAACACAATTTATAATGTAAAAACAACTTAGATATACATATATTTAAATGTCATATCAATCATATGATATACATAAATTCAAATTGGATACTATTGTAATATGCATAAAATTGTAAAAATGCAACCGCAATTTTTTAATATAAAAATTTGATTTTTTTTTTAATAAGCTTTCATTTTTGATATATTTTCTATTTGCATTATTATGGAAAAATATATAAAATGAAAATCATTGTTGATACTCTAGAGGTATATATTATATTAATAAAATTGTCTTCTTGACCACCGATGTAGACGTACGTATTACGTTATGTTATGCATTTTATATTTGTGGTATATAAATTAAATATTAAAATATTAAAGCCATTATTTTTGTATCTAATTTTATATTATAAAAAATATTTAGGCATATAAAACAAACATTATATAGACACATGATAAATTTATTGTTGTACATTACAAAACAAAATCGATAAGGGTGGCAAACCACACATGACTATATATTCTAATGTCGGAAAATTGTAATGACCTCTATGTCATATCGAGTTATTTTCAAATACATTTATTAGTTCAATTGAATTCTCAAAAACATGTAATAAGAATTTATCAAGTACCAAAAAGAAAAAAAAAAGAAAATACAACACGAACATAAAAAGAATATAATCAAATAAATTGGTCACGAATCATAAAAAGAAACTTCCTATATATATAATATACATGCGAATAAAATGGAACTTATATAAAATATACTATCCTTTTTTCTAAAGTATCAATATAGATAATGTTGTGTTTACCATAGATATATAGAAATATATGGAAATAATAGAAAATTGTTATTGTATACAAATATGTTACATATTTTAGAGCTATATACGCATCGGTATTATATAATAATGTTAAGGATAAACAAATTTCTTTTAAGAAATTATTATTCATATATGAAATGCACGAATTTGGATATTGTTATATATGCTTTTAATGTGCGTTCATTAAATACTTAATTTTTTAAAAACTAATAGCTATTTATTTTCGTAAATGGATAAAGAAAATGTGTGAAAAATAAATGTGATTCACTTATTTATGTTTAAAATAAATCTATCTAACAGTTCTTTTTTAGTATACTGCACAATTTGATTATTCATATATTTGATTTAGATTTGATAAAAAAAATAATAGGTGATTCATAATTTGATAAAAAAAAATCATCTGATTGTAGAATAAATCGAATTTAATATATAAGTAATGCTTTTAATGGAATTAATTTCATTCGTTGGTTTTTTTTTGTACTTTATAAATATGAATAATAAATTATGTGTATATAAACTTAAAATAAAAAAAAAGTAAAATCTTTAATAATCCATATTCAATAATTAATATCATAATCTGTTTATTTTAATCTCATAAAACTATAAATTTAAAGTATATCTTATTGACTATAAATATGATATATTACTGAAAAGTTTCCTATATTCAAGAAAATGTTGATTCTTTTACTTTAAATTTTTTAAATATATTCTATGATCTTATCAACAAGATAAAATCCAACTATTATACTGATTCATTGTCAGTCAATTTGGGTAAAATATATAATACTTATAGGTTTTATATTGTATAAAATTTTACAAAAAATTTGTATTTATAAGATTAAAATTCAACATCATACATAATTGGGGAAAAAAAACATTTGATATATAAAATTTATATCATTTTTTTTTCAAATTAATATATATTTTACGATATAGTTTCGATGATATGTATTTGTAATTTTGTATATATAGCATACAAATACCGAAATTGAAATATATCATAACAAAAAATAAATAAATAAATTTATTAATCAAAATTTATTATCTAATATATATATATATATGACAAAATATATACCTATAAGCGACAATACGCGACTATGTGATTCTGTGATGTATTTGATAAAATGTGAACATTCAATTTTGGGGGCCGTATGGGTTCGAATCTAACTGAAGAATTAAAATATGTTTTTGAGTTTTTCAGTAATTTTCAAATATGAACTTTCACACAGAGTTGCATATTTTTTTCCATATACATTTGGTCGTATACACGGCTAATTACCAACACCGTAAAAGTAACAACCGAGGCCTGTTGTCGAACACTAAAACCAATCGTCGGTTGTAATAAGCGAAAATAAGAAAACAATACGCGAAATATTCTTTTAATTTATTGATATATATTAAATTCCTTATGACATTATTAACTTTTATTAGTCATTTATTATTATTATTATTATTATCTTTTATCATTTAATAATACTCATAGTAATAATAATAATGTTCTTTGCGCGATATCATTTTAAGATATATATATATATGTATAGTTATTAAAATGTTAATGATATTATTAAACAATATATATAGATATAATTTAATTTCATTGCAAGTGTTTTTTTATATAGAATCATTTAATAATACATCAAATTTCTGTATAAAAATATCAAATATTTCACAACAGAAAAATGTATATAATATATTTCTTACAAATATCTAATTATCTAAATTTATACATAATTTAATATTTAAAATATAATTCGGATCCTTTCGTTGTTTGTGAGGATTTAAAATAAGTTTTTTCTAGAGGAGCTAAAAACTTTACCTTATATAGATATTATATAGAATTCTTTAAGCTCAATCAGTATGCAACCGCATTCTATCATCTTTTTTTTTATATTTAGAATAACTTGAAATTAATCACAAAAGAATTGCCATAAAGTAAATCATTTTTATTTTGTTGCTAAAACTCTTTTTTATATATTTCTGTACAAAAATATAAAAATTGTTAATAAAATGTTAATGATGCAAAAAACCAAAAAAATTAAACGAACCTTATCATAAATATGTATAATAATACAAAATTAAATTAATAATAATAATTTATTTTACTTTAAAAACCAAAAAAAAAATTACGAAACAACAACCGCGTTTTGTTTTTATTTTATTTTATTTTATTTTTTTTTTAGAGTTGATCATTTATTATTATATATACTTGGAAAATTTAACATATACGCAAAAGATTTTCCACATTATTTTATATGTACGTACATATATAAATATACATAACATATTGTGCGTATTTTATACCGTTTATGCTTTTCCATTTATATTTCCATAGAATGTTATGGAAAATATACTTTTGTATTTATATATGGTATGTGTATGTAATGTGTATATAATCATAAATAGTTATGTGTATCGTATATACATATATAAACGCTTGCGCTCAATTTTCCACTATATATACCTATGTATATATATAAATGCGATTTATCTTTTTCATATTTTTATATATAAAACTTTGGAAAAATTTTATATATAAAGGGAAATTTCAATGTAGTTTTTCTTTAAACGCTTACAAACCACCATAGCACCAAAATACGAAAGAATATTTAAACCACCGCATAGATAGATATAAAATAAATAAAAATTACATTCATTCGTAGTGTATGAACAATAAAAGTGATATATATAATTAAAAAAAAAATTAAAAAAATTAATAAAATAACCAACCAATAAAATATATTTTACTAATTTTTTTCTTTTTTTTAATTTATTTAAATTCAATCGTATTTTTTGATTAAAAACAAACAGAACAAAATATTTTTAAACTGTTTTCAAAATTAATAAAAGTGTTTATTTTTATGATTTTATTTGGAAATTTTTAAAAACCTATCTTTATATAAATAAAAATAAAAGTTTATATAATTCGATTAAAGTGAATTTTCAAAAAAAAAAATTTTGTTAGTGAAAATTTTTTTTTGATTTAAACATAAAAGTATTTATTTTATAAATAACAAAAATAAAATATTATATTGCAAAAAAATTTGATTTGGAATTAAGAGAAACAAAAAAAAGATATAATAAAGGTAAAAAAATTTTTTTTTTTTTATTAAAATTGTATTTTAATTAAGAACATTTAATTCATATTTCTTGGACTCCATTTCCTTATGTCATTACAGACATTTTCCATTTATTGTTGACGTTATTGACTAAATATTTTTTTTTAATTTTTAATTTAATCTGTATTAATTTTTAATAATAAAAATATTATATCAAATACGCACAAAATATATATATACAAAGTTTTTTTCTAACTAATGTAATATTATTCAAAAGAGAAAAAAAAAGTTTAATAAATCAATCAATTATCAATTGGTCGACGACGACGACGACGCGCGGATAAAACGGATATAAATATATTTTAACAAAACTTTCAAAAACGTAATAAATATATAACTTATAAATCAATCATTTAAATTTTCTATATAAAAATAGAAACGTAATAAGTACGAAATTTATGTATAGAAATAAAAAAAAATAATAATAATAATACAAAAACCAAGAAGTAAATAAAAAACAAAAGTATTTCTTATAATATTTGGGTAAAAAGGATCCTTTTTTTCCTTAATCTTCTATATATCTACCATCTATAAAACTTATTTAAAATAAAAACGCGGTCAAGTAATACATAATAATATAATAATAAAAAAAAACTTGATATTGATGATATAAATTTAATTTTAATGAAAGGTTATATGTTTTTCTTTATTTTTTTTTTTTTCCAATTCGATTTGTTGTTAATTTAATTGCGTATAAATTGATGAAATCATACAAAAGAAAAATAACTTATACATTTAAATGTTATATCTCATTTACAATAGATAAAAAAAAAATTTCTTTCTTATATAATTTAAAAAGTTTAAAATATATATATGATTATTATTATTTTTATTCTTTTTATCAATATAAATTTTCATTATTTAAACATTTCCATGTTATCTATAGGTATTTGAATTAAAAAAGCAAAACGGTTTATGCTTTTGTTCATATATGGTATATATAGATTTGTTTTGAATTTAATTTTACTATATATCTCTATGTCGTTCTTATTGTATTATTAATAAATTTATTGTATATAGGCGAATATATAACCATAACCTTTATATCTAATATCAATATAGTTATATAGATACTTAATCTATATGAAATAATTATATTTATGTTTATTTTATTTATTATATACAATTTAAAGAATTCAATGAATTTTTACAATTTAACATATCTATAAAAGAATGCTATTTCGAATTACAATATTTACCCCTATATTAGTATATGAATATAAATTTCTAAAATGAAATTATAATTAATTTTGAAAATATTTTTATTAAAAGACTTTTATAAAATAGAATAAATTATTTAGTAAAATTATTGGTATTTATCTAATTAAATATATTATCATATTAAATATATATGTATTTTTATATATTACATTTAAAATGAATTTTATTTTGTTAATTTATTTGAAATTTTTGAAGTGTTGTAAATATACGGATCGTGTGAGGATAATAAATAAACGTCACCGATTAATTATAATATTATAGGTACACTGTTTTCATATACAAAAACTCTTTAGAACCATAACATAGCAAATCATTTGAGCTCCGGTTTTGAAGACATATTTCGGGAAATTTTACGGAATTTAAAAAGTATATATGTCCTAATCATACTATATAAAGAGATTGCATTAAAAGTATTGCATTTGAGATAAATTAGAAAATATTAAAAATTAATTATGATAAAATTTTCAAAATATTAATATAAAATCCACCAAAACAAGAGGGTGTGAAGTAAATAATATGTTATTTAGTTATAAATATATATATATGATATTGATGATATCAATTGGATTTGTTAAAATTGAAAATGTATATATTATTATCGCATCATTATCTTTAAAATATATATAAAACTTTATAAAATTTTCAATTTTAACAAAACCAATTAATGTTTTAACTGCAAACAAAAAACCGTATCTTATTTACTTCAACCTCTTTTTCTTGTATATCTGCATATGTATATTATTTAAAACATATTTTATTAAAATGTCAATGAAGAGATTTATTTATAACAAGTAAAAAAGTGAAACTGTCATTTCTTTAAAAAAAATATTTTCACAATAAATAAAATGGTTTTGTTGAAACCAGAAGAAAATTCATTAAAAAAAATTGATCATTTGGATCAAAAGAGGAAAAATATTTTTATTATATATATTTGGTTTTTATTTAATTTGATATTGGTTTTTGCCAATTTGGTTCAAATGAAAGGGGTTTTATTTTTTGATTTTTTTCATAATATAATCAAAAAAATGTAAATGACATTTTTTATTTTCAATAATTATTTATCAACAATATTTGATAAATAGACAATGTTACATATATGTATATATATTAAAATCTATTTCTATATGGTTAATCTTATTGATTATTTTCAAAAAATCCAATTTGATAACAAAACGCATTGCATATACATTTTTTTGTTGTTTGGTAATTTAAGTAAAATTAATAAGGTATTGTTTTTCTTATAATAATCAATCAAAATAATTGCACAAAATAATTATATGATGCGTTCTTATATATACAATTTAATTATATATGCGTATAAGATTATTTTTTTATTATCAAAATAAATATAATAATGTACTTATAAAAATCAAATATATCATAAATACTTATATATATATATGCCATGTGATTTTTTATATTGACGTATTTTATATGAAAATATAATAATAGCAATTCATTTTTGTATATTATATATTCGGTTTAATATAAATTGCTTAATATATATATACAGAAAATGTATATTAATGAAAAATTTCCATCAGCTAGCAAAATAAAAATTGCCGTAGGAAAAGGACTCATCAACGTTGATTTCATATATATTAAACGTTTGTTCTAAAAAAAAAAATAATTATATTAATCAATTCAGTTGTATATATAGAGTAATTTTCTAAATTTGTGTTCTTCTTCTATGATAATTATTTAAACAACATAATTTTCCAAATATAGGGTTTATTAATAATAAAATTATATAATTCGTGGTATGTATAATTTACACATAATTTATAAATGACAATTCTCATTTGAATCATTTGAATATAAAATAATCGCATATATTATTTATTTTCATTAAACTTAATTTTATTCTAAACAAAATAAATATACATATTATTATGTAATACCTGCGGTGATAAATATAAATATAAATAAAGACGTATTTAAAGTCGCACTTACCTTTTTTATGTCCTTTATATGTTTTATTATTATTATATATACCATACACAACATTACGACATCCTTTTAACATATCTATTTATAAATCGTCGTATGTAAATATATGAGAAAATTAAAAGTTTATATATTTAAAATGAAAATAAATTCGTCATAATATATTTAGATATATTTATTATATATATATATGTCTAATAACACCTATACACAATTACACTATATTAAATTTTATCGTTTTATATACAAATAAATAATAATATTTCTTTTTTTCAACTTCAACTTATTAAATACGCTTTTATTTTTATATTGCAGACATTTTACATTATACTTTTAAAACAATTGTATTTAAGATTTTTAGTATATATATTTTCAGGATTATTATGAAATATATATATAGAGTAAATTCTTTTTGCCGGAATATGGCAATCGCCCACCTAGATTGTTGATCTATATATTTTTTTTCGTTATATTGTATTTCCTTAATACTCGTATATATATGTACTTCAGAGTTCAAATGAATGAAGGTTTTAGTTATATAATAATGGGTAAAGTAAATAATACGAAAAAATATGTATATAAGAATTTGGGGTTAAAAATCTTGTACTTTGTTATATTTATAAAATTACAAGTTTTATAAAACATTGATTTCGAAAAAGATATTTTTTTTATTTTTAATTAATTTTAAATAAAATGTGCAATAATTGAGATTATTGAACTTTATATAAATCACATAGAACTTTGACAAAAAAAAAAAAAGAAAAGATATTTATGTCTTTATTTTAATTTACATATATTTATATATTTACTTTAAAATAAATGAAAGCAATACGTTATTATGTTTTCAAGGTAATTGCTTTTGGGATATATTAAATATTTATAGCATATTGTATAAGTACAATTTTTTTCGAATGTTAATATTTTAAAATGTCTTTTAAAAGAAATATTCTATATAGGAATTTTATATATTATTATCTCTATGTAGATATTGTATATTTTCTAAATCATATACCATCCTTGTGACAAAAAATCAATTAAATTCGAGCGATATCGTAGGTTTCACTCTATAATAAACCCATTAATTATAATGATTAAAATCCATTGTTATAATATTTTCTAACATATAAACTCAAATTTTTTTTACTTTTGTATTTTAGATTTTAATTTTTTAAGTGAAAATTCAAAAGATTTTACAAAAACCCAAATACCTGTTAGAGTATTTATAAGTTAATTTTTATAACACATAAAGTTATCCAAAAATTGATTTGGGTTGCATTTTTTTCTATGCATGCATAAACAACCAGCAGAATTTAGATTTGGATGTATAAATTCGCTATATTCTGTTTATTTTATGTATATATACCATATTTGTAGGATATAGACTTATGTAATGCGGAAAAAGTCGTTATATCTTGTTGCATGTAATTTAAGATTATTATATAGAAAAATTATTATTTTTTTAAATTTTCCCATTGAGTTTTTTTTACATGCAAGTGCAAATTTCGTGTTTAATTAAACAAGGTGATTTTTACATTTAAAAATTGTTATAATACGCATAGTGTAGTTAATTATGAAAATTGAAATCAATGAAATCAAATGAAAATAAAATGAATAATTTATTGTATACCTTTTTTGTATTTAGATATTCTTATCTATATTTATCAAGGATTATTCTATATATTCTATGCGTTTATTAATAGTCATAACACCGTGTATTTCTTTGTATTATATACACATTTATTTTGATTTTATGTGTAATATAACCATGTAACGTTAACGATGGCATATATATATATATATATATATATTCAATTAATTAGAGATTATCTTCTATGAAATTTAGTACTTTATATGCATAGGATATAATTTAGTCTGGGTATATAAATTAAAAAATTTCTTTATTTTTATTATGTAATATCAGTAAGTGTGTACATAAATTATTAAAATTGTGTGCTGTGTTTTTTTTTCGTATCTTTATATAAGCAAGCGTGCATTTTTTTGTATACAAATTGATTGTATATTATTGTTCCATGCGAATCTATTCTATATTCCATATGTATATAGAAGGAAAGGATAATCGATTTTATTGTTATATGATCAATGATGATGATGATGATGGGTAATGTTCCGTGCGATAATAATATAAGAGAATACTATATGTGATTAAATATATTGAAATGATTTATGTAAAATATGAAGAAGAAAATAAAAACAGTAATGAGATATTATATGTATCTATTATTCCTTTAATGTTGAATATTATTGTGTTCTAATGTTGCATATACATAAATTCTGTTTATATTTGATTATCATTGTCGAGTAAATTATAATTTTTTTCATATAAAATTATTATTATATGATCTAATGTTGACGACATATCTAGAACAAATAGGTCAAGATATTGCTTCTTCTATATTTATCATAATTGATATACGCATTATGAAAAATTCATTTGTAAATGTCATTTTTTTATTTGACCAATAATGTTATAGTTTTTATGAAAATTATGACAATCATGAATGTATAATTAATATAAAAATCTTTAGATAAATATTACATTTGTTTTTTTTTTTTAAATTATCATCATTAAAGTTTGACTTTGAATTAGAGACACACAAAATTATAATTGAATCAAAATTCTTAATGATTTTTTTTTAAATATTGAAGTCTAAACAAAGGATAACTTCATGTATGAATGTGAATGTTAATGTTAAGACAAAATTTTAATCGTTATTATAATGATAAAATAATTATGATTGAGGTTGTTGAGATTTGAAAATTTTGAATATTATTTTTATACTTTTGCTATTTGAATAAAGTTTATTGAATTTGAACCAAAAAAAAAATAATTTACCTTCTTTAAACTATAATCAAATTTCATTAAAATTTGGTATATTTACCTTTAATACAATATAATGCTATTGTTAAAAATACATCAGAATCAGAATCATATTTGGTATAATAAATAGTATATATCATTCGTCACTATATATATATATGTATATTGCATTATCATCCTATATATAAATAAGAAAATAAATATAAAATCTAACAATTATAAAATTTTCGTTACACGTCAATATCTTTATACAAATTTATTTTTACCAATTAAAAATATTAAAATTAAAACTAAAAATATTTAAACAATATATTTACATATATGATTACAAAAATAATATATAAAATATATTGTATATATTTATATTTAATTTTTCAGTTTAATAATTCCATATATATATTTCTATTTCGTAAATTCAATTAAAACTGTACGTCTGTAATTCTGTTGTCCATTACTCTATACCGCATACAAACTTATAATAATATTGAAAGGAAAATAAATACATATACATAAATAAACTTCAATAATTATAATAACAATGATACTATTTTTCAATTTTAAGTATATACCTATATTAACTATATATAGTTATTTATTTGTGCATTGTATATGTAATGTATTGTATAAAATATATCTATATATGGTTCAATTCACTAATCTATTGGAAATTTACAATATAGCTATTATATTAAAATTTATACTTAAAATATCTATATACTATAATATTGTATTTAAAACCTGACAGCAAAATTATTTGTTCTAAATACATTTCTATATTTGAATTAAAAATAAAAAATATTATAGGAAAATATTATTCTATATATGGTATTCACGTAATCCTGTTTTTAAATTTAAAGGTTGTATTATAAATGAATCACCTATATCTATCTATTTATATAATAATACAGTATAAGTTCTGTTATTTTTTTTTAAAAAACATTCACGAGGAAGAAAATGTTAAATGTTAAGCTTAACGTTTTTAAAAAGGCTGTTTTTTTTTTAATTCTATTTGGAATAAATTATGAATTTTATTACGACACGATTTTTAATACACTGCGGTTTCATTGGAACGTAAAAGATATTTGCATACATTGTCAATAGTATCGCATGTACGTAAATCTTAAATGAATGTACCTTTAAAGATAAATGTATATAATGTAACTAATATAATCCACCCACAGATATTCAATATTTATATGAATATGGGGTTTCTTGTCTTTTTTTTTATCATATACAACATATACAAACATATTTTTTAATATATAAAAACCACCATAAAATACACAAAACAAAATCTATTATTATAATAATTATGTACGGTGAATATATATTTGAATATAATAAGTTTAAAAATTAAATGTTTTTTTTATTGTATTACACTTTTAATCTATAATATACACTTTCGAATAAATGTATTTATAAATGTATTTATTATATATTTATAAATTTTCCATTTTATCATAATATCATTCACTTTATATACAATAGTATATAAAAAAAATTGAATTGTTTTTCTTTAATTAAATATATATACAATAAAATTTTTATTTTTTCATTTTATTACTGCGAGCCTTAGCCGCCCGCCTATACCAAACATATATATAAAGACATAAAATCGCGCGATTATCCATGACAAATTTTCGGAAGTTATTTTCATTTTTTTTCTATATTATATTATTTATAAGGTGTTTTTATCATTTATAATGGCATTAATTTGTTCTTTTTTTTTTGTTTATTTTTATTTATATGTTAAATATATATATATATCTTTCGTTCGTTCATTTTTGTTATTATTTCTTTATTTTTTCGTATATGTTTTCTTTATATAAAGTATATAATATTTAACAGGTGAAATAGCAAAAAAAAAATAAATAAGTTCATCAATAAAAAATGTATGTTTTTTCCTGCGTTTGCATTTATTTTGTTATTTTTATACACTATATTATATATGATTAACCTTTGAAATGGTAATGTTTAAAAAAAAAAGTATAAGGAAGATTTGTTTTTTTTCATTTTTTTCTTCTCATATTCAATCTTGACAATATTTTGTATACGCGGGCATCATATTTATAAAAGCTCCCAAATGTTTATCAATTTTTCATTTTATATGATTGTCATATGGGAATTAATAAGAAGTAAATAAAATGAAAAATATAAGTTTATTTTATTCTATTATTTTGTGAATTGATCTTTTATATAGACTTTTAAAAAAACTATAATCAAACGTATTCCTTTGAATAATTTCAATATTCTTTATCTTAAGAAGATTATTATTACGTTTTTCATTTAGATATAATTAATTTTTTCTATTTATTTATTATATATACATAAAAGCAATTTACAATAAATTTTTTAAAAATCTGTTAAATCATTTTTTATCTTAATTAAATATTTTCCCAGCAACATTTTGACAAAATTAAAAGCACCGGATGTAATCACCGCATAACCCCCTTCTTACATATATTTATTCAAAATAAAAACGATATATTTTGTGGTAATTAATAATTGTATTTTTTACAAACGCATATATACCATACCATATATATTTATTAAAATTTCTCTTCAAAAAACATAAATATTTACACCTTTAAACAGCAAATCGCGTCATTTATCTTTTATAATGACTTTTTGTTTTTATTTATTTTGCTGCGTGTATATACATGCTGTTTTTTTAACGAAAAAAAAATCGATTATTTCAACTTTCAACGCAATAAAAATACCTTGTAAAACCAAAAACGTATTGTATATATTTTTTACAATACATAAAATATAGACAATATAATTTATATATATTATGTATATTTAAAGTATATATTTTAAAAACATTTTTCAGACGAGTTAACGTGTTAAAAACAAGTGTAATCTTAGACTTTTAGTTGAAAAAAAAGAATAAAAAGTTAAACAACCCTTTTACGGAAATCAAAAATCTGCATTGTTTCAATATTGTTGTATATATAAGCAAAAAAAAAAATAAAATAAATATAATTTTTAGGGGTTACAATTTGTATTAAATTTCTTTATATTCTGTTTTTATATTAACGAAAGAAAAAGAACCCCTTCGTGTCTGTAAGACAAATATAATGATGATTCATTTTTAATTAAAATTCTTTAATATATGTTTCATAAATAATATATGTGTATAACTATATATATAACAATAAAATTAAACAAATTGAAGTGTTTATCTCCGGTCCGCGTATATACAAATATACAAATATTCTATATATAAAGTAAAATTTAGTTGTATTAAAAATAAAATAGAATCAATTTCTTTCATTATATTATATTTATTTAAAAAAGTATAGTGTACTTGAAATATTTAAACTATATTATTAAAAATATAATATCCTTTCCTTTTTTTTTTTAATGGTTTTAAAAATTAAAATTAAAAACATTTAACGTCTATAGTAATTTGAATATATACGAAAATACACTTATAAAATGCGGTATCGTATTATAGAATGAACCCATATTATTCAAATAAATTGTGTTATTATACAACACGTATAGATATCTAATTGAAAATTTTCTTTTATCTGTCTTGAAAGGTGTAAATGTTTATAGTGTGTATATTTATAGATTATTGTAGTAGCATATTATATTCCAACAAAATATCCATTTAGTGATGGCTTATTATATTATGAATTATTTCTCAAATATATACTGATGATGAGGTTACAAATTAGTATAGTATTAATATATTTTGTTTATGTATATGAATTAACATTAGTAAACTTTTATCAAAATAATGTTTTTTTACACTAATTTGCTGAAGAAGTTATTATATTTTTCTATATATAGTCGATGATGGTATACAAATGTATATAATTATTTTATACATTTAATTATAACTTTTATTATTTACGCGGTTACATTTCCTTATTTCTTTATAATGTATATACGCTAAAGAACAAACTCCTTTTATTCATTCATAAAATTTAGTATATATAACTTTTAATTCTTATATAAATATGTTCTATTTACCATCAGAAAAAAAAAGTACACTCTCATATTATATATATATATATTTGATGTTGATGACAGATTATATTTTTTTGTATGGTATTTTTATATATAATATTTAATGCATATATAATATATAATACAAATACAACATTACATACAATACAGAAGGGAAACTCGCACTTTTTGTTCATGTTCATTTTATTATGCTATCCCGACACAACAGATAAACAAATAGAGCTTATCGTATCCTGATAAAAAAAATGTATTTTACATCAAATTGATATTTGTATTATTGTGTTAAAAATATACAATTTTTTTTCACAATAGAAACTATATATGGTATATATTTGGAAGATATTCAATTCAATTTCCTCAAGCGTTTTTTTTGTCTCAAAATAAAATATTTAATTTTTTTTTGCCTTATAAGCAATTTTTTCGAATTCTATTCATGATGGCTATATAATTGAAGAACTTTCGCATTCTGTAATCTTTTTGACTATACAAATAAGATAGGGTTTTAAAACATTTTGGAAATTTTGTTTCGAAAAAATTGTGTTCTCTAGAAACTTATGTATATATTATTAAATCAATCAACTGTATAGTTGATGTTTCCTTATAATATACCATAGTCAAGCTCAAGACGATATTCCTATGTATATACAGATGTTTATCGTTATTAGTCAACGATATTATCAATACATTTTGATAATTGATATTGCCAAATTGAAAATATAATAATCCATTTTATGACCTCTTAAAATACCTATAACTAAAAGTTTATGATCGTACCTTCAAAAAATTTATAAAATGTAATGTTTTCCAGACAGAATTAAGTGTATTGGAATTTCATATATTATTTGTTCATAATTGAAAATATATAAATATACGTAAAATACGTATAATAATATGATATAAACAAAAATATATATTATATACCTATAACGCATTGTAAACATTTCACATAATTCATGGGAATTTATATATGTTAAAGATGTTGAAATAAACAAAAAAAAAAGTGAATTTTCACGTTGTTATATCCTAGTGAGTACATTCGTGGTATATAAAGATGAAGTATATTCATTACTTTAATAAAACAAAAAAAACATAAAAATAAATAAAGCTCATACATATATGTGGTTTTTGTATTTTATTTTCTAAATATTTATAAATATATCCTACAAACATAACAAAATAAGGGATGACATCCCTATTGACCAAAACGTTGGAATTTTGATTGGAATTCCAAGGTTTTTTACGGAAATATTTCCATTCCAATTGGAATTTTGTGTTGGAAGTTCCGATGGCACCTCCATTAAAATTTCCTTAAAAAAGGGGTCCGTTTTCTTCCAACCTTCCAATGTGAATGTTTTTCCACAAATCCGATATATTTTCCCATTGGAAAATATTCCTAAGTCTCCGCTAGTTTTTCCTAGGGAATTTATTCCGATGCAGACCTCAATTTTCCATAGGGTTGGAAAATATTCCCATGTTTCCGCTAGTTTTTCCTAGGGAATTTATTCCGATGCAGACCTCAATTTTTCCATAGGGTTGGAAAATATTCCCATGTTTCCGCTAGTTTTTCCTAGGGAATTTATTCCGATGCAGACCTCAATTTTTCCATAGGGTTGGAAAATACTCCAATGTTTCCGCTACTTTTTCCCATGGATTTTATTCCGATGCAGACCTTAATTTTTCCATTTCCAGACCTCAATTTTTCCAAATTTTGATAGCTTTCATTTGGAACGCTTTGAAATTAGCTTGCTGAGATGCGCACCAAAAGTGTAAATAAATAAATAAACAAATATTTATTATCATTCATTAATATTTATTATAATTCAATAATTTAAAAATTTAGATATATACATAACATATATATATATATAATGTATAATAATAATAATAATAGCGTATAAAAATAATAGTAATATAAATAAAATAAATGTTCCGTAATTCAAAACGTCCGTCCTCAGGTAATTTAACTAAAAACAATTAAAAAAAATTTTATACGTTTTACGTTTTATAATAACGTTTTATAATTTGTTTAACCATGTATTTCCAAGAACCAAATATTACCAAAAGAATGATACACGACACACATACATTTTTTAATTGTAAATTTTTTTTTTGATTATATAATTATTCATGCAAATATTTTATACTAACCTTTAACGTTAACACAAATAACTTTAACTTTGAACACTTTGAAATATATTTTATATATTTTTATTAATATAAAAAATAAATAATAACGTTAAAAAAAATGTTTTAATTGTAAATTTTTTTTGGTTTTAAATAAGCACTTAACAACTCAAATGAAGAATTCAAACTAAATATTTTTATTAGTAACATAAGTATTACGCACGCACTGTTAGAATGTTACTTATTAGTTTAGTTTGGCAAATTGAAATTGGAAAAAATACGGGAGTTTTTTCCAACTTGGAGCACATCGGAGAATATTCCATTTGATTTTCCAAAATGATTAAAATATTATAGGAAAAAAGTACGGAATATTTTCCAATTCATTCTTGGATTGGATGACCTAGGAAAACCTTCCTTTCAAAATTCCTATACCCGAAATTATTAGATGTTGGAAATGATATGGGAGTTTTTTCCAACTTGGAGCACATCGGAGAATATTCCATTTGATTTTCCAAACTCAATTTCAGATTCATCGGAAATACAATAGGAATATTGTATAATGGACTCCATTCCAAATATTCCAACTGTTTTTCCGTAAAGCTAACATCGGAAGATATTGGAATTCCAAACCATTCCATTGATTTTTCCATCATGTGGTCAATAGGGATTGTTTTATTTTTTGTTTTATATTTACACACATATTTATAATATAATAAATTGTCTGTAGATCTCTATTTTTCACATTTACATACATATTGGTTTAAATCTATATATATAATATACTAATTTTCCAATACTTTGTTTTTTTATTTTGTGGTTTTTCTTTGTGCGAAATTTTTTTAGAGAGATATGTAAATATTGTTAAATTTCGAAAAATCATTTGAATATTTTAACAATATATATGTCATGTATATAGTTTTGTTATTTTTTGAATAAAGTATATTGAATGTATGGATAGTTATATATAGTTATTCATATATTATATAAACAATACAGGGAATATTCAGGATTCGAATGGTATTTAAATAATAATATATGTATGCAATGAAAAAATAGTTTATCTATAATATATAAAAAATATTTATATCAACAATTGAAACCTCCATTGAATTTATAGAATTTTCAAATACAAATTAACTAAATATGTATTATTTAAAATCAATAAACAATAAAATTATATTATTGACTCTTTGGAATGTTAAGCTGCATGAATTAGAATTATATCGCAGAAATTTATGAAATAGAGTATTATTTCATTGTTCAAAGATGATTAATCCAAAATAAAATTGGTTTAATATTTTTGATATATCAAAGAAAAATTTTTTGGATATTATAAATATTTTTTGAATGTTTTCCATGTTTTTTATGCGTTAAATTTTCTGCGATATGGAATATAGTATATGATATTTTGAGTAATATTATATTAGTAATTATTATGCAAATCAAATTTATATATACGTAAAATATTTTATAAAATATAATCACATCATTACAATGCATGTATATAGCAAAAAAAAATAAAATAAAAATAAATATTTATCATAACATAATTAGTCATACATTAACATATGCATGTATAATATTTATAAAAGATTATTATTATTATTATATATAATTACTCAATCGACACTTTATATATATATAATTATGCAAAAATAAATATGAGTATATATGCGTATATATTTATGAAAGTATAAATGATTAATTACAATTTTATCGATCAATATTTATAGATATATATATAGTTTAAATGTAAAATTCTGCGATATGCTGATATAAATAATAATAAAGATAAATTGACGTTTCTATCCATATTATACCAATTTTAGAATGGAAATTTTGAATTCATATGATAAATAAACTATTTTTATATACGCATATAAACATGATATTTTGGACTGTTTTGTACATTTCAACAGTCATTCACCTGTTTGTTAAAAAAAAATTATGTTATCATTTCATTTCTATATATGGTATATTAATTTCTAATTTATTTTTTTATTTTTTTTTGTTTAGAAAAACCTTCATTTTACATAAAGAATTGTCTAATCTAAGAATTTAATAACAATTTTTGTTATGTATTGTGATATATAGACTGTATATAAATATAATTTCTCAAATCCTAATATATATATAAGGATAGTTATTAGTATATAATGATAATTATTAGTATATAATGGTAATTATAAGTATATGTTTACAGACATTTTTTAAATGTAGGAGTCAGATATCCTACATTAAAAATGTCTGTAAACATAAATACAAAAAAAAAAGAATTGTTATTTTAGCAATGCAATGTCTTAATATATGTCTTATTATATTTATATTATGTGAAAATATCAAAAATTTAATTAGAAAATATTTGTAAATTTAATTTTATAGAATTTTTTTTACCCTTTTTTTTTTAAGTTATTTTTTTTTTTTTTATATAAAATTAAATATACGAACATACATTTAACATACAACAATTTTTTAAACGCAATACAAAGACAGGTGCAATTAAACACCTATTTATATGATAAGAAAAATATCTGTCTATGATTGAAAAAAAAAACATCCATCATAATATTTACATAAACATAAATATTTTGATATATATACGTATATATGTAAAAAATATGAATAAATAAAAACTGAATCAAATTGCTTTTATAATATAAACATTTCCAATATTTTTCCCATTTACCATTTACCATTTATTGATATATATTTGACGTTGTGTCATTGATATACGAACGCCGCATATATAGTTTTATTTAAGTTTTAAGTATATATTTTGCATTTGTATTCCATGTTTGTTAGATTTCTCGATGTCTCTGGTTACATTTATGCATTTACGAGTAGTTTGTATACATATTTTTAATATACAAATGTTATACAAGCATGGGATTTTTTATCATATATATATATATGATTGAATCAAATTTTTTTATGTAAATATATCTATTCGTAAATTTAGATATATAATAACCATATATTTTTAAATGTAATTTCTTTTGTTATTGGACAAATGCGAAAACGGAAATTCCGCAATATTGTTTGATTTTTAAATTAATTGAACTAAATGTAAATTACATTTTGATAATTTTAAAAGATTATTTTATACGTTTATATATGACAATATGTGAATATGGGTATATAGATATTTTGTACTTTAATATCATTTTAATATACTGTGTGTTTTGTTTGTCTGTAAACACGTTTCACACATCATATGTCTATATATAATTTGAAAAACTTTGAAATTGGTCTATTATAATTGGTTTTATTGAATAAATTATATAATTTTTCTATTTTATATCTACCAAATCATTTATGTTATCACTGCAAACATTTTTAATTTTTGTAATTTAAAAAAAGAAAAGTTATCTCATTCGAAGTTATATACATTTATATACTGACTGACTGGCTATATATATATACATAACATATGAATATTATCTTAAAATAGAAACTTTTTGAAATTATTTCAATACTTTAAAATAATATTTTACTTTTATCCATATATGATATAATAAAATTTTGAATATATTCGCATGTATATAGATATAATTTTTCCCCATAGATGTGTTATTTGTATATATTATATATATAGATATAGCTAAACTCGCATATATGTATATAGAAATGATACAATTTCATTGTAATTGAATAAGCTTATCTGCAAACACATATGATGTGCATATTATATATTTATATGTATACACTTACACTATATATATACAGGGTGTGGTGAACTAAAAGTTCTAATAAAGTGTTTGGTTATATAGATAATGATCTATAAAAAATATTGAAACATTTTAAATTTAAATATATTATATATTAGCGACTTTTCTACAACGAAAATCAATGTCATTTTATTTATATTAAATGAAGGATATTTTATTAAAATGTTTTAGGTCTGTTATATAAAAGGTATATGCAACAAGAAGAATCACGGTTGATTATGAAGTAATTACGTTTTTAACTTCCCGCAATATATATACCACTTTTGATTGATAAATTTATAATTTGTTTTAAGATAACAATCAAGTTTTTTTCATGTACTATTCTACTGTATACAGAATTTCATTAAAATTAATATTTTATTTTATTTTTTCGTATAATAACTAAACATATATGAAAATTACTTTATGCATTGCACATGCATTTAATGTTGAAAAATTTTTTTCATTAAATTTTCATTTATTTTTTTTTTTTTGCACTTAAAATTAAAGTTTTTTTTTTGTTTTTGTTGTATATATGGTATATACTTAAAAATTAAATTATATTCTTTGTTTTTTTTTTGTTTCTCATATGGAATTCAATAACTTCATCTAAACTTATGAATTTAGTTTAAATTAGTTTGATTCTCCTAAAACATTCTAGGGAATGTGCTTTTGAATTGAATGCGTTAGGAATTGAAGAAAATATATATACACAATTTTGTAATTGAAGATTTGAAAGTGTTTTAAAAAAGGTACCGATTATTGTATCGGTGTTGAATTATGTTAGACAAATATTTGAAATTATATTAAGCTAGATTTATATAGATAACTAAATAAGAACGATAATGAAAATCTATATATATAAAAAGGTATGTACTTAAAATAAGAATAGGAATGTAAACAGGAAACAACAAACCTAAAATATTTCATTCAATTACACAATTGCTTATATTTATTTATAGAAAAACTTTATATATTTATATATTATCATTTAACTCATTATAGCCAATTGTAAGTTTTCATATTTTCAATAATTATTTTATATATTTGAAAACTAGAAAATTTTTCAATTACTTGTTTAAATTTTTTGGTATATAAAACAATTGATACATGGTTAATTAAAATTATTGAAATATTTGTTTACATATATATATATATACAAATCAAAAACTTTGTTAATAAAATTTTAATGAGTTTTATATGTAATTGCAATTTGTAATTTCCTAAAAGTGAAATATAAAAAAAAGAAAAATTTTGTTTTCTAACAGAAATTTATATTAACGATTATAAATAATTTATATTTCTATACGAGTATTATATATATATATATACATATTTTAGTTAATTCCAACACGTATATACATAGCCGCAGTCCGTTTTATGTCAACAAGTTGAAATAAACGTATCCATAGTATATATAAACTGTGGTCAATTTAAATTTAAATTATTGTTTTCTTCAAATATCTCTACTCATCTTATAGTAAAATGCAGATAAAATGTGCTGAGTCAAATTAATATATAAAAAATACACCCAACTATATATGAATTTTAAATTATTGTGGTCATCTTTAGTACACATTGCAAATATAAGCACCACGCAATACATTTTAAATATAATAAATTTAATCTGTTTTGTTTCAAAAATATTTTTAACTATATATACGTAATACAAACACACTATTATTTTCAATATATGTAAACTAAACATATATTGTAAAAATTGACATTTATTTTTAATTTTCACATTTTAACCATAAAACCCTTACTATAATATAAGTACTACTATATATATATATATACTATATATATATATATACTATATATATATATATATATATACTATATATATATATATATATATATTGAGTATATACAGTTTTTCTTAATATAACCAATGTAACAAAATATAGTATATTATATGTTAACATTCTTCGAACAAAACATCTATAGGATATATATTTATATATAAATAAACACATGCCAATTGAATTTGCTTGAATTCATTAAATTATTTCAATATAGAAAATGTATTCACCCGCATTATATATATTTCGTAAAAAAAAAATTTATCAAATATTTGTATAATTAAGTTTTATTTGGATTTATACATAAATATTTTCCATATATATACATATAAAATGTTATATAATTTATTTTGTCCGATATTTTATATACATATATAAATAAATAAATACTTAATATTTTATTTTGCGTTATATATTTTGCGAAAATGTCAACTATAACAAATATACTATAACACCATGAATTTATGTGTCTATCTATAGATATATATCTATATATATCAAAAGAATTTGTTTTAAATTTAAATTGCGTGTTACTGATTTTTCCTCGTTTTGTTTGTTTCTATATATTTTTTTGAAAAACTCACAGATTAAATTTATTATATATATATATAGAGTAGAAATGAAATATATAAAAGACTATATATACATATATACATAAGTCAATAAAAATGTAAATGAAAATTAATGAAAATTGTGTTAGTGCGCGATAAATAAAAAGAAATAAAACATGATAAAATTTCTTTGATATTTCTCAAAAAGTTATGTCTCTTATATGTTATATTAACTTTTTTCCACCACATTGTAAATAAAAAGTGAAAAAAAAAATAACGTAATTTAAATAAACAAAATCAATGAAAATGCGTGGTATTAAATCGACACATAATTAAATTATGTTAATAAACACCTAAAAAATTGTTGTTTGTTTTTTTAACTAATATTTTGGTTAAATACAAATTTCAAATTATAAATCTTCACATTAACATAAGCAATTTTATTTAAACAGGATCATTTTTTTCTGTATTGTATATATTTTCAAAATTAAATCTATTCGATTCTTAATTTGAATATTTAAAATTTATATATAATTTTTTGTATTCGTTTTCATAAATGTATATAATGATATTCTGATGGTTAATTATATATTAACATATTTGTTTTGTTTTTATATTTATTTCACATAACTTTTAAGTATATGAATGTCATTATATACAATATATATCATTTGTTTGACTTAAAAAAAAGTGTTTATATAATATATGCGGATTAAAATAAACAAATAGTATAATTTAATCTTTTAAGATAAAAGTCAAATAAAATGTTAATAAGTGAATGTTTATATTAATTATTTATGAATAATTCGGGGGTGTATGTTGCATGTGTTGTTGCTTGTGTTAATAAAAATTCATTTTTTTTAAGTTTCAAAATTTGCGTATATATATAATAAATATCAATCCTATCATGTAAAAGTGTAAAATTTTTTATTTATTAGCATATATAAAATTCAGTCAGATTCATGATTATAAAAAATAAATATTTTTAAGATATATTTTAAAAATATTCATATATTTAATAATTATATAATTAATATCAATATTGGGATTTATTCTTAACTATATATATACACTTCTTGATAAATTTCCATTCACACACACAAACAAACAAATAAAAATATTAGATAAACATATATGATATATATTCAATTGGGTTTAGGTTTTATCAAACAAAAAGCAATGTGTGGAATGATATAGAAACAAACGCTCCTTTTTTACTCCTTTGATCTGAAAATGTTATAATAATTTTTGCCAAACAGGAAAAACTCCCTCACACACAAAAACAAAAACCACTCCACTTTGTCCAATTTCTCACACCTATTTATTTGTATTAGTAAATTATCGTACGTACAAAAAAATATATATACATAAAAATAATTGAATATATTAAATTAATTATTATTATATAACAAAAAACTAAAATGACATTATATTATATATGTAGATATTTGTATAACAGCGATGATAATATTATATCTATAACAATTTGTAAAACAAATGAATGCGGATAATTAAATGTGGAGATGTTGGGGTATAATAAAAGTAAATTTAGCAATTTCATAAAAAAAATAAAAAAATAAAAATAGAAACAAATACTATTTATATATCCTAAAACATTAAGGGTATATTTACGGGAAAATTTTCTATAATAAAATATATCGAATTTTTTTTCTTTTTTTTTTCATATTCTGAAATGGCAATATTATATTTAAATATAATTTATGGTTTTTATATGCATTATATAAATATAGTATATTAACTTTTGCGTATGTATATTTTCTATATAAAATAAACTTAATATTAAATCATTTTGAAATTATCTCAATAAATATTTTATGTATAATTATATTTATGTATATATATATGCATACGATTTATGTATTTATTTATTTGTTGATAATAAAAAAAAAAAAAAAAACAAAATTTTACGCCTTGTTTTGAATGGAATATAGTCTTTTTTTATGTGCATTATCCATATATATTTATGGAAATAAATATATAGATAAAGAAAAATCTAAAATCATATATATTCAATGGTATATTCAATATACAAGATTTGAATTATAATATACTCTTGTATTCTATATCATATGTTATAAATCAATATATGCATATATGCTCGGGGTTTTTTTTTTATTTTTTAACCAATATTATATATAATGATGAAAATATATATATACAAATAATCATAAATATATTTATGTCAAGATTTTATTATCATTATATTTGGTTTTGTTTTGTTTGTTTATTTTTTTTAGAAATGTTTTATATTTATAGATAAAAAATAAAAAGACAAGATGTAATCAATAAATAGATATAAAATAAAATAATAATACATGTCATTTATATAACAGAAATATATAGGTGAGACTATATAACAACTCTAATACATAAAAATAAAACATATTTATATGTAAAATCATTTTGAATTATCTATATAAAATAAGTTTAATCTGTAATCTCTGAATATATGAATGTTGAAATATGTTTAGTAAAGCATAAAAGTTTTATTTTTAAATATATTTATGCATTGATACTTTAAAATATTTAGAAGCATTTAGAAAAATATGAAATCTATTTAAATTATAATCTATTCAGAAAAATTTTAATATTATATAATGATCATTTTATGTATGAAATGGTGGTAATTGTCATAAATTCAATAATTATTATGGAAAATCTTTCGTTTAACTAATTTATAATCTATATATTTATGGATATGAAGTCTCGACTAAACAGAAAATATTATTTAAATATTTTTTTTTTATAGAAGATTTTGTTTAAATAATTGATATTGCGGAATAAAATACGATTTTTTTTCCAGAATTTTTATAACTTTGCAGAATTTCCTATCCAACATAATTTCATTATTGTATATACCCACTTTTAGGTGCAAATTTCTTATAGAATTACATTTAAAAAATTATTATTTAAAACACAACATTTTTTTGTACAAATGGAAATGAATAACTCTCTTGATTACTTAAAAATTCTCCCCCGATATTTTACAGTAGATTTTCTTCACAAAATTCCATGTTTCGTAATTTCTTAATAATTATGTGTAAGAACATTATATGCTTAAAAAAATGTCCTTTTTAATAAATAAACATATATATATATAAAAAATCTATATATCTACATTCTACATACATAGAACATTTAATTGATATTTGTATATACAATTTATATTGGGGGTGCTGCGGTTTGTTATTTGTTAACACAATAAAATAATAAACAACTTCCTAACTTCCTAAATATATATACAGATATATAAATAAATATAAATTAATTCTAATGTTTCAATAAAATTATCCATATAAAATGGATTGCCTATGTACAATATAATAAATAAGTCATAAAATAAATTTATAGTTTAGTAAATATCTTTAAGATTTTTTTTTTTTTTTGGTATTTTGGGTACGTACTCTATACAGATACCACATACTACATTAAGTATTCGCATACTAAAAAAGGATATATGAAATCCTTAACAACATATATACATTATATGATTACATGAACTTGTAAGTTTATATATATATATGTATATATAAGCTTTCCAATATTATTATTATTATATGTGTCCATGCTGTCCATATACTACATTATATTATATATTTATTATAAATAAATATACGTACATATTGAACAATAAATTGTCTATATATATAAGTATATTATACCTTTTTATTATCAGAATATATAGAAAGCTTTATGGTATATTAATCTTTACATGTATTTTTGTATATATTATTGCTTTTAGGACAATTATATATGTAAGCACATTAAGTTTGAAAATATCTCTATCTACATATAGCTATATCTATATACATGTGCATATAACAGCTCTTAATGTATTTAAGAACAAATGTGTAGTATTATTATTATTATACATTTATATATAAAATGTATATATGGATGGATATAAAACAAAATGATATTGAATCAATATACATACATAGAAAGGTAATCCTTTTTTGTCGTTACATAAAGATATAAAATTTGATTATTACTGTTTATTTACATACAAATATTGTTAATAAAAAGATTAACTTTAAAATCAATGTAAAATTTTATATGAATTTTGTATATAATATATACATATTTAAATAAGATTTTAATTGAATGGTCGGTCTGAAAAGTTTCTATATATATGAATATAACAATAGATTTTCTAAATATAAACGCAATATTCAAAAGTATAGATGGGTGTTCATAATAATATTTTTTCTATACACAATTAACATAGCTTACAATAATAACTTTTTCCAAAACAAATCTAATAATTAAAGTATATAGACACAAAACATTGTATTTTTATATTGTTTAAATTTAAAACCATAAAATTTTGTCATAATATTTGTTTATTGTTTATCTTAGTTTTAAACAAATATAAATGCAGAAAACAGGTAGTATTGACCTCTGAGGTGTTGAGGTCTTGATGTTCATATTATTATATGATTATCATCATCAAATATTAATAAATTATATATAGAAAATATTTTAAATAATCCTTTTAATCTATAAACAAACACTTTTAATTATAACTATTAAAATTTTTAATAAAAGTTTTGCCATCTTAAAATGATGTTGTTTTGAATGGTATTGCGCGATATAATAATAATGTATATATATATATTATATATATAATTAAAAGATAAGCAAATTTTGTATTTATACAAAAGTAACTTATATTATATATGATAAGTTACTATGATGTGGTCAAGGATATATAGAAAATGTAAATATTGTTTATTATTCTTTTATGACCAATAACCAAGTTCAAAATATCCGCTAATGTAAACTTGTAACCTTTTTTATGCATTTATACAACTGTAACTTATTCAGGTATATGTATATAAATACAAAATGTGTTTTTTTTCTTTTCTTTTCATTAATTTATAATTATCATTCTTGAAATTAAATTTTTATTGCAAATTAAAATCTTATATATTATTATTTTATTATACGTTTATAAACACCTTTTCTTATTTATTATATACACATATTATACATATATTTATAAATGCGTTGTTCTTCTAAGTATATTTATTAATTAGAAGGGTGCATATTAAATAGGATATTGTTGTTGTTTTTTACTTTTTGGGATTTGGCGTTTTTCTATCTGCGTATACTCCTGTGACTTTATACGTGTATATAATATTTTAGTATAAATTAACCATACAGTTCTGAGAACTATGTATGTGGGTGGCCGTAGTCGTATATATATATAGAAGTCCTTATAAGATTTAATGTGTATGTGGGTGGGTGTATTATTATATATTTATTAAACATTATTTGGTCATTCTTGTTTTCACTTAAACGGAATATATAAAGGCAATAAATTATAATAGCAATTTTAAATTTAATTACTCGTATATATATATATTATATTGGTATGTATTGATTGATGTGCGTATATACAAACAATATATATGACAAAATTAAAAGGAATTTTGGATGCTATATAATTTTTGTAATATTTTATGTAATATTTTATATAATATTGAATATCATAGACTTTTAATTTGAAAATTCTTCCAATATATATTGTACACAATAAAAGGACTAAATAAAAATTCATCAATAGATTTGTTTATATGATTTTGTTTATTATATTATAATATTTCAATATTTATTGTCAAATGACAAACGTATACACAGGTACATATTTGGAAAATAGAAAAACATTAATCATATATATATATATATATATATATATTATATTAAAAAAAATGTATATAATTTATATCCTCTCGCTTTGTATATCCGCGTATATATTGTACATAATTTATCATAATTCATAAATTTATAGGATGATATTCGCAAAACAACAAATTTAATAGTATTTTATATAGAAATATAGGTGTATAAAAGACAAAATATGTAACAAATAACATAAAATATATATGTTGAATATATAAAACTGTTTATTGAATATATATATATATATGATATTCAAAATTATCGAAAAATTTATGCTATACATAATAAAACAATATATATATATATAGTGATAATCATCATCATATTATAATAAAACTAATAATATAAATATAAAATAATATTTGAAGTGTGCGTATATATTTCATATAATAATAATAATTCTTGATATATATTAAAAAAAAAACAATTTTAACAATAAATAATTTTTAACATTTTGTTTGACATGTTGTGGGAATTTATTTATTGTTTAACATATTTTCATATTTTTTTTTGTATCTTAACCATATAATGTTGTATATATAGTCGCATTTATTTTAAATATATATACGATACTTAACATTGGAAGCGCGATTACGTGATGATAATGATTGGAAAATATATATAATGATAAGAATTCCTATTTTATTTATATATGTATATAAACTATTTATTAAATAACCTATATATAAAAATATATAGATTATATGCGTACGTTTGGGATTTTATAAAATCATTAGCAAACAAACGTATAATAAAATAATAATAATAATAATCATATGTAGTATTTATAATCAGCATCATATATTTATAAAATATAAGCAAAATATTTTAATAGAGAGACAATATAGAGATATTTTTATAATATTGTCAGGTTTATAAATGTAGCGAATTATGTTTTATTATAATCCTTTATACATTAATTACACATTCGTTGAAGGTATTTATAATATATATTATTTACATTATCAAAATTATATATCTATATTATTCAATATATATAAAGGAAGCCATTGAAACCTATTCTATATACATTGGAAACTTTAATGTTATATATATTTAATTGAATTGCTGAATGATTATTGCTTTCAATATTCTCCATTGTCATATGATTTTGTTTTAAATAGAATTTTTGCTCAATATATAAAATCATATAGCAAAATATTGTCAATTGTTTTATTGTCAAAATGGTCCCAATTGTATAAAAATATTGTCAAAATGGTCCCAATTCTCATTATCGAGTGTAGTAAAAATTATAATAGGATTCAGCTAAATTAAAAAATGTAAGGAATCCTGGTACATTAAAGAACAATTAACTTTTTATAATCCTACCAAAACAAAATTAAAGTATCTATTGCAATATTTTACCTATATGTAATATTTATTTTTTTAAATTTTTAGTTTTTAAATGTCCTTTTTTTTTTTAATTTATATTCTTGACACCTACATATAACTTTAACTATATATATATATTTATAAATTTAATTTAATATATATATATATATATAATAGATATATGTTTGTGTCATTATGAATAATAAAATTATATATTGCACACAAAATGTATATTAATATATATACAAAAAAAAAAATATATTTTTTTTACAATGCTCATTTATAATTTTTTAATTTAATTTTATTTTTTCCATATAAATGTTAAATGTCATAAAGATATGTTCTTTTTCTCTTTGTTAGTTATCTGTTGCATCCACAGATATATAATTGGTATAATATTATATAAGGAAATGAAAAATTATATACATTATAAATAAATAAAAATAAAAAAAATGTTTATTAAATTTTTATATATATACATGTTTCAGTTTATAAATTGTATTTTTTTGCAACTCTTTAAGAAAACAAACATAAATGTATATTTTATTTTTTTAAAGTTAACTGAAATATGATATATATATATATATATATAGAGTAAAAATGCATTTATAGATTATCGCATATTTACCACATAATATTTTCTTCTTTTCTTTACTTATTTTCTTTACATTTTTAACGGGTGTTCAATATAATAATTGCATGGATTTTTCATCTCGAAAACAACAAAAGATAGAAGAAGCTATCATTGAATTAAATCTGTAAAGGGGGACTGCGTGAAGTGACAATCGTTATTGAACGTGAAATCCTACAATGATTCTCATTACACGCGGCTTCCAGAAAGCTTTACATTTTTGATTCTATATGACAATTGACTTCCAAAAACGCGTTGCTTTCGATTAAAAAGGACCTGCATTTATTATATTTGACACCCAGTAAAAATGCAAAGAAAATAGCAACTAAAAAAAAAATTATGAAAATTATATTGCATTCTTTATACACATATATATGTATAGGAGTTAGGAGGAGAATGTATATCATATATATTTCACCAGTAAAATTTACATACTTTAACTATTTATATAACTATATTTATATATATTATGGATTGTTATATAAATATATATTCAAACTTGAAAGATACTTATTCTAAAATAAGTATATATATACTATACAACATACGTATTATATTAAATTTTATTTACATAAAACGTTATAAAACTATACATAATGTAATATATAAATGTACACAGATATTTTCTCGACTATTATATATACGATATAGTACATTTTAAATTTACTATATATAAAACATAAGCATCTATATATAAACTGTAACTTGTTGATATCATTTACTATATATATATTACATTAGATATATACTTTATTATATATCTACATTTATTTTTATATATGTAATGAATGTTTTGTACCTTATATTTTTATATAATCTATGTAATACAATCGTACAATTTATTATTTTATTGGGTTTATTATAAATATATATACGGTATATGATACGATTGTGTATATACAATTAGATAATGATCGTAGAAAATAAGAATTTAATTCAGAAAATAAGGATTAAATAAAATTAACTCAATGATTTTTGAAGACAATTTGGAAGAAATTATATGTAAAAGAAAAAATCATTCTATTAAAGTAATAAAAAAAATGTTTTAATTATTAAATAAGATTGGAAAATGTTTATAGGTATTTTCAACAAGAAAATTATTATGGTAAATACACGAGAAATTGTAAATATAAATCCAATATAAGTTACAATAAGTTTAGTTATATTTATAAATAGTATATTCATTTAATTATTTCCTTATTACTTTTTACTAATCAGTTCTGCTTTAAGGATAACTGCGTGAAAAGATAAAAAGCTCCAAGATTACATTTTGACTAAAAAAACTCGATATCGATAAATTTGGAATTACTTTAAAAAGTAAAAAGAAGTTTAACTTTAATCCAATTTTGCACAGAAAGGTGCCGTGAAATAATATTGCAATAATCATTTTAACATTGCCAATATTTTTGTTTATCAACCACTTTCCATATAGAAATTATATCCAATTTTCCAGAGATTTTTCTTTTTACGTCTCAATAAATTGTTTATATTTGAAATATATTCAAATCATAGCAATACGATTTACATATAGAGGAATATTCACTTAAAAATTGTATACAAATTCAACCCACAAACCATAATTGAAAGTAATATTGCAAAAAATTAAACTATATATACTTGTATAATTCACAAATTTAAATTTTGGATTAGTAAAATAACTAGTTTGTTATATACGCCACAAGAAGTATATGTATCTTTCTCTTATCAATTTTATGAATATTTTATATACGGATTATGGTAATTTTCATATAGTATATATAGGAAAAATCTTTAATTTTCTCAATCAAGTTTTGATTACAGATATTTATAATTTGTTTAATATAATTGTGCAAAGTTATTGGTTTAAATTCATCCTGAATTTTATAATATTTATTTATTTAAATATACATACATATCTTTATATAATTCTTATGAAAATATATTGGTGTTTATAACAAAAATTTTAATTTATGCAATGATTAAAAAATAAATATAACTATATATATATAGATAGATAAATGCAAGATAAAGCAATATACTCTCGCAGGTGGCTTCGTATTGCATATTACATATATAGTTAATAAAATGTTCTATATAAATAAATATAAATAGTTATAATATATACATATATATGTAAATATACATATAAAAGTTTCAATTTAAAGGACTTATTTAATCCTTATTATTATTATTATTATTATATGTAATTAAAAATGTTGCTTTTAAAATAAAACACAATTTCTATGTATAAATAAAATAATATGGTATATAATTTTTATAATATAGTACTTTTATTTACTTTATATATTTAGCATACCAAAAGCGTTTATTATATATCAACCACATTTATATTTACATTTCATTCATATATATATTAATGCATATAAAAGTTACCGCATATATACATACCATTTATAAACATAGCAAATCACTTCAACATATAACCAGAGGGGTATTCATTTTTTTTTAAATAATTTGTTAAGTATGTTTGGGTGTTACTTTCTAAATTTGATTATATACTATATAGGCCCTCTATAATTTGCATTACTTTGCACTTTTACTTTCATATGTCTGTCTATAAATAAATCTATAGTCGTAAAAAATTCGCATATAAATTCAAATCCTTGGGAATTGTTTTATTAAAGTTTTTAAGATTTTTTTGCTAATTTATTTTCAACTTTTGCGTGATGGAAATTTCAATACCAATAACACATATATAAGTCATTATGAACAATTAAATTAATCAATTATATATTTACAATAAAATAACCACTTTATTTATATTCGAATAACATCAATCTCAATATACACTAAAAGGTGTAAGATTTCATTGTTATATTACATATACAAAACGCTATATAGTATATGTAGGTAGAGTTAGTCAAATTTCATTTTTAAAGTTTATTTATAACGTATATAATATATAGAATAGTTAGATATTTGAGGTGATCTATTTATATATGTAAACTAATATTATAAATGTATAGTTAATTTTAGGTTATTAGATGACATTCCTCACGGTTATATGAACATTAGTCAGATTTGCATTATAATTATGTAAAACATTATATATATATAGAATATTGAGTTTTATATGATTGTATATATCACATATTTTAGTTACAGTTTTTGGTAATTTGAAACATATATATATATATATATAAAATATATTTGTTTCATTTGGAATTCGCATGTATTTTTGAAGTTTACATATATGTCATCTATTTACATTTTACAAAACGCACATATATGCGAATAATGTATATAATAAATATGATAAAATTTTTAATGAATTATACACAATAAGTCATTGTATATACGCAAACATAGCACATAGCACCGTCAGAAAAACATTTGTTTTCCATTATCATATATCTATATATATGTAATGTGTATACCCACGCATCATTAATAAATGAATATATTTTAATTCTGTACTTGAAATATAGGGATGGTTAAAATAATTGCATTGTGTATTCCATATATTACATATTTTGTTGCTTCTTTGCTTAAAGTTTAACTCAGTTTATATAAGATTAATGAATATATCTTAAACATATCGCATATAATAAAAAATCATTATTTATCATATTTTTTCGCTGTATGTTTATTGTGAAACCAAAAATGTGTTTATTGTTCTGTAATTTATTTGCACATATGAACAAATTTAATTAATATACATATAGATATGACATCGGTTATTTACGTGAATATCATTTAAATTTTAAAACAAATCGTGTTGATTCATTCATATATTTAAGAACTTCAAGGATCAGGTATTAGTATATATATGATTTAATAATAGAGTTTGATTGTAAATGTGACACGGTACTTATAATATTTTAAATAATTGTATTAAATGTTTTATTGTTGATATACTTTGATTGTGTTTTTCCCCAAAAACTTCTAAATTTTAACCAAACTATATCTGTATAATATTCAAATTTCTAAATGAATAGAATTTTGTAATGTTCAGTACATATACCAAACGTTTTTAAAAAAGGAAAATTATCTATAAAAAATACTTTAAATGATATTATTAAGACAAAGTGGGATAAAACATCAAATAAGTGAAAATTTACGGGAAAAAAAATTGTATTATATCTTTAAAATGTGAATATTTATAGAAATGTCTGTATGGTATCTGAAATTCTTTAGATTAGTTACGTATTTGTGGACCTTATTTTGACAAATAGAATATATATGATGGTGAGGCAATGAATAACAATAAACCAAGTAAAAAAAAATCTTTTTATATATCCATATAAGTATAGTCAGTCAATATATACAACAGGATGTATATATAGTGAAACTATAAATATATGATATTGGATGAAAAGCTTATGCGTTGAGATGCCCAGAAGAAAAAATAAAAACAACGTCCACACAAATTTTATATATATATATGAATATTTATATAAGAGCTTTATCAAATTTTTATAGGTATATATAAGTTACATTATGTATAGTTATGTACATAAGTCAAAAAATAAATATTTCATACACTTTTTCATTTCGAATATAACTTCTTCTTTTTTTTCATTATTTCATCAAATTTCTTTTTTTTTGAAAATAAAACAATAATAATAATAATAAATTTTTTTTTTATTAAATCCTTATATGATTATTATTATTGTTATGTATTTGACATGTATATTATTGTTATAGAACGGTCTTGATATTACAAAACATTTATTAAAACATTTATAGAAAAAGAACCAAAAAAAAAAAAATATCATCTCATATCTCTTACTTATATAGTTATTAATTTAACTGATTGAAAATGAAAATGAAAATATATTTATCAAAATATTTTTGTTTTTTAAACAAAATCTTTGATTTACTTGACATTTTGTCCAGATCAAATATATTCATATATTTCATTAATATTCCTCATTGATGTGTTTCTACCTAGCTACCTATATATAGAAATGATATATTGGTATTCTATAAGCCTATATATATATATAGAATATATTTATATAGATAAAATATGATTTATGGATAATTGAATAGACACATATTCATATATGTTTTCTTTATAAAATGATGTATATATAAATTTGTCAACTGATTATAAACATATGAATAAAGTTTAAACATTTCCATTTATGTGAATCACGTGATATATAACTCAAAAAAGCTTTACATATATGAATCGCATATAGATCATAATCATAAAAGAATTTATTTGTTTTACATAAATATTTTATCCTATAGGATTATATTTTTATATACGTATATATTTTTTTATACGAAAAAAAAAGAAATGAAATATTGTTGGATTTACTATTTACGACATTTTGTAAATTGTAAATAAGCACATTCATAAATATGATAGAATAAAAAAATGATTTCCAATTGTTTTATCTATATTGTAAATATATAAATATTTAGAATCATCATCTGTTGAACCATCATCATAAGCATAACATATATATTTATATTATCTTATTGGGTGTTTTTATTTAATGCAATATTTACAATGCAATATATGCGATAGATCAAAATTGAAATATATTGAATATATATTGAATGAATGTGAATATATCAAAATTGCATACGAAACCGGTAAATATAAAAACAAAAATCCGATTTCATTTCATATATTTTTTTTTTTTTTTTAAATTTCAAATGTTTATCTCTAAACATAAAATATATCTAAATCATATAGTATATTTAAAAATAATCTTTGAATTTGTTTTTATTTTGCATTTATGCATTCGTTATATCAAATCGTCATTGATTGAGATTGGTAAAAGTACCTTTGAAATTTTTCCTATATACCTATATACGATTAATTAAAAGATTAATTTTTATAAATTCAAAGACAAAAACCAATCAATTGACAATTAATCACCGCATATTCAATTATTCGTTAATCTGATAAAATTAAACTTTTAATTTATTGTATTTTTATACAATTGCGGTTATTAGTATAGTTCATTGATATTAGCTTTTCTACCATTTTTCGTATAATGGTTTGTTAATTATCTATTTGATTTTTGATTCCATTTTTTAAACTACTTTTCATAAATATTTAATTTTTTTTATAACATAACATATGTTAAATTATCAATAAAAATACCTGTAGCTCTGAATTTTATTTATGGAGTATTCGTTTTTTTGTTATTTTTCTAATTTTTTTAATTGATACATCACGTAGGTATATCATTAATGGTTATATCTTACGTATAATAGGTAATAATAAAAAGCGTAAACACTATATACCTACGTAAACAATTTCTATGGAAAAGTTAATTTTATTTAAAAATCCTTATTTTTATATTTTACTATTTAAAACTACCATAATTTACAAACCATTCACTATATAAATGTTTTTTTTGTAATTATGTAAATATTAGAATTCGATTGTTTTTTCCTTTAATTCCTTAACTATATTTTTACAGTGTTAGATTCATAGATTTCTGTATATGGTGTGATAAGGAAAAATTGTTTTACTTACATTTTTATAAACAGCACGTCATACTTAAAATTGTTAAATGTATATGCATTATATAAATTGTTGATTTTATTTTGTAGAATATATATAATAATATTGAACAATTTTGTCCACTGTTTTATGAACGTATAATAAATAATTGCATTTCGTAATATAATTGCAATAATTATTTTCTCATACATAAATGGATGTAAAATTTTAATTAACAATTTTTGTATTTAGAATTTTCCAATATCAAAATCATAATTACTAAACTGTTAACTGTCTGTATAGTATATATTTGTATTTTTATCGTAACATTTCAATGAAAAACGTGCAATATTGTATATATTGTAAAAAATATTGAACATTTGAATGCTCTGTTTTTTCTTATTGTTTTGTTATTTTCTTATAGTTTTTTAATAAATATATGTATGTATAGAAAAAGGAACTCAATATAGAATTTTCTTTTGATGTAAAAATGTGTTATTCCGAGAATAAAATACACATAAATTAAAAAAAAAACCAAAAAGAATAGAATATTATTATTTATTTTTATATACATAATACATTCAATTCAAGTCGTTTACATTTACAATTTATGACAATTTATATATATATCGATTCAATTTTTATATGAACCAGAAAAAAAAAACATATATATTGTTTTTGATATATTTACAATAATAATTATTCTATATTTCTATATAGATTATTTATTTTTGGTTATTTGAACACAAAACATTATTATTATATGATATATTATTTAAAAAAATAAACAAGAAATTAACAATATTTATATTGTAAATGTATACATTATCATTATCTATATAATTATTATTTTAAGAACATTTTCTATAATTTATAAACATTTTAATTTATATATATTATCAATTATTTTTATGTATATATAACATTTAAGGGAGTTTGTTGACAATTTAATAAACATTTAATGGATTTTTTATCATTTGAAATTTGGTTGATTTTTTCTACCGTACCGTACCGTATCTTATATTTTCTTATAATTTATTGTTTAGACGAGAATTTTTTTTACTCTTCTTATCTATTTATCTATTTAAAATAACATTATTTCAAATGAATTGTAAGATTATATCTCAGCATAATTGAATTCTGCAGGGAAATATATTAACTAATTGTAAACCAATTGTTCTGAATAACACTGCACATACCAATTGGGATAATTAAAGATCATAATCAATTTCAAAATCAATTTACCATTAAACAACTTATATATAATATATACAATATAAAAAATATTGTGTACCATTATAGCTATATCATTTCCGGTTTATCTGACTTTTTGTAGACTTAATTTTAAATATATATATAAAAAAAAAAAGAAATGTGATATTAAAAAATAAAAAAGAAGCAATTATATGAGATATAAAAAAAATAAACATCTTTCATATATATAACTAGACTATAATAGATTCTAGAGATGATGATGCACTTATATTTATTAAGCAATTATTTATATATATATATATATATATATATATGTATAAATATATTTACAGACAGACTAAATATTTGTCAACAACAAAAATAAAAACAAGGTACGCACATATATATAATCAATATATAAATATAAAAAAAAACAAACAAATAAACAACTTCTTTATATTTAAAAAAAATATATTTACTTTTCCATTTTCAACATCATCAACATTTAAAAATAGCGAAATATTTTCTTATATAAGTATTTTATATATATATAATATATATAATATATTATATATATATAAATAAATGAAAATGTTATTATCCTTTATTCCATTTCCTTGTTTACTTGTTAATATATATATATATATATATATATATATGAATATTGTGGGTGGTATAGTAGGATGAATTTGTGGGTCATTAATTCCCTCATTCATATATGAACTGTATATATATATATAAAATACGTACATATGAAACTATTTAACATTTGTCTTTTGCTATATGTATATTGTATATATAAAACGATATAACCTTTTAAAAAACATCCGAATTATATATATATAGGTACTTATACTGATATATATATCTATGATTACATTTCTCATTTATTAATATATACAAAATATATTTTATAATCATTTATCACAAATTGAATTTAATAAAGTGAATTTTTAATGAATATATATAAAAAAAAAAATTTTTGTATTAAAAATGATTTAATAATATACAAGAAAACAATTATATGTAGGCAGTAATTTAGAATATTCAGAATAAACATTATAACATTTCTGCGATTTTAATATAAGGAAACGGATGTTTGTTTTTTTTTTTTGTATAATATATAGGAAAAATTTATTAAAAAAAATATAAATTTCGTTTTTTTGTTGTTTGTCCGAAATCAAGATACGCAAGAAACAAATTATTTTCATTTATTGATATATAAGAAATGCCATTCGGGGATTCATTTATTATGCATATTATAAAGATATTTATCACAATAACAAATAAAAGGAATACAATTTTTAAAGATAAAGTAAAAGAAACTAATTACTGATAATATCTATTAATAAATTTTTGAGAAGTTAATTGATGAACAATTTTTTTTTAAATATTAACAAAATGTCATAATTAACTATAATAGAAATATTAAAAAAAAATCCAAAATTGCATTGATACGAAGAAAATATTCGTGAACTGCATTTGTCAGGTGCATTTATAGTATTATCAAAATATTACTGCATATTGATTTATAACTATAAAACTTATGAAATTTTATATATTTTCAATAAACTTAAAATATGTTCAACTATTGTTTTCATTTACATTATGTAATGAACATATTTTATTTATTTTTTTGTTATCAATAAAACATCTTATGATAATTTTGTAAAAAAATATCTTTATTGAAATTCCATTAATCGTAGAAAATAAATGTTTTATAAATGATAAACCTGCATGGTTTATTCTCTTGACTTTTTACGCAGTCATTATCATTATAGTATAGTTATTTTATGTGATAAAATTTTTCTACTAGATATTGTTATGAATATATATTAATATTTATACATTCATTACGCATTTAACATAATTATATTATTATTATTAATATCTCTATAACATATCATATACAATTTTCATATTTATTATATTTATATTATTAAATTTGATATATATATAATATATAAAATTTAATTCATATTATTTTTTGTTTTGTATATAATTCATTTAATATCATCTAATATCATTATTACATATACAAATTTCTAATTTAATATTTTATTTTTATTGTGTAGATTCTGATATAATACATATATAAAGTTATTTATTTATAAAATATATATTATATGTAAGTACCCACCCGATTGTTATGAAACTGACGTGAATATGAATACACAAAATGATATTATGTTTTATATTGTTTTATTAATGAATTTTAACATATATGATATGTGTGTATGATATGATTTGAATGTATTTAATAATTGTTTTATAAACATTTTTTTGTGAAACAATTTAATTATAAATACATTTTCATATATATATATGCATGTTAAACATTTCGAATCATTTTGCTTTTAAATCATGTATTAATGCTTAAAATATTAAAATTATTATTAGGGAAAACTTTAATTAAAACTATACTCAAAAGGAAATTCGGAATTAAAATAAATATTCTATAAATTGTTGATAAAGAAATCGAATTGTTAGCATTTTGCTAAAAATAATTTTCAAGTATATTTTTGAATTATTTCACTATGATTGAAAAATTATGTGTGTTTATTGGACTGAAATTTTAGAAATTTGACATATGTAAATGTCTTTAATGACCCAATTTACATATCGGTTAACCATTTTACATATTTTCATAAATTATTTGTTTGACTTTAAACTTCTGCAATAATATATATATTTGTTATTTGAGTATTTAAATACAAATTTTAAGTTGAATTTAATCTGTATATTTTACTTTCTAAATATTTATATAGCAAATTTTATATTTAATATAAAATCTGTAATTTCATTTTCTATATACACACACATTAATTTCTTTTATAATTGTTAAATATACATATACTATATATGGATGAAATGCAGCGTATGTTTAGTATTTTAAAAATCAAACACATATGGTGGTTGTGATACTGATCATATATGGTATATATATTAAAATGCAACTATAAAATGTGTATATTGTAATTGTAAAGTTTAGTAGGTAAAACTATATAATATACAATTAATATATAGGAAAATAATATTATTTTTATATATTCTATATAAAAGTTATAAAACATTTGATTTTTATTATACATATGTCATTACATATATATATATATATACCGGCACACAAATGTATAATGGTATCTATTTAAATATAATATACATTAAATTATTATATATAAATTCACTTCAATTTTATATATGTAAAATAATTGTATATAAACTTAAAATTGTATTTAATTAAAGATAAACATTTACACATTAAAATTAAATATTAAATATAACGTATTTTTTTTTGGAAAAATATGTTTTATAAAATGGCTCTTATATATGAAAAAGATGAGAAGTTAAAATTGAATATTTAATATATTTTTGAAATTAAACAAGAATTTATGAAAGGAAAGGAGTTTTATTTTTAAAACTATTTTGATTTGACATTTCAATTGTAATCCTATACAAGATTTTATCCCAATACATCCCATTTAGATGAGAAATAAGAATTAAATTGAATATAATTTCATTACCAAATTTTAAGAATAATTTAAAATATAGTTCAATTTTATATTTGTTTTACAGATTTGTTCATCAGATATCGAAAATCACCAATCAAAAAAACTTGTATCTTTATCAAAAAAAAAAAAATATAAAAATTACTTAATTTGTAATTTATTTAATTAAATATTGAATTAGAAAAAAAAAATCTATTGTTAAAAATGCGTACAATCGTAGTGTCAATTCTATTTATTGGATATTTTCTAACAATAGTTACATGTGAATTAAATTATCCATTAGAATACAATAATAATAATAATAATAATCATGGAATGAATTCATTATTATCATCATCATCAGCATTGTCATCGTCGAATGGTGATATTGGTAATAGTGCTGGTAGCGCTAGTGGAAGTCGTAATGATGGCGGTACTGGTCCTGGTGGTATTATTGGACATTATAATAATCATAATATGATTCCCATTGGATATACATCAGATAATGATATTGAAAATTTAGAGAAAAAAGCTGAACGATATGCATTTGGATTGGGTCGTCGTGCATATACATATACATCGTCTGGCAGTGGTGGTGGTGGTATTAAACGATTACCAGTTTATAATTTTGGTTTAGGGAAACGATCAAGGTAAATTTTATTAATATATTTATATATATACCTTTTACAATTCAGTAAATGGTTTTTGGCTCCACGCGAGAATTTTCTTATATAAAAATGTAATTTATCTTTAAACAAAACATATATTACAGACCATATAGTTTTGGATTGGGAAAACGTTCTGATGATGATGAATATGCTGATTCAGATATTTCATATGATTCATTACAAGAAATACTTGGTCCATTATCAGAAAAATTACATGAATCAAGAAAAATGGATTATTATAGTAAGTACTTATTTAATATTTGTTTATTATTTGAAATTTTGACAAATTATTATTTTATTTTATAGATGATGAAAAACGTTCAAGGCCTTATAGTTTTGGTTTAGGAAAACGTGAATTAGGTGAAGATGCACTTGAACGACGATCACTTCCACAACGATATAGTTTTGGATTAGGAAAACGTTAAATTTTTTTTGATCTTTACATTTATTATATTATTATTATACAAAATATTTATATATTAATATATAAATATATAAGTTTTGCTTCTCTCCTATATATTACTATTGCATATATAAAGTTATAATATAGATATATGTAATATCCTAAATAAGAATAAAAGGATATATATTTATATTTGTATACAATTTATTGAAAACAATTTAATGCTGAAAAAAGAAGAATTAATTATGGTTTTTTCTTCCCCTCTTTTACTAATTATATCACATAAATATTTGTTGAAGATTGGTAAAATGAAAATTTAAATTTTTGTATATTAAAAATTTATATCCTCCATTTGTTATATATAAATTTAAAAATAAAATCTACATTTTTATTTTATTGTTTATATAGGATTTTAAAAATTAAAAAATTATATTCTTCTTCAAAAAATTTTATTATATAAATAACAAAGAAAAAAAAAATCAAAAAATAAATTGAATTAAAGATGTAATAATCATTATATATATATATTATTAAAATAAATTATATATAGAAAATAATTTATATTTGTAATTATTTTATATAATAATTTTAAAATATTAAAAAAAAATAAAATAATTAATAAAAATTACAAAAAAAAAAAATGATTAATGTATGTTATAAAAAAATACTATAAAATAATATAATGGATTTCTTGTTAAAATTCTTGCAATAACAATTCTTTTGTTGTGCTTTCAACAATTTTCTTACCAATTTACGTACGCATCTTCTAATGTTTTCTTATTTTCAACCCGACTACGTTTAAAATTAAAAACAAATAATTTAATATAGAGATTGTTAAAATCATCAAAATATTAAAAAGGTATATAGTCAAATTAATAAACAAATTATAAATAATTAATTTTCATTTTTAGATATTTTACCAATGATTTAGTTAAAAAAAATTTTCTTCCCTATATTTTTATCAAGTGTTATTTTGAATGGTTAGGATAATTTTTTTTTTATTTTAAAAGATTAATTTATTATTTTAATAATTGTAAAATATATAAATATATATATATAAATAAATATACAAATATATAATTAATAATTATTAAATAATTCAAATAAGATAAATAAAATTATAATAATAATAATAATAATAATAAATAAATAAATTAAAAATGCAATACAATAAAAATATCTTTATGTAAAATCATTTTTTTTTATTTATCTTCAATTTTTAATATTCATATTGATTCATTAATAGATTTATATAACAAATAATCAGATTAACTCAATTGTATCTGTAATTGTCAATGAATTCGAGGATGTATTTTGATTCTTAAGAGTTCGTCAGCGATTGTTGCTTTTGTTCTATCAAACTTTTATGACACAAAACAAAATAAAATAAAAATACAAAATATATATATTTGACTAAAAACATACAAAATCATTTTAATCATTTATATTATTTCTTAATGACTTAACAACAAAATAGAAAAGTATATATGAACAATTTAACATATTAAAATTGCATTTTTCAACTTACTACTTTTACTATTTTGAAAAAAGAAAACTTAATATAATTAAAAATAATATAAAAAAATTATTTAATTATTAATTAAAGCTAAAAATATAAAATATAAAACGCCTTTAAAAAAAAATTATTTTCAATTTCTCTTTAATATTTTTTTTATATATATTATTTTACCTTAACATTTGCAGTTAAATAGAAAAATTTTATGAATTTATATGGAAAAAATATTTATTTATTTATTTATTATACTAATTAATTGAATAAATATTTAATTGCTTTAAAATTGTATCAAATGCAAATACAGGTGAATAAAATATATACGGTTTCTTTGTAGGTAATCCATAATCGGGTTCACACATTGGCAATTGCCTTTTTTCACGTTCACTCATTTGTGGTATGACCACAACATTTAATAATGGTTTTACATTTTTTCGCATATTTTCCTTACGTAGAACTAATTTTTTTGTTTCACGTAACATAAAAATAGCTTCATGAGTGGTCATAAAATAACGTATTTGCTATATATATTCATGAAGAAATTTCAAGAGAGAAAATGTTATATTATTGAAAAAAATACAAAACTTATTAATTAAATCAAAATTAATGTATTTACATTTTTCATGTCTTCATTATGTGAAAATATCCAAATGACTGTACATAATGCATTAAATATTAAACATTCTTTATCACACCAACGTAATAGCATTTGAGCAATTGTTACCAATCCATTGCGCTAATGGATTAATGATAAAAATTAGTATTTTTTTTTTTAGAATTATCTATTTTAAAAAATAATTACCTGGAAAGTATTAAATTTTGTTTGTTCATAACGTGCCATATTCAAAATGATACAACTACATAAATAAATTAATTGTTTATCGGGTTCCGAACGTATTGATTGTGCCATAATACCATAACAAAAGTGTGCAATAAATGATGAATCGGCTATCAGAACGTGTGGTACAGTTCGTGAAATATATTCTAGAATTATGAATTCGATAAAATGTTATAAATTAATTTAATTAATTAATTAAAAATAATAATATTAATATGAATAAATTACCTAATCGTATTAAAATCCCAGTACATTCATGTACATGAAATGGTTGTTTTAGTTGTTGTACAAATTTTTGTAAAACCATTTTTAATGTATTCTGGGGTTCGGTTGAACGTTGAAGCATACGAACTCGTTCACGTATATTTTTTAATTTTATACCCGATTCTCGGCGACGTACCGCATACGCACGCCAATACGATTGAATGACACGGGCCGCCTTTTTTTGTTTACGTAATTCCAACATTTCAGGTGTTAATTTTTCACTATAACGTCTTCTTGCCAAATACCCACGAATGCACGTTTGTAAACCAACAATTATTTGTTGTTTTTCTAAATATGTTTTTCGTTCAGCAATCATTAATTTTTTACCACGATATTTTTGCTGGACAAAAATGATGGTATTGCGAAGGTGTAGATAACGATTACGTTCGATTTTGGCACGGAATTTACGTTGAACCCATATGATTAATAGACGAATGAGTAGATATTGATTACGTACATATCGGGTTAATCGAACGGAACGATAATAATTTTGTATTATGATTGTGCTAGAACGTAATTGGTGATAGTTTGTACGTTGTTCAAGCATTTGTCGATTTGCATGAAAACGACGTTGTAATTTTATAACAATTGATTTTTTTTCCAAATATTCATGACGAATTGAACGGGCCAGTAATGTTGCTCGTAAATATTTTTGTATACACACAGTAGACTTCAGAATTTGTCGATAATGTAATTGATCTCGTTTCATTTGCTGATTTGCACGTACACGACGTTGTATTGTGATTGTTATTTGTTTTAATTTTAGATATTCATTACGGTGTTTATTTCTTGCCACATTCGCACGAATATAATTTTGTATTTTAATAATTGAACATCTAGTTTTAATGTACTGTTCACGTTGAATTCGCATCAGTTTAAACGAACGATAATATCTTTGAATTTTTATTGTACTGGAACGAATTAATAAAAATTGATCTCTTTGTTGTTGCATTAATTTATTGGCTCGCCAATGATTTTGTATTACCAATGCAGATTCTTTTAACATTACAAATTCTGTATGAATTTTACGCATTTTCATAGTGTTTTGATAATGTTTTTCAATTATGTGTACAGAACTCTTGAGTTTTTGATATCTATTCATTTGGATTTTCATGGAGAGACGAGCTCGATACCGTTCTTGAATACATTTAGTAGCCCATTTTAATTTTAAAAAGGAATCTCGTTGTTCAATCATTAAACGGTTTGCACGGAATTGTCGTTGAACAAATATACATGTCATTCGTAATTGTTGATATTCCATTTGTTTGCGTTTCATTAATTGTTGGGCACGTAAACGTTTTTGTAATATAATGGTTGAGTTTAATGTTAGTAAATATTGTTGACGTACCGAACGAGCTAAAATGTTTGCACGATATATGGTTTGCATACGAATAGTGGATAATTTTAATTTTAAATAATATGTACGTTGACGTTTCATTAATGCAGTAGCTCTAAATTGTCGTTGAATTACTTGGGTGGCTTGTTTTAAACACAAATATTGACCATGTTCGGTCATCATCAATAGATTAGCACGAAATATTTGTTGAACTATTATAGTTTTTTGTGTTAGCTTTAAATAATATGTACGTTCACATTTCATTAATGTTTGAGCTCGATATTGTTGTTGAATTTTAATAGTTGCCATTCGTAAACGTGTATATGCGAGACGATCAATTTGCATTTGTTTTGTGGCACGCCAATATTTTTGTAGCGTTATGGTTGCCATTTGCATACGACGATATATTAAACGTTGAGCTTTCATTAATTGAAGGGCACGATATTTTTGTTGAATTAATATGATATTCTTTTTTAATATTAAAAATTCATTACGTTGCGTTTCCATTTGTTTTCGGGCACGATATAATTGTTGTATAATTATGCAATTGTTTCGTAACAATTGATATTCTGCCAATTGTTTACGCATTGCCAAAGTGGCTACCAATTTTTTTTGTATACATATAATGGCATTTCGTTTATGTTGATAATCGGTCATGTCGCTAATCATTTGCAAATGCGAACGGAATTTTCGTTGAATTAAAATTGTATTACTACGTAAAAGTAAATATTCTTTACGATGTTTTTTCATTAATAGATATGCTTTGATATGGCTTTGTAAAGTAATTATTGCTTTTTTTGTATTTAAAAATATTGTTCGTTGATGTTGCATTTTTAAATTAGCACGAAATTGTAATTGTATCAATATTACTGATTTACGTAATGTTTGATAGGCAACGCGGTGGGTTCTCATCAATTGTAGTGATCGATAATGACGTTGAATAGAAATAATAGAATTATAAGTTTTTAGATATGTTTGACGTTCTTGTTTCATTAATGCATTGGCACGATATCGAATTTGTATATCAGTCGTTGCCTTTTTTAATTGTAAAAATCGATTACGTTCACGTTGCATTTCGATTGTGGCACGCCATCGTTGTTGAATTCTGATTGTAGCTAATTTTTGAAGAATAAACGTTTCACGTTCACATACCATTTGACGGTAATTACGATAATACATTTGAATTTTCATTGTTGATTGACGTATCAATAGATAATGTGTTTGTTCAACCCTTTTCAAATGATATGCTCGCCAATGTTGTTGTATCATTTTAGTGGCACATTTTTTCTGTAAATATTCGGTACGTTGCAATTTCATCAATTGATTAGCACGAAATTTATGTTGAATAAATATCGTCGTTGTTCGTAATTGAATGAATTCATTTTGTATGCGGCGTGCTAATTGATTGGCACGTACCCAATGTTGAATTTGTATTGTAGCTGAACGAATACGTAAAAATGTTTTTCGTTCAATTTTCATGAGGTGATAGGCACGATATTTTTGTTGAATTACCGTTGCACTATTACGTTGTAATTTCTCGTGGAATTGAATAGCTCTTAGGCTTATTACTTTATTGTTAATTAAACGAATTAATAGAATACGTTTATACCATTGTTGAATACGAATGGTAGATTTTTTTATTTTTAAAAATTCTAAACGTTGTTCACGTACTCGAATCGATGAACGATACCATTTTTGTATTTTACTAATTGCATTCAGTTGATTAACGTATTTTTGTCGCGTGAAATGGCGACGTATCCATGATTGTATAATAATACAAGATTTAATTGTAATTTCTCTATGAATGAGAAATTCTTTTCTTATCATATACCCTCTGAACTTGGCTTGTATTTTAATAGCCGCCTTTTCTTGTTTTATCAATAGTTTGGCTTGAATACGACGTTTTATTATAACTTTTAGCATTGAATTGCGCCACCATTGTTGTAAAACGATAGCGGCCGCATGAAAACGTGGTGCACGGAACCGATAAATGATTTGCCAAAGTAACGATAGAGTTTTTTCGCGATGTCCATCGGCAATATCATTTGCTGTTATATTACCGGTTATAACATAGCCGGCCTCACGTAATGCCACCAATGCTAGATCAACATTATGGACACGTTGTAAACGTGATATGGCCGGGCATCGTAGTTTTTGTGTTAGCTCATCGTCACGTAACAATATAATTTCCATAATTTTTGTTAAACGTACCCCATCACGTAAATCAATGGCTAAATTTCGGAATGCATAATCGAATTCATCTAAATAGATTTGTTTATGGGTCAATACAATGCCAATGCGTTTTAAATCTTTTTGTACATCACCGATGTTGCCCAGCAATGACGATGAAAATTTCAATAAAATATCCCGTGTCGTTTTGTACGGTGATGTTTTTACAAATAAACATGGATTGTATTTGATAATTTTTTTAATTTTAGCTACATCCAAAAAATACAATAAAAATAAAAACTTTTTCAATGTAAATTTTCTGATATGCTCAGCATATTCTTGTGATTGTGTAAACAATTTTGTATATTTTTCCTCTAGATAACGATCGCGAAACATTCGATTTACAATGAACGTACTCAATGATACAATGTCGGAATTCGATTGCATATAAATTAATTCACCGTAAATCACTTCTAAACCAATACGTAACCATAATGGATTTATACATAATAATAATTCTAATATTTCACTTTGTAAAACAATATCCAAATGTAAATTACGATCATTACGTATTTGTATTAGTTTCCTTTCAATTTGTACATTTAATTTTTGTAATGGCGAGCACATTTCCACACTGGTATATAGTTTTATGGCGGCCTTACGTAACGAATCCATACGATAGGTTGACGTTAGATATTTTGATGATACAGATTCTTTGGATGGCGCCAACGTTACCTCTTTGTTACGTATTTCATTGAATAAATTACCAAAATCAATTTTTTTCCCTATTAATTCATTGGCCGCTGCTTGATGATTATTAATGCTCTGCTGATTATTATTCATTGGGTTTAAATCTTCCGGTATGGTAACCAATGCATTTAACCATTTTTTAAATTGTAATTCATGTCGATCAACGGATTCTTCATCTAAATACATTGTGGTGGCCAAAAATGGATCAGCTGTAATTGTAGCCGCAAATGGATCCGGATTTATTATACCAGCTAAAATTTATGAAAAATTGTATTATTATCTTTTATATTAGAAGAATAGGGCAATAATCTTTCAATTAACAGAGTATAGAGTTTTTTTTTAAAATCATGGTATTTTAAATAGAAAAACAAAGTCAATTCTCTGTATTATCTCAATTTGGTATTATAGTAAAAACTGGATTAGTTTACCTGAAATATGTAAATCAGCATCGAATAAAAATACACGTTCAGGTTGTGGTTGTTTTAGCACAAGTTTACGTGCTAATGAGAACGCTGTAGGTTTAATTTTTTTCGGTTTTATACCGCCCCATGTACTGGTACGAAATGATCGTCCTTTATTATTAGCCGTTGTTTCATCATTTTGAATTTTAGACGATTGACACGTTGTATTATCAATCGTATTGAATCGTGAACGTTTTGGTGGTGAAAATGATTGAACATAACGTTTATGATTTTCATTAATTTTTCCATTTTTTTCATTCGCTATTCGTGTTGATGACGATGACTTTTGTGAGGTTAGCGATGATGTTGATGAGACCGATGATGAAGATGATGAAAATGATGCACTTCTAGCTGATAGATTATTTGCAGATATTCGTGTTGATGATGAGAGATTTAATAATTGTTGATTAGCCGATGATGTTATCGGTTTAGGTGGTGGTGGCATTAGAACACTTGATTTTCTTTTATTGTTCGATTTAATTGGAGGTGCAAACGCATCGGACAATGGACCTTTTGTATCGTTATTAATTTGTTTTAATGGTTCATCAACAGTTATATTATGTTCATTAGTAATTGTGAATGTTTTTAATTTTGTTATTTCATTTATATTGAATTGACTTGATTGGGCTAGAATTTCCGTTTCTTGAAATAGTACATCGGTGACAATTTGTTTCTCTTCTTGTTCATCATCTTCATCAATTTTATAATAATATCGATTATTATCGATGGATTTTAATGTACTTACTTCATGTAAATTTGGCATTGATCCTTGATTCATACGTAAAAGTGCTCGCTGTTCAGCACTTAAATTATTATCATAATTATTACTAAGTTCACGCATTGATTTATATTTTTTATGTATTGGTGTGCCTGTCGTTGAATTGTCTGGTATGCCTAGATTTGCATTCCCAGAACATGATGGTGAATTTGACGTTGGCGGTGTTTGTTTGTCAACCGATTTATTTGTTATGTTAAATGTTTTACAACAATCATTGGGTTCATCGAATGCATCCGAAAATGTTATGCCCACTTCACGTATATCCATTGAATGTTCTTCATCAATAACCGATAATAATGGATACGGTTGTTGATGTTGTGCTATTGTAAAACTGCCATCATCGTGAATTTTCGGTTGTGGTTGTTCATCACACGTCGTCGATGTTTCCTGTAATTCAAATTCATTTTGGATTTTGCTTTCAATCAACGTTTTTGTATTGACAATTTCAATTGTTTCTTTCACAATTGTTTCGGTTATAATTTCTTCTGATTGCTGGTGGACCACATGCATTTGAATTTCATTATCTGGACAATTTTTTTCACCAAATAAATTTCTTACATTAAATTGCAACCTTCCAAATGGAATACCACTCAATGATGTTCGATTTATTGTTGAAGCAATTTCTGGTTCGAATGTCGTATCATCACTTTTAATAGAGGCACAAGCGGCCGGTGTTATCATAAATGAATTCACAGTATTATTCTATGAAGATAAATTAGATAAAATGAATTTATACATAATAAAAATAATTATATTTCAATTTATTCCATCTCGGTTATTGGAAAAAAAAACATAGAAAACAAATATAAATTATTCCTTACCTTATCATCAGCATTTTTCTGTATTGGCACCCCTTTCGGCGTTTCCATATCATATAATTCTATATATTTACGATGATTTTTAGGTGTTACCACAACAATACTTTCATCATCAGTTTTACGCCTATTGTCCGCACTAACAATATGCGAAATGGACGGCGAACTCATGTTGTTAGGTGTTGCTTTTTCAACAATTGAAAATTCATCATCTTCACATTCGATTCCATGAATTTCCACCATACGTTCGTTATCACCACCACTTTTCGGTGTATCTAATGTGGCTAAATAATCATATTTTAAAACATTTTTACAATTAACTGATGCATTAAAATTTGGTGTAAATTGTAATTTATCAAATAGCATTGATGCATTTGATGATTTCGTTGGTGTATTTTCATTTGTAGCAATTCTATGTATATTTTCTTTATTTTTCCATTCAATAGCATTTCTTTTTTGAATATCTTTTTTTAGGGTTGAGCTCTCTTTCGTATAATGAATAATATTTTCATCGCAAACCACAATCGTTTTTTTATATTGTACATTATCATTGTGTAACGATAGGGGTTCACGTTTAGTTTTAATTTCAATTTTAATATCATTATTGGTTGTCTGTTGAATAATTCTTGATGATGATATCGCTGGGGCGGCTGATGATAATGATGATTGACGTTGCACTTTTGATGTACCAATGGGAAAAACATTATTTTTTAATGATGCGGCCCGATGGGTTAAACGCTGTTTTGGTGGTGACGGTGATTTTAATTTGGATCTTTTTACAAGTTTCGGTGGAACATAAACGGCTTTTGTATTTTTTTGGGTTGCATTTGACGATAATGGTTTTCGATTCGATATTGTTAATTTTGAACGTGATTTATTATCAATGGATTTCAATACAATTGAAATATCTTTTTTAAAATTTCTATTATCGGTTAATTGAATTGTATCTTTTAGTGAAATTTCTATATTCGGTGTCCATGTGATTTCCATTAATTCATGTCCATTTGCGGATATCACCTTTGATGTCCATTCAAATGTTGTATTTATATCAGATTTTAAATTTTTCGTTAATAAAACCTATATGGTATTAATTTACAATAAGTGTTATAAGAATTTTCTACTAAACAATTTTTTCATCATTTATTTATTTTATATAAAAAAAAAAAAACAAATATAAATTTACCGTTAAATCAGCATTTGATGGATTATGAATATCCAGATAACGGCGTGCAGTTTTTGACAATGGAATGTCCTCGAAAGTGACCACAGATTTGGCGGAAAATGGGGCCAATATTACCGTTGTTGGTTCATGAATTGCATTTACTTTACGTGCATTTTTAATGCTTGTTGGAGTCACAACAACCTATTTATTATTTATTTTTTTTTTTTTACAATTTTTGTAGTAGAAAAATAACAGATTTAATAAAATATAAATTTAAATAACACACACAAACACAAGTATTAATAATTAATTTAACAAAATTAAACCTTTTTGCATAAAAAATTTAACAAAAGAAGAATATAAAAAAATAACGCTTACTTCAAATGCACTCATATTTTCTTTTATGTTGTTGATTTATTTTTTTCTATTTTTCATTAAACAAATAATAATATTAAAAAAAAAACAAAAAAACAAAAATCACTTAATTATTTTAAGAAAAAATAACAACAAATATATAATAAAAACTAAACTATATATTTTTTAATAATCAGAATTAGTTATTGATTACGAAAAATATTTTTTGTTTGCTGATGATAACATTAATTTTTAGAACACCATCAAGATAAAATAATAAAATAATAAACTAGAAAAAAAATAAAAGGCTGTTGTTAGAAATTGTTGATATTTTTTTAAAAGTTTGAAAAAATACAAAAAAAATTCAAACCGATGTCAATATATTTTAATTTTTTTTCTTTTTAAATTTGAGAGAAAATTGAGCGTGATTTTTGTTGTTTTTTTAAAAGTTTACGTATGTATTCCAATGGGATTTCGTTTACGTATATTTTTATCTATTAATTGTAGATAAAAATTGTGTGTGAATCTTTAATAAAATGGATTTTTTTCGAAAATTTAAAATTTTCAGATACAAATTCGAATAAAGAAATAAACCATTTAAATTCGTATTCAAATAGATAATTGTAAATAAAAAGGTCAATCTTCCAAAAGAACACGGAACCCATAAAAATAAATACTAAATTTTATTTCATTAAAATGTATATAATTATAATTTATTAAAATCATTTATAATTAATCATTTAATATTGATAAAACCGCATATATATTTATATTAAAATATTTTACCTCTATATTTATGTATATTTTTTTTTTAATTTTACCTATAACTATATAGATTTATACTATAGATAACCGGAAAAACATTTAAAAATTTGTTTATTTATTAAACGATTTTTTGTTTTTGATTTTATTTATTTTTGTAATAAATATAAATAAATACCGCACAAATTATAGTAAAATATATAGAGTTATTATAATATTTATATATTTATTGTATGATAGATATATAATGATAAAAAAAAATCTCAAACGATTTTAAATTAAACAATTATTTATTATATCGCTATCCGTATATATATTAATAATTATAATAAATGACAAACATAACTTTTTTTCTCTTATATATTTATTAATTAAAAAAAAAAATTATATTTTGTTTAATATATATATATATATATATATGTAATTAATGATTTTAAATGAATGGGTTAATTTACAAAAATTGCTCTTAAATATAGATATGTGGGTGTAAGAAGTGTAAGTGTTTTACGATATATATTTTTATTTAAATTTTAATAATAAAATTTTATAATATAGTCTTAATAATTTTTCATGTAAATTATTGTTATATATATATTATACATTTTATTATTATATACGAGCAATGTATTAATTTACAAGTATATATAATAAGGGCAGTTCGTTATTGTTGTGTTTTTTTTTTATTAACTACATTGTTTATTTATATCGCATATTATATTTATAAATACCTCTAATATTTAAAATATAGATTTCGATTAAATATTATTTATTTATTGACACAAAAAAAAAAGAAAAAATCAAAATAAAATATACGATAAAGTATAGAAAAATAAAAAAATTATGAAATATATTCATTTATCGTATGAGATGAATGCTACGAATTTCAAAGATAATTCTCCATCACCAATCAGTTTTTTTATTGTAAAAACTTATATCTTTCTGGGATCGCCACATTTATTCAAATTTGTTTTATTATTATCATTTAAATTATAATAATATCAGAATTAATCAGATTTGGTGAGAATTTTACCATTCACAAACTTTTATTTTGATTTGTAAATTCAATTGGTTTTTTTTTGTGCGGAAGGGCAAACATTTGTATATGATTATATTAAAGATTATCTATCTCACATCATATGGGGGATTATATGAATTTTTTATGGGGATATTCAGTCATAATTAATTGCGGAAAATGCAAATTAATTTTTTTTTTTAAATTTAAACATTAAATTCAGTATATGGAAACTAAAAGTTTAATATATATTTCAGAACAGAGACATATCTGCGATTTGATTTGAAAAGAGTTTAGATATTACAAAAGGTATCAAAAAAAAAAAAAAAAAAAAAAAAATAAAAACTCGTATAATTTTTTTTTTTTTGGGTTTCAATATTAAAATCAAAATAATAATAAAATGTTTTCATTTCATTTTGTTCTCGAATCGATTTAATTTGATTTTTTTTTACTTAATAATTATTATAGTAATTAATATATATATTTACAAATTATTTTCAGTAAAATAATGTATTATCCGAATTAATTTTTGTTTGTTTAATTTTATTTGGATAATCATAATCATGATATTCATCTTCATCTTCATCTTCACCATTTATTACGTAAATATTTTTAAAATAACCTGGAAATGGCGTTGACATTTCCGAACTGTCTGAACTCATTTCTTCGGTGTCATCAAACGGATCCAATGCAACGTATGATGCGGAAAAACCTTTAAATGCCATTGTTGCATCGGTTACGAAACGTACCAAAAGTGCTTCATGTAATGATATAATTTCCGGTGGTTTCTATATTATTGAAATGTTGAGTAATATTTTAAAATTAATATGGAAAAAATAAAATTGTAATTAAATATTACATTATGTCCACAATAACGTCCATATAATGGTCCACTAAAATCATCTAAACCACCAAAAATATCAACATAATCATACGAACAATTTTGTTCATCTTCAATCTAATTTTTTTGGTATTTTTGTAAAAGAAAAACAAAAGAATTAAATAAAATAATCATTAAATATTTAATAAAACAAAATATGCCATATTTACCGTAAATGATAAAAACATTAATTGAACATTTCGTCCCGGATCGGCTTCAATTACCCAATCACATTCACTATTACTATCATAAATGGAATCACCAAATCGTGCATGTGAATAAAAATGTTTTAATTTATTGGTTGCTTTCAGACGACCACCACAAGCTATTTTCAATTTCAAAATTATAATATAGATTGTTTTATAATTGTTTTTGAAAGCTCAAAAAAAATATCAATACAATACCTGTAAAATGATTGGCAGCGAATCCTTTACGTTGAACACTAACATCTGATTTAAATATCATATACATTTCATTTGAATAGGCTGAAATTGCATAAGGTAATTTTGAACCACAAAAACGTCCTAATGCTAAACCATCTTCTGAATTTCCATTATAAATAGCAATATGATCATATGCACATTCCTATATATTTATATACGGCCGCCACCATTCATCGTACAACAGATTTTAATTAAAATACAATAATATATATATTGAATGTGATGATTTAAATTTAAATATACCCACTTGATGTGGTTCCATTTCGAAAAATGTAAATGTTAAACGAATACGATGACCAGGCGTTGTACTAAAATGCCAAACACAATCTTTACCCGGTGGATAATATTCAGGATAATTTGGACTATAAATTTGTCCTTGCGGTGCGGTTATTTCATATTTACAGCCGCCCTCTTTACAATCCAATTTATTTTCATGTAACACATAACCATTATGACATGTACAATAATATGCACCCATTGTATTTTTACATTCATGCATACAACCACCATTATTTGTAGCACATTCATCAATATCTAGATATGTATATATACAATATCGTAAAAAATTTAATCTATTTTTAATCTCAATAAAACCAAATTATATACCTGTTGTGAAAACAGCAGCAAAACCACTTTTTTGAATATTTTTATCCGATTTAAATTCAATTCGTAATTCATTGCTTTCGGATGCAATTGCTTCTGGCATGGTTGTACCACAAAATACGCCATGTCGTTTTAAATTATCCTGATATAATTTCGAATAAACACTAATCGAATCATATTCGCATTCTAATTGATGTAAATGATTTCCCTCTAAATCGAAATGGGTGAAATTCAATAGGATACGAAAGTTAACCGGAGCTATAATTTCCCAAACACAATTTTTATCAATTGGATAGAGATTTGGAAATGATGGTGATGTTATGACACCGGATGGTGCTCTTATCATACCACCGCAAGTATCAACTATATTGAATATATGGAAAATAAATATTGAAATTAAAAACAAAATGGGTAATTAAAATTAAAAAAAAAACAATTAACAAACAAAATTCACAATACTTTGACAACTTTTTTCATCATCATTTAATTCATAACCAATATTACATGAACATTGATAACCGCCTAATGTATTTATACATTCATGTTCACATCCGTGATTATTCAATTCACATTCATCCAATTCTTTTATGAATATAGCTGAAAATCCAGCTTTTTGTACAGAACCATCGGAGAAAAATTTCACATACATTTTATTTGATGTTGATCTGGCGTATATTAAAATATATATAAAGTAAAATTAAATGTTATTTATATATTGAAAAATGTAGTTTGATTTCTATATCGCTTTTATACATATATACTAAATAAATTTAATTTGTTTTTTTTTGTTTTTGTAATAACCTCATATCTGGTGGTATTTTAAAACCACAAAATATACCAATTAATGTTGAATTCGCTTTATCACCATCACGTACTTCAACATAATCGTATATACAATTATCATGATTTTCAACTTCAAATGATTGAAAACGTAATGCCACTTGAAATTCCTCAGGTACTGTAATTTTCCATATACATTCTTTATTTTGTAAATAATCCAATGGATAATTTGGTGATTCTAAATGTACTGAGCTGTTATCAATGTGTAAATCACCTCCACAAATGGCTATACGTTATAGCAAAATAAAATAAAAACAAATTTTTTACATTGAATTTTTAATTTAAAAATAAAAAAACAAAATACTCTTTCGCACCTTCATAGGAAGCCGAAAATCCACGATATGTATTTGCATTTGTTGATGTATATGTTAATAGCATTCGGCTACCAGTTGATTGAATTATATCAGAAATTTTACCCGAACCACAATATCGAACTAATATCTGTGATTTATGCCAATAGCCATCACGTATTTCTAAATAATCTGTGGTACAATTTGCTGATTTATAAATATCCTATATATATATATATAGATATATTAGAATACCGAACATTTAAAGGATATATATTCAAAATTCAAAGATATTCGAAATGAAAAGTTTTTTTTTATATTAATTTCAATATTTACCAAATCTGTAATATTTAAAATAATTTTTTCACCATGCGTTGCTGTAATCCGCCATTCACATTGCATTGAATCTGCCATATTTTGTGAATTTAAATTATAATTCGGTGATGAAAATTGTCCAGATGTATCTTGAAATGTTCTACCACATTCTTTGTAATATAGAAAATGTTTTATACAATTTTTGATTGATAAATTAAAGTTTATAATAATAATTATAATGATATAAACCACATACTTGGACATTTATATAATAGACTTGCTTGGGAAATATCACCATCGCTTAATTTTATACGTTGACCAATTTCGGGTCGTTTAAAACCTTCCACTTCAACCGGTAATATTGTATCCAAATAGGTACCACGTGAAAATGTATTTTTTGCATAATGCATTATTGAATCATAATCATATGGTAATCCCAAAGAATCAACATCCTCGGATGTCAATTTATTAAAATTATACTCTTGACCAATTATAATATTATGTTTATCGATAACAACATGATTTTCACGATCCGGACGCGTATGCTCATGCCAAAACCCAACAACGTGTCCCAATTCATGTACAACAATACCAAATTTATCACAATTTTTACCAATTGAAATTGCCTGACCGCCATTACCACGTTTACCCACAAATGAACAACATCTAAAACGTTATATATATTTTGATAATATTACCACTGCCCATATATATAATAAATTTTTAGTAAAAGAATGTTTTTTTTTGTTACTTACCCACATGGTCTTGTTGTAAATATTATAAAATTTGGATGATGGTCTGGATCACGTTCAACAAATTTGATACATGTTGAATTTTCCCAATGTCTCATTGCCTGTTTGAATAGTGCTTTATGGGCTCCACTAAAATTTCCATCGATTTCATATGGGATGACACCGTAATCCCAGATCCGTTCCTTTTTGGCTGTCGCAGCCCTTGTAATGCGGTGGTGATGTTGTAGTTCTTTTAATCTTGTGTTATACATTCGGGTATTTATGGTATAATATATATGCATATTTTGTACATATATTTTTGTAGATTTGATTAATAGGTAAACAAACGTATAGGTTGTTAAAATGCAATATAAGGAACAATTTTGTAATGAAGTGAATGAATGAATGAATATTTGCGTATATTTTTTCATAAAATATTGATAAAGGCAAAAATTTGTACAAAAACCATAGTGAATTGTAATGCTATATATATAATTTTTATAGGTAAACACACATGCATCATATGATATATAGTCATCAGATATAGGATACATATACAATATGTATATATGTATGGATGGATGGATTTATGATATATATTTTATAAATTTAAGGTTAATTAAAATCTCTCACCTGTTATCATTATCATTTTTTTCCATTAATGGCATTACTGTTGTTAGATCGTCATCTTCCATTGGCGGATCCACATCCGTAATTATTGGTTTTTTCTGAAATCATTTATAACCATATGTATTTGAAAATTTCATTTATATACACATTTTACAAAAATTCAACAAAACACTACCTTATTCATAACTTTATATGTAGTTACTTCTTCTTCAACTGCGGCTTCTTCTCCTTCCTGTCCTTGTGGTTCTTGTTGTTGAAGCATTGGCATATCATTTAACCATAATGATTGTTCTTGTTCTTCGAATACCAATGGTTTTACTATTTTTAAATTTGAATCACTATTTGTAATTGTATGTTTTTGATGCAGATTATGTTGCATATTATGATTATGTAAATATTTATCATTATGTTGATGTTGATGTCTTCTTGCATTCGTTGATTTTGAATGTAATTCGTCGACCGTTAAAACTGGACGATTTAATTCATCTTTTAATCGTTTAAAACGTTGTTGATATTCATTGGTATTTTTTAATGCATCCAAATCTCTGCTGATTATTGTTGATCCTTTATTATTACGACCTTGACGACGACGTCTATGCCTTTTTCTATTATAAGTATTCTCTGAATTGATAACTTGTACAACTGTTGTTCCATCATTAAATCTATTTCTATTGGAAATTCCATTTCTATTACTACTACTACTACTATTGATGATACTACTGTCATCCGGTGAATTAACCGATTGAGTAGGTTGTATTATTGGTGGTAATATTGTGGTTGTTGTTGTTGTTGTGGTCGTCGATACAATAATTGGTTTTCTTAATGCGATAATATGATCACCACTATCATCTATTATATCTTTTGTATCGGATTGAATTTTTTTTTCATCAATATTATGACGAAATGGGTTTGTTTGATTTTTTACATTTTCTTTTAATTTATTATTATCATTTGGTTCACCATACGATTGGGTATCATTTGATGATATTGGAATTTGTATTGTTGCACTTGATGTTGTCGTTGTTGGTGATGTCGTTATTGTTGATTGTCTCACTGAATTTTCCTTTTGATTGACATAATTTTTAAAACATATAGAAAATTAAAATTTTTTTTTTAATATTATGTTCTATATATCAAATTTCATTATTTTTAAAATCATATTAGATATTGCGGATAGAAAAAAAAATGAATTTAAAATAAATTTATATATAATTTAATTATAATAATCCATACCAATATTATTGCTGGATCATTTTTATGTCGTTCATTACTTAAATTATCTTCACCATTTTGATTAATATTTGGTAATTTTGTTTTTTTTCTTATGATATCGGTAAGACCTTCTTCTTCCACCTGTAATCCTTCATGGTACACCTCTTGTTTCATTCTCTCCAATTCTTGTTGAAAACTTTTATTTAACTTTTGTGTTTGCCATTCCGATTCATAATTTATATTTGGTAATGCTATATCCCCCATAAAACCACCTGAAATATTATTCATATATATACATTTAGTTATGAATATATATACATACATATTCTTTATTTGTTATATGATATATATATATATAAATATATTTTATTATATTAAAATAACAATGAACATTTTCACAGTCATTTTAAATTGTTTAGATAAATTTATGGTATGGATATAATAACTATATATATATATGTTTTGTATGACATAAATATAAATTTATTTCTATAAATTAGATATTATACAATTAAAAGTTATATAAATATTCTGTTTTATATACAATATATAAAAGAAATTTGAAATTTTACTAATTGTACTTATAAGCTTTTCTATATTATATATGGTTAAATATATATATATATATATATATATGTAAATTTCATCTTATATTATATATACAATATCCATATTTATTTTATACAATCTCATGAAAAATTATTTGATACTTTTTGCTATATTTATGGTATGTATATAGAACATATAATATTATAGTTATTACGGTTTTTTTAATATCTTATATATAGATGCGATGTGCTTTTTTCGTTGATCGAACTCTCGAAATTTGAATATAAAACTCATTTTCGGGAAAATAAATACCTGAATTATGTTATATATTAAAACCAAACTTGATTCCAGGAATTAATTGTTGAACATTTTTATAGATTTAAAATTTACTATTATTATATATTTAAAAATGAATAATTTGGCTTTATATAACCATATATATATTTAAAGTGAATTCACAATTCAGATACAGTTGAATAGAATATTTCAACTTCGAATTTTTTATAAGAAAAGGGGAAAATTTAACAAAATTTATAAAAATACTCATCAAATTTATTATATATGAATTGGATGAATTGGGATTTATGCATAAGCGAGGAAATGTTTACAAAGAAAATTATATAATACGTTTATATGTTTATTTTACTATTTTCATATACAGGAGGATATTAGAGCTTATATATACATATATCATATAATAATTTTAGTATAGAAATAAACATTGCAGTATATTCTCATATATGATAATGACAAGAAATGGTTTTTGGCATATATTATATAAACATCGCTATGTATAAATATTTTATAATTAATATAATTATATCTTTAAAAGTTATCTTTTATATATATATGCATAATAATAATTGTAGAAGAAAGCAATATTTTATATATATGTATATGCGATATTATTTCCGATAAATATGTTATATATTTATTTTTTTTTTTATAAATATATAAGCATCTATAATATGTTGAAAATAATTTAAAGTATTAAATATATTATTAATTTGAGTTTTATGTATTTTGTATTATATATATATGATAATATACCTAATGATATCTATCAAAACAATTGAGAACTTTTATGTTTCACGGAAAAATATTTCATATTATAAGCTTTTTTTAATTTTTATATGTTTACATATATAGACAAAGAAAAGGATATATACGTAACATCCTTCATCATGTTTCAAAAATAAAAATTAGCAAATTGTTTTTATATTCAAGCGGTTTATAAAATTAAAATTGATTTTAATCAGAGATTTCATTTGTCAAAAACATCACATAAGATTTTGTCCACCACAAAACGTATTTAATAATGTATTTAATGGATCATATAGATTTATCGCTCGATTAAGCCAATAGAATTTCAAGTTATTACGGACGCTAAACTGATTCTTCCGTAGAAACGAACAAAAAAAAGGTATATTTTAATTGCAGATATAGAATATAGTTCAGATCTATTGATAACGTGTTATTGTAAGACACTATATTATTTTAAACTGCAATTCTCATAAAAAAAAAAGTTAGATATTATTTTAGATTCATATCTGTGCGGTTTAAGTGGTATTATTTATAAATATATTAATACTATAAATGCCAAAATATTGTTTTTAGGATTTGCATATATATATATGTTTATGAGGGCGATATGATATTAATCGTATATTATTAGAATTATACAATTATACATTACATCATATTATATATCAATGTTAATGTTTTTAACAAATTAAATTAAGTGACATGTATTTGAACAGATTATTTATATATAGTATATATGCATATAACAACATTTTATATTTATTGCATACATATTTATGTACATTAATGAATAACAAACATGATAATTTAATATATGTAATTTAAATAATATTACATTTACACATTATAAATAAATATATATAATTTTATGTATATGAAATAACATGCACCTGGTGCCTTACTTAAATATGTCCTGTTTTATTTATATTATATATATATGTAACATAACATAACATACATTGTATATTATAGTATAAAGTATATACACATAAATGTTGATATCCCCTTACAGAATTCCATCGTTTTGGCGGTTGTACAATTTAGAATTTTGCACAACAATCACCAAAGAAATATTTTTCTATATATGACATATAAAAATCTGTCAAAGGATTCATCGCAGAAACGCAATTTAGATTTTTTTTTTGTTATATTATAGAATAAATATTTTGAATATAAAGCGATATTTCTATATTTATATTTTGAGTAATTTCTGTTGAACCTGCGGAAAACTTCCTTTACGTATATGGCATTTGTTTTTCCAATGGAAATTGGGTCTATAGAAATTCTGATCTCATTTCTATATAGATGATAATATAATAATAGATAATAATAAATAAAAATAAAAATAATTAATTACTTTTGCAATTTTGAACAATTGACTGTGGAATATTTTACTGCGATATAATAACATATATTTTCTTTAAAGAAAAAAACTGTTAAAAATATGTTTCATTGCATCAATCACAAATCGTTTAATCGTTATACCAAAATTATTAGTTGTACCAAAAATTAAATAATATAGAAAATATGTTATATAGTGCAATGATAATTTATATAACAAAATAATCATATATATATAAAGAATTTAAAATCTGAAAATGATTTAATATGAAATAACATACCCTTAAAATTTATACATATATCATCATTTTTATATATTTATTTCTATTGTTAAAATGTTAAATATAGTTATATAAAATATTTTATTATTTTGTTCTTTGTTTTTAGAATAAATAAATGCATATACATAGTTATATATACCATAGAGCGAGATGATTGGCATACTCTTGACAGGTTATTAAATATTATTTTTGATATTCAATGGTTTAAATTTTATATTTTATATTATATACAATATATATTATCATGTATACATATATTTTGAATTTAATGAATGCAAGCATTTTGATGCAATTTACATATACTATTTATTATATATTAATATTAAATAGTAAAATATATAGTAAAACATTAAACATGTTATTCAATTAAAATTTGATTTAATAAATTTAATAATTAATTTATTATTCATTTCATTTATTCATATATCATATATGAGTGAATTGATGAGAACACTACAATTTTTTAATAATATTAAAAAAAATTTAATAAATTCAAATTTCATATATCAATTTCTAAATTAAATCCAGAATGTATATAGAATAATCTGCGATGGATTAATGTCTTATATTTTCCAATTAAATGTTAAATATATTACATTCCATTGATATTATAATATAATTTTAACAAAAGTTTTGATTACAATATCACAAAACGTATTTATATTGGACAGTAAATGCAATTTTGTTATTACCTACCGGTGTGTTAGATCAATCTGTTTGATTATAAAACAGAAATTATATCTTATTCATTATCTATAGATTTGTTGATAATATAATTAAATGCCGGTTTTTTTTTTAGCTAAATGAAAGTATGATAATTTAGAAGAAAAAGCTATTGAATGTCCGCACCAATTAATTGAAAACTATGTTATATATATATATATATTAATTTTAACATCATCATATAAATAGTAAATTATAAAATTAATATCCTAGATATGTTTATGAAGATGGAATACCCCACATTTTTTATTTTATAGTATGACATAATCAAGTAGACAAAATAATTATTACCCAGATATATGATAATATGACACATTTTCCACATCATTAAATATTTTTTTTTTTTATATATAATATATCAATGGAGAAAAATGGAAATTTTTCTTTGAATGAAGGTTTTAATCTATATAATTAAGTTTCGCATTATCATTAGTATTATTATTATTATTACTATTCCATATTATAAAATATAAAAATATTTATATATTGTAAATTTTGGATATATTCTGTCATAAAAACTGTTCATTTATTTGTTTTAAAAAAAAAAAGCCCCTCGATTGAATATTTATATACGAGTATAATAAAAGATTTAAAAAAAAATTCTCTCAATAAGCTTAACATTTCATTTAAGGATTTTCTATAAAATTAAGCAAAAAAAAAATCGTAGTATAAATAAACTGAGGAAAATACAATAAAAAAACTCATGGATTATTAATTAAAAAAAAAATTACCCTAAACATTTGGAATATTAAGAATTTTTTCATTTGGAAAATATTTTATTTACATATTTTAATTAAATATTTTTTTTTTTTTGGAATTACATGAACGTTGTTATGATATGCGTATATTTAAATAATAATAAATCCTTGTATTTTATTTAAAAAATATTTATAGTAAAAATGTTCATCATCTTTTTTTGCGAAAAAATATAAAAAGTATATTTTAACAGGCAATCGGAATTTGATAGTATTAATACAAATTTTAATTGAATCTTCTATACTTCTATAATATATTTTAAAGTTTAATAAATGTTAAAAATGATTGTATATAAATTTATTTATTTATTTATTTATTTATAATAATATATCACAATTTTGAATATATAATATATTATTGAAAATTAACAATCATATAGTAATAGAATTTATATATATATATATATATATATAGTACAAGTTTCAACAATAAAATGTCAATACATTTCTCTGTTTAAATGTTTTTGTGTGAATTTTTCTGTATATATAACATATCGCAGCGAATCAAAAAACAATAATCAATAAAAGTAATTTAAATAAAATAAATATATTAGCATTATAATAATATACAAATAATAATAATATTCTAAAATTTGATTTAAAAATACATATATATATGTATACATAGTTAATAATTTACATATTTTAATTATATCAATTTGTAAATTACACGACACACACACAAATTCGATTTTGTATTATTCTATATCCTATATATAAATATTTATATTTGAATACGTTATGTTATGTTATGTTAATCATATATAAATTCATTAATTTATACAAATATTATTGTTTGGTAATTATATAAATATAATGCATGGACGCGGGAACGCCAATATATTGGGTTGTCTAAAAAGTATTGTTAATTTTTTTTTACAAAATTCAAACGATTTTTTTATATATTTCAAATGAACTTTATTAAACCAAATATGCGCCGTTTTGATTGATGACCCTTTGCCATTTTTCTGGTAAAGACATTATCCCATCACTGTAGAACTTCTGTGTTTTCTGGGCAAAAAACTGATCCAAGTGCATTTTGCAGGCCTCTGCGGAATTTAATTTTAAACCATTAAGGGAGTTCTGCAGAGACCGGAACAAATGATAATCTGAAGGTGCAAGGTCCGGGCTATATGGTGGATGCATTAAAACTTTCCAGCCAAACTCTCTCAGTTTCGGTCGAGTCATCAAAGATGTGTGTGGTCTAGCGTTGTCATGATGGAACACAACACCCTTTCGATTGATTAATTCTGGACGTTTTTTTTAATCTCGTGCTTCAATCTTGTTAATTGTTGACAATAGAGATCGGAATCAATGGTTTGACCGGGTGCTAGTAATTCATAATGAACGATTCCTTTCCAATCCCACCAAACAGACAGCATTACCTTTCTTGGTGTTAATCCAGGTTTTGCTACACCCTTGCTTAGGAGCTTCACCCTTCTTGGACCACGATCTTTTTCGTACATTATTATCGTATGTGATCCATTTTTCATCACCTGTAATCATTCGCTTTAAAAATGACTCGATTTCGTTCCTTTTAAACAGCGTTTCGCAAATGGAAATTCGGTTCTTTAAATTGTTTTGTATCCATGTTTTGTATAAATTTTTTCTTGTATCCAGCCTTTGTCAAATGGTTTAAAACTGTTTGGTGATGGATGTTTAGTTCTTTAGCGATATCATGACTGCTTACGTGTCGATTTTCTTCAATTTTTGATATAATTTCATCGACTTTTTCAGTGATTAGTCGACCAGAACGAGGTGCATCTTTGACATCAAAATTACCTTTTTCATAATAAAATTGTAAAATGTATCGAATTTTTTCAATAATTTCACTCATCTTTAATGCACTACAACTTTTAAATGACTAAACAAATTTAATTTTTTTTTTTTTATCTACGAAATGTCATCTTTCGAACATATGTTAGTGTTACCTGATCAGATTAGTACTACTTGAAATATTCAATTATAATGACACCTATTTATAAAAATTATCAATACTTTTTCGACAACCTAATATATATAAATATGCAAATATGAGATTTGAAATTTGTTTAATAAATGTTTAACATTCGATATATAATTTTTGATTAAATAAATTTGTTTTGTATAAATATTTACATAAACGCATTCAAAATATATTATATATATTATTTGCTAATGTTATTTAAAAAATGTATATGTTTGTCATAGGTATATATAAGGTATTATATGACACAAACAGAAAACTTCAAGCGTTTTCTTTTCCAAATTCCACTGAAAATTTATTACAGATAACGCCATTATATATACAATATAATCATTCCTAAATACAAATTAATCAAAGTTTATTAGTTTAACATTACACAATATTTTAACTCAATAATAATATAATATGCAAAACATTTATTTAACCTTTAAAATATTGTCATCATAATCTATAATACATAAAATTAAACTACATTAAAAGTACGCAAGCACGCAAGTATTCATCATTTATATATAAATAAAATAATAAAAACAAGTTAAAAAAAATCAAAAAAATTAAGCCCGGGCAATTTCTTTTATATATAAATGTCTTTATATAAAAAAAGGGTTATCAAAATTTAAATAATTCTAAATGTTAAGGTTATACGAATTTTATGTTTTTAATATATGAAACGCTTTAAAGTATATTTAAAACAAACAAACAAACATATTAAATATGATTTTTTTAATTAAAATGGTTGTGTCTGGTCACAGTTTTTTTCATTTTGTTTGAAAAATTTCATTATTTCGCAGAGCAAAAATCAGAAAAAACCTTTTAAAGCATTGCTATAAAAAACATTATACGTAATATGGTGGCAATATACATATTATAATAATATCATCATCACGTTTTATTATAATGGTTGATTAATAATAAGCTGCGTTTATTATTTCTCATATCTATAATCAAATTCTGAGTCAATATTTATAAAAAAAATAAAAAAATAAAGTAAATAATATTAAGAATATAAATTTGCGTATGTATTTTTTTTTTTTTTTTTTGGATTCTGTTATCATTTCTTTTTACTGAATAATTTATAATATATATGATTAATAATACTCGCTTAAAAATTTTCTTATCAAACCTATAAATTATTTGTTTTCGTTCGTTTTTATACATTAAAAAAATATTATAATAATTATCGTATATATAAATTGATTTAATGTGTATTTGTTTTGCAACGATTATACAATTTATTTAATGTTATACAAGGTTTTGTATAAGGATTCATAATCGTATAAGTTTACAATCCTCTGATTTTCATAATAATTTTTCTAATATTCATCATTTTGTTCGCATTTTTCTTATTGAAAATTTCAATTAAATGTTTTAACATTCTTCAAAATTGCTTATGAATAAATTAAACGGGATTTTCAATTGGGTTTTTCTTCACGAAAAGTGTATTTATATGGTAAAATTTAAAGGATTAAAGGATTATATGAAAATTTATGATGGATTATCAAATATCAATATCGTAATATTTATTTAAAAAAAAACTTTATTTAAAATTCTTTAAATGTTTTTCATGCTTACATAATTGTTTTTCTTTTCATTTTACAGTTTTTTAAAGAATGACTACTGCTTTCTTTTTGCATTTGAATGGTAATTTCATCTATTTTCAAAACAAAAATTAATGAAAGGTGAATGAAAATTAGAGCAAATTCATTAAAAGATGCTTATCGCAATTATATATTTGAAGAAAATATATTTTGAGCAAATTTTTATAATGAATTGTTTTTATCATATTGTTTATGTTGTTTTTTTTTTAAATTATATTAAATATTTTCTTTTACGTAATATGTTTTTGTTTTGCAATTTAATGACGTTTGACTGCGTGCATTGTAAATATATGATTTTTTTTTATTTACCCGATTAAATGATTAATAATTAGTAGGTTTTATGGGGATAATTAGATGGTATGCTATTTACCTCAAAATGTGAAATATGAACCACGCAGAGATAACAAATATAAATGAAATTATTAAAAATACATTGCTTTTTTTAATTCAATATTATTACTCTATACTCTATAGTATATATATTTTAAATATATTTAATTAAATATTTATCAAATATCCGTCATATCGAATTTATATAAATATACTAATACTAAATATAATGTATATATATAAATCATTTCTTACAACAAAATCCTTTATTAACATAATTTGGTATTATTTTAAATCATATATTGTATATTTATGAATATTATATATTTATTCAATATTTAATATCTATATATGAAATATATAATATATAAATTCTAATATTATATACAAATTATACAAGTATTTTACAATGTTTATGCGGGTGTGCAAAATATTAGTAATTTATATCATACACCATATATACTATATACATATATAAACGGATTTCATTATTTATTAATAAATTTATTATTGAATATATCAAATATATCCTCTATATATTGGATATTTATATATATGTATACAATATAAATTACAATTTATTTATATACATTCAAAATTGTAATTCTATATACATATATATAAGTATTATTCTATATACACATTTCCAACCACATCTATATATATAAATAGGGTAGGTAAATAAATATATTTGTTATTATTATTGTCAATTTCAGTGTACTATATACATAAGGTAGATAGATAACTATAACTACATATATATAAATGTATATTATGATGTCTACATGAAATTGCAATAGTTGCAATAATATATATATTTCTATATATATTATTTATATATACATTTTATATATTATCGCATATATAAACTGTAATAAGAATATTTTATACAATTACGTAAACGAATAAGTATACTAAACTTTTATATGTATATTTATATTAATATACATACGTTCATAAAAAAAAAAAAAAAGTACCAACTTTATATATATATTATATATGGTATGACATGGTATGATATATATATATATATACATTATACAGATATATATATATAGATGCATTAAATGAAACCTTTTGAGTCTAATACTGAATTGCAAAATAAATCCCCCATTAAATTGTGAAGCATCTCTATATATATATATATATAATTATGTACATTCATTCGTATATATATGCACATTAGTAATATAAATGTATGTAATGCACAGATATCATATGCGAGACAAGAAAATTTGTAGTATATATATCTAGTAAGTACATATATAAATATATTCTCGAATGAATTAAATACATAAAATAAGTTGTCTATATATAACATATAGTATATACTCGTATATGAATTCATATATATGTGTTATACAATCGTTATATATGCTTGTATATTGATTTGATCCTATAAATATCTATATAACATTTTCTGATGATGATGGTTCTTAATTGATTGTACTTGATACTATATATAGACTATATGTGATATACCTTTATGATGAGGAGATCCCATATGAATTCTTATAATACGTAACATATATATACCATAAATACTCCTTATATACATATATTCATTTGCAAAAAAAGAAAAGCAAAGAAAAATGTTTCAAATAAATGCAACAGTAGCAAAATAAATCTTTTTTATTCGTATATAACACACAATTTTCTATATATTTATTTATATATGTAAATTATATATACAACATTTTTTTTTCTTTTGTTTTGTTACCTGCGTGTTTTACTCGGAAAATCACATGACATTTATATTTATATCGTAATAGATTGAATTTGTCTAGCAATTGCCAATTTATTATTGTGGTCGTACATATATTTAATTAAAGCAATGTCAAATGTGTAATAAGAACATTGTTATATGGTGGGTAGTTCCGCCGGTACATTGATATTAATAAAATCTACAAAAAAAAAAATTACAATGATAATTGAATTGAGGTATAAGCTTATGTATAAGGAATTACATTTTTAGACCATATACATTTTACCGGAGGATTTGAAATCAGTGATTCGTCCAATTTTTTTTAAGAGTATTTTGTTAAGAAATTCCACGTGATTGTTTGGTATTGGTTGTGTCTATAAAAGGTAAACCTCAATTTTATACCACATATTTTTCTCATCCCTTAATGCCCTTTAATATCTTAAATTATATGTATATATATATAAATAGGTATACTTATAATGAGTATATACATATAAATATAGATTGCAAATAATTTCCATATTGTGGTATAAGCGAACAAATATTATATAGCTACAGAGAAAATTTTTTAAGTGTACTTTAATAAAAAAAAAAATATTTGTATAGACATACATTATTCAAAAATATCCATATTATTTGTATAAAAAAAAAAGAGGATATTCTTTATGCAAAAATATACAAAAACTATAAAATATTTTGTTCTTCCGTACGATACTCTGAAATTTTCTGAATATATTTCATATTTGAATACGATATATATATATAGGTATATATGTAACTCTTATAAAAAGAACATTATAGATTGCATTTATGAATGAATATACCAATCTTTTATATATGAGCAATTATAAGAGGTATATGCATATATACTGATTGAAAGATATATTTTTAAATTTCATTATTTTACATTGATACTTTACTTTACATATATATATATATAGATCGATATAGACTTTATTGTTTATATAATAAATGCATTTTTAAAAACCATCAATTTACGAATTATATATACTATATATATATATATATACATACAAAACAAGCATTGAAAAAATAAAAATACAATTACATTTTTATATTTTTTTTATCTATGTATATATTGTATATCCATACAATATTGGTTTTTGCTGTTCTGAAATTTATATTCATATATATCTTATCGTATATACAAAAAACATATATAATTATTCATTTTCAAATACGTATATATAAATGTATATATATCAATTGCATTTGAATACGATATAATCTCGTGCACACCAGGTTAAAATATATATTTGTTATATATAATAATTTAATATACAATGTAATTTAAAAAAAAAAAAAATGTAAATACAATATAGTATTTTGTGCATATATTTATAGATAACACGGTTATTTTTTTTATATATATATGTAAACTAAAAAAAAAAAAGTACAATACAAAAAAAATGTATTTTATAATCGTATTTATTTTATTCGAATGGTAGATTTTATTTTTGTACAGATCGATTATATAAAAAAAATAAATATTATATTCATATTACACTCTATATATCTATATATATATATTATATATATTACATTATTCCGGTTGCTCTCCGGACGGATATGCATACTACAATAAACCTACTATATGTATGATAACAATTACATTACCCATCCATATACATTTATATATTTATAGATAAATGAATTTGATGATTAATTTATTGATCACTTTCTATTCACATTTCTTTATATATATACTATATAGATAGATTTTTTTCACGCATTGTATAAATATAAAATATAAATTTTTTAAAATACCTTATGCATAAGATTTTAATTGTATTTTTTATATATAATTCATATGTAAATTTTATCTTGAAAATTGAAAATTCGTAAAACAATCGTTACTTTTTTTTTTTTTATAAAAATTTTAATCATATATTTGTGTATAATTCATTTAAAATGGTCTTTATGGTAACTGCGTTGAACCAATTTCCATCTTGACAGAATGGGGAGAATTTTCCAATTTTAACGAAAATATATTTATATATTTAATATAATTCATTAACGAAAAGATTTCTGTGAAACATTGAACTATATATAGATTAAAGATTATACTGTACGCTTGTGACGATCGCTTCGAAGTATTGAAAAATTGTTCTTAAGTTAATTTTTATATGAATAATTTTATATCAATTATCAATCTATTATCAGATTTTTATTTATTAATATCATAAACGATGAATATAAAATATATATACTTGATCAACTACAACTACCTATACCTTTAGGACCACACTTTTCTAACAATTTTTCTCACAATTTAGTTCCAAGATTTTGTAAGATTTTCTTTTGGTGATATGGAAAAATGTGTTAGAAAAGCAGCTTGGAATTTTGAATAAAAAAAAAAAGGTGTAGTGTTTTCTCTATATATAGTTTTGGTTGAACTAAAAATCAACATCTCAGTATCACATCTTAAATAATATGCAATTATCATTTCTATATATATATTATATATGAATGCCTTGCGTTATAATAAATTTAATGAATTAAAAAAATATATGTCATTGCAAATAAAATATGTATTGTAAATCAATTCATTTACATCAATATGTATTTTATATAATTTTTAATATATATATATATATATATATGTAAGTAAGTATATCATATAATTGATTTAATCTATTTAGAAAAAAAATTATTTATAGATAAAAAATATTAATTAATATATAATATAATAAATAACAAATACCTATACAAATAAAAAAACTGATGACAAACAATAAAAATATATATTTATATTTATTTATGCGTATATGTAAATGAAAATTAGCTGGAAATATTCAGAATAAAACCAATATTTACTAGATTTAAATATACAATTTTATCAGTGAGATTTTTATATAATAAAATAATTAAAGGAAAATTTTTAAATTAATTATTAAATTTCCATCGCGTAGTAAATATATAAATATAAATTGTTTAAAATTTATATGTTCATTACTTGTATTATACAATAGATAATGATAAAATCTTATGGAAATCCATTGAAATTCAATTGGAAATTTTGCCTATCAAATTCTGTAATTTAATTTAAAAATCGCAAATGAATATAATTTGTGAAATTTCGACAAAAATTCTTATCAATTTATACATGATAATTTATTCTTATTTCTTTAGTGAATTTATATTAATTCGATTTCAAATTCGAATATAATATTCAAAGAAATATATATATAAAGAAATCTACTCATAATTGCATATATATATCACATATTATACATATGTCTCATCCCATATTAATTTTTGTACATACAAAAATATAAACCAAAAAAGACTGACATCTGCAAATTTTTATAATTTTAGTAAAAATATTTAATATACAAAAGTAATAGCATTGAAATACACCAAAGACAGCATTGAATTCTATCGTAAATAAAATAAGTTAAATTTCTTTCAATATTTTACAATACATAGAAATGGATTTATTTTATTCAATATATGTGAATATATGTATAAATATGCAAACACATTTTTAAATATGGATACATTTTTTCTATATAAAAAAATGTGTTAGCATTGTTGGTAGTTTTCTAAAAATAGATTACCACTGCGACTTTCAGTCGGCTCTATTCAAATTAAAAAAAAAACATCAAAAAATATGATATACCGATATACATATATCGTGATTTGATATACCCATTTGATTATTAAAATAAATTTTGATTTTTTCGTTATATTTATTGTTGTATTTCTTGTTGCTGAAAATTAACACTAGATTTAAGTGTATTGATTATGTACCGTTTTTAATGGAAATCCGTATTTTAGACGGTAATTTTTACATTAACTTTCCTTATAACAGCAATGTCTAATAAATCAAAAACAACTAGAGATCTGCTATCATATACTGTTTCGAGGGGTGATTTCTTGAAAATGTCTATACGATTTTTAGGTTCACTTTTACATTATCACAAATTTGTCCAGGGAAATAAGCGCCGTTGTCGTAATAAATATAAATGGGTTGCTTTAAAAAAAGCAGTTGTTTAAATTTTTTATTCTGTAATAAAAAAAAATAAGGAAAATTCTTGTCCGGGGATATAAGCAAGGTCGTCGTAATAAATTTGAAATGATTGCTTTGAAAAAAGCAGATGTTGATTGTGGTTGAAAAGTTCAATATTATGTTGAAGAAAATGAAAATAGTTCAAGTAATATTAACAAAATATTACTCTAAATATGTCCAAATATTAAAATGAAACAGAAAACAAAATACTATTAAAAAAAATTTATTCAAATAAGTCCAAATCCAAATAATATAACTAAGAGTATGAAAACAATTAAAAAAAATATAGTTTTAAAAGATTATTTCAAATATAAATCAAAATAAAATGTAATGAAAGAATGATGGAATTATAAAAGCAAACTCAATATTCTTTACTAAATGCTGAAAACAAAATATATAAACATAAAAACGTGACGCGACGACAAATTGCAAACAAATATACATAACACGGTGTTTACATTGGGTCTTGCGTTATCATGATATTGCTCATAATTGCCAAAACTCAAATGTAAACATCGAAAGCACATGATTTTTTGATTTCATGAGCCAACTCATATGATTATTATCGTGCAGGTATTTCATGAGACTTGACTGTCATAAAACAAAAAAAAAAATTTAGTATCAACAAATTCATTTTTTATATGTGATATTCATGAGCGTCGAATGGACACAACAAAAAAACATGGGAGTTGACAAAAATTGTTGGTTTCATGAGCGTCAAGATCCAAATGTAAACACGCTGTAAAAGAGTAACAACGCAAAAAAAAAATATAAATATATATATACTATAATATATGTATATTGTATATATTGTCTCAATTGTATATATATATATATATGTATATATATTATAATATAGATCATTACATATATTTGATCGTATTGAAAATATTAATAAACTTACTTTTAAAGCCATCTATTTAAAATATTTATTTTATAAAGGTTTAAACATTTAACTAAAATATGGGTAAAAATAGTAGAAACTATAGTAAAAGCATTTCAATGGGGATTTTTCAAAAATCCCATTCAATTTCTGTATAGGCATATATTTTTGTTCTTCGTCGATACACCATGTATATATATATATATATATATATATATATATATATATATTACGATTATATACGTTTTATTATGCATATATATTTTCTTAATCGTAAATTCTCATAATTAATTTCTATCAAATTATATATACATAACATATATAGAAAGAAATATATATAAAATTACGATCGCCTACAATATTACTATAAAATATATATGTATATGAATATAATATTATGATGCGATAAATATATTTATTAATTATTATTTATTATATATTGTTATTCAAAATATTTCAATTTTGATATATGATACTGTTTTATGCGATGTGGTGCGGGGTGCGGTGGTGTAAATAAATATATCATCAATAAAAAGGTCATTATTATATATGGGAAACAGTTCAACAATCATTCGAATGGAAAACAAACGACATTTGATAAGAACCGATCTATATAAAATGTGTGTGTGTCTTTTTTTTCTTTTTTTTTTTTTATTAATTTCATGTAATGTTTTTCTTCGTCTTTTTTATACATATATTTGTTCTGCTTGACAGTCGCACTCACTATTTACACGCAGATATAAGAGTCATTATAATAAGAGCCAATATATATGTAGATATAGATTAAGATGTTTTGTTAATTGTATATATGGTATATGCGGAGTTTTTAAAATGTTTATATTAAACTTCAAAACAGCGAGTCATAATAAATAAAACCCATATTGTAAATATATGTACATATACAGATTAATTGAATTTAATCACTTATATACAAACTGCGTGTATTTTTATGTATATTTATATGATAATCATAAATAATATACATATATATATATATACAAATGAATAAAATAAATATATTTGTATGATTAAAAATGATTTAAACTTAAATTTTGTTCATATATGATAGATGTACAATAATTTATAACAATATATATATATATATAAAATTTAATTAATTCATTCATATCTAGAATTGTAAAAATTGTACAAATAATTTTATATAACATATAGATGTGGTTTTATTGTGTTTATTTTTTAAGTTAAATGATGAGATAGAATATCTCCCATTAATATATTTAATTCTTTTACTTCAACATTTGAATAAAAATGGTTTTGCTGAAGGAAAATTATTAATAAAAAGAAGAAGAAGAAAAATGATCAAAACCTAAACGGAAAAATTCCTAATAATTCGCATTGAGCAAAAACGTGAATGAAGTTCTTGCGCGACTTAAACACATATTGATTGATAAGATCCTATATATATATAGTGTTAGGTTTGATTAATATATTATTAAGGTTAAAATGTGACTCTGAAAATTTTGGGATCATACCATAAAGACGCATAAAATATGTTTTGTGTTTTTTTCGGATCCGCATTTTCACACAGAGTTGAAAGGTTTCCCAATGTGGATTGTCGTGCGGCTTTAATTATACGAATTATATGAAACCAACAGCATAAAAGTAATTATTGTCGGATGGTTAAACCTCAATTGTTGATTTTTAAGCGATAATTTATTTATATAAAAAATATATGTGAGTGTGAAACCAAAAAAATTGTGGAAAACTATAGAATTGTTAAAAAAATAAAATCCATCATAGTAAAATATTTTAATATAAATTTCCAACAATCGCGTAATTCAAGAATACTTCAATTATATTTCTAAAATGTTATGATATATTTAGCATTGGATATAATGTATATATGATGTGAATGTCATAAAAGAAACCAATATGGGAATAAAATGGTTGGTATATATGATTTTGGGTATATATATTTAAAATTTTCTATATATAATCTTTTGAGATTTTCCTATATATAAAAGGTTTATTTTGTTGTAAATATATATAGAAAAATTTAGAATATATATATATAAATGTTGTTTAAACCCAAAAAAGGAATTAATGATTATATTGAATATACATATAGTTGATGATAATATTGAGTATATATATAATATTCAACTAATTATGAATATAATTTATAATTCAAATCGACATAGTCAATATATACCAATATTAACTTTTGTACATATTATGGTTTGTTGTCTCCATCATAACCATACATATATATATTTTCAACCTTTAGTTTCCCTGCGGTGTTTATATATATATGATTTCCCTGTACGATTATATTTGGAATTAATATACTATATCTATCATACATAAAATTCCCAATATACATATATCCATAAAGTAAAATTTGTGATTTTATTAACCATATATGTATGTTATATTTCGGTATATTAAAAATCTAATAATAAAAAAATAAATAAATACCCCCGTAATAAAACTAGTTCATCTCTATATATAGACATTTTCTAAATTTATTATTATGTACACACTCGCTGCTATTACTAATTATATATATGAAATGAATATAAACCTACCTCATCTCATATATATATATAATAAAATCATTCCCATCGGCGTTTTAGCAATTATAACAAAACTTTTTTTTTAAAGTTATATATACATTTTTTTATGAAATATAGTCTGATTGTAATAATATACATTATTATATATGAATAAAGAATAAGAATGCATTATTAAACGCATGTATCCATGCATCATCATCATCATCATCATATAGCAATAATCTACATTCATCTAGATATAGTAATCATAAACTATTTTTATAATTTAAAATTATTTAAAAAAAAAAACTCACACATATTTGTCTTTATATAATGAATAAACATCGTATATAGTTAGGTAGGTATTTTCTCTGGAATTTCTCTGGTGTTCTAAATTAAGAATTTGAATCCCTAAAACACACGTATTTTCATCATTTATATATAGTGTTATATATTTTGTATATATATATATATATATAAATATCGTTTTTATATATATAGAAACGTTTTAAATGTTCTCATATATATAAGTATATAAAAAACCATGTCTATAACATGTATTATTTATTTATATCTACTATATACAGTATATAGAATACTATACGTAATTTTTTTTTCTTCTTTTTTATTTTAATTTTAGTTTCTATTATTCTTGTGTATTTTATTTTTAATTATATTTGAACGATTTAAATTACAATAGAGTTGATGACCTATATTATTATATGTATATAGTATATATTGAAAAGTTTCCTATGCATATATATATATATATACAGATATTTTTCTTTTATTGTACATTTGTACGTAGTATATCCATTAATATATATACCAAATGAATGTGTATTAAAATATATATTCAGTCGATTTTATTGTGTATTAAATGCATTTCAGTAACATATCAGAATGTGTGTTATAAAATATAATGAAAATAATGAATAAACAAAAAAAACAAGAATAAATAAATAAGTCAATTTAAAATAATATTGGGACTTTACGAATCTTTTTGAATTCTCTATTTTAATTTTAATTTTGTTTTTTGTTTATATATGAAGTTTTAATATATTATATTATTGTTTATTATATACCATATATAATAAATGGAAATGTGAAGACAAAAAAGATATATGTATTTGATATACAAAAATATTAATTTTAATTGTACGTTTTGTATGTTTTTTTTTTGTTGTGTATCTATACAAAACGTACAATAAATGACAGTGTTTTTTTTGTTTGATTTTACAAAAAGAAAATTAATTTATTTTTCTTATATTTTTATTTTTTGATATATATTCGGTTTTTAAAAAGTAGGACAAATATGTTTAGATGATATTGAATTAATAGGTGAAATGGACGATATTATATTTATATAAGGATCAATATTTAAATATATAATAATTATATATAGATATTGATTCAATGGAAAACTCAGTATATTGTTAGTTAGTGACTTCAAAAAGGATGTATTGAAATAATATACAAAAAAAAATACATTTATTAAATAATTAAACAAATATGGGGAAAAAATGACAAATCACATCAATTTTATGGAAAATTTCATTTATTTATAAAGCAGCACAAGTCATAATTTTGTTTTTTACAAACCCCAAATAGATTTTACAGAAATTTTTACAGATTGCATAAGACCATATAAAAGACATTAACAAATTAAAAAATATAAACAAAATATCATATATAATAGGAAATGTAATATATATATCATATATAGTGTTTGAAATGTTCTAAAGAATATTTTTGTTTTGATTTTATTTACCGGATATAGAATTGACGAATGTATATATACTATATATACCATATATATGAAAGTAATAATTGTTTATATATATACGTTTTATGAAAAATCTAATGCATCAATTGTATAAATTATATCACATATTATTTCACAAAATAGAATTATAAGAATTCTTACAAAACACAGTACTTTTACGTTCAATGATTATTTATTTACAATATATATTCATTTACGCATCGTCATTTTTAAGGTATCGTTTTGTCTATTTGTACTTGCCCCGCGACCCGTCGTTTTCAGCGCGACAGTTCTGATATAGTATTCTGATATAGTATGATATAGTATAATATATATAGATATAGATAATGTCCCGTGTCCCGTGTGATAGTGCATTATATTATTGAAAAAAACTTTAAGTGGTTTATAAAGATTCAAACTAAAAATTATTATAACAAAAATTCCACCAAAATCATATGTATAAAAGTTAAGTTTAAACGTTGACGTTGATAATATATTACAATTTTTCTAAATTTTTTTAAATTAAATGACAAATTCTGAACCATACATTTTATTATTTATTGTTATATTTTACCATTTTAATTTAATGATTTAATATAAAAAAAAATAAAACTTATGTTATGATAACTATGTATCATATATATATTATAATATATCAAAACTATATACTAAATATAACCATAACCACAAAAAAAAGTTCTTAACATATAAAAACCCAAAAAAAATCTGAAATGTACACAATAAAATGTATGTTTTACAATATGAATATATAACAATTCGATTATAACAATTCATAATATTATATGGAATATATATTTTTTAGACAGGGATAACTTTAACAACGAAATACGACGATATGGTATATTTATTATCTATATAAATATATATGTAATTTTGAATAATAATAATTGAATATGTATACGTACATTCAAAAGAAATTAATTTAACAAATTATATTTTAATTTGAATTATTTTAAATACGAAATTGTCTATTATTATTATTATTATTATTTAAATTCTATTATTAACCTAGATTTTCTCAATAATGAATTTAATAATAATAATAATAATAATAATATACGTCTGTATTCTTTTTATATAAGATAAAGTACACACAATCGTTATATATACCATATACCGATTGTTATAAATTTTGTATAAATATATATATATATATATATATTATATATATGTAACATAACTCTTATAAAATTAACATATATATTTATATATTATGGGAATGCTCTGTATATGTATATAGAAAAAAATAAATCTTTATAAAATTATTTGCTTCAAATTCAATTCATTCACAATCAGTTCAGTATATATATGTATATAATATATAGATATATATAAAGCATTTATAAGAAACGAGTATATTTATAATCCTTATATATTATTTAATTAGAAGTTGAACGCGAATATTAAAATAAAATAAAAAAAAATAGTAATTAAAAGGAATTAATTTGAAATCATATATATAAATATAGGGATTTAAATTATAAATTCTCGTATATTATTCATAAATATTTTAAATGCATTCATTCATTATATAAATATATACTTGAGCAGCAACGTTTCGTGAAAATGTTGATTCACAAATGCCCCCAAAATATGATGGGATATTCTGAAAGGCAAATAAAAGACACACAATTGGATAATTTATGGAAAAAAACTAAATCTTTCGGAAAATCTACGGAAAGGAGATTTTCAAATTTTCTTCTACAAAAAATTCAAAATTGATTGCGTTTTCAAATTATTCATAGAAAATCAACAAATTTAAAAACAAATCAGGGTCGTAATTAAAAAAAAAATTCGATTTTCCCAAAAATTTAGTTCGTTGAATGTCCTTATTTGTATTCCATAAATTATCTATATAATTAAGTATTTGCCTATATCGGAATAGCCTATAATTTTTGAACATTTGAATCAACATTTTCACGAGACGTCGCTGAAATATATAATATAGTATATAGAATAATTTGTGCGATAAATATATAAAATCATATATATATATATATATAGATTCATAATTTTATTAGAACAAAGGACTATATTCTACTAATTGTATGCATATATATATATATATTAAAGTGTATATTCTTTAAACGTTCATATTGCGGTATTGAATATCTATAAGAATAAGGCGATATATCCTATAGAATGAATTTTGTTGTTGAAGAAATTCCTATAATACTTCATCTTCAATTTCAACAAAAATGATATAAAATCATTTATAATAAGATCCTGTTCATATAATTAATCTGGTACTGTGTTGGTAGAACTCAGATGAATAACAATACCTATAGCTATGCCTAAAATGTTTCGTTCAATAAAAAAGAAAGGATGCTTATTTTAAATACATAACTGCGTTTTTATTTATAATTTAAAAAATTATTTTTGTATACAAATACGCATATAGTATTAAAATTGCTTAAATTGTTTATTTTTTAATTTAATTTTATTAGAAATTTTAGAATATATACAATACAATATAATATATATGATATAAAATATATAATACAATAATGACAAAACGACCCTTTTTTTTTGTGCATGGTGACTGACTTATTTATATATTTAGCATTATTATTATTGTTTTTTATTTTATTCTTATATTTTTTTTTTGCATATATATAAAAGGGTATTATACATAAATAAATTGAATTTAGACAAAAAAAAAATAAAATAAAATAAAATTATATACAACATAATTAAGTTAAATTAATTTAAAATACACAGAATTAAAAAAAAAAATCCTATTTCTCAATTGTAATATCCGCATATTTTTTAGTTCGTGTATTTGAAAAAAAAAATATATAAATAAATATATTATAAATACATTTAATTTTGCAGTAAATATACAATTTTTATATACATTATATTATGTATTTATATAAAATAAATATATTTTTTGTCCTCTATAGGATATAGAGCTATATACTTGTTGTAATTTTATTTATGTTTTTTATATTTATTCTTTTCATTTCGTTTATTTCATATATATATACTTATATAATATAATGTAATTTCATTTTGATTTTCATATACCATATATGATATATATAGCAAAACGAGTACCTAAATAGACAATGCAAACATATAATAAATAATATTTTTACAATATATAATGAGATGAGATAAAAAAAAGATAAAAAAAAATACAGAATAAATTGTATAATTTCTATCAATATATATATTATTGTATATATTCAGCAAAGTGTTTAGAATTCATAAAAAAAATAAAAAATACATTCTTTCTAACCATTGAATTAATTACAGTCAAGTTTTTATTTATTTATATATATACACTTAAAAAATTCATATAATTATATATCATCATTCGAATGCGGTTTTAAAATATAAAAAAATATATAGATTATATAAATTGAAACAGTGCAATGTCAATAAAAACAATAATAAATATAATTTGAGTTTTATTGATATATAGAAAGATTATCCTTCGGAAAATTTAGAATCTCATATAACAACAGATAAATTAAAAGTTGTAATTTGTCAATTCCCACACCATACGGATATTTAACGTTTTTAATTTTTGATGATAATTTTTAATTGTAAATTTTTACGCAATACTTACTGTACTTACTTAACATTCAACTATTATATAATATAAAATAAATGGCCATGTAAAATGTATAAGTATATTCAGTATGTTGTATTATTGCAGTATATACATACGTATATATATGACACTTAAAAGATAATATTAAGATGATTTTGTGATAATAATATACTCTTTTTGTTTACACGCTTAACCAATCGTAAAATATATTTTATTATTTAAATAAATAAAATTAATTATATAAATATCGCTGCCCTATACATACAATGTATATGAAATCAAATGAAATTCTATTATATACATAAAATTTTAATTATAAATAAAAATAAAAAAAAAAGAGAAAAGAAAATGAAATAAATTTGAGATTTTGTGTTTAAATTCTTTAACTATATTATATAAATGATACATTTAAAATTCTTTATATCATCACATAATGATTGTATATATATTTCAAACAATTTTCAGTTTAAAACATAGGACAATTTTATATCCATATAGTACATTCTTTGAATCCTTTTTTACGCGCCTCTAATACAAAAGAAGTAATTTTCTGTTGTATTGGAAAATGAATTTCAGATAAAAAAAATAATGAAATTCTAGACACAGAACTCTAGATAGAGAATTTAAAAAATAACTGACGGGAAATTTTAATCATATTAGAGTGTCTAAACAATTCGCATTGACAATTCCAAAATTATATATCCTAAAATAAGTCTAATGAATTAATTGCCAATAGATAAATTATATAAAGGAATGTTAATTGGATAATTTTGATTGTAAAAAATAAGTAAAATTATAATTATAGAATATAAAACGCATACAAATAGGACTATAGAAAATCTAAAAAAAAAACTGAATAACTGTGCGACAAATAAATAATTAAACAAAAATAACAAAACAATTCGCAATGTTTTGTTCACAAAAATCACATTTAATCTGTAAATATATTTGTAAATATAGACAATGTAAAATGTAAAAGATTTATGGAAATGGATAAATAAAAACAGTTTATTTATAAAATACAGACGGATTCATATATATATATAATATTTATTTATAGTAAATCAAAGAAGAATGATATATAAAATTCATTTGTATAATAATTTATTTTTAGAATAAATAATCGCACAGATCATCACCAAATTTATCATACTACAAATTATATTTTATATATTGTATGGATATATAAGAATATAGAGTTAAAATCTGTATTGTGTTGAATGTATATAGTATATTTGAAATGCTGAAATTTAAATCAATTAAAATTTAATGCATTTGATGGTTGCGTGATTTCTACGAAATTATTTTTATGTTTTATAAGTATGGTGTGTGTGTGTGTGTGTATATTATAATATTATTTATATAATTAGTTATATAATGATCTGTATAATAATAAATTATTACAAAAATATATGTATATATTTAAGGATTTAACGAGATTAAAGAAAAACGATAAAACATTTATATAGAAATTCATATCGCTAAAAAAACAAAGAAGAAAGGTTTTTAACAGTCCATAACACTGCAGATATATACGTTATTTTTTTTATTTAATTATTAATTTTATGTTATCTCTATATAGTAATTTAGCAAATATACAGTAAAAAAATAATTCATTAATTGTCGCATAGTGTATTTATTTTAATAGTTGACTACCACATTATTGTATATATACAATATATGTAAAAAAGAAAATTTTCTTAGAAATCAATTTGTTTAATTAAAAATTATAAAAAAAATATATTATTATTTATATATTGTATAATATAATTTATTGAATATATTTTAAATTATGGATGGATTCTATTATATATATATATATAGGGAATTATATTTTGAATTTGATAACAATTTTGATTTTGATTAAACTTTTTCTAATCAACGATTAGTTGGTTTTTATAGAAAAATTTCTATTTACAAATAATTGTATAATCTGTTCCATAAACATATATCGAATCACTACTATAAGGTTTTCTTCAATAATAATTCTCTATCATGCTGTGTTATTATTTTAGATTATTTTATTATTGTCCTTATATTATATTAAACTTATATAATTATTTTAATTGATAAAAATGTTACGCTCATTATTTTATATATTGTGTAAGAATAAGATAAGAAGTATACATTTTTGTATGTGATCCATTCAATTTTTATAATAAACAATTGAACTGCAATTGAATATGCAATATTTTTAGTTCGTTCGCTTGTTCATGGATTCGTTTTTTTTTGGGAAATTATTTCCGAACCCTTAAAAATTAGCAGTGATTAGTAAAGAAAATGTAAAAAAATGTTCCTATATAATTGTAGTTATAATCACACGGATTATTTATTGATAAATATGATTTAAAAGTGATTTTTATTAAATTATCAAAAATTTCGTTCAATTTCAAATAAAATTCTATATTATTTTTAATTAAATATATATTCTTCGCATATCAACAATAATGAACAGTAGTTTTAAAGGGGGATTTTATTTGATTGGGTACGCACCAAAAATTTATTTAAATTAAATTAAATTAAAATGATAAAATCATAAATTTTACAATAATTTATTATTTTATATAAGTTTAAATCTCTTCATATCACATTAATAATTGCTTTTAATACAAATATTTTACTCCTTTTATGTAAATCTATAAATATATATATATAATTAAATATAATCTTTATATATATAGATAGACTTACCTGATTTACATGGATCATAATCAATATCATTGGAAATTTTTTTTTCAAATTTACTATTTAATAATTCATCAATTGAATATTTAAAATGATAAGTTTGTTCTGGTTTATTTGTTGTGGCTAATGTTGATGATGATGATGATGATGAGGATGATGATGATGATGGTGTGGTTATTGTTGTTGTTAAATTATTAATTTCATTTAATGGTGTTATTATTGTACAATATGTACATTGTAATAATATTGATAATATTAAATAAAATATATTTAAATAATTAGTTTTCATTTTTAAAGATAACGTCATTATTTATTTTTTATAAATGCAATATATATGGCAGACAGACTTTTTTTTATGTTCTTTATATATATGTATTTAAAGAATTATTATTTTTATTTTATTTAAAATTTATTAAATTTAATTTATATAAAATTCACTCTATATATATTTAAAATATATAACCTTGTTTTTATTATTATAATATATATATGATAATAATAATAATAATAATAAATAATATATTCCGTAATTAAAAATTAAAACAACATCACAAAAAAAAAAACAAATACAAAAAAAAAATATATTCAATGAAGATTAATTTATATATTTTATTTCAATAATATATTTTTATTTCATCTTATTGTATTTTAAATAATACATTAATTTGTTATTTATATGTATATATAGATATTAAAACAAAACACAACTTTATATATTATATAATATATAAATTTACTAATAATAATAATATAGATTAAAAACGACGATAAATTAATTTCTTTAATTTGTATTGTGACAGTGAAACATTTTTTATTATTATTATTATTATTATTGGCACAATTAAAAATTATTTTTCTATTACATTCTTTTTTTTTTTGTTTATCTATAATTTTGTTTTTTAAATCGTTATTAAAATTATTAAAATTATTTAGACACAATATACAAATTTTTTACATTTTCAATTAACAAATACACAATCCACGAGCACCAGTAAAAAAATGTTCTTATACAAAAAAAAAACACTAAACAAAATATAAACCATATATTAATTAATTAATAATCCTGTATATATCAAAATGATGATAAAAAATTAAACAAATAAATAGTAACACACTCTCTAACTATATATAATATAATACACACTACGCGTTCGTTTTTTTAAAAATAAAAACCGCACATTTTATATATATCATCCACTATCGAAATCCATTCACGAACTGAATAGTGAATACAAAATTTATATATAATATATTTTTATATAAAAGAAATTCAGTTTTTTTTTATTTCTTGTTCCTTGTTGCTCTGATTTTCAATTCTATTTTCTTTTTTTGAATTAAATTGTATTTATGTATAACGATATAACAAAACGAACGATATGATTCTGTGCATTTAAATTCAGTATATTCATATAAAATACTACTATATATAATATATAGAATTTTATATATGTAGAAAAAATTTTATTTATATATACCGCAGAGATAACAGAAATTCTATATGTAAATATATTTTCATTACGAGTATATTATCAGCAGTGGTTGTTCGTTCGGTATATATAAAATAGAAATTTTAAGATGAAATCTCTCTCATCAATTGAAAAGAGTCTGCTTGTTAAGTTTTATTAAAAGTATTAAAATAAATAAGGGACATCACAATAATGTTGTATATGAGTTTCTCCAATTAATATATATTTTAGAGTATATACATCAATGTAAAATATATATGTATATATTCATTGTATTACAATAATCGTATTATAAATGTAATAAAAAAATAAATGTAATGTAATGTATATAATAATAAAAATAATTACATGGATTTTGTTGTGGTATCACACGCATACCAAAATAAAAATTAAACATATTTTCTCCCACAACACTATATATATATATATGTATATATGTGGTATAATAATAAAACTATATATATATATATTTTTGTTATATAGAATATATATTTGTAACAATTCATTACATATTTATTTTTCTCATATATTCATGTATTGTATATAGATAGATGCGTACATATATAAATTTAATGAAAATCCTGTCATTTGTATATGAGAGGTGATCTTTATCCCCATTGAGAAATTATACAATATATATTATTATATATACATCATATACATTTATTAATCATTAGCAGCAAAAAAAAAAGAACAGGATGTGCTTTATACATATATATTCGAGTTTATAATTAAATGGATATATATAGATATATAGATATATTTTACAAAATGTTACAGAATTTATATAATATACCAATTTCTGTTTTTGTTTTGATATTTTTTTAATTACACCTCAACTTCAATTCAATTTCAATATGTTTTTACTTTTGCTATTGAATTTGCCTTTGTTTTGTATACATTTTGAATTGAAAAATGTTGAAATTGTATATATACTGCAATTTGATTTCATATTATAGTATATATATTTTTATTACAAAAGACCACACCATCAAAAATATATTCTGGACCACATATATTGAAGGTTCTAATTATAAAAATTATAATCAATCTGCATCCTAATCAACATTGTATTCTATTGTATATATAGTGTTTAAAATTAAATGGTTATAAAAAATGTAAATATATTAGAAATATATGTAACATCCTGTATAGGTTTTTTTTATATACATATAGTTTGTATACAACAATGTTTAAATAATTTTTAGGATCAATTTTTAATTAATGCACACCATCATCATATAAATATATACACATTCATTCACCGGTATTTATTATACATTCATTTCATATATATACTTTATTTATATATTTATCATATATGGTATCTATATATATATAATAAAATATATGTAAAAAGGTTTATATGCACTCTACGCTATGTATGGAAAATATTTATATATATATATATATATATATGTATGTATATATATATATATGAATAAATAATAAAATAGTTGGTAAATGTAAAATTTATATATATAAAAGTATAATAAAAATAATAATAAACGCATCCTTTTGATCATCTAGATTTTCTGTTATGTATCATTTTTTTAAATACTATACTCATACAATTTGTAATATAATACTTACAATGTAGGTAATATATTCTTATATATATAGGTTTTATATATATACATTAAAAATATCTATTATATACAATTTTCGTTCCAGGAATAATAATAATAATAATAATTTTACAGAATTTTATATGAAAGAGGTTAATGTTTTGTGGTAATTAGTTTGGTTGTCTTTTTTTCCTTATTTTACCACATATATATTGTTTGTTATATATAATCGAAAATAATATGTGGTTGATCGTTAACCCTTTTATATTATATATTTAAAATAAAATGTATAACAAACACTCCCATCATCATATGCACAAATCCTTTTCCCATTCTAATATGGTAATAAAAAAAAATTCATTCAATATATACTTTTTAAGTATATAAGGATATAAGGTAATATAATTTATCTATATATATAATATTACTGATGTGGGGTGGTGTGTCAACAATAGTAATAATAATAAGAAAATGTACGTAAAAAAAAAATACGTAAAAAAAATTGAAATTTATTATTTTATTTTCAAAGTAAAATTTATATGAATTTTTATAGTCCTATATTATGTAATTGATTTTGTAATTAATTGATTTATTATTATTATATATGATATTTGGGAGATTTATGAAATGGGTTATTTTGATAGCGGCGGGGGTTTTGGGATTTGAAAATTACATTATATAGTATTGGAAAATTCATATATTACATTTTATTTTATTACTTTTAATCAGCCTAGATTCGGAGATCTCTAGATTCGAGGATTTCGTAGTAGTGAAAAAAAAATTATGAAATTCGCTATTGTGGATTAAAAAAAATTTTAGATTAAAAAAAAATAAGGGTTTATTTCCAAATTCATCAAAACTTATATTATAAAAAATCATATATCATATATAGCTACCATCTTGCTTCTTATATATGCATTGCACATTTTGGGTTGAAATCAAAGATATAATTTTTAATTTTTTAATGTAATTTTCGTCACCCAATTCGATGCTCGCTCAAATATAACTAAACACACATTTACTGTTCCTATAACCGCATGCAGGAATTCGATTTTTGGTATAGATGTTTATAAGTTTGATATCATAGAAATTTCTATCTCTTTATTGTTAGATTTCATATAGTTCATATTAATTTCGTATAAAAGTTTTGAATATGAATTTTGAGATAAGAAGTTTCATTTTTTTTCTTTGATTATTACAAACTTTGATTATTATATATTAATAAAACCAATTAATATCACATTAAAGGTTTGTTATGGGGATAAAAACAAATGATTTAGTGTTTCATTATTCAGATATAATTAATATGACAATTAATTCGTAAATATCGCATTAAATATCTATATGATATCTATAATAAAATCTATCCCAATAATACAGAATAAAACAAAACAAATTAAATGTATTTGAAAAAAAAACAAATATAGATATAAAAATCAATTTTAGAAATATTTGTGTGTATTTATTTTTTAAAAAATAAATAATCTTTTATTATATTTTTTTAAGGATATATAATCATCATTAAAAAAATACTATACCTCATAATATATAAGTATATAAATATAAGATATGGTAAGATGTATATGATTATATATATAGAATACAATGAATACAATAATGTTTATAAACAATTTTATATTTGTATTATTTTTTTTTAAGATTATATAATATAAAATAAAGGATCTATATAATTTGTTGATAATATATCTATATCTATATAATGTGCGATACAACAATATAATAAAATCGAATAAATGAACAAACAAAAACAAATAGTCAAAAAAAAAAAATTTAAAGAAATAAAGATTTACTCTCCTTTTATTATTATTATTATTATAATTATATTATTATGTTCTATATATAGACATTTTATTTATACAAAAGTTAACATTTCATTTATAAATATATATATTTTATAATCATTTAACACTTTAAAAGTTCTTTTTCTTATATAACATTTTATTTTATCTATTTAAATGATGTGTTCATATTTAAATAATGAATGTAATAGGACTCTATCTCATCGACAAATATATAACAAACACATAATAAAACACAGACGCAGACAATTGAGAATAAGATAAGTTTAAGAAATATATACTATACAATATATATAATAATATATATTTAAGATAAAAAAAAAGGATATATATCTTTGCGATACCGCGTATTTATAATATCATATATATATATATACATTTAAAATGTGTACATAATAAGTTTTATTTAATATACATATATATATATTTTATGAATAAAAAAAACAAAACAAAGGATATATCGGCACGCAATATATATATATATATATAGCATTATAAAATAATGATGTTCAGAAAGAAAAGGGGATGTTTTTTTTTTTTTTGGTTTTTATTTTTAAATTATTTTTATTTATATTTTCATCAATTTGTTTTGTTTTCTTATATATTATTGGTATATAAATAAAATTTGTGTGTTTATATTTTCTATTTTTAAAGAAACTTGTAATTGATTTTGTTATATTATTGATTCAGTTTATATATATATATATGATGTGGTGTAAAATATATTTTATTATTGTTGGTTTCGTCGTTGTATAACACATTTTTTTTTTTGTTAAAAAATATCAATATTTATTTTTCTTTGTTTTGAACAAAATATGTAGAAGGATACCTTCACAAAAAAAAATTGAAAAAGGGAGATTGTTCTGATTAATTTAGTATAATGACTAAACAAAATTTCATGGTACAGAGGGTTTATTTTTTTTTTTAGAAAATGTATATATCAAAATAGATATATATCATATTGTATATTGCATACAATATATATTTTAAATAATGGTATTTATTTAATTTTAAAAACGTACAAATACAGATATATATATAGTTGAAAAAGTTATAAATTGGGCCAATTATATATATATATATATAAGGAGACTTTAAATTTAACATATACATACACTTCTTTTATAATCTTTACATGTAAAGTCATTACGTGTATATCTATATACGTATTCATAACGAATATATACTAGAATTTTTGGGGAATGCGTTTAGAAATACCATATGCTGAATATATTTATATTTATATATATAATAAGATATGATTGATTTTTAATCACGTACCTTTTTAAATATTAATTATATTATAATATATCATGTATATATAGAAATATTAATCTATATTTGATCATTTGATTAAACAGGAGATATCACAATTATTATATGAACAAATAAGAATATATTTAATTTATTAGAAATTTTATGATGTTAAATATTTTATTTATACAATCAATTGGTTTCAATAACCACATTTAAATAAACCACATTTTTAACCAGTTCCATATAAAAGAACAAACTTTTCATCATATATGAATTGATCCATTTGATTTTGTATTCCTATATCGATATATAAACACGAGACATCTCAAAGCAATTTGTAAATGAAAACAAAAAATTATTAATATATCCTAATTATTATCCTGGGAATACTAATTCATATCTATAATATTTATAAGAAAATTGTCATTCTTGTCTAATTAACATTCTAGAAGAAAACCCAGGTACTATATTTGAAATATAACACCCCTTTTTTATTATTTTCTTTTATTTTTTATTTTTCGTGTTATTATATTACGTAATCACATCATCTACAATATTTATTCATATACATACATTAATAAATATCATGAAAATTTATATTTCAAAATTTTAATACATAAAATATTTGTATCTAAATATGTTTTAAAAATAGATACATGACAAATTTATATAGGTATATAGGAATAATTATATTTATAGAAATAGAAAGTGCCTTAAGCAATTAAATTTATGTCATTATAAAGGCGAATGAAACTTTTATTATGTATATATGATATATGTAAATATACAATAAAATATTTATATAAAATATACAATAATTTATGTTAATCTTAATTATGATTTTAAATCTTAATTTTTTTTTGTGTCGAAATACAAAAATAAAATTTCAAACCAAAAAACGGATTTTTTTCTATTCTATACTTATATGATAATGATCATATTTAATATGAACTATATTAAGCCTAAATTTTATCTGTACAACAAAGAGATTATAATCGCGAAAAATAACCTTTTCACTAACTATATAAGGAATTACCCAACGTGAATAGTGAAAAATGAACAGATAATCAAAAACTTTACAATTAAATATCATAATTTTTTCCATTTTGCAATCTCTTCAAAAATATATGGTATGGTATTGTGTAATAATTACTGCATTAGGCGAATATATTTATTTATATATATGTACTTCTATCTATTTTCTATAGAATAGATAACTTGGAAACAAATACTTTCTTAATTGTTATCATTAAAATAAAAATAAAAACAAAAAAAAAAATAAAAAAATAAGGTAAATAAACATTTCTTTGCGTGTTTTTATCTTTATAAATAAAAAGATTTTTTCTTTTTCGCCGGTATCTGCAGATTTGATTCAACCAAATAAAGAATTATATATATTTATATATATAACAAAAGCAATATACATATATATATATAAAATATATCGCGTTCTACCTTTTAAAAAATAAACTCTTAACAAAAAACAAAAAAAAAAAAAAAGGATTTCATATTTATTTTATTTATTTCTCTTCCCATTGAACGCCACTTAAAATACAACTTTTTTTTGAAGGGAACTTTTATATAAAATGCTTATAAAAAATATACACGATGTCTTAGTAAATTGTAAATTGAAAATGAAAATATAATTCAATGAAATTTTCCATATACATATAGGAATTTAAATATTGAAAGTGAAATGCGTTGAAAAAAAATTTAACGTTATTATTAATTCCAATAATTTTTCATGATTTATACAATGAATAATTATTTCTTATAGGATATAATTATATGGAAAACTAGTATTCTGATCGTCTGTATATTTTCTTTTTTTTTTTTTTTTTGGTGAACGGCGGTTGTATTTCTATATACTATATGTACATCCTCGTTATATTTTATATATCTATTATATATATATAAATATAAATAAACACAGAAAAGCAAATAATACATAATATTTATATAGAGAATTTGTTTAAAATTTTCACTTGAAAAATTTTATGTTTATTTTATATACACACATTTCTTTTTTTGTAAAATGTGTGTTGAGTTGAGTAAATGGTTTGAAATTTATATTTGTATATATATATATATAAATACTTATATATATATATTTGGATACAAGATATACTAAGCTATATATAATTATTGTGATTTTCACAGTTGATAACTATTATATGCGATACGATGTAAATTTATATATAATATAGTATATATATAAATATAACAGCTGACAATTGCATCATTTATATTTACATTTTCATATTTGGTGACAAAATGAAAATGTATATATAACATAATATTTAAATACATATAAAAATGTATTTAATATATATATATATATAAGATATATATAAAAAGTTTAAGTTTTTATGTAAAAATATATGGGAATGCGAAATGGATAATAATAATATTTTGCTTTTTTATTGCTATTTATATATACACCTTTAATTATATATATATTCCATTTATTCTTAACACTTGGAAAATAAATATAAAAGTGGTTGTTATATGCATACATAAATATACGTGAAAGTAATTATATAAAATGTTTTGCTTATAGCCATGTACACCTGAAATATAGAAAGCACTTTCATATATATATATGATAAAAAAGGTTAAAATAATAATCAACAATAAACTTTTCATCAAATTTTATTATAAAATGATGTACCAAAAACTGTCTTCTATATTTACCTTAATTTCCACTCCATTGGATATTCGTCGATGAAAGCATTCGGATCAGATACAAAGTTCCAAAATACAAAAGCCACTCAACAATTAATTTATTATAGAAGCATATTAGCATAACGGAATAATTTTAAAATTCTTTGGATTTGCAAGGATAAAGTTAACAGATCCGTAAATATTTAAAGCATATATAATATGAAATAATTATCCTTTTTTTAACTGATATAATATTGAAGGATAAAGGCCCGCGTATGAATTTAAATGTTTTATAACGTTTTAATTATACTTGATTAATTATTATAATTTCGTGTAATCTTCATTGAATATTTTATAAACAACATTCAAAAAAACTATATTTAAATTTTAGCAAAAACCAATGAATAATTTTCCCAGTTTTATCTCAAAATAATTTCTTATAATTTTTCATCTATTATCTTATTGTGAAAATGTGAACCTTTTTTTTTATATGCGATTACGTAAATGAATTTTTAAAAATAAATACGTAAACCAAAATACTGCATTTTTAATTTCGAATATTTGACTTTTCAAATTCCATCGCAATTTTCCATTGCGTATAAAAATAAAAATAAAGAATCTTTGTTTTTATTTTTAATAAATTAGTTTTGGTTAATTTTTTTTTTTAATCAAAATTAAATATTTAATTTCGCTGTCTATTTATTTGCTTTTTTTTCATAATATTTTAATAATATTATTAGAATTGACAAATTCAATTCAATTGTTTAAAAATAATAGAAATGGATAAAAGATTTTGTACATCAGTGGATTGTAAAAAACCCGCATCATTACATTGTCCAACATGCTTAAAAATTGGAGTAAGTGGATCGTATTTTTGTACACAAGATTGTTTTAAAAACTCTTGGCAAGCACATAAAGTTATACATATGGTAGCACGTAAGTGAATTTTCTTATTCGATTTTTATTTATTGTTACAAAAAAAAACTGTAATTTAATTAAACCATAACGAAATAATACAAAAGGTGGTGATAAAAAAAGTGAGAGTCATTATAATCCATGGCCATGTTATACATTTACCGGTAATATTAGACCATGGCCACAAACACCAATGCGAACAGTTCCCCCAACAATTGGACGTCCCGATTATGCTGATGAACCAGAAGGACGAGCTTTATCCGAAGAAGGTTTTCGTGGTAAATTAAATTGTTTTCAATATAATTTATCAAATCATTTCGCAGTTTCGTATGATTAAATTTTGGATAACAAATGTATTGATTTTTGTAAAAAAAAAAAAAAAATAGGAACAACTAAAATAATGGTATTAAATGATGAAGATCAGGAAAGTATGAAAGTTTCATGTAAATTAGGACGTGAAGTTTTAGATGAAGCGGCCAAAGCAATTGCTGTGGGTGTTACAACGGATGAAATCGATCGTGTTGTACATGAGGCATGTATTGAACGTGATTGTTATCCTAGCCCATTAAATTATTATAAGTTTCCGGCATCTTGTTGTACATCAGTTAATGAGGTTATATGTCATGGTATACCGGATTTAAGACCATTAAAGGTAATGCATTTATTGATGAAAGATATTTGCCATTATTGATTTTCATTTTTTTTATAATTCCAGGATGGCGATCTATGTAATGTCGATGTTACCGTTTATCATCGTGAATTTCATGGTGATTTAAATGAAACATTTTTCGTTGGTAATGTTTCAGAAAAACATAAAGATTTGGTTAAAGTAACTTATGAGGCATTAAGTAAAGCTATTGAAATTGTTAAACCTGGTGAACGTTACCGAAACATTGGTAATGTTATACAAAAGCATGCTCAAGCACATGGTTACAGTGTTGTACGTAGTTATTGTGGTCATGGTATTCATAGACTCTTTCATACAGCACCAAGTATACCGCATTATGCAAGTAAGTTTGTGTTTTTAGGTGATAGAAAAATTTAAGTATCATTTAACATTTATGTTAAACTACTCAAATGTTGGATGATTGTGTTTCATTGAAAGCTTTAATTATAACACAATTTACCTGTTCCCTTTTAAATATTGAATGGATGATATTTATTTTTTTTCTGGTTAATTTAGAAAATAATGCTGTTGGAGTGATGAAACCTGGTAATGTATTTACAATTGAACCAATGATATCGGAGGGTACATGGCGTGATGCACAGTGGCCTGATAATTGGACAGCTGTTACCCAAGATGGTTTATGGTCAGCACAATTTGAACAGACTCTATTGGTAACGGAGACTGGTTGTGAAATTTTAACAAGAAGACGTAATGAAAATGGTACTCCATGGTTTATGGATAAAATGTAGTATAATACGAATTAATAATAAATATGTATAATAATAAACCATCTATTATTATTATTATTATTATTATTGTAATTATTCTATAGCATTTAACGTTTAGTCGGAGTTTATACTTTCACGCTTTTGATGTGTTCCCATTTCAAATCCCATTTCACATTACATCACATTCAAATAAAAATTTCATATATTTTGAAAATAAAGTGTACATTCAGAAGAGAAGAACCAATTCCCCGGAGTCCAGTGTAAATTTTAAAATATGTCCGAATGTGTAATCAACTGTTTGTATTTTATGATGCAGATTGCATGTAATTGTATTATTTTTTTAATTATTAAAAAGCATAAGACGCTGTTGTATTTAATAAAAAAACCATTTACACCTCACCACTTCGCTTGTGCACCAGGTTTGTAACACAGGGTTACAAATTAATTTAACTTTATCTTTATTCGTTCACCTACTATTCAATTTTCGTTGTGAATCCACCCGAAAGTACGTGAAAGTGTAAATGCCGTCTTACTCTTTTTTTTTTTTTACCTATAGAATAAATAAATCAAATTATTTTGTGTTTTAAATAAATAAATGAATAAAAATAAATTTTTAAATAACCAATTTTTATTATACAAATATAATTAAAACGAAATTAAACATATTAATAATAAAAGAAAAAAAACATATATAGATTGATAAATGATACATTTAGAAATGGTTTTTTTCTTTTTAAAATACTATTTTTTTTGTGAGATACTTATTAATGGGGTATTTTCATAACAATAATAATAAAAAACCAATGAATTTTACTTTCATTTCATAATTAATTTCCAGTATATTATATGAATGTTCAATGAACATTATTATTTATTTGATTTAAAATTCAAGAGTAAGGGACAATGAAATAGAAATAAAAGTAAAATTTCAATGGTTGATTGAGTTCGTGAATGTCCGTACACATTTTATTGATCTTCATGGATAGTTCTTAGTTATATGTCTTTTTTTTTGTTTGTTTGGTTTTAAAAGTTGTATAACTTTACAAAATTTACTATTTTTTTTATGCTTTTACTTTTATTACTACTTATAATTTTAATTTCGTTTTCATTTAACTATTAATTTTGGCTCTTTTATAATAAACAATTTTTTCTAAACACAATTTTACACAATATATATGTAAAATGATATCTAAACTAGATTAATTGGTCTAAACATGATTTTAAAATTTATTTAGAACTACTATTTTAATCTGCGTGGGCAAACTTGTTGATGGATTCCAAAAATAAACAAAAAAACATTCAATAAAAACGATATATACATAGGATAAATATAAATTAATGTGATTGCTCCACTTATTCATATATGTGTAAAAAATTATTAATCAAAAATTACTTGTTTACGATTTTTTTTGTTAAACATTTTCGCTTTTTTTGTATAAATTATTTTATAAAATATTTGCAAGTAAATATTAAAAAAAAAAGCTTAAACATTTAAATATTAAAATGTATATTACCGGATATATGGTCTTATAATTTTTTTTTTTTAATTTATCTAATTTAATTGAATTTAATTAAAACTTTAATGCGAATATATTTGATATATAAGTAGAAATCGAAATGAATTAATTAATAAAAACGATTCCAATTCAATTATCTTGAAAATTGACCATATTAGTCTTAAAGGCAGAGGACAAAATGCTCATTTCATTATGGCCATTATACAAAACTGATGCTTTTTATAACGAATATAATAATAAAAAACCTTGGACTCATCTTAAATTGATTTTTTTTTCTTGAAAATTTTATAAATGAAAAAATTCTATAAATGCAATATTTAATGTGTTGTATTTTTTTTCTTCCATAATATGCTATTAAACCAAATTTCTTCTTATTAAATGTCATCAATATATATATATGGAAAATATTTTCAAAGTATGGAACAAATTTATTGCATTTTAAACATTGATTTTTATATATATAAAATATATTATTATAATTTAACTATTAATTTTTATTTAATCGCATATATTTCTTATTCGTAATATAATAAAACACGTTATTATTTTTTTTTTATTATTTATATCTTGTTTATATATCGATATATATATATCAAATAAATATATTGGAATTAAAACATTAAATTAATGATAATATATTTATTAAAATGAGATAATAATAAAAGAAAGAAAAAAAAAACTTTCTTATATAATGTGATGACCGTTTTTTTTTTTAAATATTTTATTTTTATTTATGTTAAAGAAATTATTGAAAAATCTATATATATATATATATTAATAAAAAAATGTTTTAAAAAAGATAAATTTTTATTTATATGTCTATATCAATTCGAGACAATCATAATAAGAAATTTAACAAATAAATATTTGTATATTTATATTTTTAAAATATAATAAGTACATTTTTAAAATATTTGTGTTTTCGATTTCTTCCGTCCGTAATAACCCCTTTAGGAAATATATTTTCCAAATAAAGGCAGGATCAATAGAAGGTTTTAAGAAACTTTCGACGCATTTTTAAATGTTAAAAATTTCTATACCAAACGATTTCTTCAATGGCAAAATAAAGGATTCCAAAATTCGAACTGACCTGAATATGAATATTTTATAATAAAGATCATATCTATTTGAATATATTATACGGTTTAATTATTAAATAATAATAATATATTTGAAATTTTCATTTCATCATTTTTTTAATTATCAAAATAAATCATTTTGCAATTTTGCAATGTTTATAATTATAATTGATTGGTGTTAAAAAGTTTTTATTATTACAAAGATTATTATTTTTTTTTAATAATATATATTGTAATAACTTTATATTCTTTTATATTAATTCGCATTTAAATATCATAATATATAATTTTCTTTCATAATATACGGAATTATATATTTTTACTTGAAAAACCGCACATACACATCATTTGATCTCTCTATTTCTTCTTATGATTATTATTATTATTATTATATTACATTATTAGTCCACGACATAAATATGTAATTTTTTTTAATATAGTATATATAATATATATTTATTAATTGGTATATTTCTCGATTATCGAAACTCGTTAAAAATTGAATTGATTTGTTTTACTTTTCAAAACATATAGATATACATACATATATTAATTAAAACATTTTACAAAATGTTGTATATACAAATATATAAGAAAATAATCAACAACTTATTTATATTTAATATATATATATATATATGATTTTATTATTAATTATATTTTTTATCTACATATATAGATATAGATACATGTTTAATATTGAATTTTTTGAAAGTCAAGTTCGAGGTAAATGCATATTATATATTGTATATATAAATATTCATGTATATATTAAGATATCTCAGCGTAAATTTATATTATTTTTTCTTATATCATTAAAAAATATTTAATTTTACCATCCAGTAGTTGATCAACTCTTTAACATTGAACACACACAACTCGCGATATATAATTGCTTATACAAAAATTGTATTTTTGCTACTTAAAAATTATAATATATTATAGAAGAAAAAAAATAAATAATTTTGTGGATCTATAAGAGTCGTTATTTTTTTAAGTGAATGGTAACATTTTTTTATTGATATATATTTAATAAAAACAACAAGAAAAAAACTGGAATGTTATTAAAAAATACATAATTACAAATAGTAAAAAAAAAAAAAAATTAATCGAGATTAATAATTAAAAATATATTATGATTATATATGAAATATAACAAAAAATATATTGTTTCAAGTTTTATATATTAGAAGTTTCTATTTATTTATAAATTTTTTTTTTTTTTCAATTTGTCGATCGTCGCTAGTTTTTTTTGCATTTATAATTTAGTGAAGTGTAAAAATTAATGCAAATATATTATTGATACATTGTACGTATATAAGAAACCTTTTATTTTTTTTTTGTTTTAAATATAAAAAAGAAAAAAGAAACACACACGTTAAATTGTGCAGCAAAAATGAAGGTAATTTATTTCTATTTTTTGAATATATACACTATTTAGAAATTCCAATGATAAAATATCTATTATTTATATGTATAGAAACGGATATGTTTTACGATATATAGAAGCGACTATAAACATATATATATATTTATAACAGATATACCAATCAATATATTAGATATAAGATTTCTTGTACATATATATATATAAAAAAAATAAGAAATAGAAAATATATAATTAAATCGGTCAATTTAAATATATATTTATAGAAGTTTTATTATACTTTTGTTGTTTTATGTATATGCAAGCAAATGTATGTTATACATAATTTGAATATATTATTTCAATTATTCAATTTATATATATATTCACCATTTTTGTATGTGTGAGTTCATTTTAAAATATAAATATTTTTACCTGTTATTTTTACTTGTTGTTTTATAATATATAAAGTTCAATGAAATTATCAAAAATTTTTGCAAAATTGTTATAATCGTTGTATAAGATTAATTATAATATTTAATAATATTTTGATGGAATATACACTTTTCAATATATACAGAGAGAATATTAAGAAATATTTTTATGGAAATTATTGAAATTTATCATCATCATGGTAATATAATTTGATTTATGATAGGTATATTTTGAATGCAATAAAAAAGATTAACATATATTTAAATAGATATAGATAAATATTTTGTATAAAATTTACATAAACATCGAATATCGCGGTTATAATTAATTAGTTTCATTTATCATCTACCTATCTACCTATGAATGGATAATATAATACATAGACTGTGTTTTATATTAAAATTTTATGCTGCAATTTTATTTATAAGATCACATAGACGATATGGATTGAATAATTTATATATATTAACTATAATAAAAATTAAATGTAGACGATTGAATGATGATTATTAATATAATGTGGTTCATCGTTATTTAGATCATTAACCGTATTAACCGTATAGTTAAATTATTATTTAACAAACTTTTTAGAAGATGTACAGTAGCTAAACAAAAAAAAAAACAAATATAAAAATAAACAATAAACCAAATCGCGGGTTTACTACGAAAATTGTATAACAAATTTATTGCCTTTGGTTCTTCTTTATATCGGGAAACTGCCAGGTTGAATGTCAAAATTAAAAATGTCTCCAATGTTGAATTCATGAACACGCAACAGCTTATATAGATAATTTCCAAAATTTATTCCTCTTGTTTTGATTCAGATTTATGACACTCCTTTCATCACTCTGCGTAAATAATCCATTATCAAATAATTATAAGAAAATATTTGTCTACTATATGAAATCATTTTAATGTATAACGAAATCATTGAATTAAGTGAAGTAAGTGTGGACGTTATACAGAATAATTTTAAATGATTTTGTTGACTGGATAAACTATTATGACATGTATAGATTAATTCATCAAATTTTTAAATTAAAATCGAACATATGACATATAAAAAAAATCTTAAACTGAAGAGCAGAAAAAAAAGAAAAATTCATATGGTTTCAAACAATTTCAAACACCAATTTGAGAATTAGGTGAATGGGACTTTAGATATAAGAAGAAATGTTGAATTTAAAATTTGTTGATAGTCATTCGTAGCTGGAAATTCAATACTCTTATAATGTTCTTGGATTTCTAAATTGGTTGGTTCGAAAAAAATAATTAATAGATATAAAATAAATATCCATTCGTGCCGTTTTAGAATTTCTTGAATTGTATATATGATGAGTAGTTAAATACAAATCATTTTATAAATATTAGAAATCGGGTTTTATTGTAATTTTTTTTTTAAATATTATTCTATTTTGCCTCTGGTATAAAAATAACTATATTTTTTATTAAAATTTATCCCACTTCCATTTATTTAGACTGAAAACCATCGATATGTTTATGATGGGTGTTCATATTAACATACATGCATGCATTTGCAATAAACTTATAATTGCCCCAGTCAAATGACATATAATTTATTTTATATAGAAAAATATATTATATTCCGTTTATTAAAATACTTTATTTACATAATAATCCCACATTTTTCTAAAACTAAATTTATTGCATTGCGGTTTTATATCTTGAATTTATACATAATTATATGTACAAATTTCAAATCTGTTTTTCTTTTTTTTTTTGTTTTTTAGATATATTTTGCAATTATATTTCATATATGAATTGAAAAGAGATTTTATGCAAATAAATTAAATAAATATACAGAATATATAACTATTATAAAAACCACTGTTTTACATTTTTGTTTATATTTATCTCTACCACAGTACTATATATCTATGAATTATATTGTCTCATTGTCAAAGTCAAAGAATTTTTGCTGATCATCAGTTTATTTATATTGCAATTATAAATATAATAATAAACTATATAGAAAATATTTATAATATTTATCTACGGCATCTAAAATTACCTCTATCTATAAATTTATAATAATAAAATATATAACCAATATAATTGCGCATACAAGAAAAAAATCTGTTTACCTGTAGAAGATATAGTGTAGATATATTGAATATATTTCTCTATACGACTATATATTGTAATAGTTCTTTCTGCAAAATTATGTGTATATTGTATAAACTATATGTATTATAATTTGTATTATAATAGTTAATATAAATAAATAATACCTGTTTCTTGGTGCTGCGTTGTTTTTTTTTTTGTATTAATATTTAAAGAAGCAAAAAAGATTACTATATTGATAAAATAAAAAAAAAAATTTAAAAGATTGCTATCGTTAATTATTGTCATTTTCCTTTATACATATTTTTTTTTTTGATTCGCATCACATGTGACTTTTTTTTTTTATAATTATATATATAGAAATGTTGGCAATTATTTATATATATATAGAGATGAAAATTAGAAATAATATAAGAAAAATAAAAGAATGGAGAAACATTCATATTATTATATTTTTATAAAATAATTTACGTTCTTTTATGCCAAATAAATAAATATATATGTCTTTTATATTATGTGAAAATTTTATTTATTATGTTTAATTTTTATTTTTCGGCACTTTTTTTTTCATTAACGCATATTTAATGTATATGTGATAGAAAATATAAATTTATGAAGTGTAAAAAATAAATAAGATAAAATTATTCACACTTTCGGTAATTTCATCGATTAAACAATCTTTTTTTTTATTTAATCGATCTGCAATTTTGAATGACTATTTTCATTTTTTTTTTGAAATTAACATATAATATAATGATTTTATTTTGAATTCATGCAGAGAAAATAAAAAAATAATAGTATATTTAAATCGTTCACGTTTACTGATTATAAATATATATATAAAAAGATCGATGGAGTTATTGATTATTATATATTTTGTGCGGTAATTGTACATATATGTATGTTTGAAAGTATAAATTGTTTATAACGGTTTTGGAAAAAATGTTTAAAACATATATCCGGAATGAATTATAAGGAAACTATCTCACAGGATAAAAATGTGTATGGGTTCTTGTATATATAAGCCATATATAAGCCCATATATAAGCCAATCGAAATCGAATAAAAAATGTATAAAACTGTGATGATCTGAAATAATTAAAAACGTTTAATCAAAATGTGATCAGAAAATATTTAAGAAAAATTATATTAAAATCTTAGCAAAAGAATTTTTTCATCAGTTTTATTATCAATTAGCATATATAGAAATTCATTTAATTTGATTTGAAATCTGGAAATAAAAAGTTAAATGGGATTTCTTTCATGAGTTCATCTACACAGTTTTTCAATTTGACATTTTGATTACACTATAAATTGTATAATTTAATTTAATATTAATCTAAAAATATGTTTTCAAAGAAATCTCAATTCTATTTTCATAATTGTTCAATTGATTATTATTTTGTCGTAGGATGCAAATAAATAAAATTCTTATTCCATTCATTTAAACAGTATATAAAATAGGTATTAAAACTAAAACAAAACCAATTAATAACTACATCGCAATTGCAACTAAAATGAATATAAGCAAATAAATATACTTAACTTTTATTTGAAATATTTTATAAACATCTACCTACATAAATTCTACATATAACAAAACAAAGCTTTTATTTTTATATTATTATAAGAAAGTGTTATATATATTTTTCGACCTTCTATTTAGTTGTTTTTTGTTTTGATTATTATTACTCTGGTATTTTGTTCAATAATATATAATATGTGTATCTTATATCAAAATATCTATATATCAATTTTACTTTTACTATATAAATGTAATGTATATATCTACAATTATTAACACTGAACTGAATTAATATATATAACATATATATTGTGAGGGGTTTTTTCTTTTCATTTAATTAATATCATATGTTTTTTTTTGCCATTTTTTTAATATTGGAAATTCCTAATACAAATAAATTCATGTTTATATTTAATAAAAGTTTTTTTAGCCCCTCAAATAACACGCGAGTAATTAAAAATTCATTTATTTTTTTAAATTTATCACCATATTATTCTTGTAACAATTTTTAAAAAATTAACAATAAAAAAATTGTATATATAGAAATAATTTAAATTAATTCATATTTTTTATTTATGATTTTATATTTTGTATTTTATATTAACCTAATTATAAAGGTAAAATGAAAGTTTATTAATATTATTATTAATAACAAAAATATTTTTTTTTATATATATATATGATTTAAAATGGCATAAATTCGGCGTATATATAACCCAAAAATTTTATGATACATAACATCATTTAAACAAAACAAAACTACATATTCTAAATGTATATATATATATACATATATAATTATTAATATTAATATTTATAAATTGTACAGTTTTGTTTTTAAATCATCACAGCATCGCAGTCGTTCGTCATGGTTAATAAAATCATTACATAAAATTATTTATTTGGATGTCTGCTTATAATATATTAAATTTTAATGTAAATATAATCTAACAATCTGTATTTAATGATGTTATAAATTAATAATCTCTTTGTATATTATATTTTAAATTATGTATTCATTTTTCTATTGGTATGTTTCTTTATCTGAGCGATTTAAGATTATAATTTATAATTAATTATATTGAAATTTTTGATAAATATATATTGAAATGAATTTAAAATAAACTTTTTTATTATTGTATAATAAGTATTTTTGTTCCTTCTCGTTAAATCGCATCTAAATATTTTGTCGGTGTGTTGTGTAATAACATTATGGTAATATATTAAAATAAAAGATTTATATCTTTAAAATTGAATAAAAATTGATATCCATATTAATATAAACAATATTAAAAGAAGAAAAATCTTTGGATTAGTGATTTCTTTTATATAATTTGTTAAAGTTTTATAATTCAATTTAAATGATCCTTCCCGAATTTTCACTGAAATATGAAATACTCCAATAAATGTCAAAAACAATAAATACCAAAAACAAACAATTAATTAAACTATAAATTTCTATGTGGTTTTTTTCTTTTTGAAAAAAAAAAAAAAAATACAAGTATTTAATGTTAAAAAATACAAATAACAATCCAAATAAATATAAAATTGTACATGAATCATTTAAATTGATACACATAATTTTTTTCTATATCGCTATATAGAAAATATTTATAAAACAAAAAATGGTCAAACAGGTCATTAATAAATATATAATAAAATATAAATAAAGGTTAATAGTATCACAAAAATTCAATCACGTCTTACATATATTATTTATTATATACAGCAATTATATATTGGATATATATAATTTAAACAATATAAATAAAAGCGATCGAATAAATATTTAAGTGAAATTGAGTGTCTTTATTTATAGTATCTTTTGTTCTGTTATACTACAATATAAACAATGTTAAATTATAATTTAACATTTACTAAAATGATAATAAAATAGAAATTATAAAAATAATTCATTACACACATATATATTTTTATATTTAAACAAACCATATAATAATATTATTATGATTATTATATTAACAATTATATTTTTATTAATGAAAAACAACAAAAAAAAAATTAATTGTTTTTCTATTTATATTATTTATTAGTAATTTTTAATATGTATATTATATATTAACATTTATGTTATGTTTTCCATTTTTAATTACATTTTTGGTTTGTTTGCATTTTTACATATATGACAAATAAATGAATATATAATATATATTTAGAGAATTTTATTTTTAAAGTAAAAGGGAAAACTATTTGTTTTGTATCCAATAGGAATATTGGTGAATTTTAAATGATTTCTAATTTTAATGTTTTTACTTTTATATATGAATATATGAAATGCAATTATTGCATTTTGGAAAAATGTATATATTCATTAAAGAATTTATAAAATGGAAAACTTTCGGAAAAATATAATACAATTACTATACATATCCTATTGATATATTATAAAAACTTAATTTGCTAACGAGCTTATCTGTATTGATTAATATTATTTATTTACCACTAATCTTACAAAACATTCCTCAATAATTAATAACTTTTGGATATTTTTACTATATTAAATTATTTTTATTTACAGAAAATAATATCAATATTTTTAATTATATCAATAATTGAATTATATAATTGTGAACCACCATCTTTAAAACATAAAAATGGTCCATTAATTTTTACAAATTGGCCACCATCAAAATCATCAAATAATAATAGACAATATTTACCACCATCTTCAGGTATATCGTTGGCTCCATCAAATGGCCAACAATCACATCGACCATTAATTGTACAAATACGTAGTGGTACACGTCCATCTTTGACTAATGGCCAAAAAAGACCAATATTACATATACCAAAACGATACTCAAATAATAATCATAATAGACCTATTAAATTTTTACCATCACAATTACATTCATCGCCAACAAATCAACATCAATTTAAACATCATCCGAATATAAATAATAATAATTATCAAAATTTACATCAAAACAATAATAATAATAATAATAATAATAATGGTTATCAACAACAAATATTTAAAAAATATCCAAACAATTTTAAACATAATCAACATCAATACAAAAATCAATATTATTTTCCATCATCGACAACAACAGCAACATCACCATCGTCATCATCGTCCGATATACATTTTCCCGTCGTAAATTCTAATCAATTTAATGGTGATAGTAGTTATACATATGAAAATCCATTTGTAACACATAATACAAACAATATTAATGGTTATCATAATATTAATAGTAATAATAATAATAATAATTATAATAATATTATACCATCAACTCCGATTGAAACAACGTCAACGGTTGGTATTATTTGAACATTTGAACCATTTATATTTAGATATTGTATTTAAATTTTCATTTTCATTCATTTAATTTCAGAATGATAATAATATTTTTCATATTACAACAAATAATGATGATTATAGTCCAATACATACAATACCAGCACCGAATTTATCCGGTAATCAACAATATTCATCATCATTTGGTAATTTTTTCAATACGGAACCAATTGACAATCATATAAGTGAAACACCATTATATCCACCGTTACAATCACCAACAGTAAGTTGAATGAATTATTATAGAGTGACATATTATAACGATTAATTAATTAATTAATTGTGTGTATATATATGTATAGCGACAATCATATCAAGTGACAGAACCAACAAATGATCATACCCTTCGGAATCCAATAACAGGTAATAAACAATATTATGCACCAGATCCAGATCCATCGTTACCGGCCTATAAAATTCGTCCAATAACAGATCCATACAGTCAACCAAGTAACTATAATGAATTACCATTAGATGTTAACTATCAAGCTGTACAATTACAACAAACGGCTGGATCACCGCATGCATCAGCATCGGCATATGCCATTCAATTAGCTCAACCAATTGGCCAACAACAATTACCCGATAGTTATGGTTTACCATTGGCAAATCAACCACAATTACAACATTTTCTGCAGACTCAACATCAAAATCCAACATATCAAGCGATGACTTCGGCTGTTCATAATCCAACATATTTGGTAACCCAATCAAATCAATTATTTAATCAACATCAACAGCATCTATTTAAACCCGATACACAATTAAATCAATTTGGTATGGCTGCAAGTGCCGGTCAATTGTATGCGGCCGCCAAAGATACATTTAATCATTTTGAACAGGATAATAAAAATCAAAATCAAAATAATGAAGGTTTTCCACAATTTGCTGCTCTTGTTGATAACAACAATGATGATAATAATGATAATAATAATAATAATGGTCATTATTCTGAATCATATCAATCAATATCAACACCATCAACATCACATTCACAAACGTTATCACATCAAGAATATTCAAATTTAATTAATTATGGTAATATTAATGGTAATACCGATCAACAACAACAACAACAACAGCAGGATCAACATCAAGGTTTTATTGTATCAAGTTATTATGGTGGAGTTGATGGTCGTAGTGCCGATTTAAATGAATACGTTGAACCAACAAATCAACAGTTAATAAATCAAGAAACAATTACACATGCAAATCAAGAATTATTAGAGCAACAACAACAATATTATACCCCATCATCGGCCCATGAAGAACATGATAAATTATTGAAACAACAATTTGACGGTGAAGGTTTTAACATTTACGTACCGGATGGTTTTTCAACTGAAAATGTATAATAAAATTGTTTTTCTCTATTATATAAAAAAAATAAAAAATAAATTGAAATTTATGAAAAAATTTATATATTTCAGAAAGTTTCATCATCATTAACATTCGGTAGACGTTCAGATAATTTTAATGATAATTTAGAAACAGATAATTTAAGAAATACTCTAACAACTGCATCATCTGTTACACCAACAACAACAACAACAACAACCCAATCAACCGATCAACGAAAACGTAAACAATCAATTGCGGCATTAAGACAAAAATTAGAAAATGGTTCATCAGGATCGTCCATAAAACATCGTCGTAGTTCGGAAAGCGTATCGTCGGATGATAGTAGTTCTGAAGAACATAAACAATATTTAAATCATCATAATGAATATCATCATCTTCATAATCCTCATAATCATAAGAAGAATATTAATAAAAATAAAAGTATAAGCTCCGAATCTGATTCATCAGATTCATTATCATTGTCATCATCGGAAGAACAATTAAACGGTAATGGTCAAATAGATTTAACACCGGAAAATATTACTCCAATAGTAAATTCACAAAATTTAAATAAATTATTTAATAATGATGAAAAAGAAAATAATGCCAAAGAAGATTTATCACAAACGTAATAAATTTATACTGATATGAGCGAGTAATACAAAATGCGAGTAATACAAAATGAATACGAATAAAAAGGGGGGTTTAATTTGGTTAAATTTTAGTTAATTAACATATTTATTGCTATTATATATATATATTTATAGATTAATTAGTTTTAAGTATAAATAAAATAATAAAATAATTAAACTATTTGCATTTTTTTTTATTACACTGTCTTTTCTTATAAATTCACCATAAGAATTTTTAATTAATTCAAGTTTGTCTAATCATTAATTAAATACGATCTTTTATCAGCGATTTACATGAATAAATTACAATGTTTTAAATCACAGTAAAAATTAATAATGGTTTTCCATCATCTAAATATAAAAATGTAATAAAATTTGTTTCTCATAATTTTTTAGGTTCGTCGCTTAAGTCTTTTGCAAAAATACAAGTAATTATTTGGAAAATATTCGTTTTTTTACATTTCTTTTTGTGATGTGAATTTTAAAAACTTCACTTTGTTAATCATATTAATTCTTTTATCTTCTATAGTAGATCTGTAGTATATATATTAAGAATTTATTCTCAATTACATTCGCCCCATTGATTTTTAATTGTCATTCATTTAGGATTTTATAATTTACAATCTTTCAATCTTGATATATAATTTATAGACCCCAATGACTTGCCCTATACAATTAAATTGAACCTTTGTTATTAGATAATCATAATTGCTATTAAAAAAATATATTATAATTGTAGAATCTCTGCAATCGATGGTCGAATTCACATATATAAAAAAAAGAATTCATTTTATTTTTAATAATATTTTTTTTTTTTCGATTTTTATTTTTTTTTTTAATTTTATTTAACAATTAGTTTAACATTAACAACATGTTTATTTTTAATTTTTTGTTTTTGTATTCGTCATTTCAATGTTCAAAAATGATTAATTTTTTATATATTTTTTTAATTTGTATTTAAAATGAGCAAATTATAGTGCAATTTCAGATGTTTTTATTTTTTGGTAATATAAATGTTTTTTTAATTGATTTGATTTTTTTTCGGTTTTCGGTTTTGATAAATTATAGTACAAATACATTTCGATTATTAGGTTATCTATGTAATGTAAATTAAAAATAAAAAAAAAATCGATATATTATTTTGTTTATGTTGGGATATAATAATAATAATAATAAATTATCAATATTTTTTTTTTGTTAATTTTGTTTTGGTTTATCTAAAAAATAGAAATAAAAAAAAATATGATTAGAAAAAATTACGTGAATAAATTTTTTGTTTGTTTGTTTTTTTGGTTTGGTTTTTTTTTTTTTGTTTTTTTTTTTATGAATATTTTGCAAATATTGTATATATAAACTTTATTTTATAACGATGATATTTATTATAGATTTTTTTTCTCCCATTTTATATGCGTATAATTTTTCTATAAAATCTATATATTAAATAAAATAATATATATACATATATATATAAACCACGATTAATGAATTTGAAGGGATTATAATAAATTATATAATTTAAAAACAATATAATTAAAATATCAGTGATAGAAATAAATAATTTATATATATATATATATATGTTTTCTTGAATATTTACCCCTTTGCCATAAAATTTTTGGCTTTAATATACTTTATTAATTGTAATTTTTCTAATTCAAAACGATAAATTAAACAAAAGAAAGATAACAAAAAAAAAAAACAAAAATTACGAAAATTTTGCAATTATTTGATATTTAACAAAAAATAATAAAAAAAATGAAATATTTAAATAATGTATTTGTTTTGTGCTTTATTTTTGTTTAATTTAATTTTAGTTGATTTTTTATTTTTATATTTGCATTTATTTATATATATTATTTTTTTTATTATGTATATATAAAAAAAATTATGATAATAAATATTTATTTATATATAGATAAAAATGCGCTCTCTCATATTAAAAAAAATGTATTTTTATATTTTTTATTTTTTGTTTTGTTTTGCAATTTTTATATTTTAAATAAATTTAAAATTTTTATTTACATATTTTATCATTTGTAATGTTTTTTTTTTTTTAAATTATTAATTATATTTGGAAATAGAGTTTGTTTTAATATAATTATGTTATAGCTTAAATGTGGCAGAGGATATTAAAAAAAAAAAACAAAAAAAAAACATTATTCCTTTATTTATTTAAAAGGATTATTCTATATACATATAAAAATGCAATTTGTTTTTGGTTTTATTTTTTAGTTATTTTTTATAACATATAATAAATATTTTATATATATATACAAATGTATATTTTATTTTAAATATCTATTTATTTTTTGTTTTTATAATATATAAAATTTTAATTTCTTTATATAATGTTTTTTTTTTGTTATTTTTTCATTTTGTTGTTTTTAATAATAATTATTATATATATTTAATTGTATATAATAATATCACCGTTTTGTTTTTATTTAATCGTTATTTTAAATAAATTAATAATTTTTGGTTTGTTAATTTGTAAATTAAATGTTTAATTTTAATTATTATTATTATTATATCTATTTCATATATTTATAATTATATTTTAAAAATCCATTCAAACACACGACGATATACAAAACAAATCACATTTATAATTATAATTATGATATATTAGTTTTTATTTTTAATATAAGTTTATCTAAAAAATTTTATAGTAAAAAATGAAAATATTATCTACACATATTATTTTATATATATATATATATATAGATTTACATTCATAACATTTAACATTCTCACAATTTATTTTTAATTTTAATTAAAAATTAATTTGTTTGCATTAGAATGTGGAATATTTTTTTAATTTTTTTTAATATGAATATTTATTATTTTTATTAATATATTTTACATATTTTCTATACAAATAAATTAATTTACTTATTTTTTGACTATACAAAAAAATTTCAAATAATTTTATTTGTTGATATTTTATTAGTTTTTTTTTTTTTTTGTTCAATAACATTTTCGGTTATTTAAAATTTCACTATAGAAATTTTAGCGAAAAGCTCGAAAATCGACGAATATTTTTTTTGTTTGAAATTTCTTAAATATTTATTCAACATTTTTGTTTTTTTTTTATTTAATTTTAATGATTTAGCGTTTTTATTTTAGTAATTTTGTTGTGATATATATTCTGTTTACTGTTTCGCATTGAGATATAATATGAAATAAAATATATTTAAATTATTAAGTATAATTAATGATTTTTAGAAAATTAGTGTATAAAATTTAATTTGGTTTTTTGATGATATTTACGGAAATGAATAATATTTTCTTTAAATTTGAAAAATTGTCAAAGATTAATTTAACAAATTTAATCGTTTGCGTATTTCACAATGGATTATAAAAGATTGCGAGTATTAGTAAAAAACAAAGAAGAAAAGAAGTCAATAAGCATATTTTTCTTAAAAAAAAAAAAAAGTAACCAAAAATTAATTCCATATTTTTATGCGCATATTATTTAGACTTAGAATTTATATGTTAATAAATAAACAGAACTTTGATTTTAATTAACCGCACGTCATTTAGAATATTTTGTATTTTTCTTTTATTATTAATCTTATTTTATTTTTATTAGTATTATTATTAATTTAACAGGATTAATAATATTAATCGTTTATATATATAATATAAGTATAAAAAAGAAAACGAACATGCTAAAAATTTTTAAAATTAATTTAATAAAAAATAAACAATATTTAGTTTGGTTTACCTAAAACAAAAACGTTATTAATTTTTATATTAATTTTTTTTTTATTTTTAATACTTACAATAAAAAAACCGCGTTTGTTTTTTTTTTTTGATTTATTATATAAAAAGATGTAATGAATAATTTATTTTGTATAGTTTGTTTATTCTATCGATTTATTTTTATTTAATATAATTTTAATTATTTTTTATTGATTGATGATTTAATTATTTATTTATAATGCACTTTTTTTTTTTAGAAACTTCATTGTTATTGTTTTTATTTATTTATTGGATTGTAAGATTATTTGTATTTTTTCATTGTATTTAATATATGCTTATCAATTTTTTGTTTTTTCAATAAATCTATTTAATTTTTGTTAATTTGTTAATTGCACAGCACTTTTGTAAATGTTCATTTTTATTATTATTTATTCTTTTTGGTTGTTTAAATTACATTTAATTTTTATATAACTAAATATTATTTTCTATTTATAAATATATTTTATTGTTTTACAATTCTTTTATATTTATATTTTAGATTTTTTAGAATGATTATTTTGATAATATTTTTTAATTCATTTATTTTTATAGGCTTTGTTTGTGTGTTTTTTTTGTTGTTGTTGTTGTTGTTATTTATGTTTATGTTGTCTTCTATTTTTTGGTAATTATTGAGTGTAGCAAGCCTTACGGGTGGCTCCCACATGCTATACCACACCATTACAAAAATATATAATTTCAAAAGTTGAAAAGTGGAATATTAATAGAAAAAAGGTTAAATAAAAACCAAACCTTTTTCTAATAAAGGGTTTTTAATTATTTTTAATTTAATTTATTGTGGTTTCTATTATTTTATTACAAATCATAAAAGTGTAATAATAAAAAAAATAAATAATAATAATAAATAATGAAAATTTTCTGATAAATAAGTTTTTTTTTGTTATTAATTGTTTATAGTTTTATTTGGTATGTATTTGGTATGTAATTTTTTGCATTATCGGTGGGTAAAAAAGGGATTAGAAATTAATTGTTTCTTACAGAAAAATGTATATTATTCGTTGTAGTGTTTTTATTGAGATTACGATATGATAATTAAGAAAATAATATCTAATAAAATCATTAAAATTATAAATTAAAATAAATAAAAACAAATCCGGATATTTTTCACAACAAATATTTGAATTTACCATATAAAATTTTAATAGAAAAAAAAAACATTTAAAGATTGGCAGTGATAAAGAGGTTATTATTTGTTTTTTTTTTTGTTTTTTATTTATTTTTTTTTTTAATATCAAAAAAATTATTTCAGTTCGTTATAATTGCGTTAATGAATTTTTATGAATTATAAATTAATAAAATAAACAAATAAATATACATACCATGTTTATAAAAGCTTAAAAAATAATAAAATAAAAACTAAAATGAAAACGTAAACATTTTTTTTTATTATTTAATAATCAAATATATAATAAATCAACATAAAATACATATATAACAAAAAAAGAATAAAATAAAATAAAATACAAGCAATAAAATAATCTACCTTTTTAAATTTAAAAATGATATATTTTTGTAATAAAAACCAAAATCCCAAAAAAAAAAAAAAAAAAAATTAATATAAAACTAAAATAATATAAAATATAAAATAGCTATAAAATTTGAAATATAAAATAACCCATAATTTGTTTATTTATAAAATTTATAGAAATAACAAAAAATAATAAAATAATATTAAACAAAAAACTGAAAATGTATAATAAACAATTTAATTTAATTTTTTATTATTATTATTAATATATATATATACTAATTATATATATTTAAAATTTATTAATATTTAATTTATAATTTTCTTTTTTTTTTTATTTTTTTGTTGGGTGTTTTCTTTTTTTTTTTATTTATTTTAAATCAATAATGAAAAAAAAATTAATTAATTAAAAATCTATTTTATATTTGTTTGTTTGTTGTGTTTAATTTTTGTTTTTATAACGGAATGGTGTGGGAAGCAATAGTACATATGAAAGACGTTTTAAAATAAATCATTGTGTTAAGAAAATGGCATTAATAATAAATTTAATTTAAATTTTTAATTTTTACCAGGTTATTTCTTAATTTTTTTGTTAATTTGGAAAATTATAAATAAAACATATTTTTTTTTTTTTGGTTTCTATGAAAATGGTATTTTACATATTGGGGGGGTGTGAAAAAAATTAATTAAATTTATTAAAGAATGCCATTTTTGATTTATTTTTCATATAATATAATGCAATTTTTCTTATTTAATTTTGTTTTTCATTAACCAAAAAAGAATTTTAAAAGCAAAAATAAATAAAATAAAAGAAAGAAAATGAAGAAAAAAATATATAATAAAAATTATAATTAAATAAAAGAGAAAAACATTGAATTAATTATTTTGAATTTTGTCATTAAAGTTAAAAATTAAATAAAATTATATTTTAATAACACAGTTAAAAATAAAACATTAGAAAAACGAAAAATTAATTTATTTTCTTGTTGGAAAAATACGAAACATTTTTTTCAAAATTGTATCAAATATTGTTTGATGGAAAAATTGCATTATATTATAAAAAATAACGTTCACCGTCGTTCATATGTACGAATAGGGGCCATCAGTTAAGGCGCTACACAGCAACAGTCAGGAATTATCATCTTTATTAGAACCACCGCCGCCAACACCAGCACTTTGTGTATTGTTCGTTGCACGACGCACGGATGGTGGTTTGTATTCCAAACCCGGATCGAATTGCATTAATACAAAGACCTTTTTTCCAACAAAAAAAATTAATATAATATGAGGAAAATTAATATATTATATTGTTTCTAGTGAAATAATTAAATAAATTGTTATATACCTGATCGGTTGGCAGTAATGAAAAATCATCGGGTGGATTTGTTATAACATATCGTTTACTACTTGCATCACAGCTAGAACTTGTATCACGAAATCGATATAAACCAATGCATAACATACCATATGATTTTAAGGCAGCAACAAATAGATCACCATATTTTCCAGCCTCACCGAATTGAGCCAATGGTCCATCATACAGTGAAATTTGACCAACGCGACAACTGCAAAGAAAGATACACGATTATTTTTTGGGATAAAAATTAATATATTTATCAATTCTTCTATATTTTAGAGTGATATTTTTTTAATAGAGTATAATGGCATGAATAAGCTATATTTTATATTAGTATATATACTATAGCAAATACATACCGATCTCGATTTCCTAAACTATCAGCTGTACTATAACCACCACGCAAACCAGCACCCTCGGCCAATATCAATTCTAATTCAGGTGTTGCTCCACCAGTTATCAACGATCGAATTAATGTTAAGGCATTTTGATTGAAATAAGTCTAAAATAGCAAGAGGATAAATCAATTAAATAAATAATTTAATTCCTCATGTTACATAATAAATCTATAATTACCGTTGACATCAATGAATCTAATACACTAACAGCAAATGCTGTACCACATGCAAATGGTTGCGTTAAATATAATTCTGTGTCTGGATCATCATCATCATCTTGATCTAAAAATTGTACATTACTATCATTTACCAATTCTATAAAATATTAAATGATCCACGAGAAAAGAAAAGAAAATAAATGATGGAAAAATTAAATCATCAATTTTATTATTATTATATAATTTAATAATTTATTAAATTAAATGCAAACCAGTTATCATTGGAACATTAGCACCATACACAGAACCACGTCGTTGTAAAACAATTGGACTGGCCGCTGAATTTAAATTATCAAATTCTGGACCACGTTGACTTAATACACCGATTGTATCGTCAAATGTCATTGCTTTTATATTTAATGAGGCTAATATGGCTTCTTTATCGGCTAACGTTGGATCATCATTACTAGGAACTTTTGCCGACAGTATACAACACATATCACATAGATTTACATTGACCGCTCTTAAATCCGCACGGCTCAATGGTGATCCATTTAATACGGATATTTTCGGTAAATTTTGTAACATTTTCCATTCACGTCGTATATAATCAACGGACCCCACAATAACCACATGTTTCAGTTCGTGATAATGAAAATTGCTGGCTCGCAATGGCATTACCAAATTTCTTAAACCAATTAACGGTGAATCAGGATCAGCAAATAAGCATACAACAACATGTCCATTTAAAACAGTCATTGCCGCTTGATTACGATCCTAAAATTGATTATAAAACAAATATATATTTAAATAATAAATGTTAACTTACAATTATAAATAAAAATAAAAAAAAAATAATCCAATTACCAATATACAGTCTTCTAAATTTCTAGCCGGACTCCAATGAAACATTCCCGTTGAATCATATTTCATTTCAGTTTTTTCAAAATCAAAATCTTTTGATTGATCATCAGCAATACCGGCTGGCATTGATACACCATTACCGGTTTGTGTGCCCGGACCAGTACCACGACTTGTTGGCCTATATATCATAAACACATTTTTATACAAATATATATTTTTACATTCATATCGAAATTGAACGTAATTGTTTTTATAAAACAAATACATATATATATATAAAAAAATAAATCGTTAAAATTATTAAAAAAAAATTCAAAAATAAATAAATATCTAAATTAAAAATATAGTATATATAAAAATATTAAAAATAAATATTATCTATATTATATAGGAGGATTGATTTTACAAAATAATTCTATATATTTAAACAAATTTATTTACATATTTTTAATCTATAAACATTTTAAATAAATAAAAAAGAAGTTCTATGTTTTGTAAATGTATATGCGTGTGTTTGTGTTAAACTTTTTAATAAATAAAAATTTGACCACAAATTCAAAACAAAAAATATTGTTGATTATTAAAAATTAACATTTTATAGCATTTTACTTTTAAGAAATATTCTATTCTTAAATTTTTAAGAAAATTGAAAATATTTATATAAATGAGAATAAAATAATTGGGTTTTATTTAAATTTTAGAAAAAAATGTTGATTATAAAACTCTTATAGCAAATAAAATGAATATATACTTAATTAAATAGATAAATGTTTTCATCAACAATACTGGATATTTGTGGTAAAAATATTTTATTACAAATTATTAATGTTTATAAAATTAAAAATGTATATTAATTTTATTTAAAAATTTAAATTGTATAAATGTAATCAATGATCAATATTAGTTTTAGTGATATAGCTGGAATGTCAATCATATAAATAACTTCAAATGATTGTGTTTAAAAATGTTTATATGAAAGTGCTCGGTTTTTGTTTTCTTTGGTCTTGATTTAAAATACTTATACACCATAATATATATTCTTAATTTTAACCTCTCTGTGACTCAAATAATATTGAACGATTTTCAAATTAAGTATTGTTATACTATTATTAAAAGCACATAGATCAAAAAAAAATTTATATAATGTCAGATTTCAATTTACAATTAACATTTTGTATATCTTTATTATGAAAATTGATTGAAATTGATTGACTATAAATTAAAATATGCAAATGTTCAAAAATTTTTAAAGCTTGAATTTGACGATTTATGAAAATTATCCCGACATGATATTATTATAATTAGAAGTTTTCTAATTTTCTTTGAAAATAATTTGAATATTCAAATTGGAATAAAGATAATGTTTATAACAATCAAATTTATTATATATACATAATAAAACATATTAACATATTTCTTTCCAAAACCGCATCATTTGTGAATTAAATAAAAATCAAGTAAAATTATCTATATATATATAAGAGACACTTTCTTATAGTGCAAAAAAAACTATTATATTAAAACAAAAATCTGTATTATACTTGACAAAAAAAAATACAAACTACTATAATAATAAAAAGGATCTGTGCTTTCAATTTTCTAACCAGATAAGAATATCTAATCTCTCTGTCATTTTAATATTTCGATAAAATTCAAATTATAATAAAATTTGATAAAAGTTTTGCATTTTCTTAATAATTATTAAATAGAAATAGCAAGATTTAAAGAGTAAAATTTACTATATAATTTGAATTAAATTCTAAATTAATTTTAAGAAAATCTTAACTAATAAATTCTTAAATATTTATGGAAGCAGTAAATAAAAATTAAATTCAAACAAAAAATTAATAATATAGAAATAAAGCTAAAATAACATATATATATATATATATAATAATTAATAAAACAAAAAGTGTACATAAGCTATGCAAATTATTAATTTTTTTTTGTATTTTTTCTACATACAATAAAGTAATCAAAAAAAAAAAAAATAAAGATAAATATGAAAATAATAGATTAAAGTAAAAGAAAATAAAGTGAAATATAGAGAATTTTTACAGAATCAAAAACGATCAATTTCTCGTTTGAACATAAGGAGAACTAATTTATTTATACAGGATAAAGATTTTTATAGATATACAACAATAATATATTTAAAGCAATATTTAATCAACAAAATTACAAAAAAAAAAAGAACATTTATTTATTTAAAGAAATATATATATTGAAAAATAAATAAATGATGAATCAAAAAAAAAAAAATATATTAAAAAATTAATATATTTATATTTAAAAAAATTAATTAATTTAAGATACAAAAAAAACGAATAAGGCGCATACATGAGTTTTTTCACTTCGTAAGCGAGTTGATAGCCCGCATACGGATTTGCATCGGGATCCGTAGGCCTGAAAAATGAAAATTAGCCAAATTTTTTTCTTTGTTTTATTTATTTGTATTTTGTTTTTTTTTTTTTTTAAATTATTTTATTTTATTTTTATTTTTTAATTAATTAAATCAAATGTTTATGTAAAAAATATAAAAGTGAAAAATAAAGAAAGAAAATGTTTTTTGTTGTGAAAAACAACAAAATAAAATTATGTTTTTCTATGTTTATCTTTTTAAAAGACATGTTATGTGAGTATGAATATTTTGTTTTTTTTTGTGTAAAATATTATCAATTGATTTTGATTTTTACTTGTTTTGATTTGATAATATCTTTTTTTTTAATCAATTGATTTTATTTTAATATAATTGTGTTTATCAAAAAACGTATTACGTTTATTTTGTTTTTATTCTGTCTGTGTTTTGAAAAATAATACACCAATAAAAGACAAAATTGAATGAGTTATATATCGATATTTTGTAATATATAAAGAAAGAATACTTATATAAAAAAAAACTAAACAAAATTAATATATAATATTTATATTATATATATTAATAAATATAAGCAGCAAACAATTAATTGAATAAAAATCAAATTATATAAACCACAAAAATTAAAATAAACAAAACAAATAAATACATATTGCATTATTTGATTTAAATTTCATTAAATCTCATAAAAGACAATAATAATAAAAGTATAATAATAATTAATAAAATTTTTCAAATCAATCAATAAAAAGAATCATATTAAAATAATCGGGTTATATTCGATTTTAATTATTTTAAAAATATTATAAGATTTTGATTTGAATCGTTGTTCAATTCATATAAGTATTTAAAAATAAATGAAAGAATTTTAAGTGTGATTGAACCACAAGAATAACTATAAATAAAATGAATATTTTACCATGAAAAATCAAATTAAAAATGTTAAGAAAATTTATAAATAATTTTAATAATGAATAACAAATACATCATTCATAAGGAAATTTCAAATAATCTTATGGTGAAATTCCAGTAAAAATATTCACTGTAAAAGTGCAATCAATTTAAGGAAAGAAATTGATTAAAACTCATCAAAACATTTTATTTTTAAATAGTTTTTCTCAATCACAATCATTCAATCCATCATCACACAAATACAAAATAATATAACAATTATAAAACGAAACGAAACGAAAAAAAAAAAAATACAAATTAAATCACAATCCAAAAACAATAAAACCAAAAAAAAAAACAAATCGTAAGCAAAAAAAAAAAAAGAATTATGTTGAATTTGAATTTAGTTTTGCAAAAAAAAAAAAAACTTTAATTTTGTTTTTATTATAAAAAATTCGCAATTGTATATTTAATTTAAATTAATATTTATTTTAATTTAATTAAATATAAAGGCCATTATAATTGTTGTTTGATTTTTTATTAAATTTACATTATATAAATAATATATTGTTTTGTTATAAATTTTCTGTTTTAAATTTTTATGAATATATGAATTATTATTTTTTAAGATACATTAAAAATCATTATAATATATATTTAAAAATATAATAATTATTCGTTCATTTGTTGTTTGTCAGTTATATGATATACTGTTATTTTTTTTAAATTTATTTGTCCGTAAAATAAATTGAGTATATTTTTATTTTTTTTATATATTAATCCTATATTTTTTAATTTTTTTAATTTTTTTTTTTTTTTATTAATTATATTCTTTGGAAAAATGAAAAAAAAAAAATTAAAGTAAAAAAAAAGGTAAAATTACCTATTATATGTTGATGGTGAAACTACATTTTCGGGAGGTTGTCTATTTACATTTGGCTTTACTTTGTTAACTTGTTTTATGGAATTCATTTGTTGTGATGATTGTTGTGAATTTAAATGGTGTTGCGAATTCATTTGTAATGTTGACCCGGTTAAACCATTTGTTCGTCTGGCTCGATTTATTACTATATTAGAACAACAATGAAATATTTTATAATTTTTGATTAATAAAAAGTTTAAACACTTTGCTATAATTGTTATGTTGCGGATTATGTGATTTATATATATATAAAAATATATCAAATATGTTTTTCAATTTTTGTTTTTGTTTTTTAGAGATCATGCATTTATATTATTTCTTTCGAATAATATATATTTCATATATTTCTATATAAAGAAATGTTTATTTTATTTATTTTTTTTACATAAATTATTTGTAAAAAAAAAAATTAGAAGTGTTTTTAAAAAAAAGTTTATAGTGAAAGATAAATTAAAATAATATATTTATATATATATAAATAAAAAAAATAAAAAAGCTTATAGGCTTATTTTAGACATGAATTTAAAAATCTATATAGCATTATGATTATTATTATTATTTTGGTGTTTTTTTTTATTGATTAATTGTTAATGATATTTTATTGCAAGTATTTACTTCCAATTTTCTGTTTTTTTATTTGACTTTTTATTATTTTTTTTTTATATTTTGGGTGCGATGTTTTGTTAAGAAAGTACTTACGATTAATATCCTCTCGATCTCTTGTGATCTCGCCTGAAATATTATTTAAGAGAAAAAAAAAACGGTACATATCATTTTTTATGTTCATAAATATCTTTTCCATATAAATGCATGTTGTTTGTATGTGTATATGAATGTAGTTTAATTTTTTTTTTTTGATTAATTCTTTTTGAATATTATATTTTAATGAAAAACCAAAAAAAAAAAAAACGAGTTATTATATATAAATTAAACTACCAACAACAAATTCAAGTAATATAAAGAATAAAATAAAAACAATTAAATTATTATATTTATATATCATATATGTACAATAAAGAATATGTATATATATATGTGAAGAAATAAATTAACAAACACATAAATTTTATCCATAATTTTTATATTAATTTCGATTTAGAAACGATTAAAAATACTCTATTCAACAACATCATATATCTTGTTTTTGTTTTGTTTGTATTTTTATTTTTATTCGAATTTTTATGTTTTCAAAACAAAAACCCAATTATTTTATTAATCTTCTAATCAACACTAATTAAAATTATTTAAATTTAAATTATATAAAAACAAATAAAAATGTATTTAATGTGCATGGTAAAAAAAAAACAACAAAAACAAAAATAAAATAAGTATGTGTATTATTTTCAAGATATTTATGAGACCAAATGATAAAATACATATTTATTTATATTTCTTTTTTGAATATATGGATATATAAATGAATATATATTCATTCATTCATATATATTATTATAATTTACTTTGACAAGATTATTTATTTAGATATGATATAAATATACATATACGATTTGGTTATATTATATATGATGCATATTAACAATAAACAATTATATAAATATAAAAACATTTAAATACAACATATAAAATACGGTATAGTTTTATTTTTTTTTGATAAATCAAATTTTATTTACACAAATATTATTATATACTGTTAAAAATAATAATTTTATTTATATACGAAAATGTTATATAATTATACAGTAGATATATGGTTATAGAGAAAGTGGGTGTGAAATTTTAGAAAGGAACACATTTTTATCGGCAGGACATAAAACAGAGATTTCATGCAAATCAAAATGAATACCAAAAAAAAAAAAAACAATAAATAATTAATTCGTATATTATTATGTTATTTTGAAATTGGAAAATTATCCGTTCAATTAATTTCAATTGAACACAAAAAAGATTTTAAAGAATGAAGAGAATATTTATTAGTTTAATTAATAAATATTTAAATTTTTTATATAATTGGTATAATGAAGAAAAGTGGTCCACGATTTTTGCATATCAACGTAATAATCAAAAAAATAAAATAACTAACAATAAGCGAAATATATATGTACAAAATGAGACAATGAAAAAGTGCGTAAATGACAATAATAATAATTTTTTGTTTTTTTTTTTTAAATCAAAGATGATCTGAAGATTCATTTATCGTATATTGATTTTCAGCTTCTTCAATGTTTTAATATCAGTAGAAATAGAAATACAATGTAGAATTCGATTCTTTGAATGTTTGTGAAGATTATGGGAAGCTTTTAGTAATTCTAAATTGGTTTCAGATTCGCATGCCACTCTTGGTTAAATCATCAAAAATTCAATTTTTAATTTAAAATTTCATTTAATCTATTTGAAATGTTTCGGAATATAGAATTTTTAATTAAATATTTATATAAAATTGCGTATTCGCTGGTATTAAAAAATGTAATTTTACATAAAATTTTGAGGTTCGTTGCTTAAGTCTTTTGAGATTTCAAAGGAATAATTCATAGAAAAAGAAAACCAATATTTTTTTCTTTAAATGTTTGATTGATTAAAAAAAATGTAATTAATCAATCAAAGAGGAAGCGAGTCCATTAAATATAAATTTTAAATAGTCATATTGACCGTGTATTGAAATTTTACAACGGAAGTCAATCCCAAAATTCCGATAAAAATAAGAATAAAAAATATATATGGAAAAAAGGACAAAAATAGGAGATAAGAAATTGGGTTATCTTCTAGTTCAGCAGATCCTCTGAGACACGATTGAAATCATAATCTCTTTTAAGAGATCTAATACCGGTTTGTATATACAATATGTATTATACTATAACAATTCTTTAAACTAATAAATCAAATCAATCATTATTTTTCCCTTATTAATATTTAACTAACAAAATAATTTTCAGAATTAAAGTAGTTTGATAAATGAATATAAAAGAGAGAGAGAGAGAGAAGAAGTAATTAATTCAGATCATTTTTAAGTTATATGTATAATTGCTCAAAAAAAAACAAAATAAAAATAATAAAACAAAATTAAGAAATATGGAAATTATGGTTCCATGATTTATAAAAATGAATATCGCATGAAGTTGTTTGATTTTTGATGTATATATAATAATAATTTCGAAAATAACAAAAGAAAAATTAACAATAAAATAATAAATAAATTGGACATTTGAAAATTGATAAATATACATATATATATAATTATGTGATGCATATAATTATATTCATTATTTTATTAATGTTTACCCGCAGTCATTCCGCGTACGTGCACCCTTTTTGGTAATTCAGGAGGTGTAAACGTGGGTGCCGGATGATGATCATCTGAAAAATGTTTAGATAATTGGTATCTCACAACAAAGTTTTCAAAAACAATGAAAAAAAAACCGAGCACAATTAAATTAAAAATGAAAAAATAAATAATTGGCTTTTAATATATATATATAAAAGGATATTCATAATAAAAAAATTATAAATAATGCAATTAAATTGTTTTTAAAGGAGGGCGGCGTGCGTCTCTATATAATTAAATATATATAATAAGGTAATTGTAAAAAAAAAAAAAACAAATGATAAAAACATATAAAGATTATGTTTTTTTAATGGTGTATAAAAAAATAACTACTAAATATATATATATTTGAAAATTTTTATTTTTTTATCAAACTGTAGCAGAATAAGAATAATTTAAAGGAATTTATTTATTTTAATAATTATATTTTTGTGACCTTAAAAAAAATATTATTATGTTTTAAAAGCGATTGGTATAAAAGAAAATTATATGCAGCTATATCGTGAAGAAAAAGAAGATATTGGATGTGATTGTTTTTTTTTATGATAAATATATATACAGAAAAAAGTGATTATACTTAATTATTAAGGAAAATGCATTTAAAATCAAATTTCTATCTACTAATACTATATCATGCAAATAGGATTCTGCATCGCATTTACTTTTCTATCTAAAAATACTATTTACCGAGCTATAATAAAAATATCTACAATAATATTGTTTAAAATTAATTTTTTTCTAATAAACTATAATCAAATATGCATAAATTAGAAAAGTATATTTATAATTAATTACATATAGGATAGAATTTATTTTACACTAAAATTGCACAAAATTATTTTGTTTTTCTTTTTTAATAATTTTAGTAATCTTTTGTAAAGTAATAAAGATATTAAAAAGTATAGTGTTTGTAAATGTAAAGTTTAAAAATGTTTCTGTGTATGTATAAATAGGATAAGCGTTTAATGAATGTAATACATAAAGATGTATATATATAATAGCTTTTTATATTTTGTTTAGGCTTTGGCAACAAACATATTGTATTTGTATTATGAATTCGTTTGATAATGTTTTACAATTTTATTCTGTTTATATTTTTGTTTTGGTTTTATTTCAAATTCGATTATCTTTTTGAAATATGTTTTAATGCATTCGTGTAATTCGTGTAATAAAAAAAAAATAAATATGGATATATTGTTAAAAAAAAATTTCTTTAAGAGTTCATAATAGAATTAGTTATATTATGAGTATATTTTAATCGATATGTATTTGTGTGTGTATATATGATGAAGTGTATTGTATTTTTTTAATTACTATATAATGTCTCATATCGTAAATATAAAAGTCATTCAAAATACATAAATATATATGTATAATAATTTACTAAATTATTAAAAATGTAGATTATTTTTATAACATCATATATTATAATAATATAGTTTAATATTTCAGATTTTTTTATTTATTTTTTACAACAAATAGAGTATATTTTTTTTTTAATATTTAAGGGCGGGGTAAACATTTTCAGTTAAAACCGTTTTTTTTTTTTCAAATTAAATTTCATTTAAACTTTATTGATAAAAGTTAAGATAAGTTAAACAAAATATGTATATATGTGAGAGTAATAACAACAAAAAAAAAAATTAAACTAAACATTATGAGAATTTAATCATCATACCAAACTTACTTGGAAACATGTAGGCATCACCTATATATATATATTATGTACAATATATATATATTATTATATATATATATACATATATTAATCCATATAGTTTTTTGTCATTTTTATAAAACAAAAATTGTATACAAAACAATTTTTTTTAATTTTTATATTTAATATGTACAAAATAGAAGTGAAAGGAATGTGATTAAATGAAAGAAAAAAATGAAAAATAAAACTTATTAGAATAAAAATATATTAATATATTGTTAAAAAAAAAGAACTAATTGTTTATTTTTGAATTAAATTAGTGATTATATAATTTTTCGAATGTTAATTATTTTTATTTGAATTAAATTTACTATATATGATATATGAAATGTTATTAAATAAATATATACTATATAAATTTCATGGATGTTAATCTGAATATTTTAGAATTAATTTTTTTATGTGTAAAATAATATATCAACAAATTTATTTTAATATTCCACTTAAGGCAATATGGAATATGCGACACGTTAAAAAAACACCCTCAGATGTTGACATATTCATTTCTAAGTTCAATATTCGGGTTTGTTTAAAAAATCTATTCATATATTAGCATGGTGACTCTCCGGTGTAATTGATAAAACGTCAACTTAATGAGTTAATAAACAACAAAATATATGCTGATAATTTTTTGTATCATTATTTTAATCATTTAACTATTTAATGATTTTAATAGAAATTACTTGAATTTAATGAAAATATTGGAAATTGGAAAACAAAACCCGATGCAATTATTAGGGAATGCTATTTTTTTGTTAATTTGAAATACAATAACATTCAAGTTTATTCAATAATTGAATAAATTTTAACTTTTATTTAAATTTATTTAAAAACTATATGATTATTTTTTTAGAGAATTAAAAATAAAACCCGTGCCAAATTCTCATTTATCGCATATTTTAAGTGGGTGAACATTAAAACAATTTATTATATCATTAATAATACAACATAAAATTCATATTTTTATATATAGGATAACTCTCACACACAAAACAGTTACTTATATACAACAATTACCGCGCATATTAAAAATGGGAATCATAATTTTGGTTTTTTTTTATTTACTTTTCTTTTTATGTGAAATTAAAAACAATTTAATCTATAGGTGTCAAAATAAATTAGATTTTGTAATGAAAGAATTACTGATAAAGATACGGCAAGGTTTTTTTTTTTAATTGAACAAGATAAAATTAAAAAAATAAATAGAATTTATCATATGTTAAATTTTAAGTCATATTATTGTCGCAAATGACACCCATAGTTAAATATTTAGAAATTTAATGATATGAATTAAAATTTTTTCTAAAAAAAAACTAAAAGAAATGTATGTAAATTTTAATTAATCCGAGTTGTTTTTTTTTTCTTATTAATTTTTATTATTATATATGTTTGTGTATAAAATAAAATTAATTAATATTTGATTTGTTTTTCATTTTATTTGATTTTGTTGCTTTTTAAAATTTAAAAAAAAAAAAAATTTAGGTGAAAATAAAATTGTAAATACTTTCAAAAACCAATATATATACGATATAAAATAAAAATATGTTTTCCAATTTTACAAAGAAAATAATAATTAAAATAAATATTTTTTACACTTAAATTTATACTTTACCAAAATTGACACATATTAAAAATGTTTACACAAATATATAAGACACATCAAATCAAATTACTATATATAAATATATGAATTAAAACATAAAATATATATTATATCTAAACAATAAATTTTGTTTTTAAAAATTTTTTACTAAATACCCGCGTTAAAAATTTATAATAATAATTTTACAATTAAAATAATAAAATGAATATATAATACAATACAAAAATTAAATCTATATAAATAAAAATAAAAAATATAACATCAATTTCTTTTCTTTTTTAAAAAAATAATCGTATAAATTTCGATAAAAGAATTTTTTAAAAAGCATTTATCAACTATTGTATAATATGAAAAAAATCAATAAATTTATTTTATACACATTTCATTTTTTTTTATGAAAAACGAATATAAGGACAATTTTATACAAAATTATACGATATTAGACAAACCAAATTATAAATAAACCAAACATTTTACAGACATTTATATAGAACATATTATATACAAAATCAAAAAACAATTATTAGTATTATTATAATTAGACACATATACAACAATCCAATTAATTACATAATTATAATAAATAAATAATATTATATTTTTTTTTTTAATACACACACATTATATTATATATTAATTATATTGTATATAAATATATAGAAATTAAAAAAAAAAATAGGTATATAGAGTAGAAGATAAAAAAGAGTATTCGTAGACCATTCGTTTTGTGTTTTAATTTTTTATTTTTTTTTATAATTAGAAGAAATACTTGTTTTATATTTTTGTATGATTTAAAATTTTTTAAATTATTATTTTAGTATACAAAAAAAAAAAACATTGCACTTATACACAACAATGATCGCGAGCACACAATGAATAAAATAAAATGAATAAAAATATATAAAAAAAAAAAACAGAATAAAAAAAATAGGTTAAATATATTCTGTTGATTTATTTGTTTTTCTTAAATTTTAATTTAATTTAGATATGAACTTTTAATTATTGTTATTTTTTTTTTAAATTCTTTCTATCAAACAAATATTTAACATATTTTTTTTAATAATGTTTATATTTGAAATAAATATATAGATATATTGTTAAAAACAAGACAAATTATAAATAATTAAAATGATATATTCATAATTTTTTTTTTAGTACACATAAGAATAAATAGAATATTTAGAATTAAAATGAAAAAATTAGTAGTAAGTATACATGAAATTAAAAACATTTAATTATAGATAGTTTGTTTTTTTTTTTCAATTGTTCAATAGTGAAAAAAAAATTATCTTTTTTTTTTTTTTAAATATAATGCTTTTATTATAAAATTTATAGTTATATTAATTTAGATGACTTAAAATGAATTTGAATTTATATATTCATAAAAAAAAAAAAAAAAGATTTGTAATATTTAATAAAAATAAAAAGATAATTTTTTTATTATATTAAATTTAGTTTCACTTTATTTGTATTAAGTTTTTTTTTTAATTTTATTTGATTTTCAAAAACATGTACATATATTAATATTTTATAAACATAAACAAAAACCAAACATTTAACGTATACGTACTTGCACGTCCTACCATTTGAACGGCTCGGACGCCTTTCCTGAATGTAGCCACTGTGTGATATAGTAAAAACAATACAAAAAAAAAAAGTAATAAAAATGGTATATGATCAAAATCGATGTGTGTTTTTGTTTATGACGATAACGTTTTTTTTTTTTTTTTTTTATTTTTGGAGAAGATATATTATTTATCTGGCTGCTGTGTGTGAGGTGTGATAGATGGTTAAAATATTAATATCGCGTTTGTAATGCGATATTATGACGAAATATTTATTAAAAAAAAAAAATAAATCAAAATAAATGATTTCTATATACTGTTAAATTTTTAAATGAAATTTTATTCAGTTATTTTGTTTTATTATTGTTTTATAGTGTATTTATAAGGGACTCGGTTCGTAAAACAAAAAATGCACATATATTGTTTTTCTCCCATTATTATTCCTAAAAGAGATAAAATATTTAAAGTGGTTGGTTTTTTTTTTAACGATTATATACTCCGTAAATAAGGTGAATTGTATATTGTATTTCAATTTTTTCCAAAACATTTCACATTTTAATATTTTGTTAAGGTTTTATATTGAAAAAATATATTCTTATATCTTTATTATCTGTTTTACCCTGGGACATTTTTATTAACGCTTTGAATTCATTTGTTTTTTAAAGAAAAAAAATGTCAATTTTTGTTATAAGTTTTGTTTTGTTGCAATAAAATATAAATTCATAAATAAAAGCTAAGTTTTTTTGGTAATGTAATATAGAATAATAAAGTGATTGAGAAATTTTTATTTGATTGATTATGTATTATTTAAAAAAAAAATTGTCATAGTATTATTTAAAAACCTATATATACAAAATAATTTTAAAAAAGCTTTGTTGTGTAATAATAATTATCTTTTGATTCATTGGTAAAAATAATTAATATTGAATTATTTAAAAAAAAACATTGAAGAAATAACTTTGATGCATTTAACAATTGTTTAATTATTCCGTTCCTTTTATTTTAATACTATGAGGATATGAATTTTTAAATATTTATAACAATAAATTATATTATAGAAATAATTATAGAAATAGAATAAATAGATTTAATTATTATTTGTATATAGCAACATGATGATTGATCAATAAATCAATTTTAAGAAGTTTCAAAGAGTTCTTATTAAAGCATAAATTCCATAATTGCTCTGCAGAAACTTCTATTAATGATTGCATCGTATCCTCATTAGAATAACACTATAATAATCTTCAAACAAATTATTTAACGTCATAAATCAATTAAATATTTTGAAATATAACAATACAGATATTTTCCTCACTTGTAAAAAATACTTAAATATTTTTAAAAAAAAACAATAAAATAAGTTAAAATTACCAAAAGTTATCAATTAAAAGGGAGGGATTTTATAATAGATATATATATATATATGCAAATTTTAAATTTAAAGTTATAAATTAAAAAATATAAAACATTTAAAGCATGTATTATTTTAATCCCTTTTTAAAAAATAAAACAAAAGGGGGGGTTGGGTTTGGGTGAAAAAAGTCTTATATACTTTATAAAAGGATATGTGATGTTGCACAATTTTATTTTTTAAGGATTTTTTATGTGCTTCTCTATAAAAGTGTATAAAAATATTTAATATATTTAATATAATAAAAAAAAAAAATAAACCAAGTTCTATATACATTTATAGAGAGGTATATAAAATATTTATCGTTTTCGGTTATAGAGTTTTTTTGTTTTACGACTTAAAGCTTTTATATATATAGGATCCTATTTATATATATAAATTTGTAATTAATAAAAACAAGATAATTAAAAAGTAAAATAAGTTTTGTTTTTTATGTATAAATAATTTTAAGATATAAATTAGAGTAGTATTAATTGTAGTATAGTAGAAGAAAAATAATTATAAAATAGAAATGGGTAGTATAAAAATTGTATATAGAGATATTGTGTTGTTTGTTGTTGTCATATAGAGTATATATATAAATAAATTATATTGTATATAGTGTATATTTGTGATTTTGTGTATATAATATTTAAATATAATAATTTATTATTAAAAAAATTCACCTTAAATTTCATTTTATATTTAAAAGTCATATTATTTTGTTTAGTGTATATATAGAGATAAAGTTATTCTTTTTTTTAGTGTTTTGTCAAAATATAATAATTTATTAATTTGTTTAGCAGCTGCTCAAAAAATTTTTTTTTATATAGAAACATAATAAAGCATATAAAACAAATAATTACTTTAATTAACTTGTATATATATATATATAAATAACTATATATAGATTTATTTGACGGGCTAAATTAATTGGAATCAGATTTTAATACAGCTTTGAGAGTTTGTATTTATTTTCTTTTTGTATATAGGAATAAATAATATATTGCTGTTAAATAATTAAATATAGCAATTATTGATTTTTTTTTTGAATGTGGATTTTTTTTTTTTTTACTTTAAATTATAACTTAACTTAATTTTAGGTTTTTATTTTTAGCAGTAAAAAACATTATTTTTAGCAACATAAAGCTTAATTATTAGATTATACATAACGCCGTTTTTCACAAAAAAAATAAAGAAAAAATTAATTGAAATAAATAATAAGAATTTATCATTATTTTTCATCATTTATATACAATTATAATTCTTGGTGGCGGCGGTGGGTGGTTGGTGTGATGATGGTAATAATATTTAAATATTTTTATATACAGTTTTTTTTTTTTGCATTTTAAAAAATATTTTGAAGTAATTGGGGTGCCGTTTTTTTTTTTACTTTATCAATAGTAGATCGATCACACATTGTTTTTTTTTTGTTTATAAAATGAATTTTATTCCGAATTATGTTAAAAATTGTATATAGAAATATATAATAGAGAAGGAAAAAAAATATATAATTCATAAATTACACCAAAATATAAATTTAATCGTATATATATTAAATTAAAATAAAGTAATTTCAATTCGTATTTATCCAATAATAATAATTAATTATTAAATTAGGTATTAAATTTATTATATTTTAGCAGTATAATAAATTTTTTTTTTGTTAACGAAAATTAATAAAAAACAAAAAAATTAAAACAAAAACAAAATGGTGAATTTAACGCTGTGAATATATAATATAAATGAGCGCAGAGCAGAGCATTATTTTATTTTTTTTTAAAGTTTATGTTCAACAATTTGAATTTTATAAATATTTTTTGATAATTAAATAATTATTATTATATTATATATATATTTTTGTTTCCATATATATGTATATGCAATACATATATATGAAAATTTGAATTAATTTTTTTTTTGAATATGTTTTATTTTATCGTACCATCGATGTATGTGTGACAAGCTGAATTCAGACCTTGTTTTACCATTCCAGTCTGCATCATAATCATGCCCACATCTGAAAGTCCCAAATGTATGTGTTTATATATTTTTAATAAAATCAAAAAACAAAATTAAACAGAAGAAAATAAGTGTTGTTAAATTAAAACTGTTGGGTTGGTTGGAGGATTTAACACCATAAAAATCATATAAAAAAAAACTTGGTATATAGGAAATTATTCTATTCAATTAAATGTTTTGGCGATTATACCTAGCAGTTGGTTTTGATTCACAAATAACAATAAAATGAATTTGATTTATTTATTATAACTATAACAAAATTAATATAGGTATTCAATTTATTTTTCTAAATAGCAAAAATTAAAATTGAACTACAAAAATTGTAATTTTTTTGATTTGACAAATTGTAATAGTATTCATTTTGCTGATTGGCATTATTTTTATAAATATTTCTTAAAATAACATTACTATATATAGTTTTAGATAGGTTGGTATTGATATATTACCACAGATAACAGACTGTATACACTGTATTTCATCATTCTCGAATTTTTTTCAGGACAAATATACAAAATATATTTACAAATATTTACAGATATTGATCCAAATAATATTATTGAATTTCTAAATTTAATGTTTAAGGATTTTAAATGTATTTTATAACATTTGAATAAATTTTACTGTATATATTTAACATTATAGGAATCATTGAAAATTGTATACTTATTACAATTACATATTTCATTTTATATTCCAACTAATAGGTATAATCTTTTTAATATATGTAATTTGTGATTATAATAGATGTTGTTAATAATAGATAATATACAAAAATTTGTTGTTAAAATTCCTATAAATACAAAAGGATAATTAAAAATGTTTTAAAATTTATAACATGGTGGAAAAATATGTCATATATAAAAATTAAGGATACAAAAACATGTTAAAATATTGCAATATTTTATTTAATTGTGAATAATAATGTTACAATAACACAAACTTTTTTCTATTAACATACAAAATTTTAATGTATACCGCATATATACAAAAATATTGGAATTGATTTTATCGCTATTTGTACAAATTATTTATTATTATGTTAAAAATAATCTGTATAAATGGGAAATTTATTATGTTCTTAAAAACAATATTTTGTTATACAAAAAAAATAAGAAATATTTACATTATTATTTCATAGATAATTTTTTACAATTTACATAAAAATCCTAAATAGAAGATTTTTCACAATATCCTCGTTTAGGCGGTTTTTTTTTAAATTTTACTTTTTATAATTAAATTTAACTATGATGGCAAATGTCATATCAACACAAGGTTTTATTAAATTATTTGCAATATGCAGAATGTCTTTTATAAAAATTTTTAGTTTACGGTACGAAAATTTAGTTGTGTTTTAGTATTCTATTTGTGAAAATGAAAGAAATGAAATTATGTTAAAAATCACTGAAAGTTATTCATCTAAAGATAGAGTTTTCTGGAAATACAAATAATAATATTCAAATGAAATTAATGAAAAAACACAATTTATTTTAGATGTATGCCTATTTATAACAAATTTTATTCTATCGTTGACATATTATTGAGATGAATCTCATCGTCGTGTATTTAAAAAAAAATAAATATGTATATGTTTGTATAGAATATTATTGATTTATTCTATATTTATAGAACAGATATTTTAATGAAACGAATAAGCATATATTTATACGAAATAATTATTCCGCAATTTTTAATCTATATTTGTAATAATATTAAAAATAAACCCACACACAATTTTTTCAATTGAATATTAAATATTCAGTCAATTAAAAAAAAAAAACATTTATTTATTTAAAGGCAATAACAGTCGTTTATCTATATAAATATATAACATTAGAAATGTGAATCTGATTGTCAAGAATGTTTGAAACCTATATAAATAAAAAAAAATGAAAATAGGTAATATTTATATTAACCCTTGAATATTTCAAATTATAATAATTGAATTCTTCTTAATCTTTTTATATTTTTTACAATTGTGTTGAATTTTATGGCGTATAATATTTTATTTTTTCAAATTTATTATTTATATATGAATGTGATTTTTGTTGTGGTTGATGTTGTTATTGTTGTAGTTGTTGTTTTTGTTCTTGTATATCATTCTTGTAATGTTTTTATGTAATTATGTTTATGTATATATATTATTATATATAATTAATTGAAGAAAATAATTATATATATGGAATAGAAAAACATGCGATTTTATTTGTATATATATAATATATATATATATATATATATATATATATATATATATATTTATTTGTAAGTATATAAGTACAAAGGGATTATAAAATTAAAATAAAAAATATTATCTGCAGTTATTTTTTATCATTACAACCAAACAAATAAAAAAATAAAAATAATAATTAAAAGTGCATTATATATATATATATATTGTTTGTTAATATATATGAAAATGGAAAAATTGTGTTAAAAAAATTCAATCACACACGCACAAACCATTTTATTTATTTATATATATATATATATAAAATATAATTAATAATAAGTATTTGGAAAAATATCAATAAAAAGAAAAAAAAAGCTAGGTTAGTATTTAAAAATAAATTTAAAACAAAAATAAAATTATATAGAATTATTAATAAAATTGACAAGTGCAAATATACCAAAAGTATATTATATAATTTATTAATTCATTTTTATTTTGTTAAAAATTAATATTTGCACAAATCAAATTATAAATTAATAATTAGAAATATACTATAAATTATTTAATATTAAAAGACAGGTGTGAAAAAAAACAAAAACAAAACTTAATAGAGTGTGATAAAAATCAAACAAATAATTATATTTTATAATATAAAACATAAGTCGCTTTACAAAATTTCATAAAAATTACATAAAAGTAAAAACTCTGGCATAAAATAGTTTTAAAACATTTTTTTCTAAATGGAAAAAAAAAATTTATTTTTCTTTTATATATATATATATGTTATATATATATATATAACATATGATGTGATTATATGAAAAGAAATTATATATATATTCTATATACATATATGAAAATTCACACACAAGGTACTTGCAAGGTTATTTATTATTATTATTATTATTATTTTTATTATTATAATAGCCATATAGCAAATAGAAAAAAATGTTACTTTTAAAGTTATAAAAATGTTAAAATAGGTAAATATATAATTAAAATTAATTTTTTTAACACACGCACACAAACCTACATACACACGTTTATTATTATTGATTTATTAGAGAAAAAAAATGTTCTGATGCTCATAAAAAATGCAACACAAAAACATAAAGTTTAAATAATGTACAAAAATTTGAATTTGATTTTATTATTTTTTTGTTTATATATATAGTCATTATTTGGTTGATATTGGTTTAGAAAAATAATAAATAAATAAAAGGAATTAAGAAAGAAAAAAAATTAATGATAAATGAATAAATAAAAAATAATAGAAAAAAATCTAATTAAAAATTACGATTAGTAAAAAATTCCCGAACAAATTTGTGAGATTTTTTTTGTTATTGTTTCATACGAAATTTTTTTCATAATTTTTCACAACCTTAATGGAAAATGTTTTCATAATAATAATGAGTGAAAGTTTTGCGGTAATATTATTCAATTTTTAGGATATTAAGAAATTAAAGTATTTGGATAGAAAAATTACAATTAAAACCGATGAAGTTTGAGTATAAGAAATAAAATCAAAATAGAAAAATTGGGTTCACAGTCCAGGGTCTGAAACTTGAATAATTTTGTTAATAAATTAATAATTTGAAATACTTATCATCATCTGTGAACTGTAAACGTTTAAGAAAATACAAACAAATCAATTTAAAACAATTTTATCGGGTAAATTAACAATTTTTTTGCTTCACCCATTGTAATTAATAATTAAAAGAATACATAAAAACAGGGAGATTGTTAAAATTATGAAAAAAAATATTTCATATCCATTAAAAAATTAAATAAATTTTACACATCCTTTTAATTTATATATTTTTTTTTATTGTATATATGAGAGGGTGAAAAATAAAATTAATTACTTTAGTTTTACATATATATAAAGTGGATTTATTTTAATTAATGGATTTATATATTGTCATTATATATAAAATTTATATTATTTACAATTCATCCGTGTATTTTGGACATGCTTTTTATTTTTTTTTATCAAATATTATTTAATTACATGAAATATATACAAATAAATCAAAACGCCCACACACAAAACAATATTATATTTGGTTAAAGAAACACAAATAAAAAACCACTAAAAGGTAGAAAAATGAAGTATAAAAAAAAAATAGAAAAGAAAAGATAACGAGAAGAAAAACAACCAAAAAAAAAAGTCATTAAAATAATTTAAAAACATAAAATACTCTACCAAAACTAATAAAAAAAAGGGTTTAAAACAAAAATGATTAAAATTGCAATATAATAAATATCAAATTTCATGATATTTGATTTATTATTTTTACATAATATAAATAAATCGGGATGTTGCATAAAACCCGGATGCATCAAAAATTGAACACAAAATAAAAATATAATTAAATAATATTGTTAATATATATTTAAACAAACTAAGGAAAATAATATTAAAAAACAAAAAAAATAATAAACAAAACGGAAGGAAAATTAAAAAAAAAATTATTGGTTTTCTTTCATATATATTAATTATAATACATATTCGTGTTTTTTTTATATATATAAGAAAACAATAATTATAAAAAAATTAAAGAACAACAGAGGAGAAATTCTACTACAGCTTTATTTATTTTATATTTATTTCTTTTTTTTTTTTTTTTTTTATATTATTTATAATTTCTTTTGACATAATTTGTGTTATCAAATTGTATTTTTTACCTAGGTCACCAAATTTATTCCTTGGTTGAACAGTCACTGTATGGATATCATTTTATTATTTGTTTTTTGTTTTTTGTAATTTATTTGATTGAGTGGGCGATATATCATATGTGTATATGGTGGTGTAAAGGTGATCCCCCAAACACCACACACACACACACACACAAACAAAACAAAACAAAAAATAAATAAATATAAAGTAATTTAAATTATTAGAAACTTTATAAAATATATATTTTTATGGTATTTTATATATAATTTTTGTTTATTTCATTTAATTATTTTTTTATTGTATTTTTAAGTTTTTACTATAAAATAAATTATTAACGGTAACTCATAAATCTTAGAAATAGAATTAACTCAATAAATTTTAGGGTAATAATGAAGATATTTTGTATTTGTATATACATCGATCGAAAGTGAATTAATTTAATTTTGTAATCCTTTTAATATTTAAAACAGGGCAGGGGGTAGACATTTTCTCTTAATATTAATTCCAATTATATTTTTTAATTATATTATTAATTTAAAAAAAAAAAAAAAAACAACAGGCAAAAATATAAGTTTTTTCCAATTATAATAATATTTTAAATTTTATAATTGCTCACAAAAACTATATTCGCGTTCCTGTTTATATATTTTATATGAATAATTTTTAATTAATCAACATATAGGATTTTTAAAACGATAAAAAAAATTTTATGAGCAATTATGAATTAATTTAAAATATTATTATATTATTTAATAAATGGCGTTAGTGAGTCGCCCATCCATATTTTGTTATGTGTACAATTAATTTTGATTTTTAAGATTCAATATCACAATAATATAATTTTAACTTTGAAAAGAACTTTGGAATGAATGCATTTTTTGTTTGTTGTTAATATTTTATCATTGCCCGCATCATGATCTTTTTCTAAAATGTTATTTGTGATTCCAAGAAGGATTTGTTCAATATTTAAAATAAGGACTTTTTATTATTATCGTAATTCGATAATATTTCAGAATATTTCTACAGGGTTTGATTAATTATCGCTCTCTATACTATTCAATTAATACATTTTTTAAATGTTTGAATGGTATAAAATAATATTCTTAATGCATTCCATATTCCATTATTATATAAAGCTGAAAAACATATAAAGAAGAGAAACTTTCAATTTCAAAGTTAAAAATAATTGATTTTTTTTTTATATCATTTATAATAATAATTTTTCTATTAATTGTACACTAAAAAAAATTAGAAAAAACAACCACAATTAATAATTATTATAAATTCAAATTTAGCCAAAATTTTATTATACAGACAATATACTTTTCGATTAATCGCAAAATTTTAATATTTGTTTACAGATAGAAAAGAAACAGCAATTTGAATAAACAATTTTTAAAGAAAGATTAAAATTAATTATCAAATTATTACGCAAAAGCATTTATATACTTTATAATTGTCGACCAGATCTGTCATACTGTTGAGTAATAAGATGCGTCGCAAAATACAACCAAAAACCACAATCGAACATTATCGATTTTTTAAAGATATATAGATTCAAATTGATTTATGGGAATTCGATGTGAAATTAATTATTAATTATACGACTGGTGTAAAAATTTACCGTTTAAGAAGATTGTTTTTTTTTTTGCTCAAAAACAAATCATTCATTATATAGACGTTTTAATTTAGATAAATATAATTATTCTGTAAATTTTTATATTTATATATTAAAATATTATATGTAAAAATAATTATTTATTTTTTTTTTTGTAAAATAGAAAAATCAAATTTAATTAAAAAAAGAACACTTACAGTTTTTACATTTGCATTTTTTTATTAATGTTTCATCTTTAATATCATCATGACACGCTTTACAATAAAACCATGCTCTGAAATTGTATTTTGTATTTTTGGAAACATATAAAATTTATATGATTAATATATAATTATTAAAAAACAAAAATGTTTTGTAATTCTAACAAAAATTCTAAAACTAAAATATTTATAATTATGGTAATATATATGGTAGGTATAGAACAAATTATATTAATATTATTTTGTAATTATTTTATATATAAGTTTACCGTTTAACTTCATCGGCACTTTGTGCTATAAAAAAACCTTGTGTATTTGCCTGAATTTTAGCACCACGTGGATTTATTGATATTTTACTGTCGGCACCTTCTTCGGTTGCTTTAATTTCGATGGCCAATAAAAGTAATTTTAATTTTGTAAAACATAATCTGTGTTTTTTGTGGTTTTTTTTTTGTTTAACAGAAGAAAAAAAATGGAAAAAATTATTTCTTTTATTAAAATCCAAATTCTATTTGTATTAAAAAAATATATCTTTATTATATAGAGATAAACATAAATTGATTTGTGAACTTTTTGTGGTAAAATGATGTGTTATTATAATCATAAATATGTGTTGTTATATGACAGTTGTGTTTTGTGATGGTATGATTGTGATTATTTGAACACCGTATTGTTTAATAATAAAAAAAAATGGTAAAAATGCTATATAATTTTATGGATTTTACATGCAATTCTACTCGCTATAGTGTATTATAATTTACAGAAGTTTTTTTTTGGTTTTAAAAATTAATGGTTTTTTTTTTTTTAAATATTGTTATTTATTGTTAATAATGTAATGTAGTGGAAACTCAAATGTTACCAAAATTTAATTATTTAACGGTTGAAGTGAAATGAATGCTATACTTTACATCAAAAAAAAAAATAATTCAAATGAAGTTTTAATTAATCATTTATAAATTTATTTAATATAAAAAAAAACAACACTAAATTAACTTCAACTATAACAGTTACTATATATATTACTATATATAACTAACAATGATACAAAAATTAACAATTGCCAAAGCATCTAAGCAATAATCCATTTGGAAATTATTTTATATAATTGCTTATTGTTGATATATCTTATATATTTTCCAAATGAATTAAAATTAAATTAAAAAAAAATGATTAAAATCGCATTAAAAAAAAAAATACAAACGAAAAGAAAATGGAATTATAAAAACATAAATTTTTTTATAATCAAATAATGTTTCAGAAAAATATAATAATAGTATAGAAGATAGTTTTTAAATATATAGTTAGTGATATTTTATACATTATTAATATTTTAGTATAGAGAAAAAATATGCTGGTTAAAAAATAATGAAAATAAAATTAATGAAATTAATTAATTAAATAAAAAACAAAATGTTTAAAATCATATCACATTCACAAATATGTTTTGAATAACATTCATATACATATATTATTTCATCTAAATTATAGTATTTTTATTTAACAAAAAAAAAATGTTAATTGCGATAAAACATTTGCAAAAATTATGTTAACAATTGTTTTTTTTTATTAATTTTGTTTATTAAAGGGAATATTTTATTCTTTTTTTTTTTTATTTTTATATAATAAAAATAAATTGTAAGAAATGAATACATGCAAAGAATTTGATCTGAATTTATAAATTGTATAGTTACTTTTTTAAAATCAATTTGTTCTATAAAAAAATTTTATGGACGAATCGTTAATCATTTATTTATAATTAATGTTTCCAAATTATTTGACATTAATTATTGATTAATATTGATCAAAATATTGGTATAATTCAATTAATTATATTAGAATGGAAGCTCCTAAAGGTTTTATTTATTAACATTTACTTTGCATGTATAAGAATCAATTTCTTGTTGTTAATAAGGAACAATTTTTTTTTTTTAAAACATTTGACATATTTTAAATATTTAATTAATATGGTTTTTATTTAATTTTCATTTTATTTATTAGTTCTAATTGGTTTCAATAATATAATATATTAAATTATCTAAAACGATTTTTAAATGTATTATTACTTTTTAGGGTAATGTAAAATTATATGTTAAAATTGTATTATTAAATTATATGGGGATGTATATAATGTATAATTGAATCTAAATAAATTAATGTTTTTTTTTATTTTATTAATTTAATACGCTATTATATTTTATAAATTGTTGTGAAATTGACTAAAAGGGATAATAATATAATATAATGTGATATTTTTGTGTTTATTTTACATAAGTTAATGTACCATTAAGATATTAATCAAAAAAAATTATGAATCGAAACATATATTCGATGGTATGAGTCCAGAAAATCAATGTATTATTTATCATATATGAAATTCATATGAACATTGATTTTTTTAGGAATCTTAAGAATTTAATCATGAATATTATGTTATAATTATATACGTACAAGTACATTAACTTATATTTATATATAAACACATCTAAATTTACAAATCTCTATATATATAACTACAGTTTTATATAGATGCTTTATTTAATGAATTACTTCTTATATATGTATAATTCAAATGATCATAACTATAATAAGATTCGGTGGTTTATTGAATTATTTTTTTATTAGTTTTTTTTTTATATCAAAAATGTTGTGTTAAATTTGAACTATTATTATATATATATGAGTTAATTATATTTGAAAAAAGCTTTCACAATTCTATTAATACTGATTTTGAATATATATACGAATGATTATAAAACAAAAAATTATTAATATTAATATTTTTAATGGAATATATTTTAAATATGTAATATTAAATAATATATTTTAATTAATTTTAAATATCGAAACATTTTATAATAAATATATATATATTAGTAATTTGAAAATTTGATATAAAATTAAAATGGTAATAATATTTTGGGTGGATGTTTATTTGTATGATTTTGATTAGTTTCGCATTCATAAATGTATTAATGTATTGTATATTAATATATATGTTTTTATTTGTATAATTTTGTATATTATAGATATGAAGGATATGTACAATGTATATTTTTTTATACATATATATATATTTGGGATCTTACTCGCTTGCTTGCGGGAAAGTCATGCCAGTGAATGAAGGTGAAAGGGTTTCAGTATACATCTCACATCCTGTACCCTGAAGATAATCATTTTGCCAAGCTTGTGTGTCTGGTGACTGTAAAATTATAAAACACCAAAACATTTTAAGGAGATTTTTTTTTTAAATATCAATCATACAAAATAATATACCAATTAAAAGGAAAATTCAGAATAATATATTTAAAATAGATAAAAATAAAAAAAACATAACACAATAAATCATTATTTATATATATATAAAATATATGTATATAATGCATATGTTTGTATAGTTGGAAATTATATTAATTTTATAAATGATACATTTTGTTGTTTATTGTTGTTTTGTTTTCTTTAATTATTTTAATAGTTTTTTTGATTTCATTTTTGTTATTATGATGTCAATTTAGGAAAATTTATCATTATAATTATTGATAAATTTTTACATATACAAAAATGCATAATCATACTTTATCTATACAAATATATATCGTTTTATGCAAGTTTTGTTTGAATACGCACACAATTTATATTTTTATATATGGGATTAGGAATTCTAAAATATGTTTAATAATTAAATTCCTTTAAATATTTATTAATTTTCTTTAAATTCAATTATTAGGAACAATTTTGTTTTATTAATAATTTGTCATATTTTTGTCATACAAAAAAAATTAATTTGGATATTTAATAATTCAATCATATTATATAAATAAATATTTTTCACATATAATTAATAATTTAATTAATTTTGAAAAGTATTCAAATTCAGAGATGAATGATTTCATAAAAGATACACTTTTTTTGTTTTAGATTACAATAAAATTAAGTTATTTAAAAGGTGTGAAAAAAGTTAACATATAGAAAGTAAATATAAAGCTATATAATATACAGAGAATGTGAAGTGACTGCGAGAAATAGTAAAACAAATACCATAAATAATCTGAAAATTGTCGATAAAATTATGATAATAAAATTCAACTAAAAAAGATATATAAAAAAAAACCTCATCGAAATAATTTCTAAAGAATAAACATTTAAAAAAAAACAACAGTTGATATATAAAAGCGCAGCAAGATTTTAAATTGTTGTAAATTATTTTTCCTTTAAATGTTCATATTATTATTTATTTTTTTTTCATTTTCTGTTGTAATTGGAGATTTTAAAAACTAAAACTGAAAATGAAGCTATAAAAAAAAAGTAATATAAATTTATCTGTTATTGTATTTTTGATTTATTATAATTATAAGATTTATTTTTTGTTTAATTTCTTATATTTATAAATATACAAAAACAGTAAATTTATATTTTGTCCACATCGATAAGCTTTTTTTTTTTTTTTGTAACTTTAACATTTATTTTTAAAAATATTTTGATTTTTATTTTTGGTGGTTTTGTAAAATATATATAAACAAAATAATAATAATAAATATAAAATAAAATAGTGCCCTGTTCACATTTATTGAAAATGAATACAAAAAAGTGTTTTTTGAATATTATTGCATTGAAATAAACAAATACAACACACACATTCAAAATATTTTGATTATTATTCAATCAAATGTGCAAAATTGTGATTTTGTATTATATTGTTTTTATTCTTTTTGGTAATCTTTTCTATTTTTTTTTTCGCATGAAAGACGATTATTGATTGACGTTATAATTTGTATATGATCATTTTAGAATTCAAACAATAGGATTATTGTGTTAATTCTATATATCGAAACCCCAAGAATATTTGGTTATTGGTTGTGGATTATTTGCACACGATTTACATAAATAAATAATGATTAACCCCATTCGATGATGAAATTAAATTAATATGCTGTTATGCTTAAATATTTTTCAATTGGAAGACAGATAGTTAAATAATTTATTTAAAGGTGATAAACATTTGATGAAAGGATAATTATAAAAATCACGTTACATTCCATTCAAATTAGAAACCCATTTTATGGGTGGTAATCGCAAAACGAGGTATGTTCGGATTAAAAAACACCGTGCTGTGGTCATTTACTATATATACAAATCTAGTTTTAATAAAAACTTATATTGAATGGGTTTTATATGGAAAATGACAATATAAAAAAAACACAGCATTTAGGATTTTATTACAAATATAGAATATTTCATTTGGCTGAAAAGGAATTGAAAAACACATTCTAATTTAAAAAAAGATTGCATTCCACAACATTTTATGTTTAGATTAATCGTCGACGACATTTTCTTCCAAACTGTGTATAACAACCATATATTATTTATTTTTTTTGTAAATATAAATATAAAGGTTTATAAAATGCAAGCAAATTTTTATTAAATTAATGTTTTCTAATTTTTATAATAATAATATTTTGAAAAAAAAATGAATACTCTGTAATAGTATAAATATCCTATTACTTTACAATTCATTTATACAATTAAAAACCATAAAAAAATCGAAATTATTATACGGAATTAAAAAACATTAAATATATAAAATAAAAATTTTTTTAACATTGCACAAAAACAAATAATCATATATAATATTGACAACAAAAAAAATGAAATGAACAAATATAAGGCAAAACACAATCCTTTTAGTGTGTGACGAAATTTTCCATGACACGAATTAAATAATATATATGTATGTATATATAGAAACAATAAAAATAAAAACAATTAAGTGAAATTATGTAATGAATTTTATATATATATATATGTATATAGAAAAAAGAAAATTTTTAACAATTAATAATAATTACTATTATTTATAAGTAGTTAAAGAAAAACACTTTATTAAAATATGAAAAAAATTTTCTTTTTCCTATTACCAACCATACATATATTATTCATATTTGTTTTTTTTTCTATTTGAATTGTTTATTGAATAGGTTTTTTTTGTTTTAAACACAGATTTTTTTTTTTTCTTTAAGTATAATAGTGAGTTATATATTGTAATAGAGTTCCAGTCGAAGCACCTATTTTTGGAACTTACTCAGTGGCTTGCGCAAAAGGCATGCCGATGAATGATGGACTTAATGTTTCTGTATACATTTCCATACCAGTTCCACGTAAATAATCATTGGTCCATATTTGCATATCTGGCGACTACAAAATTTTATTGTATATAAAGTAATTATAGTAATTTGATTTTTCAACAACACAAACAACAAAAATATTTGTATATAAACATAGATTTTCTATATGTAAATTCATTGTTTTAAATTCTTATTAAAATTAATTTTATTAATGAATGTTCTTAATTATTATACCGTTTTTTTCATAACTTATAATAATTATATTATATATTTAAGTAGAGGTATATTTAAATAAAATCGAGTAAAAAATATCAATAATTGAAAAATGTTTTAAATTTGTTGAACTTACGGTTTTAAATGATCGCATAGCAAATAAATTTGCCATCATTGTTGAAAACCCCGGTGCCAAACAACTTTGTGCAATGAAACCCAATTTTAATTCAGCTAAACAAATAACATCATCACCTTGTTTCCAATCCCATGATGGAATATTTAATAAATATGCCTATTTTATTTTTTTTTGAATAATTAAACAAAATAATTTTATTTTATTAATTTTGTAAAATGTGTTTTTTTTTTTTATTTTTTTGTTACCTTATTATGATATTGCATTAATTGTATAATAACTCTAATATCATCACTATAATTTTTTATTGAAATAACTCTCATAATATTTGCAGCATCTTCAGCATCTGGATCCTGGCAATATTTATTGGCTAACACTAAACAGGCATCGGCTTCGTGTACCTGATTTTGCATTTTTGCATTATATAGGTGCACGAAATTATTTATGGTTGAGATGCAAAAATTTGGTGATGGGAAATAAAAGAAAATACAAAAGAAATTGAAAAAAAAAAAAAAATTTAATTAAAATTTATTCGTTAAATATTAATAAAGAATAAATTACATTTGTACATATAATTATATTTTTCTAATAAATCAAATTCCATCTCAATCAAAACTTATTGAATGGTATAAATTGATTTTAATTTTATTTTATTGGAAATTAAACAAAATGTTAAGAAAATTGTTGAATCTTAGATTCTTAAACAATATTTCAAAATGAAAAGTGTTAAAAGGTATTAACATGAATCTGTTAATTAGTTTACAGAAAAGAATTATTCAATAAGTTTTAATGCAAGTGAGATATTTTATAAATCATATACATATAAATTTTAATTTTATACTATACTGAATATTAAATCGATAGTTAATTCACGCTAGTGAAATCGGTAATGAAATTCAATACAATACGTTTTTCAGATGACTCGAATAGTTCTTTGTTCATTTATAGATCTTTAAAATAGAAATTCATTGTCATATAATACGAAAACTTTTCATAAACATTGTGAATATTTCATCATAAATTGAAAATCGGATGCTAATCTCACAAATATGTATATTTTCATAATTTAATAAAAGAGAACTTTTGATTTAATATTCATTATATAATATAAAATTTTAATTATAGTATATATAAAATTTTTTGATTTATAATTTCATCGATAATCGAAAAATTATTCTTAAATTAATATGTTTTTTTGGTTTATTTATATATTTTGATCATTATAGCAAATTGTGCAAATATTTTATGTATTTAATAATGTATATATTTAATGACAGCATTTTTATTTTAAATTACGATTACACACAAAAATAAAATCAAAATACCAAACACTATTTTATTACTATTATCCTATTATATTATTAAATAAAACTTTACTATATTTTTCACTATTAACTATATATAAATCATTATACGAAACTCTGCATAATTATATATATGAAATTATTTATGCAACAATCACGTTCTCTATATATATATTTAAATACAAATTCTTCTACTATTTTTTTTGTTTTTATACACACAATTAATTAAAGCAATATATTAATTACTCTAAAATTTGTTCAACTATAATACACTAAAAAGGTATTTGTTTTTTTGTTCTATATATACTCTATAAAAAGTGTTATAATGTCTGTATTTTGTTTGTCATTATTTCGGTAAATGAAAATTATATTTTGTTGTTTGATTAAATTTGTATTTATTTCTATATACGCAATAAAATACTTTAAGTTGAATCTAAATTACGTAATTCTCAATTAGTTTACAAAAATAGGAATTAAAAAAAAATAAATATATTCACTCATCTATCTATAATAAGTATATAAAAATACAAAAAAAAATTAATATTTTACGCAATATATATGATAAAAAAAATATTATACAAAAAATATCCTTCTTCTTCTTCTTCTCTGCTTATTAACTACCTTTAAATTTTATTTACTCTATTTACAAAAGGATTTACAAACAAAAAGAAAAATTAAAGAAATTAAGATTAAATTGATCTATTGAATTACATGCAAAAGTTATTTAATAAAAATTTAATATTATTAAAAAAAATTGAAAAAATAGAAAAAAGAAATGAATAAAATAATAAAAATTTAAAATAATAAAAATTAATCAAAAATATAATATTAAAAATACAAAAATTGAAGAGGATTTCTATAATAGACACTTACCAACATATATATAAATACGTAAAATATTATTAGGAAAAATCAAATTGAATACATAAATGTTATATTATATTGTTGTATAAATATTTATTTAAAAACAAAAAGGGACTATTTATTTTTTTTTATATAATTTACATATACTGGATACTGGACGACACAAAAAAAAGGATTGTGATTTAGATTGTTTTTGCATATATGCATATATGCGGTAACGAATTTTTTATTTTTTATTTCTATCAATAATGTTTTTTGAAAATATTCTGTGAAATATATTGTTTTATATATTTTAAGGAATTTCTGTTTTTTAAAAAAAAAATAAATGAAAAATTATCGTGATATTAAAATAATATGGATTTTTATATGTTTATCGATAATGTCAATGATTTTATATATATTCAATCAATCTATCTCTATATATATATATCTCATTTAATAATAAAGAGGATGTGTGTGTATTCATTCCTTACTATATTTTATATTCGCACAAAATATCCTATACATATATAATTTAAATGGTTTTTTGTTAATTATTTTATATGAACATTTTTAATTATTATACAAATTTTTCATTTACAAATTTTTTTCGATGAGATGATGAACGTAATGTGTGTTGTATGTCGTCGTGTGCGTATGTATAATGCGTTCTTGCATTTGTGTAACAAAAAAATGTTTATTTGTCACATGCAGTTTTCGTATTTTTCGGATAGTCATTATAAAATTGAATTTATTTTTATATATATAATTATTCAATATAATTTGAATATATAGTTTTATTTGTTAATTTAAAGGATGTTTTTATATTAAATTTTTTTTTTAAACTGTTATAATACCAAAGAAACAAATTTAAATTTATAAAATCAAAAAAATTGTAAATTAACTGTATATGATTTTTTTGTTTTGTCGGCATATTAAAGTATAATAATTATTTTAAATGGATTTGGTAATCAAATAGAAAAATTCTTTCTTTTATCTTTTTTCAGCAATCTTTTAAGGAATTATTCCTTAAAGAGGAAAAATAGAAAAACTTATCAACATGGTTTTATCTGTATGAAAACATATAGATATTTAAATAATGAATTAAAATATTTCATTATTATTAATGAATTAATTTTAACAAATTTCTTATATGTCAAAATATATAAAAAAAATTTAAAGGAGTTGCAGGTGAGAGGACTTAGAAAATCAATCATTTTTGATTTTGCATTCAATTTATAATTTTCTATAATCCGATATATAGTTTCCTATAAGAAATAAATATTTGATTTAATATGGATAATATAAAATAATTATTACAATTTGTATGCCGTATGGTAAATTTTCAAAAATAGAAATTTACCATTTAAAGAAAATTTACATAATTAACAAATTTTGATATTGAAATCAAAAAAATAATATAGATATAGTGAATATAATTGAATAAAATTAATTCATCAAAAAAAAAAAAATAATAGCATCGAAAGAAAATAAATTATTGAATTTTGAAATAATTAAAAGTAAAAAAAAAAAGTCAAATCATAATATATAAATAAATAAAGGAAATTTAAATAATAATAATAGAAAGTAACAGCAATCATTTATATTTATATATTTACACATTTAACATAAAAAAAACACAAAATTCTACACACAAATATACAATTAAAATTAATATTTTTTTTTTTAATTAATCTTATTATTTTTTTTTTTAGTTTAAATTATTGTTCTAATATATTTTTTTTTTTATTAATATTATTATTGTTTTTTTTATTTTACCAATTCTAAAAACATTGAAAATTACAAATTAACAACAAAATATTACACAAAAATAAGAAAAAATAAAAATAAAATGTATTTACAGGATTAAAAAAAAAAAAAACAAAATAAATTTTTTTTAACAACATAAAACAGTGAAAAATAAATAATTTAAAATTAATCGCAATCAAACATTTATAAATTTTTCTTTTACATCAATTATTACAATTAAAATAAAACGGTATTTTTTTTTAAAAACAAAAATCATAATAAAAATAAGAAACAAATAAAATTAAGTGCAATAATAGTAAAAAAAAAAGAAAAAACCAAAATTATTATTATTATTAATTTGTTTATAATTTTGTTTTATATATTTAGAGAATTTCTTTGTAAATTATAGAGAAAATACGTTTTCATATTTATTTATTATTGTATTAACAACCAAACCATAAGAAAAAAAAACATAAAAATGGAAAGCACACATTTTCATTTATTAATTTGTTTATTTTTATTATAATTTTTGTTTTTTTTTTTTAAATATTAAATTATCAATGTGATGTGTGTGTGTGTGTGATATTTTGATCATGGATTTACCTTAACCCTTTGCAGATCGATGGGATTCATAATAGTTCCTTGAAAAAATTCGACCGTTGTGAAATGACGTTTAAACAGTCCTTCTAATTCCAAATCTGGTGGTTTTCTATTGATTTGTATTGTTTTGTTTTTAATTTTTTGAATACATTTTCGAATGGTTTTTTTTCGATCAACGAACAGAAAAACAACACAAATTGTTTATATATGAAGGATATGCACAAAATCCACCCACGCACCCATGATATAATTGTTATTATTTTTATTTCAAAAATTTGTTTCCAATCAAATAAAGGTGTTTTGATATTGTGTTCAAATCAGCGGGTTCACGCAGGAAATTGATGGCGATTTTTAAAGGGTCGTGGTGGTTTTGATGGTGTTTTTGGCAGCGATGGTGGTGGTGGTAGTGGATTGTTGTTGGTTCAGTGATGATTGTGATGAATGTGTTGATGGTGTAGCACAGTGATGATGGTTGCAATTTACAATCATATATATATATATATATTGTTATTGGTGATTTTTGAAATATTTATTTGAATTTGTTTGGTTTTTTGGTTGGTGAATTGTTGTCGTTCAAATATGCGACGAGTATCGGTGATGAATTTATGAGTGTTTAATAATTTTTTTTGTTTATATTTATAAATTTATAGAAAAAGAAATAAGTGCAAATATATAATATATTTATGAAATTATTATTATATAATCATATAAAATATATATTTTTATTTAGTATAGAGTTAAATAAGGAACAACATATTAATTATGCAAATAAAATGCATATATATTTCGTAATTTGTGTTAATATAAGGATAATATTTAAAGGATAATATGATTATTTATTATGTTATTTTTTATGATAAAATTAATAAATATAACATATGGTTTTTTTTTTCTTCAATTTACTATATTTCTTTCTTATATATATATATTCATCTTGAAAGCAATTTATATTTCTCTGTAGGATAGGAGATACGTTCTTATATTTGTGTTGCTCGCGTAAACATAATATTATTAATTTACACCTAAATATACGATTTATATATTCTTTAAAATGTAACCTTTGATATACCTTTGGATGCGCTTTTAAACAATTTTTCATATTGTTTTTTTCGAGTTTATTTTAAATAAATCCTCAACAATTAATTATAATATTCGCATTTTATAGAGCTTATATCAAAAAAGAAGAAACGATAAAGAAAGGAAATCCAACAACATAAAAAAAATAAATGTTAAACCAATAAGGAAAAGAAAAAACAAATTTAAAAAAAACAAACAAATTTTAAATCTATCAAAAAAAATACAACATTCCATAAAATTAATAATTTATTTTAATTAGATAATTTATTCAAAAAAAAAAAAAAAGAATATAAAAATTAGATAGCTTTGTAACAGCATGCATAATAATTATAATTATAATGTAATAATAATATAATATTTATCGGTGTGATAAAGAAAAAAAAAAGTATCAATAGAATGGAAAATTTCATTTGAAATAAAATGCTTTACGTTTCAAACAAAAAAAAATTGAAATATCCAATTAGATTTATATTAGTTTTGAATGCTGAATATTGGATTAATATCATATTGATTTTTTTTTTGTAATAGTTACACTATAGAGTAAAAAGAAAGATTGGTGATTAAAAGTAAATATAAGGATTCCTTTTTTTCTATGAATTATGCTTTTTTTCTTCGTCAAAATTATTAATCATGATAAAACTCATGAATTGCGTTTAATTATTTTCTGTTGATGGATTTTTTAAGGGTAACGCAACAAAATTCGCAGAATACTAAATATTCTGTTGATTGATTCGAAATGAATAAACAAACCATTATTTTATTCTTTTAAAAAATTATCGAATTATAAATAAAACGTAAAACATTTTAATTACATTTTGAGTAAAGTCAGAAAAACTTGATCTATGTGAACTTGAAATTGAAAAATATTAAGATAAAAATTCAAACACAAAAAAAAAATAAATAAATAAAAAATTGTAAAAAGTAAATAAAATAAATTAGGAAAATCTGAATAAATAAGCCATAACTCCATATATAATATTCTATATTGTTATTTGTATTAATAAATTAATTAATTATAGTACTTAATATAATTGCATATTTTCTTTAATAAATATTATTATATATTAATATATATGTATATAATATTAATAGATATTATTAATATTAATATATATATTGACTATATAAATATATAGAAAAAAGATTTTTTTTATACAATTAAATGCTATTTTTAGTTTTTAAAGTTATTTAAAAGAAAATTAAATTAATTTGCAGCTCTTTACTTTTTTTTTTTTTTTAATTTATTACTCCTAAATTCAGTATTAATAAATATATTTATAAAAAAAATAAAACATTTTAATGATAATAATATATTATTAATATAATAATGACACAAAATAAAATTAATTAACCAAAAAAGGATATGATGAATATAGGATAAATATAAAAATAAAAAACTCTATTTTATTTAAATAAAATATATAAAAATGCATTATATGAAATAAATGTATTTTGTTGGAATTTTTGTATTTTTTTTTATTTATTATTAATGAAAATATTTTTCATATATAAATACATAACAATTTGATTAATTTTTGCGGGTGTTGTTGATTGTTTATATATCGTCGGGTGTGGTTTTTACTTATACAATTTTCTTTAATTTTAATTTACACACAAATATAAAATACGCTCTATATATAATAATATGTTATCGATATCGATTTTTTACTGTTTATACATTTAATTTAAAATTTATTTTACTAATTTTATAGATATACGAAAAGCAATTAAAATTTTGAATAAAAATAAAATAATTATAATTGCTTTGCATTAACATTTTCTTTTTGCACTTTTTTAACGATAACAACAATAATATACATTAAAATTATACTAATTTATATATATTTAAATGAAATTATATGAAAAATATTTACATTTAATGTTTTTTTGTTTTTTTTTTTACTTTTTTGAATAAAATTGTGAAATGAAGAATTTTATACAGAAATATTCTTTTTTTTAATTATTTTGGGAAGATATTGGAAGTATCGATCGTCTATGCGGAACTAAATAGAGGTTATATTTAAGAATATGAAAATACTTCGGTGAACGAAGATAATAATTGAAAAAATAATTGCTTTATGAACTCTGTTAATAAAAAATTATAAGCATTCCGGCGGTTAAGAACATTCAATTATTTATTAATTAATAATTCATAAAAATATACATTATAAAAAAAGATTGAAATAATTTTCTCTGACAAATATCGAAAAAATCGAAAATATTCTATAGATGAATTTTTCATTATCTTATACTATTAACGAAGATTATATTAGTGAAATTTTCAGAATAGTTAATATTTCTGTATATGTACAAAATACAATTATAATTTATATACGAATATCGCTTTAAACGTGTATATGAAATTAATGAAAAGTTAAATTAACATAAAAAACAAAAAATTAATAAACACAAAACAATGATTTTTTAAATGATTAATAAAAAATTACTTGTAAAAAACGTTACAAAGAAAAAATTGTAAGTGTGATTGTAAATTTTCAAAATACAAAACCAAAAGTTCAAAAAAAAAAAAAACAATACATATTAAAAATTAACGAAAAATATATTTATATACTGTAAATATATAACAATAATAACAAAAAGAATAATAATCGACGCTGTCCAGCAAATTGTGTTTGTTGATTTGGTGAAATATTTTTTTTTTTTTTAAATATATTATTTTGGATATAAATTCCAAATATATTTGTTACTAGTACCTTTACACGTTCCAAATCGACAGCGTTCATCATAGTTCCTTGAAAGAACTCCACTGTTGTATAATGTCGTTTTAAAAGTCCTTCTAATTCCAGATCAGGCTCCTTTCTATTTATTATTATTATATTTATATAGTTGAGTTTTTTGTTACGGTGTTATTTTTACATTATTTTTTTTTTTTTTTCATAATAAAATATTTTGTGTATGTTGTTTTTTGTTATATTTATAATTTTTTGATATAAACGGTAGTTTTTTGTTTTTTATTTTGTAGAGTTATTTAAATTTTAAATAAACGAAATAGAAAATTAAAGATTATAATCTTTTGGTTATTTTCCTTTGAAAATATATTCGATAAAATAAATAAATTATCACCGAAAAAATTATGATATTTATATATATTCTAAATCGATTATTTATTCTCACTCGTTTCATATATATATAATTAATTATAAAGGATATATATCTATTATGTGTGGAGGAGGGGATCGTTGGTATTTAAATAAAGGATTTAAGGATTGTATAAAAATTAATAAATTAATTTAATTTCTTTCATCATTATATATTGTCAAATTAAATTGATTTATTAATTTTCTTTTTTAATTAATATTTTCAAAAAAAAAAAACAAAACAAATGTATAATAGATAAAGAAACAGCAAAAAAATAAAAAACTTACCTATGTAAAAATACAACTTCAACGTCAACATCTTCACGATCTTCATGTAAAAAATCCTTCAAAAAATGTGACACCGATTCATATGTTATATGTCCACAGACAACAATATGTCTATGTGTACGGTTGTTTGACATAATATGAAAGATGTGGTTGATGTGGGATTTTCCAAAAAAATTAATGGAAATTTTGTAATTGTTCGCCAATAGAATAAATTCATTTTCGGAAAATCAAAAAACCACCAACGAACGAACGAACGACGAAATGGCATGTTAAAAAATAAAATATTATTAGTATTATATATTAATATAATTTTTTATATTTTTATATTTTCTATTGCATTTTTTGTAGCAAAATCAAAAAAAAAATTAATTATTATTATACAAATTATATATAAAAATAAAATTTTTTTTATTCTCCTCCAATGAAAATAGAAAATTTAATAACTTTATTATTTAATCAAATCCAAAATGTAAATTGTAAAATCATTATAATAAAATAATTTAATTATTAAATTTTATTAAATTTTATTAAATTTTCTAAAATCATATGTTAGATACAACATATAAAGAAAGGAGAACGTATAAAGTTTAAAAAAATAAAATATAATTAATATTATTTAAAAAAAAAAAAAAAGTTTCAAATGCGGCATGACAAAATCAAACTTTTTTTTTTTATTTTTGAAATTTAATTTAATTAGAAAAAAATTTGTAGGTGATTTTTTTTAGATATAGTTTTGTTTATTTTTTAATTTTGTTTTGCCCTAATGTGTGTTTGTGTGTCTAATTTTTATTTATTTTTTTTAATATTATTATTATTTATCTGATTAATTTTTTTTTTATTAATATTTATTATTATTTAGTCTGCTACCCCTGTGGCGCGCGTGTATTGTATGTTGTAAAATAATTATTTTTTGCTTTTTTTTTTTTAAATTATTTAATTAAATTAATATTAATAAATGTCATTTTGAACAATCAATAAAAAAGAAAAATAAAGAAAGTGAATAGATTTCTGATTTTTAAATTAATTTCTTTTTTTTTTTATAAATGAATCACTTTCTTTTATTTTCTTTTTTTTTATTTTTTATTAGTATATTTTTTCAGTTGATGATATGCTTAATTTTCTTGTATATTGATGCAAAAAAAAAAAAACTATATACTAATCAAAAAAGAAAATTCTAATCATAACACTACATATTTTTATTTAATTTTTTTTGTTATTTATATACACTCTCTATGGCATACTTTATTATATATAAAAAAGATAAACAAAAATGTTCTATATATATATAGTACAAGATCTTATATTTTGAAGTATATTATTTATTTATAATAATTATTTATATACAGTATTAAAATTAAATAAATTAAGAAAAAAATATGCATTACAATTACAGAAAAATGCATTCAAAGTATATATTTATGTCTATGTATATAATTAGAAAAATATAGGTTTAAAAAAAAATTAATTCAAAATGCACAAATTTTACTTTTTATTTTCGCTGATTGGAAAATTTTTTTATTTTCATATATTTTTTATATATGATTGGTTTTGTTTTTTTTTTTTTTAAACTTCAATAGATTATTTATTTTTTTTTTAAATACAAAAAAAAATACTATAGATAGAATAAAGAAAACGAGTATGAGAAAGAGTATTCAATCATCAATCAAAATAAAATTAATTAAACATGCAATTATAATATATTTTTGTGCGTTTTCTACTTTGCAATTATTATATATTTTTTAAGTTTTTTTTTTAATTTATAGATTTGATGTTCTTTCGCTTAAATATTTAACAATTAATTTTTATAATCTTTATGTCCCAATTATTAAAAAAAATAATCAATAAATTAATTTAATATTTCTCAAAATGACCGAGTATTATTTTTTTTTTCTACAGATAATTCGCATTTGAGATATTGTTTTATAACGAGGATTATTTGGTAATATTTTTTAAAGTAAAGAAACAAACAAAAAGTTAAAAAATAAACAAAAAATAATATAAATATAATTAATAAAATAAAATCGAAAAATTCGTACTTTATATATGAAATGTTTCATAAATTCGACCGTATTTATTGCGTATAGTTATTTTATTATATTATTTGTGGTGATGGCAATGTGGAATAATTAGAATAAAAATTAAATCGAAACTATAATTGTAAAAAAAAACTCCCCACTATGAAATTGAATGAAAATATTTAAAAACCCATTAAAAAAAAATAATATATGAAAATTCGATATATACATAACCGTTTTTGCGGTCATTTCAATAATATATAACAACGCACCAGAACATTTAATCTGCAATTAGTACACTTTTTATACAAATTATATTTAGATATTGCCACCCATATGGATGGGTTGTATTTTTTGTATATGGATAGTGAGGTCATTAAATAATAATCGGATTAAATTTTAATTAAAAATGTATTTTATGGTAATTAGCAAATGTATGCGCTATATAAAACAATATAGTGACATATTGATTTGTAAATTATATGGTGAATATATTAGTTTTGATTTAAAAATCGTTTATACAAAAATAAAAAACAAAAATATCAATTTTAGAGTTATTCAATTCATTTTTAATGCAGATTCAATAATAATTATATTATATAGTTTCATTAGGATTTCAATACATATAGTTAAATGACATTTTATTAAAAAGTGAAAATCAACTTTTCCTGATCGAATTCTTTATTTAACTGGAAGGTTATATTTCAATTAGTTTGAGTTAAGTTAATATTCCCCGCCGAACAAATGAAAAAAAAAATGAATCACGATCGTATAAATGAATGTGAAGTAGATAAAAGCGAATAAAATTTTTTCATTTTTCTTTATCAATTTAAATGGCTATTTAAAAACAAAAAAAAATTATCAAAAATAATACTTTTGTATACAAAAATATCACATCACATTTCTATATTATACAAAAATCTGTTTATTATATATTATATAATTTTAACTAGCAATAAACAAAACTTCACCATAACAAAAAAAAAAAAAAAATAAAAATTAAATTGTTAGATAAAATCACAAAATGCCGGGCCACGCATTTTCTTCTGTTCACAACAAATGTAACACAAAAAAATTATTTAAATATGTTATATCTATTTATTTTAATATTCATCATACGAGGTTTTTTGGTTTTCTATAAAATAAATTTCTATAATTTGAAAAAATTAGACTAATTTTATGTTTCCTTTCATATTTAGGTGTTTATAAATTTTTATATGCATTTAAAATTTACAAATCAATAATAATTCAAAAGAATAAAAAAAAAATCGACTTTAATATAGGATTTGAAATGTAGTAACTATATATATAATAATAATTTGTTGTTTTTTTTTCTCAATAAAAAAAAAAATTAAAATAATAATTTCATTTTCTGTTATGCAGATCAGATTTTTTTTTATTTTTCATATATCTTTTTCATAACAATCATTAAAAAAAAATCAAAAAACATAAAAATAAAATGAAAAATGAATTAAAAACAAATACATAATAATAATAATATAACAACAACAACAACAACAAATCTTTTTTTTTAAATTATTTTTTTTAATCTTATTATATTAATTATATACGCACAATTATATATATTATTTATCAAACAAAAACATTTATATAATATATTAATTATATATATACATAGAAAACTAACATTTATTTGATATCAACATACAAAAAAAAAAAGGAGAAAAAAATTAAAATATTAAATTTACGGAAAATTTTGTATAGAAATTAAAATACAAGTATTTTTTATTTATTTATTTTTTTTTTTGGTACAATATACAAGAATATTTATTCTATTTAATTGTTAAAAAAAAACATTCAATTAATTTTTGTTTTTTTTTTTTTTGGTTAATATAAATCAAGGAAAATAAATTGTATACAAATTATAAATACACACACACAACAAACTATTTATTATAGATTAATATATATATAAATATATTTTTTTAATAACATATAAAATAAAATAAAATAAATAAAGAAATTAAAAAAAAAACATTTGAAATGGTGCATGAAATGGATTTATAATTATACATATATATAACATATATATAATATAAGAAAATATTATATATGTATATATATATACATTTAAGGACACGTGCAAGGATATTTAACTTTTTTGTAGGACATTTATTTTGCTTAAATATATAGAGAAAATCTTCTATTTAAATATTTATCTCATGATCACATGACATTTTTCTTTGCAAATATTCACGCATTTTTTATTTATTATTATTTTTTAAAAATATACACACAATTCGCTATATAAAAATATTCATTTTTGTTTATTTAAAAATCTTTTTTATGTTGAATGAATAAAACTTAAAGTTTTTCTTTGCAAAACCGCACGAAAATTATATATTGTATAAGAAGAATATTATTGCGTTTTTAATATGAAAAAATATATACTTAAAAATAGAGATAGATATGCGATAGTATATATACACATTTAATGATAAAGAAAGATTTATTACTATATTTTATATTTTAGTTACTAAAAAAATAATGTTTTTTTTTATTATTATTTCATTATATCTTATTTAAATTTATTTTCACATATATAGTCGAAATAAAACTTAAATTATGACTATAAAATCTAGTAGTAGTAGTGGTAGTTCTTTTTATTAATATTTCTTTTTTATTAAATTTTTTTATTAATAATAAAATTCATGTTTGTATGTACATTTGAGTATGAGCAACGTTTTATAATAAAATGAAAAGTAATAATAAAAAAAGTAAAATTGTGTCATGGAAAATAATAAATTGAAATTAAAAATGAAACCATTATTAAAAAATATAATTTTTTTTTTTTTGTTTTTCTTAAGATATATATATGCAAAGGGTTTTTATATGTTAGTTATATAATTTAAATATAAAATAATATAATATATATGTATATTGTATAATTGTTTTTCATGTAATGTAATTATAAATAATTTGTGTATGTATTTTGTGTGATTTTAATCTTGTATATTGTGTTTTTCTATAGCTATTTGTGTATATATAATTTTTTTATGCTGTAAATAATAAATGATTGTAAAAAAAAAATTTCTTAATTTAATGGGGAAATTTTTATAAAATAATATAGGGATATTATTTTTTATTTTTTTTTTATTATAATGTATGCCATATAGTTTTTTTTAATGCATATTATTTTTTTAATGTATAAAATTAATAATGAAATTGTTTTGAAATATTTCGTATTCATTTTATTTTTCTTTATGAATTGTGTCCAAATATAAAATGAGCATGAAATATGCATAATAAAATATTTAGTTTTTTTTCCAAAACAATGTTTGTGAATAATTCATTTTTAAATAATTACAGGTTAATCCACAAAACCATTATTCAGGTAATTTTTAGATGTCCAAACGATATATATATATATAGAATTACCATCAACATCTAATGTAGTAATTTTATATTTTTTTTTGTGATAAAAAATATTTTAAAATCAATACTAAAAAAAAATCATACGCAAATTCACAAATACTAATACAAAGGCATATATACAACACTCAATAAATTACAAATTCAAACAATAACAACATTTAACATATTTAACGAAATATAATCATAGTATATCTCTAAATAAAATTAAATAACCTGTAGATCAACACCTATGTATAATTTATGATGTTAAAATAACAATCGATTTACATACGATAAAAAGTCAATGGGTTTCAACTTTTATCACTTTTAGTTTTTTTTTTTATATAAAGTTAAAGTTCAGAAAATATGGGAGTAATTTTCAGTAATTTATTATATTTCAAGTGAATAAATTAAAAAGATCAGAATTAAATGAAAAAATTATCAATATTTCAAAACAATTTCATTATACAGACAAATTAATAATTTATGTAAAAATAAAAAATTTTTATATATAAATAAAATAATTTGTTTTAAATAGAGTGTATATTAATATAATTTAATTTAATGTTTTATTTAATCAATCAATATTAATTAAAAAAGAATCCTGCTATTGTTTTTCAATTATCGATCTAAAAATAAATCGATCTAGGAATAAATCAGATACATTTTGTGAATGACCATATTTTAACCGAAAAGTTTAACTAATATTAATTTTTTTTATTGTATATCTCTAACTATATATGGAAAACTTAATATATGTTTTTTTGGTTAAAGGAATTTTTAATTTATGAATATTTATGTGATATTTATATTTATGATATTTATTATATTTTAAATTGTAAAATGTGTGTTTTCGATTTTGTGCTCTAAAAGAAAATATATATTTTTTATTATGTTTTATAAAATTCCAAGAGGATTATTTACTTATAAATTAATTATTTATTTTTTTTTTTTCATAAATAACAATAAATATAAAATTTTATTAGCCTATTTATTTTCATAATCAATAATAATAATATTTTGTTTATATATTTTATTTGTTGACTTCTTATAATTTATTCTGTATAATTATTTCACTTTAAAATTCGAATATCAGCTCGTTTTTTATGATGGAATTTTTTTTTATTAAAGTTGAATTTTGAAATTAAAATCATTAAGGTTTGAAATAAGATATATTAATGGAATCTTTACACTAAAAGTTTAAATACGAAAAATATAAATGCGACATAGGCTGACGAAAATGATGCCGTATTTTATTGCTTTATGGATGTTATCAACTTAAAATTCATATTAAAACAACCCGTTGAATATTATTCGAATTAAAAAGAAACATAAATAATTATTTATTTAAATAAAATACAGCAAAACACCAAAAAACGCTTTTTTATGTAAAAAAAAAGGGTGTTCAAAGAATTTTTAATTTATTATTAAACTATTCAAACTATACATAATACAGAAATGTATATCTTATTATAAGTTATTCCTTCCGGAATTGGATCATTCCACCATTAAAATAATAATAATTTTGTATAGTATTTGAAACGATTATATAACGATTAAAAGATTATATTTATCCGATTATGAACCGGATAATCTACGAATTTTAATAATAACCTCTGCATTTATATTCGTCAGTATGATATTATCGAATCCTAAAATATGATTTTATTTACATTTACTAAATTCTGAATTCACATTAATATATATGATATTTTCCACCACTAAAATGTGTGTGCTTGGCTTGTTTTTTTTTTTTAGCTTTAATGTACTTTTAATTTACGAATACGAAATATTATATATGGACCGCTATATGGGTAAAATATAGTAGTTATATATATATAATAAAATAACATTTTATGATGGTTTTTTATTTTTATTTTAACTTTTGGGATTAATAATATATAAATTATAATTTATTTAGAACTTTTTTTATATATATATATATATTTTTTCATTATATAAATTCATTTTAGCAAAACAAATAACAACCAATATTATATTTATTTATTTTTTTTTTTATTGTTTGAATTTAATTTAATTAAATAATGAAAAGTTTTAAAGAAAATGTTTTTATATTGCGATATGCAGTTGTTCATTGAACAATAAATATTTTGATAAGTGTATTATGAAATAACAAAAAAAAATTTTATGTTATGTTTATAAAAAAAACAAAAACAAAAAATTCGGTCAAAAGCTAAAACAAAATAAAAGTAAAATCTTTTTCTTATTATATTTTATCGGATATATATTTTATATATGAGGATATTTTTGATAAAAATGTTTTTATATATGAAATTTACAGGAGTTTTTTTAAAATATCTATAAAGAGAAACATTTTTAAACGGTATGGAAAAACATACATTTAATCATATCGAAGAAAAATATCTGGTACGAAGTAACATTGCTAAAGAATGTATTAAATATTTGTGTTATTGTGACCAAAACAGTGTTAAATTATTACGAAAAAATATTCCCGAATTCATTAAAAATCTCGAAATAAGGGATTGTAATAGTAATGCGATGCAGCAATGATATGAAATTATAAAACATACTGTATTTCTGTTTACACAGCATTCAAATATATGAAAATATGTTTCGATGTAATTTTATATATGTACTATATGTATGTAACAAAAATATAATTTTGCACTTTGCAGTATTATTATAATAACAGCAGGGCCAAAATGTTGCCAAAAAATATATTGATTTTATAATACATATTTATTTTATTTTTTTTAGTAATATATATAGTAAATATTTTTATATTTTTTTTTTTTAAATAATATCATAACCATTACTTTATTACTTTTATTTCATATGTCAGTATATATTTTTAATCTATTTAAATAAAATGTTATATAAATGCGAAAAAACCTTTTCATATTTATTAATTTTATTATTTGTCCGTTCATGTGTAGATAATATTTTTAAAATTTTAAAATAACCTAAATGCTAAATATATATTTTACAATATAGATATTTTTATGGAATGATTTATTTTTTAAAAATTAAAAATTGCATAATATGGGAATTATAGAAAATTATTTGTATAATAAAGATTTGATCTTTAAATTAAGTAATCATCAAGTAAAAATTAATGAGATAACTTTAATAATACCAAGATGAATTGCATGCTGTTTTCCGCATATATTTTCTTCAGTCTCTCTTTCACTTCACTTAATACATCATATTTATTTTTTCATATAGAATTTTGTCTGCAGAACAAAATTATATAAATTCTCAAATGCAGATAGGAAATGTATAAAAAAGATAAACACTATATAAAAAAACATTTTAAACATAACAATTCGTTATGTAATATGTCATTTCTATTATTTCTATATATAGGTATTTTTAGTCCATTTTTGGAAAGAAAAATATCTACCATTAAAAAGGAAATATTTTCTATATATAACAACGCATGCATTTTAAAATTTTTAATTGATTAATGAGATTTTTACCGATGATTATACAAATTAACTGTATAATCACTTTTATATCTACATATATATAATATAAATCAAATTTAATCAATAAAAAAAAGAACGATTTCAAAATGTTAATTTCGAATGAATCATCAACAAAAATAATTTGGTTTTAACTTAAATTTTATATAAATATATTTTACAAAGAGAAATTATTTAAAAATTTTTATTTTTCTATATATTACAATTTTTTTCTTTTTTTTATTCATATATATATATATATATAATATATTAAACCATCATAAAACTATGTTATTATTTTATTATTATATTTTATTAATAAATAATTTCTTATAAATCTAATATAGAAAAAATATTAATTATATTCTACCAAAAAAAAATTATAAAAAAATTATTTTTAATCATAATATTATTGCAAATTTTAATATTTAAAATAATAATTTATTTGAAAATTTGAAAATAATATTATAATTGTATATAATTTTGTTATGATTTTTTTTCTTTAATTTTAATTTAATAAACGTGTATATTCGGTAATTGTGTCGTACCAATCCAATATAAGCAAGAAGAACCAAATTTTTTATAAATGATTATAAAAATTATATTTTATAAATATATATATTCGTAGAGTAAGACTTCAAATTTTGGTGACACTTTTTTTTGTATTTTTTGTTTTTTCAAAAATTATCCGAAAAAAAAAAATTTTATAATATTTTTATATTATAAAATTATATATTATTTATAAAGGCCATAAGTGAGAGTAAACGAACGACGATGATGAGGACGACGACGACGATGTTTGTTTGTTTGTTTTTTTAATAATAATTTTTTTTTACAATAGGATATAAATTATCCTTTAAATTTGAATAAATGACAAAAAAATAAAAAAAATAAATTGGAAATAATCGAAAAAAAAATAGAAATAATTTTTTATTTAATACAAACTATTTTTTAAAAAAAAAAAAAAAACATTCAAGTCATTTAAATATATAAATAAAATAAATAAACTACTAAATTGTTCATAATATATGTTTTAAATTAACGATCGACGTTTATAATTAAGTGATTTTTGGCGATGGTTGTTGGTGGTGGCGGTGGTTGTTGGTTTTTTGGTTAATTTTTGGTAGTATAATGATGGTGTTTTTTTTTTATATATGATAAGGATAATATAATATATCATATTGGGGGAATTTTATTATTTTTTTTAATTTGTTTCTGGTATTTATATAAGGTTGGCAAATAATATAGGCATTGATTTTGTTTTTTTTTTATATTAATAAAAATTAAAATATATAAACAAATATTTATATAATGAATGAAATAATAATAAAGAAATTATAAATTGGTGGTTTGATTTTTAGGAAATGATTTTATTTTTTATTATACATAAAACAATAAAAAAAACAAGGACTAATAATAAACAATAATAAAAAAAAATTATTACAAACAATTACTAATCTGTGTGTGTATATAATGAAAGATAAAATATAGATTTGATATTTTATCTTACTTTTTAAAATACATATATAATTTTTATAAATAAATTTTTTTTTTTTAATTCCTTTTTAAAGTCAAATTGATTTAATGTAAAAATTTTACCAAATAGTAAAGTAAAGTAAAAAAAACGAAACGAAACGAAACACATAAATTAAAAGTTAAAAACATTATAAATGAAATGACAAAAGCGTGCATAGCTGACACAAAAATAAAACACACATATATAGTTCTTAATTTTATTAAACATTTAGTTATTTGATTTTAATTTTTATTTTAGTATACACACATATAAAATGTGAATGGTTTTTTAAATTAATGTATTTTAATTAATAAAAATTATTTATTTTTTTTTTTTTTTAACTTTTTTGTATAAAGAATTCATGTTTAAAAAAAAGTGATATTTATTAATTTTTCATTGATCAATAACAACAAAATTCTATACATTCTTTATACAAAAAAACCAAAAAAGCAAAAAAAAAATAACTTTATTAATTTGAAATTTTTGTGGGTTCTGATATTTGTAATTGAATTAATTTCCAAAAATAAATGTGTTAATTTTAATTTATTTATATTATATATATAGTGATATTTGTTGATATGCGTGTTTTGTTTATTTTAAATTGTATGATGAGGGAGGATTAATTGTTTGTAATTGTTTGGTATAATTTTGTGTGACATTTTTTTTTTTTTTAAATGGTAATGATGCGGGAATATTATGTTATGTGATGCATAAAATGGGGTAAAATTGGATGGTGATGGTGGTAATAATGATATGGTGTTTGGTGTATGGTGGTCGCATATAGTAGTAGTATTAGTAGTAGTAGAAATATTTAAATTTTTTTTTTTAGTAAATAGTAGTAATAGTTAGTAATATAGTGAATTATTTTTATAGGAATTTGTTTATTTATTAGTTTAATTTTTTTTTTTTTTAATAATAAAAAAAAAACGATTTTTTTTTTTTAATATTATTTATGTTTTGCATTGTTTTGCTCTCACCTTCGCCCTTTTTCGTTCTTCAATGTGCCCCCATATTTGGGTCTTGTTCCAATCAAGTCTATTATCTCTGGTATACAACTTGCGAATATTGCCTGAGACACACACACGACGAGAGCAACACACAAGGTTGAGAAGGATATAACAAGAAATAAAACAAAAAGCAATATATATATGGGTATATAAAATTATGTTTTTCAATAATGTTATATACTATAATAAATATTTATATATATATATATATAATTGTTTTTTAATTTTTTTTTTATAATTAAATGTTTAATTTCTAATTAATTTAATTGTAATTGTAAATATAATTTTATTATTTCAAAATTTATATATTTCATATTTATTATTTTTTTCATCAAATTTTATTATACGCATAAATATATAGATATTTATAGATTTATGAATGAAATTGGTGGTGGTGTTTGAATATGTATAGTATATATATAAATAAAATTGGAATTGAAGCGAATTTTTGTTTTTTTAATTTTTTTTGTATATAGTTTTTATTTTTAGTATTACAAATGAATTTCAATAAATTTTCGATTTCATTCAATGGGGTTTGGTTTTATGTTTTACATTAGATATTTTTCGCAAAAGGTTCGGATTAGAAAAAAAATTATTTAATTGTAAATTAATATTCATAGGATGCAAAAGTTAAAGTTAATAAATAAATTAATTATTATTAAATTAAATTGAAAATTTATTGAAAAATATTTGGTTTATTATTTGTAAAAAAAAAAAAAAAATGTAAATTTACATTAAAAATTGAATTTTATTTATTTTTACTTTTGTTATCATTTAAATAATATATGTGTTCATTATATATACAATTTTATAATTTTTTTAAATTATTTATATAATATATATTATTTGTATATGATTTATTTTTTTGGTATAAAGGAATCTGATCTATTTATGCGTGCGTGGTGGGATGGTTTCATTACGCAGCTTATTTCTTATATAAATTTAAATTTTTTTTAATTATTTTTCATTAAATATTATCATATTATCCGCATACAAATACATAATTAATTTATATAGTTAGTATGATGTATATAATACAATTATTATTTTTTGTTTTTGTAAAGATATTTACAATATTATTTACATTATCATAATATTACTGATTAGGATTTATTGATTGTTGTTTTTTTTTATTTTTTAGTAAATTAAGGATAGCGGTTGGGTTATTTATTATACGTAAAATAAAAGTAAAAGTTGAATTTCTTCAAAAAAAAAAAAAAAACAAAAATAAATAATTATATCTTGTATAAAATTGAAATAATTATAAGTTTTTTTTAAGTTCATGATTGATAATTTGTTTTTAAGATTTTCTGTAATGATTTTTTTGGCTAAAGATGTGAAAGAAATCAGTTTTCATATATTAATTTTACTATTGATATATAGTATTTAATATATCAATAGTCCGCCAACTGATGAACTTTATTCCACGATTTTCTTTAAAATTAAACAATTCTTATGGAATGTTATATTGTTTATGAATTTGATTGAGTTCCTTAAAATTGTTAGGAAAATATTGAACCAGATTAAGTCAGAATATTAGTAGGTTATTAGTTTAGTATTTTTACCCTATTGAAATCATATCATTTATCTGCATATATAGATAAAGAAAACTATGTGGTAGAATTAATAAATTTGGAATACCTTTTCGTTAGTCATATTTTATAATATGAAATATTTTAAACATATTAATAATGTATACTATAAAATTAACGAAAAATGTTATCTACCTTACAGAAATATAGTTATAATTCTTAATTTATATGTTGGTTATATTTTTTAAAATAAAAATATCTGCAAGTTGCGATATTCAATAAATTTTTTATATAGGATTTACCAAAACTAAGATATCACAATGATAATTTTGATAATAATATTCATAAAAGACTGTGTTCGTAGTTAATAATTTTAACTTTTTTGTAATTAAAAGTTATTATATAGTAATTATTGTTTATTTTGTAACCATTAATAGGTGAAATAAATTAATAAGTATAAAATATTAAAATATACTTTTTATTATTATACCAATACACGTTTATGTTTTATTTTAAATATATAATAATTTTATTTCCATTTATCCAATAAATTATTTAAGATATCCACAGACACACAATTCATTTCCAAAAACGTACGCAGTAATAAATATACCAAATATTCTTTAAAATTCACACTAGATTTATATATATGCAATTCATTTTATCCATTTATACATTTTTAATATACGCCACTAATAAATGTTATTTATATAGAAAATTAAAAAAAAAAAACTCACTTTGGTTAGTTAAATTTTTTTAGAACAATAAAAAATAAAATAAAATTGTTAATAATATTAAATATAATAGGTATTTTATATACAAAAAAAAACACACTTTCTACCCATAAATTAATTATAAAAATCGTTGTCCTATGCGATGTGTGTATGTTTATTTTTATTTATATTATAAATATATGCACACTGTGAGCGATTTTATTTATTTAGTATAACTATATTAATATATATTTTTTTTTTTATTTATTATCACATTCATCCAAAATAATAAAAACAAAAACAAAATATTTTTTATTGATATATAAAAATAAAATAAATTTTTTAATTAATTATAAAACAAAAAAAAAAAAAAGAAACAACTCAAATCGGAAAATTACAAAATCAAAAAATTAAAATAAAAATAAAAAATTAATTAATTTACATATAAATATATATAGAAAACATTTTGACAATATGAACAATGAACAATGAGTTATTAAATTAAATAGCCCAAAATAATTTTAATAAATTCTTCTTTTTTTTTTTTTTACTTGGTTTTCGAAACAATATAAGTTTATTTAGTGTTTTTTTTAAGATTTTATTTTTCATATTTTGTTTTTATTATAAAAATAAATAAATAATTATATGCGAAATGAATTTTGTCTTATTTATATATACATCTTTTATTTTTTTTTTTGTGTTTTAGCGATTTTTTATTTATAAGGTTATTTAGAAAACAAAAATCATAATAGTTCGGTGGTATAAACAATAATAAAAAACAATTATTTTAGTCGCGTTAAATCCGTTTTTTTTTTAATTTAATATCATTTTTTTAATTTATATTATTTCATATTCATATTCATATATGTATAATTTATGAGGTTGACAACCTATATATGCTGTTGTTGAAATAATGCGAAATATATAATAATATATTTAAATTATTTAAACATTTATTTTAATTTATTAAAAAAAGTTATTTAAAAAATGAATTTTATGAAAATAATAAATGAAAAATAATATTTAACTAAAAATGTAATTTAATAAAATAAAAAAAATTATATTGAGAAAAAAATTATTTTGAACTTTTTAACAATAACACAAAAACCCATTGAGAATTGCTCAAGGCGTCGATTTCTTGGGGGAACATTCGGATTATTTATATATATATATATATATATAAATTATTTATATTAAAGTATAATACGTATACTGTCTACTGAACATTCTAAAAAATTTTTTTTTTATTTAATTTAATTAAATTAATTAACTATTTTCTTAATTTTTTTTATTTGTAATATTATATATTGTAAATAATTGATTTGTATATTTATTATATAATTATACTGATATATATATATATATTACAACAATATAATTAAATTAAATAATAGGATTATGTTTAATTTTTGAATCAAAATTTGTAATTATAATATTGCTCTAAAAGATGCGTGGCTGCGGCATACAGGCTATATATGTGCAAGCAAAAAACATTTCTACTTTCAAAAAACTTCTTAAAAAAAAAAAACTTGGCAAATCTTATTTAAAAAATACGAAAAATGTTTTTCTATTTTTATGTATATAAAATTTCGTATGTTTTTTTATGTATAATTAAATTTAAAAAAAAAACAAATAATTTTATTAAGTATATTCATGATTTGTAAATACGAAAAAAAATAATTAAAAATATACATGTTAATGTTTTTAAATGTTCACAAATTAGGACAAAAATCAGTGCAATCATAAATATTAAATATATATATAATATGTATATAATAATCATAATGATAATATAAAACAAAAAAAAATATATTAATAAAATAACGATAATAAATTAATGGTAAATATTTAAATATTATTAATTCTAGCTTTATTAATTAATTTAAATAAAGAAAATATTGTTTTTTTTAGTATATGTAAAATGCAAATAATGTGGATGATAATTTTTTTAGATATTTTAATTGAGATCAAATTTTAATTTTTGTTTATTAATGTTCATATCATATATTTTATCTTTGTCTAATTTTCATTAAGTGTTTTTTTTTATATTTATTTTTTATTATTTTTTTTAATCTTTAAGTATTTCTTAATAATACTTTATTTTTTTGATTACATCTGATTTTTTGTCATTATGTCCGCAAATTTTTCGACTTTTTTTTTTCATTTGAAAAATTTTTTTTTTCCCTATTTCGGTAAACTAAATATTTTTTTTTTTGATTTATTTATGTTTTAAGATTTTTTATTTATTATAATAAATAAATAAACAAACAAAAAAAATAAGTGAATTTGTAATAATTAGTTTGGTTTTCTTTATTTTTAATAAATCCATAATAATAATAATAATAATAATAATGCAAAAATAATTAATTTTTTTTTTCAATATTTCATATATGAATTTTGAAACAATAAAAACGATTAAATAAAAACGATTCTAATAAAAATAACTAAATATAAATTATAATATTGTATATGTAATATTAATTTAAACAATAATATATAAAAAAGAAAATTCAACAAAAATTAAATAATTATAAATGTAATGGAAAATTAAAGCCTATATATTTATATTAATATTAATTAATTAATTTAATTTTTTCAAATTTTTTATAAATGTAATCAACTCAAGAATAAAACACAATTTTTTTTTATTTTAATCAAAACCAAAAAACATTAAAAACATAAATAAAATTAAAATTCACGTGGATCTTCTGTAAATTTAAACCATAAATAATTTATAAATTAAGAATTTAAATTGATTAATGCAAATCATATATATATGTATAGTTAACAATAAATAAAATAAATAAATAATGTAATAAAAAAAAAAAACAAAAAATTGAATTTCATGAATTTATTAAAAATTAAAATTAATTTTATTATTATATTTTACTAATATTATTTTTATTATAATTCATTTTCATATTAAGGAATATATATTTTTTTTAAATTTATATTCTTTATTTTATTTATTGTTTATATTAATTTTTTAAAAATTATTTTTTGATTAATTTACAGAAGAATATTATAACCACGATTTCGAGCCGAGATACATGCGCCGCCAAGAAACCAATGCCTTTTTTTTATTTATTTTTTAATTCCAATTCTTAGGGGTTTGAAAACTAATATATTTGTAAACAAATAAAATCCTTTTCCGTTTGTATTTGTTAAAAAAAAAATAACTTTTTTTGTGTAATTGCTCACTTTGTTTTGTTTTTTGATTTACCATTAACTTAATCAAGAAATTTTAAATATTTGATAATTCAGTTTTTTTTTTATTTATTAAACTGATGTATTGTAGTATTTTGTAATAATCGAAATACAAAAATTTGGTGGTTAAACAATTGCGTATAAATTTATATTAAAAAAATAATACACATATATAAAAAAATGATGATATGACACAAAAGCAAAAAAAAATTTATAAATATATTAATTTGGTTTTATTTTATTTGTTTTTTTTTTAATATCTTTTATATTCTTATCAAAATAATATGTATCATAATAATATATAAAATAAAAATGATAATAATTTGAAATTTTTAAAATCGTAATTTTCGCTTTTGAATGCTGACAAAAAAAAATGCTTTTTTTTTTTTTGATAATAGAAGAAATGTTTGAATAAAACAATTTTATAAAACGAAAGTGGTTATTGTAGATCAAAAAAAAAAAATGAATTTGAAAGAAAAAGTGTATAGGTTAATTAAAAAAAATGATTGAAAAAGCTTCAAACCTCCTAAAAATTTGAAGTAAAAAATGTTTTAGAGCATAACTCATTGTGTTTATATTGAATTTTTTTTTTTTTTATTTTCGACATTAATTTTAATATATAATTAATTTTTTTGTCAATTGAAAAAATTAACGTATTGGAAATAAAATAATAATATTAAAAAAAAAAGACGCAAAATGAAATTAAAAAATATAATAAAGTGTTATTACTTTAATAAAGAGTATATATAAATAAATCGACATTATTTTATATAATAATAATTTTAATATATTTTTTTTTTGTAACAAAACAAAAAAAAAATGGTAGAAACTCTTTATTCAAATAATAAAACATAAAATTATAATAAATAAAATAAAAATGTTTAATTATATACTTTAGAGATTAAAATTAGCTGTGCATATAACAAAAAAAAATGAAAATCGAAACAGTGTTAAGAAATTTAAAATAATGAAACAAAAAAACATTAGAAAATTTATTGTAAAAAACAAAAAAAAAAATCTAAAATGAACTATAGATGATTAATTTTGACAAATTTTATTAAACTTGTGTTGTTTTTCATTAACAATTTCCATCAATTTAAAAAGTATTAATAAAATTTGCTTTATATTTATTCTCATATTTTTATTTATTAATAAAAGGATGTATGTATTCAAATAAAATCTCAAAATTGTTAAATAAAATAAATCTCTAAACGAAAATCAATAATATTGTCGTGTATCAATCAAACAAATAAAAACAAAATAAACCAAAAAAAAAAACTTTTTTTTTTCTTTTTAAAAACCATAATGAGAAAAATGTATTAAGTAAGTTTTATTTTTTTTATTCAAATGCTATTTTTTGTTTTGGTTAATAAATATATATTTCTTTTTCTTTTATTATTTTAAAATATTTCATTTTAATAATCTCTAATTTAAATGAAAAAAAAAAAACATATATTTTTTATGGTACAGCTGCTTATGTGTACCTTCTTCTAATGTCCTTGCTATATGTTCCACCATATTTACTCCTTTGTGCAGCCAATTCAGTTATTTCTGGAATCCAACTAGCAAACACAGCCTAAAGATGTATATATTGTTTCAATAATATATACCCAAACAATGACGACGACAACGTCGATTATGTATATATATATAAATCGATTGTATTTTGATTAAAAAATATTTAATTAAAATATAAAAAAAAAAAAAAAAACAATAAAATAAATAAATAGGAATCTTTTCTAAATTTATACGAAATTATTCGGTAATATTTTATATATACTCGTATATAGATTAAAATGTTTTATACAAATAAAATCAGAATAAAAATTCGAGTGGCAACACGTAAAACGAATGAATTTTGAAAGTTTTTCACAAATAAAATTATAATTTCAGAATGTATAAAATATTTAATCTGTCTTTATGGACATTCCATAAAATCATTTTGAAATTTAAATACTCTAGGAATTTTATGACGACGAAAAGATCTAAAAGGATGTGAATGTTTTGAAATATACATTTAAAATTATTAACGTGTAACATTCACATATCTGAGCACAAGAGCATATGCAAAAAATTACATTAAGTCAATATGATTAAATTCTAATTTATATGCATTCCATTTTTGAATTTAATACCCCTATAAAAATAACTAAATATTAAATGAATTTCATAAAGATTTTTAATTTAAAGATTAAATAAAAACATTAAAATTATTCATCATTATATATATTATATAGTGTTGCATTTTTAAGACTTTTATGTTTTGTATATAGTTATTCTTATAATAAAAATATAAAATGTTTTATTTTCATCGAATTTTGGTTTTTGTTTGCTTTCAACAAAAATGTATTTCTTCTATAATTATAATTATATATTCTGTGACATATTTATTAAAAATCGTTATCGTTTTTAGTTTATATATTATTATATTACATATTTTTTATAAAATCTTACACATAGCCAAATTTTAAATTATTTTTAAAGTTTAATTATATGAAACGAAAAAAAAAAATAAAAATAAAAACGACGCGATCAAAACGCACCTTTTCTTTTTTTTCTTTCTTGTATTTTCTAATGTACGCGAATTACAACAAAATCATTCACACTTTATTTATTTATTTTTTTAATAATAATTTTATTTTTCATAATTTTAAACATTGTTTGTTTTCTTCTTATTATTTTATAATTGATGATTATTAAATATATGTATTTAAAAAAAAAACAAAATTGTTTTAGAGAGATTTCGAATTGAGAAATATATAGTTAATTTTGTTTAACATTAATTATAATAACGAATTAAGAGATTAAACAAAATCCAGAAAATATTAAATAGTATATTACGAAAAATTATATTAATTATAAAAAAAAAACAAATTTAAATGATAATAAGAAATATTAGGTTTTGTATTTAGTAATAAAAACAAAAAATAATAAACATATAAATAAAAAAAATTAATAACCAAAATCAAAAACAAAAAAATAAATAAACAACATTAAAATAAAACAACAAAACAATAAAAATTCATTTTTAGGGAAATATCAAAAGGATATTTTTTATTTTGTAAAATTTTCTTCGGTGCTTTTATTTTTTCATTTGTTTTTTTATTTTTTTATCTTTATAACTACCAAGCTCATTAAAACTCTGTAAGATTTATTTTAAAATTATCAAAACCAAAAAAGTATTAAAAAAAAAACCAACAATTCTATAATCAAAAATTTTTAAACAAAAAAATAAATCTTACATAAAATATCATTTAAATATTAAAAAAAAATAAATATAATAAAATATTTATTTAATAAAAAATCTATTTAAAACATTATCTAAATATATAAAATATTATTATATAATACTATAAAATAAAAGAAAAAATAATTATTCACACATACAATAAAAGAAATTAATTGATTTCAAAAATTCTAAAAAATAAAAAAAATATTTAGTAAAATATTTTTTTTTTTAATTATTTATTATATTTATTATTGTTTATCGTGTTTTTTAAACAAATCAATTACAAAACATTATTATATTTAAATTAAATGAAATCAATTTTATTTCCTATCATATATTTATAGAGAGAGATTAAAACTATATATTATTAAATCAAATTATAAATTAATATATTTTTATATAGTTAAAATAGACCATAATAAAAGTATCATTAAAAATAATAATAATAATAATAATAATAATAATTATAAAAAGGGTATCAGACTAAATATTAAAAATTAAATAATACTATTATAATATATTGTGCTCACTAAACATTTTTATTTATCACAATATGTGCTTGTTTTAAATTATTTTTGTTTTTTTTTTTTTAAATATGTGAGGCTTATCATTTTAAAGATTTATTTATTTAATTTGTTTATTTTACACATTAGTCAAAATTTTTATTTATTTTTGGTTTTGGATTTTTCAATTATGAAATACTCTTTTTGCAATTAATTTTACGCGTTTTTGAATGTCGGCATTTTGAAAGGTTGGAATTTTTTCAAAATTCATTTTAATAGGTAAATTGAATTAATTGAATAGTATTTTTATTTTTATTTTTTGAAAGATTTATAAAATTAAAAACAAATTGAGGAGAATAAGGTTGTAATATAAAATATGTAAATGAAAAGAGATTTTGGTGGGTGTAAAACGCATTCTTTATATTTTGTTTTGAAATTAATTAATTATATATTAATGTTTGTTTTTGTTAAAAGAAGTGGTCTACCTCTTTCCATGTTCTCTTTTTAATTCGCCACCATATTTTGATCCACTACCAACTAGTTCAATAATTTCTGGTATACTGCTGGCAAACATAGCCTAAAATGTCATTTGATTTTTTTTTTTAATTGTTATTAATTGTTTTTTTTTATACAATTTTAATTTATATGACAATTTCCAAAAAAAAAAAATGGTTTCAATATTTTTCTATACATTTATTTATTATTTTTGATTTAATTAATCAATATATTAAATGACCGCAAAAAAGTAAATATGTTAGTTGTTGATATACCGCCTGTTATAGTCGAAATAATCACCAAAACATTTTGAATCCTTGTGCTCTTATATTGCTTAACGATAGAAGCGATTAGAAACAATCGATTCCAACAACGAAAGTATACATGTTATAGGTTAATTAAAAATAACATTTATAAAAATGAAAAACGAAATAATAATAAAATAAAATAAAATAAATAAAAAATCAATTGAATTGAATTTAATATAAAATTTACAAATCATTTGTTAATTCAACACATTTTTATTCTATTAAAATATATTTTTAGTTTTAATTTACTTTGTGCATACTAAATTTATTAAAATTGGGGTAATTTATTTAAGATGTGAAAACTTTCTTAATAAAATTCTTAATATGAATATGTGCAAAAATTAATTGATTGAAAATTACAATGAATTAAATTTACTGATGTTTTTTTTTAAATTTTATTAAAATGATTTTAATTTATTTCATACACATTATATATTACTATTATATTTTTTTTTTTGTTAAATTTAATGTAAAAGCCAACATCTAGTGATTTTTGCTAAAATAAATATGTTTTTTTTTACTTTTTAGAATTTTGATTTGGTTTTTTGTTAAAATATATAATAAATGTGTAATTAACAAATTCAATAAATATAAAAAATATGATAATTTAAAAAATTGAAATATAATTTTTTTTTTTAAATCAATTGATAAATTATTCTTATATTATTCTAAATGATAAGGTGTTAATATAAAATTTGTTTAGTTTATTTTTGCCCCACTTATTGGAATCCAACGGAAAATTTGGGATGATATTGAATACTTTGAATTATAAATGATAAATGATAGAAAATAAGAAGAAAAAAACGAGAAATATTATCTGTTGTATATCAAAGGAAAAATCCGGATCGTATTAGCTAAGTATTAATAACGATGGATCTAAAACTGAAAAGTATAATCGATTAGAATGAGGATAATTTTTAAATATACTTTTTCCCTTTTAATTTATGAACTTTTTTATTTTATATATTAAAAACTAATTCATTGGTTTTTTTTGTCAGAACGGATTGTTTTAAAGAAAATATTGAAACCATTTTCATTTTTCCCATTTTTGTCTTTCAATTATTTTAAAGATTAATTTTAATATTTTAATATTTTATGGAATTGAATTTAAATATTGAATTGTTTTATTGGGTTTTGTTTTTTATTATTATTAATTGCTTATAATCAATCATATATGGTAATAGAAAAACGCATATATGTTTTGTGTATCGCGAACTTGTCGGATTTTATACACATTTTCAATTTCGGCTGGTGACTCTACAGCATTCACAAAAAAAAAAAACAAAACACCAATCTAAATTATTATTATACACTATCAAAAGGAGGCTAATAAAATCAAATTATTTTAAAATAATATTTCAAGCCCTAAATATAAATTTATTTATAAGCAATACAATTTTATATAATAATAAATTGTATTTAGCTGTATCAAAAAATATTTTGTCTATTTGATATAGATAGAAATGTCCATATTCAATCGCGTTTCTTTTTTTTTTTCATTATATAATAACAGCAAATAGAAAATAAAATGAAACTGAAGTAATTTTTTTTGAAAATGATAATGAAAAGAATTGCTGCTCTTTGAGGCGGCCATAAATTTCATTGAATTATTAATTATATATATTTTCTTTAAAATATTTAAGCGATTTATATTTTGATAATAATTAAAAAAGAAACGTTTTTGCAACAGCAGCAACAGCAGCAGCAGCCAATTATTTTTTGTAAATTTATTTACATGCAGCTAATACAAAATTATAATATTTTTATTTTTACGTATACGTTATTTTCTACATTTACAAAACGACAGTTATTTTAATCAAAAAACAAAAAAAAAAAAATCATGCGTTTAAAAAAAAAATTCTTTCAAATTAAGTTAAACAAAATTAAATATAAATGAATAATGTTTTTTTTTTTTTTTGCATGTTTCTTTTTTACAAACTTATTACTTTATATAAATAAATAAAAATGTGTATTATTATTATTATTAAAAATTTTGATATTTAATAATTTTTAATTTTTATAAATATAAAAATTTATAAAAATCAATTTCGATTTCTTTAATATCACCAGATGTATAATATTTAATTTTGTTTAACAATAAGTATAATAAATCAATTTTTATTTTTTAATTTTGGTTATTGAATTCATTGGGCATGGAACTTGTTTATTTTTTAAATAAAACAATAATAAATAAAAAACAAAAAAATATAAATACATAAAAATCAATTTTTTGTTTGGAATATAGAAAAAATAATTAAATAAAATCAAGATCAAAATAAGAAAAATGATTTTTAAAAAAGGTATTTGAAAAAATAAGAATAAAATAAACCAAAAAATTAAAAAATATATAAATATTATTTCTTTTAGTTACAGAGTACATATATATTTATATAGAAAAGTAGTAGTTATTTAATTAATATATAAATTTTGTATGTGCCTGATAATTGATTGAAAATTCTATTTATTACATATATATATATTGAGTTCAAAATTGAATTTAATATAGAAGTTGTTATTTAAATTTTTTTCATTCTTATAATGAAAATTCATTTTCATTATTTTTTTTATTTTCATTTAATAATAAACTTATAATATCGCTGCATATATTTTCTCTGAAAAGCTATATAAAATGTTTGTATAAACTCTCAAAAAATATAAAAAAAAAAATAAATCACAATGATAAAATTTTTTTTTTTCGCATCATTCAGCATTCACATAATTATTTATTTTTTTATAGGTGCAGAAAATTAATTATTTAAATCATATATTTAATATTCTCGCATATTTACTTTTTATATATTATTATTTTTATCAATTTATAAATTCTTTATTAACAAATAAAAACTTAAACATATCTATATATATAAAAAAATTTCTTTTGTTCTTATTGAAATCGAAAATAAAATTTTCATTTTTAATTTTAATTAGAAAAAATGATTGTTTATAGAATAATTGTTTTGAGGCATATTATAATATTATATTATCTCAAATAAAAACCAAAAAATGATCAGAAATACCGCAATACAAACCATTAATAAAAAAATATATAAAAAATAAAATAATAAATTATTGGCTAAAAAATATATAGCGCAAAACAGCGAGATATTGCTTTTATTTTTTTTTTCAAAAAATAAAATTTCTTTTACACATTCAAAACGTTTAGTAATTTTAATTTTTTTTTTTGATTATCGATCGATTAATTTTTTTTTTTTTGATATAATATCATCATTAAATTGGCAATTGGCCTAAGCCGCATATTAAATATTTATATACAAATAAGTGTATATTGACTGAATAAGAATTTTAACATTTTTATTCACAATTAAATTGCAATTAGATTTGGTTTGCGGTTATTAAAAAAGATAAAGTTTTAATTATAACAAAATGTTATTAACCGAAAAAAGAATGTAAATAAATGTTTTTTTTTTTAAAAAATTAAAAAAAAATTGTTTTTATATACAATGTAATTGTGAATAATTAAAATGTGGTAAAAATTCGTCGAATCAAAAAGCACAAATTTAATATTTGTATTTTATAGAAAAAAACAAAAAAAAAAAAATAAAATAAAATATTAATCGCGCCTTAAACTATCACAATATATATTTTAATATAATTTATATTGGATTTTTTTTTTTTAATAATTAAAATTATTTTTGCATAAAATATTTTAAAATAATAAAATTAATATATCTTCCCTATATATAAACATATAAATTTTACATTCACAAATATATATAGTAAAAAAAAAAACAAATAATATATACATTCATTATATTTGCGCATAATATATATACTGAAATAATTTCTCGCAGCACCACACAAACATAATATATTTAAATATATGCATTTTTTTTATTTTAATTATTAAATATTACTGATAACATATTTATTGTATATGATGATAAAAAAAAATTCGATTTCCATAATTTTATCATCAATAAAAAATGTGTTTCGATTGGAAAATAATATAGTTATTTCTTCCAATTCCTATTTTTTTGTTTATTATAGAGTTTTTTTTTTTAAATAAACACAATCTTTTTTTTTTTAGAGGGTTCTCCCTAAATAGATTTATTTTGCTTTTCAATAATACAAAAAACTGACTGTTTTCTTTGGTAGATTTTTTTTTTTTTAAGTTTTTTTAATTAAATTTTGTTTGAATTGTAATAAAATTAACAATAATAATATTGAAAAAAGTGTACTTACCAATCCGACTAATAAGAAAAATACTAAAAATGTTCGGCCTAATATTGTTTCACAATATACATCACCATAACCTACGGTTGACATTGTTACTATTAAAAAATAAACACACGTCCAATATGAAAGTTGTTGTGGATTTGAGAATTCTAAAGGATCTCCGGAATTTTCCAACTGTGAAATAGATTTTGTTTTTATATAAATAAATAGTTATATAAATTTTATAATTATTTGTCATTATACGTATATCTATGAGGACGTTGATTTGTTGATGTGATAATTAAAATGATTATTATTTTAATATGCTTTGTAAAATCTTTCTTAGTTCTTTATACTTAATTTTGTCAATTATCATACAACAATAGAGGATCAGATTATACATAAATTAATATTTTATTTTGTTCTGTTAAATTCAAAGCATTTCAATAATAAATCGTTCCTGAGCATTTTATCCTAAGAATTGTAAACTTCATATATAACAGTAAAGCATTTTATTAACCATTAATATTTAAAAATAGATCATTACACCATTCGCAGTAAACCCAACAGAAAATAATGAAAACAGATCCCTATATATAGTTGAAAATTATGTATATGAAATATTGAATATAATATATTTTTTAAATTGATTATCAATTTATTTTCGATATGTGATACTCCAAAAAATAAAAAAAACATATATTCAATAAAAATATCTATATATATTCATAATTCGTAGAATACATATAATATATAATACAGAGATGGTGATGACAATATGAAAAAAAAAATGTATATATCGGAAAATAATCAATCAAATTTATTAGGGGTGTAATCACGTATATATATATGGTATAGTATCCATTTCGATTTCCATGAAATACATAAATTACACCAATATACGCAGATATATGATATATCATAAATAATATACACATATATTATATAATAAATTGTAATGAAATACGGAACGAAATTTTCAATAAAATTGTTTGAAATATTTATTCATATATGTTTTTAGTTGCTTTTGATCACAAGAATAATTGTATGTTTAATTATAATTATTATATATTATTATTATAATTAAATAAACATTCATTTTTCTGAACAGATATTCAACAATCAATATTGAAGAATTCAATAAAACTATGATATTCCGATTCGATGACCTCTCAACACAATTTATATATGTATATGTATTGTTTTTTATTAAACATCAGATAGATAAAAAGAGGGGTTGGGAAAACACCTTCAACTTCTATTCAATATAATAATTTCTTGTTAACCAAATTAATTAACAAAAAGAAAAATAACTCACCAAATGTATGATTCCGGCTGCTGTTAACCATACGGATATAAATATAGATACTAATTGTGCTAAACGTATTGAACTTGATGTTTTCAAGACATTTAAATATTGTAATATATCTGGAACGGTCATAAGACGTAGAGCTCGCAAGAATCGAAGACCTTTTATGAAAAAAAATAAAATTTGTTAGTATTTACAAAACATAGCAATATAAAACAAAATTATAATATTTACCGATCCATGTTCGCTGCAAATATATCGATACAAAGGACGGGGGTATTGTAAAATAATCTACGAAACTGTACATTTCTAACATAAACCAAAGTTTATCTGATGCGGCTATGAACTATATATTACAAAAAAAAAAAAAATGAAAAATGAAAATATATTAAAATTTAAAAGTTTACAAAAAATTATACAATATATATTGTTGTTACTTACTCGTATAAAAAAGTATACCATAAAAAATATGTTAAAAGCGAGATCAATTTGTTGCGTAATATTTTCGCTAAATTTTGAGCATGTCTCGACATGTTTATTTGATGCATCGACAAAATAAATAATAAGCGATGCTATACTTAAAATAAAAACCAATACAACCTGTAAAAATATTAAGTTTTTTTTTATATTGTTAATACATTTTTTATAGTTATTATTAATAAAAATATTTTGATGTTTTACTGAACTTATTTTATTGGAAAATGATCAATTAATTTACAAAAGAAAAGCACACTCACACACACACACACACACACACCCCAGGACATTAACAGGATTTTATAATATATTTATTTTTAATATGGTTGCGAATATTCGATAAAAAGTTATTGTAAATATTCATAAATTTATTTTATACATTATAGTATATAAAATCAAAACAGATTATTTTATAAATCGCATAATAAACACAAAATTGACTAATAAAGAAAAACCATATATTAAATAATATAATGATTAATAAAAGACGTTTACATTTTTTAACAACGAAAATATAAAAATAAACAATTTTTTTAATCTCTCATTAATGGTTTGAATGTTTTTTTTTCTAATACAATCGATTTAGATATCTTTTTATAATACAAACATATGCATATGAAAAAGTATCTATAACATAGATATATTGAAAATTTCACATTGTTCATTGACGCTATATGAGAATCTTTTTGAATTGAAGACTTTCATGGCGGTGTCCTTATAAACAAAATTCTCATCTATATAAATATATCTTACTTTTCTTTTCATGATAGTGTTAAAGAAAAAACACATGATTAAATTTGTTTAAGAAAAAAACAAAAATGTATTTGTTTATTTTATTTTGAAATTTAATTGAGTAATTCTATTTTATGATTTGTTTCTGGTCATTTCTGGTAAAATTAAGTGTAGAGTGTAAATAAAAAAACAAAATGTATATAATAATATAAATATTTATTTTAAATAAAATATTATATGTTATATAATATTAAAATATAATATTGCACGTAATAAATCAATCATCAATTAATCTATAGTGATTTATATCTATATATATTATGACATTGTATACAATACAATAATAGTAATAAAAAGCAGAACCATTTACAATCAATTTTAAATGAAAATCTATCAATAAATCTGCCGTTGCAGAACAACACAAAATTTATTTATCAATAGCCGCAATATTTAAGAGCGTAAATTGATTAAATAATGATAAACATCTAAAATTATATTGATTCTTATATACGTATAATAATTACTTACACTTTATATAATTTATAAATTAATTTCTGTTATTATTAAAATATAATATATTTAATTGTAATGAAAAAAAAATTCTGATTACAATCTTTTATTTTGCTGTAATTATAAAATTTATTAGATTTTACTATATATTGTTATTTATCTCTGACGATGATGTAGAAATTGTTTTATTAAAAATATAGAATTTTATTTATTGTATATATGATTTCTTCAACCAAAGAAAATATAGTATATTGGATAGTATCCAAAAAATAAAAAAAACATCAATTACTATACCGACCGAGATATATAAATAAAATACATATATTTATTGTTCTTGTAAAATGGTAAAACTTAAATAAATATATATTTATTATATGTGTGTATGTATATATATATATAAAAAACACTAGTAGCATTTATATTCGAAATTTATGTCAACATAATATACGTAGTATATATATAGAAAAGAAAAAATATGAAAATCTACCGCACTATTTCTTATATATATGTGAACAATTCTAGAGATAGTTTGGCTTATATAAAATCAATAGAATCTATATACAGTATTCATTATAAGTATATGATATTCTTTTGTGTATGTAATGCATTCAATTTTCCAAATAACAATATAATGGATTGCTTTTGAAAAAATATTATCAAAAATAAATTGGACCGTTTGCAAACCCATGAGTTGTAGAACTTGTAGACCGTTTGCAAACCCATGAGTATCCTGATAATAAGCAAGAAAAATCGAAAATATGACAATTCTGTTAAATTATCAGCAATTTATAAGTTCCCTTGATTTTTCATTGATAAGTCCGCATTTTTCATTTTTTCACTGAAAGGTTTTCAAAAGTATTCAAAAGTGTTGTAAAAACGCCGATATCCAAAATATTAACTTTATGAAATCAAATGTTTCAGTTTAATTTAGAAATAAATGATCTAATAATCAGACCGTTTAAAACCTTTAATTTGTATTACTTTCTTTTTCAACATTACCACATATAATACAATGATGGAATACACTATGGTGAGGCGATTACTGTTCATATGAATACATTTATTGAGTACAGGTTCGCGGGAGGGGTTCGAACGTACACGGGTTGCAAGGTACACAAATTTGGTTTTTGTACGTGATAAAGAAAAAATAGTTCATGAAAACACTGCGGAACGTTTTTACTTGATGGATAATGGAAAGGAAGTATAATCCTTTTAATAAGGATATTAAAAAAATTAATTAATTACATTTTTAAGCGTAAAAGCGGAGAAATGCGATAACGTGATTTGAAATATAGTATAAATTTTGGCGTATTCATTGTTAGCAACAACCCATTTGTGTACCTTGCAACCTGTACTCCAGGTTCGGAGTTCCACGCGTCTTGGCTAAAAAATATACTTTTGTATGATAAACGCCAAAATGTATACTATTATTGAAATGAATTTATCCCATTTTTTTAGGTTTTACGACAAAAATATTACATTATTTAATTTTTTTAATATCATTATTAAAAGGATAATACTTCCTTTCAATTATCCTGCTAGTGAAAACATTCCACAGTCTTTTAAACAAATTTGTATTAAGCACGTAAAAAAACCAAAATAAAAAACTGTTTAGCAAAGACGCGTGGAACTCCGAACCCATGGAACTCCGAACCTGTTCCGCATTTATTTTAATACTATATAGTATAGGATATATAAGCATTTTCCGCTTTATATATATACTCGTATTCCTATATATTGTTTTTTAGTTTTCTATAATAAATAATGAATTAAACCAAAATAAATAAACACAACATATTTCGCATATTGTATTGTTTTAAAAAAAAAAATAGCCTCTATCTATAGCTATGGTCTAGTAAAATAATACTATAGATAGATAATATATATATTTTAGTTTTTTGTTTATCTTCTTCCAATTGAATGACAAATGTATTATGCTTTTTTAGATATGTTTTCATATACATATATATATATATATATATGTTTTTTGTTTTTTGAACTCCTCGCTTCGCTTATATAAAAAGTCTATATAATGAATAAAAAAAAACATTGATGTATGAGATTTTTTGTTTATATCTATATACATTTATGTATATGGAAAATGTTTAAATATGAAAATTTATTACTAATATTGCACATTGCAGATTTTTCATAACAAAATAATAAATTTTAGTTTTTTTTTCTATATAGAAATATAATATGTCTCAGTGTCGTTATATATATATACAGATTCTTGTTATTGTAGAATTTATCTTTAAAGATAGTTAAAGCTGCGCGTATATTAAAAGGGATATATGGAATATTTTTATAACATATGATTTACACAAAGGTTCGATAAGCTTTTTGATTAAGTATATATGATTAAAGAATTATGGAAAGAAAAGGAAAAAAAAATGTTAATCTTTTGAATTTTTAAAATGAAATGAAATGAAAATGTATCAATATTAGAAATGTGCACTCTCAAATTTGAATGATAAATATATATAAAAACGATTAATTTATTAAATATACAATAGTTGAATAAGAGAATAAGAAAATGTTGATCATCTGATATCGATTTATAGTTGTATGCTATAGTTAAAATATAGTTTTGCAATAGTTTGTTTGATGATTTCTATATATGATTATTTACCAATAGTATGTATTGTATAAATAAAACTTTTCAAATATGCAAACAGAATAATTTTCCCGAAATGCTAAAATCTTTCATAAAGTGTTCAGACAATACAACACTAATGATTGGGTATATAGAACAATTAACAATACTCCTTTATAGTTTTCATATATATAGAGTAGTACCGCACAAATCATATATTATTTTATATAAACTTGATTTTATTCCATGTATAAATAATTGATTTACTTTAACTGCTTTTTAACTTTAGTCTAAGCTGAAACAATACAATATTTATGTATAATATATAATATAAATAAGTAAATTATATATATAGATATAAATATATACGAATGGTAATATACAATTGCAGTAAAAAAACATTGAAGAAACGTGATGAAGTGTATATCGAATTATGACCACTTTTAAAAAGTTTATTGTTAACGATCAATATATATATATATATATTGTAGAAATTTACGTTCAAACTATATTCATATATAAATATATATACATCTAATAATAGACTATAATGGATTCAATTTTATGATAGACATTTATATATATGTATATATAAATGCATATATACAATAAGTGTTAAACTATATATACATTTAAATTAAATTTAAAGTGGAATTTAATTTGATCCATTTTAAGTTGCTAAATACACATTATATTTAAATATACAATTTATATATATATCTTCTTTATATTATATTTTATCTATATATATAAATATATACATAAAATACGAATTATAGGAAAGGAATCGATAAATTTCGTATATATAAATTTAAATATTATTAATATTATATATAGAAACAATTGCCTATTTAATATCTATATATATGCGTATAGATTAAAATTTGAATATATAATTGAAGGATATATACATTAACGAAATATCAATAATATATTATTATATACATAGAAATATATATGGTATATTGAAAACTCTTAATCATCAATTAAATTTATTGATAATTGTAATTTTTTGACAAACTAAATAATTACAAATTTTAAAGGGATATTATTTCTTTTTTAAAATATGTTAAATCATGGATTTTGTATATGAGTGGAATGTTGATAGAATTAAAATTTAACCGAAAAATATTGCGCAAGAATAATTATGATTACTGTATTTCGGAAAGATAGCTCATTTTCAATTCTTTTTTAGTGATCCCAAATTCCCAAAGCTTTGACACAAATGTAAAACAATTCTTAAAGGTATGTTTGATAAAAACAACTTACAAGGTAAAAACGTAAAAGTAATGATTTTGTTTCATTGAATAAACCACATACAAGTAATATTAAATATTTATAAATTCCTTATACCCATAGGGAAATTCAATGCAGCATATACAGATAAATATTTGTTATAAAAAAAATTAATGCACATCTTAATTGACCGTTAAATTGGCTTGCTTAGAAACTATTAGAAACACTATATAAATAATTGAATCGCATATCATAAAAACAATAAATTAATTAATGAACTTTCTGGCTGCTTCATATAAATATATCGTATATAATATATGGTATGTGATAATAGATACATAAATAAAATGTCTATAGTCCCTGATATATATAGAGTATAGATGAATGGATAATATATATTCATATTATTCATTAACATAAATAAGTCAAATTAATTAAATATTTTATCTATACACATATATTTATTATATTGCATATGTAATCCAAAGAAATAATAAATGTATGATACCGACAAACATATATTGAAGAATTTATGCGGTATAGAAGATCGTATATAGTATATGGGAAAAAATAAATACTATATAAAAATAGAAAAAAACCATGAGAAAAAAAACAGAAATTGAGACCACTAAACAATCAAACATTTATGTATACAATATATATAAAGATATATTTATTATTATTTATATAGTGCGATGTGTATATATAGACAAGATATGTATATAGATAAAATCAACAACAATTCATATATATATGAGCCATATACAGCTTATAAATAAATTATTTATATACAAATAAATATATTTTATCACATTTTATATGTACTTATTTTAAAATGTACATATAAATGGAAAATGGTTATGTATATTTATATATAGTTTTGAATGAATTTCGTATACATATAAACGTATAATAATAAAAAAAATGAGTTATTTTAAAATACATTATTATTGTTGTTGGTTGCATTTTCATATAAGTTCATCTATAAGTTTATATACACAAATAAATTGAAAATTTCATTATTATATATCTTACAACTCGATGCGGATAAATGTTTATGTTTATTTTATTTCATCGCATAATAAATGAAACAATTCGATTGCCGTGAGACCCCGTTAGCGAAATCACTTTGAATTAAATACAATTAAGTGCGATTTTGAATGGCCAAACTTTAATAATATAGATAAATTAATTTATGAAATTTTGAAAATAAAAGCAAATATATGAGAGAAAAAATAACTTAAACTGAATAATAATAAGAAAAAATACCTCGCATAGGATACAACTCTGTGGTGTAAATGTTAAAAATGCCAACCTAAAAATTCTAACGAAATTTTGGGGTCGTGGGTTCGAATCCTACTGAATGCATAAAATATGTTTTGTGTTTTCGGTTATTTTTCGAATCTGAATTTTAACACAGAGTTGTATATTCCGCTTGCGGTTGGTCGTACGGCTAATTACCGACACCGTAAAAGCCACAAATTAAGTAACTAATAACAGAAGGCTGTTGTTGGACGCTAAAACCAGATTGTTGGTTGTATAGCGAAAAATTTATTTATTATAGGTTTTGAAACAATTGTCCAGGTTGCACTTTAGGAGGATGACTCTTTAAATGATTTATGGCCTATATAGTTTATAGAAGAGGGCAATACTACCTCTGGGAGACTGTTCCATAGTCTTGATGTTCTTAAAGAAAATGAATTTCCAAATCTGTTGGTTCTAAAAAAGGTTAATAGATATATACGGAGAATTAATGTGCCATCAACTGAAAACTTCTTAAATTATAAGAGAAGTTAATAGGCTCAGGATGCAATATATTTTATTTATTTATTTCATTTTCATTTTAAATTTTACCATTGTTTTATACTTATATAGAATATCTATAATCATTATAGCATATATAGATTACTCATCGCATCACAAAGAAAAACCACTGTCGTATAGTGAAAAAGAAAACAGAAAACGGAAGAAAATTCACTAATCACCTCAACGATACAAATACAGATTTATCGCATGCGCTACCGATATTATCAAATTAAAATTACTATATATACATATACTAATAAATAAAACAATATATTTTCCACAAATTTTCGTCTATGGGTTTTCCACAAAACATAAAAAGGTATATCTATATATATATATAAATATAAAATAAACACAACAATTATAGTGACGTCAATCTTATTTTGTATTCGGGAGGTCATGATGTCATTCACATAGATACATATGTTACATCTGATATATTTTTTAAATGATATACATTATCATCATCAACATCACACTAATAGTATTTACATTTCGTTTTTACTTGTTTTTGTGTCATGTAATATTTTATTATACAGAATTGAACACTTTTTTAAGTTGAATCATTATATTGTAAAAATCCTTGCCAAGCTTATAACAATTAAAAAACAAAAAATTACAGGTATACATGCTGTGCATTTTAAAACCTATATTACGATTTAGAGCCTTTGCATTTAGTATATATTGTATTATTTATTACATATATGGATTTTCATGAGGTAAAATATTTATGAGGGTTATTCATAATTCTATATATAAGGATAAAAACTATAGAAAATTATAAGTATTTGAAGTGGCTACACATAAGCATTTCAATTTATATATTAAAGTTAATTCGAAGAAGTGAAGTGTATTTTTTTATTGATTTTTCAATGTAATCAATTATGAGGCAGTATACGTTATTTGTTTCGATTTCTTTTGCATTTGAATTTTATCTCTTTTGGATATCGACAGTCAAAATAGTAATTTTGTTATCAGAAAAAATCCATTTGACAATCTACAAAAAAGCAAATACATTTTTTATACCTATACCAAAATTCTACTCAATAAAACATCCCTCGCTTATCTTTAAAACATTATATGTCATATATATACATTATTTTATATTACACCCATTATATCTATAATATTGTATATATATATATAGATAATGACTTCAAAACTACTATAACCTACTTATTTTCTTAAACAATGAATATATATAAGTATAATATTTTATACTATATGTTTTAACACAATTGTGGTTTTCCGCTTTTCCACTTTAAATCTATGTAATTTTCTTTATTTTATTTTTTTATACTATATATATATAGGTGCTTCATCGCATATTATACTTTTCTGATCTGATTCAGTATTATTACACATTGATATATATATATATAGAAATATATATAAATGTTAATTTGGATATATAGTTACATATATAGAGATTATATATAGAAGGAATATCGTTTTATTATATATGTGAAATCAACTTATACAATTTTTAAATGGCCATTCACCTGAATATTTTATATATCATATATAAGGAATATAAATGATAATGAAGAATTTTATTTCTATTATTTTTTATCGATATATATGTAACATATATATATGTGTACAGTAAAAAAGAAATCATTTTATATAAACGTTAAATGTTTCATTTGTTGTAAATGAAATATAAAAAAGAATCAATTCTCCTTGCCATCCTTCAAAAAAATATATACGCCCAAATTTTGTCAATTATAGAAATTATAGATTTTTTTTCTTTTTTTCGATTAAAATTATGGTGAATATTATATTGATATTCGGATTGGTATAATTTCGTAAATAAAGGTATTCAATAGTTTTTAGTCTTCTTTATTTAAAGAAAAAAAAAGGTCATATAGTTTGCAAAAATATTCATTTTATCAATTCAAAGAGCTTAAGGACTTATTATAATCAATTCAATGCTTAAGAACTTAGTCCACATATTCTTCAATTTAAAAGAAAGCCGATTTCGACAAATTGACAAATTTTTATGCCATCATTCTGTACCTTTACAAGTATACTTGTGAAATGTTACGCATACTGTGTTTTGTATGAATTTTCCATTTATATATATATAAAATGTATTTTATTATATCTGTTATAGATTTATATATACCTATACTATATATGTAACTATTTAGATATACGATATATGATGGAGATGACAGATCAATTTTTTTATTTATCGTTGCTAGTAATCGTGATATTTATATATAAAAAACAAAAAAAAACATGATGTTGATTGTATATATAATGACACAAAACGAAGAAAAAACACATAATTCATATTGTTGAAATGTGAATGTGATTTGATCAAATTGATTGTATTTGTATAATAATATATATATTTAAGAAGAGTCATCAGAGTTTGCCATATATAAAATGTATATATAATCAATAAATTTTCTTTTGAAGAAAGACTTTTCTTGTTTTTTTTGCTTAATTTATGTTATCTTCCCATAAGATATGTATGTCGTTTTTGTATATATACTCTAATGTTTAATCAAATTGGAAAAATAATTAACAAGAAAAATGTGTATTATATGTTATCAATTTATATATAGAGGATGACGACGATGACGACGACAAATTGTAATGTACTTGAAATCAGAAATATCTGTATATAGATTTATAGATGATATTGATAAATATTCCGCACCATAATATAATTCATTTATTTGATTCAAACGCCGAAAATAATATAAAAAATTAAAAATTATTGAGGGTAATTCAATTAAATATAAAATGAATTGTATTTTATTTCTATAGAGGGATAATAAAGTTAAATTAAAATAATTTAATGTTTCATTAATAAAGAAAATAATCAATAAAGTTTTTATATACTTAAATATTTCCATTTTAAGAATGCTCGCACGCGCAAAACATATTTTATTTTTTTATAAAATGAATATTAAAAATGTTATTAACTTATATTTAAATAAATAAAAGAATTTTTTCGTTATTTTATGTTCGTTTAATAAATTCGTTTAAATAAAAAAAAAATATGAAAAATAATAATAGAAACTTGAAATTATATAAGGAAAACTTTATTAAATTTACATCAATATAAATTGCGTATATAATTAAAACAAAATTGAAATAGAAAATTCAAAGGAAAATAATAAACTCTACATCATTTTTGATATTTATTATAATTTTTATTGGTATATTATGATGCGAAAGGACTCTTTATTATACAAAGTTATATTATAATTATTTATTTTTCTTTTTCTTTCATCATATTACAATTATGATTTTATATTGAATATTTTTAGGTTTTAATTTAAGGAATGTATTTTTAAATTATTTTATAAACACAACATGCAGGACATTCGGTAAAATTTGCGATTGGAATTGACTTCTTCAATATATATATATATATATATATATAGAAATTTATGTTATAACAAAAACAATTCAAAAATGAATAAAAAAAAAAGAATTTTATAAATTAACTGCGAAATGAACAGCTGATATATAATTAAATAATAAAGTTAAAAATTAAACATTTTTTTTTGTATACCGACCCGATAGACTTTTAAAACACATTTTAATATATACATATATAATTTTGATTATTTACATTGAATTTGTCAATAAATATATGTTTTTTTTTTTAATGGTTCAATAACCAGAGTTTATTGTACAATTATATATCGGGCAACCATCACCATATGTTAAATAATTGTGTTTATATATTTAACTACATATATATATGATGCATATAAACAATTTGTATTTTGTTTCGTGTAAAGCATATGTTCAAAAAAAAACAATAATATTTTAAACATGAATAAAAATATTTTCCAAATTGTCATTCAAGTTATAATTTTATATATTTATTTTGATTAAATATTTTTAACATTTTCATGTCATAATAAAATTGTAATTTGGATGGATATATATTAAATTATCAAATGTGGCGTGAAAATGATAATTCGGATAATTGAATAATTTAATATACTTTTAACATTTAAAGTCTTTTGGAAAATTGAATGTTTTATTATAAATGTGTTTCAAATTACTTTATTTTTATGATTGGCATAAACTTTCAAAATAGATTCGTACGATTTAAATAACTATAATAATAATGGTAAAAAACATTACTAATTAAAATCAATTTTGTTTGGAAATTGTATTGACATTTTTCACTATATATGATAAATACCTTCGCATATAATTTTAGATATTGTTTATATATAGAAAGATATATTTTATTCAATATACTTGATTATAGTAATCAAGCGTAAATTTATACATTTATAGTATATTATTCTTTCCCCATATAAATAATATAGTAAATATAAAAGTTACTGCGGCTTTATAGATAACTATAATATATATATATATCTATAGCTCCAAGATTATATTCATTGGATTTTCTTTACATAAATTTGTAATTTAAAATGTCTATACAAAATTAAAAACATAATATACTAGCTCTATCTATAGACGTCATTTACGTGTATTTACAATTTTTTAAATTTACATTTGTATATATATACAGAGATATAATATAAGATAAGTATACATATAATATAACAATACACTGCGTATATACATAATAATGAAGTGAAAATAAATATGTTAACAAAAAAAAAACAAAGACAAAATAGACATTTAGACAACTTAATTAAATCTAATTAAATTTCTATTCACTGTTGTTGTTTAAATTAATCACACATAATATGGTATAATGCATATATATATACATATTGATAATATAAAAATACTATATAATTGTATTATTATTATTATATAATGATTTTATATTTTATATAAACTTTTATGTATAAATAGGTATTTATACAGTCAATTATTTAGAATACGAAAAGTTGTAAGATATGATTTTATTGTACATTTTAAGGATATTCATTTATACAAATAGTAAAAAAAAAAGTATGGCATTTAGAATATTACTATGTATTGAGAATTAATTAAACGGTCATATAATAATGGTTTTTCTCTCCCTATAACAAAATATCCTTTGTTTTTATAAAGATATACACATTTAAGGATTTTGTCTTTACAGGGATATTTACAAAGGATATTTACAAAAAATTCAAGATTTTGCGATTATAAAATCAAATCAATTTTTTACAGAGCATTCACATTCCATAAATGAAAGATTCATTGCATATCATATACAAGATCTTTATAATTATATCTTTTTTTAAAATTAAATTTTATCATGACGGATATTGCCCAGCATCAATTAATTCATACAGTTATGGTTCGTATAACAGTGATTCTACTATATATATGAAATTATTATAGATATACATCTCATATAAACACACACATAAATATATTTTTAGATAAAAGGCATTGACATTTTTCAATTAAGATGAAAACAAATATAGTATATAAGAAAATTGCTTATAAAACGTATATAATATATGCAGTATTATTATTATATCATTAAATGTACTTTATGTGCGTATATATTAGACAGACAGTTAGTTATACCATATATATGTAACGTATATATATATATATAAAAATAAATTATATTTACCCAAAATTTAACAAATAATATATATAAAAATAGAAAAAAAGGCGTTCACATCTTTTATAATATACCTTTAAAGTTTTAAATTATCATTTAAATGTTTTATATATACGTTACGATGTTAATGTAATATACAAATTGTTTAGTTAGTATATAGTAAAATTATGAAATATCTAATGAACAGTGTCCGTTCGTAATGCGCGTATATACGTTAATGAAACGAAGTATATCGAATTTTATAGCTAAATAAATTTTATGCATCTAAATAGGTTTTTTTTTAGAAATATGATGTACTTTTCATTGTACATCGTACGATATTATAAACATTGCAGGAAAATTTTATAAGAATATACAAATTGCAATCAAAAACAAAACTTTCTATTATGTATTACAAAAATATGTTAATATATATAAATATAATATGAATTAAATTTTAATGAATAAATTGTCGCCACAATAAAAATTTGCTATAGATCATGAAGTTTTGCAATCGTCTTCATATAGATATAATATTATAATCTGATAATAAATTTGTATATGAAGAGAATATTATAGCAGCAGTGCGGTTATTACCCGAAAAACATATATAAATATAATTTTATATACAATAAATATATATAAAAAATTTGCATGAAAATTCAAAACAATAAAAATTTTAATATTTTTGTATTACTATAAAATTTATTCTTCTTATACTATATGGCCCTTCTTGTTATATATATCATATGAATTAAAACATTAATTTAAAATGATTCATCATAAATATATATATATATATATTCATTTAAAATGATTCATTTTAAATATATTGTACATATAGTGATATAAAAAAAAATTAGTTATTTGTATATCGAATTCTTCATGTTGTAAATGTATGATTTAAATTGAATTTTCCATTAGTTTATTGTGTGAAATTTAAATCAGTTAAGTGAAACAAAATAATCCTTTTAATTATAATTTTAGAGATATAATCAATCTCAAGACTCAAGTTTCGAATTCAAACAAAATCCCCAGTATAATTTCTTTATCCTGAATTATGAAATGTCGTCTATTATTACACAAGACCGTAGAATTTATTGAAAATATATAATTAGTAACTTTTCGATAAAATATACATATACAATATCATTCAAAACATTTAATATTCATATAAATAATACAATTATACAGTATATATATAAATGATAACCATCAACGAATAATATATACATTATCAATATCTGCCTGTATATATAAAATTCGTATTTAATATTCAATAAAATTTGAATTTATGTATTAATTATACTGATAAAACAACAAAAAAAACAAAACAAAATAAGACCATTCTTTTTTTAGTGCAATCGATAAATAAATATATATAAATAGAATATTTTAATAATCTGCGTGAATGTGTACGCGTAGTATATAGAGTAAATATAAAAACAAAATATTCTAAAAATAACATCACAACAAATAGTTAATTATATATTTTTAGATTGTAAATAAATTATATATTTTCTTTAATACACATAAATATATATAGAAATAGATGAATATACGTTTGTATAATGATCGCATCCATGACATTTTCGAAATGAAAATGAAAATTTATATAAATAATCTTTTTCTATATGTTTGAAAATAAATATTTATATGCGTCATCTTCATCATATATATATATATATATATATATAAATATATAGATGAAATTGATGATTTTCTATTGTGTATATAAGATTTATTGTTTCAGAAATAGATATATATTTTTGTTTTCAAAGGGTTTTCTCATCAAAGGCGATAAAGCCTAAAACAACATATATTTGCAAAATCATGTACTATTTAATAAAATTGTAGCCAATTTATATTACATTAAAATTGTAATTAAATTTTTATTTTAAATCGACTATAATGAACCAATATCCTATAAACCAAATTAGTTTAAACAAAAAACCTATATGCATAATATAATTTCTTGTTTTTGCACAAAAGACTATAATATTTAAAAATATAATAATATAAAAAAAGGATAATATTTCATGTAAACAATTTTTTTTATTGCATTTTCCCATAAGTATAATGCAATATATATAATAAAGCTATTCAACTTTTTTTTACCGTATATATGTGTATATAAAGGATATAATATTTAATTTTATCAAAGCAAAAATAATAAATATCCCTCATGTATATACCATATATACGGATTAATTAATCTAATTAATAGAAAAATATCCACATGCATCATTTTATTTTAATACTTATAAGTATAAGCATAATGAGCAATAAATAATATACAAAAAAAAACGAACACATACAACAACAAACAGATATTAATTATGTTATGATCGTTCGTGGTTGTTGGTTTTTAATGTAACCGAAACAGAAGAAAAAAAAAACAACAATGTACAAGATTTAGGAATATATTGCTTGAAAAGTTAAAATAGAACAAAACGTATTATTTTTTTTTTTTGCAAGAAATACAAAATTTAAAAATAATTATAATACATACACTTATGGTGTATATATTTTTATTTTTTTTTTTTAGATATATACAATATTGATATAGCGCTATATAGAAGCAAAAATTATAATAAATAGGGTTAATTAATAAGATGAGCAAAGAATATATGTATATATGTTGACATTTTAAGGACAAGCAGCCAGCGATGTTGTTTAAAGAATATTTTGCGTTTTTTTTCTATCATTTATATAGGTATATATATAGTTTTGAATTATTATAATAAATAAATTACATATATGCTTACGGGTGTTTTTTTTTTTAATTATATACTCTATATAGATAGTGGATTTATAAAACAAATCATTTTGAATTACTTTGTGATATAGTTTTATATATACTTATTTAAATATTGTATTTAAAAAATTCATATAATCTTTTTTTTATTATTTTCATAAGCCGACCGCCGTCTTTTTATTGTCCTTTTTGAACACGAATATTCAATCAAATGACTTATTATTAGTTTTATCATAAAATATATCTTTTATGATTGAATGTTTCCATATAAAGTTATACAAAAAAGAAATGGTTTAAAATAAATATTTTAATATCTTTTTTTTGCAATATAAATGTATCTATGTATAGGATTATAAATTGATATATAAATAATTTTTATGCTTATTTTATACAATTCTTTTTCCTATATATTATTTTTTTTTTAAATAAAACGCAAAATTTAATAAACTATTTATTTATATTATTTTTTTCAATAATAATAATATGTGTACTTATATTTGTGATAAAATAATATCCATAAAACGATGAAATATACGCTTTATTGCAAGAATATTTATGAAATATTTTTATTCTAATATGTTAATATATGGAACAAAACAAATATATATGGAAAGACAAAAAAAAAATGTCAATAAAATTGCTATTAAATTTGACCTATTTTTAAAAAAGATTATGAAAAAATATAAATGAATAACTTTACCCCATACTTAAATATATACATAACAGTATATTTATATGCGGTATAGTAAGTATATATACGAATATAAATTATATAGAAATAACAACACGGGTTTTTTTTTATTTGTTTGTTATTTCACAAAAAAAAAATAAAATAATATTATTATTAAAATCAACACATTATTGACACATATACAATTTACATTTCCACCTTTCAATCATCATCACGTGGTGTAAATAATTTAATGATATATCCTATAACAACATAACATAAAAAAAAAAAAAAAAAAAAATTGCCAGGAAAATGTGGCAAAAAACAAAACCATGTATTTTCCTATTTAAAAATTTTATAAATTCATATAGAAAATGAAATAAAAAAAAAATTGTATAATTTAACATAGGAAACGCTTTGAACTTTAAAGTAATACACAACAATTTCCTTATATAGAGTATAGTATATACACAATCATTATTATGCATATGAAATGTGTTTTTTTTTCAGTTTAGGTTTTATATAGATATGGAAATATATAAAATAAAAATAATTCCACATTACACACAAAAAAAATTGTTTTATAGTACAACATCATATATACATATATATATATAGTATATATAGAGAAGAAAAGTGTAGAAAAGAAATAACAATTTTTCTAATAAACAAACAAAAGGCATTTATTTAATTTTTCTTTTTTAAGTTCATTTTCTTTATTATTATTTTTTTTATTAATGTATGTACTTCTTTTTGCCTTTGTAACCATAACCATCCATAATCCATATACTATATGGCATATACATAAGTATATTATATGGAATTTTTCATTAAAAAATATAAAACATATAATAATTTATAATTTATGTATAAAAAAAAAAGAGGCCATTGTTTATTATTCATATTCAAATTTTCATGTATGTTATATCAGAATCAAGTTATATATACATTATATGATGTGTATTTATATTTATTTATTATAGAACAGCATGAAACTAAAAATCTATTTAGATTTCAACTGTGTGTGTTATAATAATAATAAAAAAAACCAAACCGTAACATATTACTCTCAGTTGGAAATTCATCGCACTATATAATAATATATTCAATATATTTATATATAGTTCAGGAAAATTATAAGGAAAAGTATATATATATATAATATGATTAAATTACTATATATTAATTATATATCTGTAAAGGATCAAAAGAAAAACCTTATTTAATTTTCTTTGATATTATTCTTTCAATCCATTCTCTGACGATAGTGTTTTTGAATTTCAAATTAATTTATACATATGGGCTAATTGAAATTATTCAAATTGTCATCATATCAGATGTATAAATTATGTTTAACGCAGTTAAATCATAGAAACAGCCATAAAATCATAAACAAAAATCTATAATACTTTGAAGGACGAAAACAAACTATATTTATTACATATAAAAAATACATTCAAAAGGATATAAAACTATATATATAAAGAAAATATAATAAACATCGCTCAAAGTAATAATTCTTTTATATATAATAATTATACAATCGCTGTTTCGCAGTCACACACCGCAGGGAAAATCTAACCAACGTCATTATATTTTCACATTAGATTTGTATATATATGATATATATACAAAGGAATATTTAGACAAACAACGAATATATGAAAAAGTTGAAACTTATAGAAAATTTAAACAACAACTGTTTATTACATGTTATTTTTGCATTTGTTTTTATTTATTTTTTGATTTTTTTTTGTTAATATCATCATAGCACAGCGCGTAAAATATAGTAGTTCTGGACTTATTCCAAAATATGAGAAAAATTTTACATATACAAATGTTTTTTTAATACATTTTATATATTTATAAATAATATAGAAGAAAAAAGTCAATGGTGTATATTTTTTAATATTTTAAATAAAAAAAATTATATAGAAACACAAAATAAAAATACAAAAAAAAAAAAAAAATGAAAGAAAAACAGAAAAACTGTCACTAGTAAAAAGAAAAAAGATAAAACTCTTATTATAATATCTTATATATATAGAGAGATAAAGTAAATAATATAATGTTATGTTCATTCACTAATAGCTGCTTATGTCACATTTAATTTTTCTTTTGCTCATTATATTTTCATATTTCATTTCATTTCAAAAGATGACAACAAAAATTTAAATATATATTTATAAAATATGTTAAGTGGTTTTTGTTTTGTATTTTTTATTGTTTCGATATATAGATAGATAGTTTTTTTGTTAAATAAATTTTTAAATGATATAAAAATTAAGATAATTTAATTATTTTTTTTATATAATGATAATTTAATGACACTTGTCAATCAATAATATTAATGCGGCTAAAATTCGACTCTAACTTACATTTCTCCTTAAATGCCTTCTCTGCTAATAAAAATATAATCGTAAAAAAAAATCTGGTTTCTTTGTGAATGGTGAGGAAATGCATTTGAAATACTATAAAACATTATATAGTATTTTCATAACATTTAACTCTTGGAAAATTATAAATACTATAGATAGATTATATATATAATTTCAAATTGGAAAACCTTTTTTTTCATAACACATGATATATATTATACAAACTTTTGTATAAGAAAAATGCATTTATACAAAAAAAAAAAACAGCAACTAACTTAAACATATTTCGTAAACCATTGAACAGATAAAATCTATTGGCAATTTTACAATATAGTTTATTTTATTACTATGTATTATATATATACGATGATATCTTTTTTATATAAATTAAAGAAAATTTGTCCAAATCGTAAAAAGGTATAGAAAAACTCTTTTGATTTTAACAATTTCATATATGAATTGCAAAGGCTTTTATATTAAAGTTAGATTAATGCAAAAATAAGACGCATACATAGTAATAATTTCAATTGTATTTTAAACCTATTACGCAAATCCTTGTTATTTTAATCTTTTTCGTAAAAGTGATTGAAATTCTCATATAAATACTAATAAAATTTTATCGCTAATTATAAAATTTCAACTTGAATGGGTCTGTGATTTGTGAAAAATTACTATAAGACTTTCCATCCATATAGAATTTTTAATTTATAGATTTCGATATGAGTTTTCCGTGAAAATTTTGTTTAAAAAACCAATAAAACGAAAATTAATATTCAACGGATTAAAGGGTATTTTTATATGTTCTAAAAAGGAATAACAATTTACGGTTTCCATTAAGAAAACCAATAGGAAAAGGGCAAATTTATTTGTTAAAAAAATAAGTAACAACTATAATGTTGAATATATTTTATTTATCTGCAATACCGCATTTTTTCATAATTCGTTTATATAATAATAATTATAAAACCCCACCGCCGCCGAGTGATATGAAAAAATTACTTTGTATATACAATTATATAGTTTTATTGAACAATATATATTTATTTCTATATTGGATGGTTGTTTTATCAGATTTTTAAATTTTAATTATATTGTGTGGTTTAACCTGCAATATAGTTGTTATATAAAAGAAAAATATTTGCATAAATGAGAAGAGAACAGGCACAAAAAAGAAAAAAATTTAACCGAAAATGGAAATGTATGCAAATACAGTTACAATCATAGGGATAATAACAAACAATTCAATAACAAATTGAATAATTTTTGAATTGAAATTTTTTTTGATAATATTTGATTTGATATAATCCTCCCATTTGTTATAATTTAAAATTATTTCCATTAATCTATTCATTTTATATCCGGTTTATCGAGGAAATGATGCTCTAAAATTTTCTAATTTTTTTTTTTTCATAAAATACAAATGACTTTTACAACATCTTTATGTGTTTGATCTATATAACCTATAGGATTCTACATATAAGATGTAATACATTTATCAAATATATATCCTTTTATTATACGCAGATGTATGTATATTATATATAAAATATCATTTTATATAAGAGATACGTACAATATATGTACATATAGTGTGTTTAAAATAGACAATGAATTTCTAACAATTTAAAATGTTTGATATCATACGGTGAAGGTTTCTCTATATCTATATATATTATTGCTACTACTGTGAAATATGCGAAATAAATAATGGTAAAATATAATATATATATAGATAGAGTTTTAACATGGTCTATATTTTGTTAAACATTATATATGATATGGAACATTAATATATATATATATATAAAAGGATGGGATGGAATTACATAATCAAAGATTTAAAAAATAAAAAAAAAAAAAACTTTTGGCATTAGTTCAACTCAAATCCATGTTTCTGTAACAATCCTTTTAACATGTCATGTATATATATGTATATATGTAGAACAACAAGTACATGGTAATATATATGTCGTTTTTCAGTAGGGATTCCATTTTTCATATATATACATCATACGATCATACGTATAGAAATGAATATAATGTACGTGTAATAATAAAATTTATGTTTTTAATTTAAATTCTTGAATTTCAAAGTATTTTAGATTTTATATAAACAAAATTTTATATATTAAATGACTTTTAATCTTTTATATGGTATAGAGAAATCAGTATATATATATATATATGTATTAATATTATTATTATTATTAATTATATGTGGAAAATTTCGACACTTTTAATGTTCGTTTTAAATCATTAAAAATGTTGTCCTAAATCTATAATAATTTTCTACATCATATATATAAAGAACATGAATATATACGTACGTACGTATAATTATTATCTAAAGCGACACCGCATCATATCTAATATGTATCTATATTTATATAAAGTACATTGAAATACCTTTCTTATAATATATGAGTATTATATATGATTTAATTAAATAAGTTTTTCCCTAAATAATAATAATATTAAGAAATTTTAATGAGATTTTTAATGGTATTTAAACCTATATCCTCTTATATATATATATAAAATAATAAATATATATTTTTTCGATATACAAAATGTGTTAATTATTTACCTTATATAACTCCCAATCTATATATGTAGGTAAAAATAATTATATAATTTATATGATAATTTGTTAAAAACAACAAATTTGTGATGCGATCTATGATCTGAATATAATACGATAACATATTAATATGGCAATTAAAAATCTTCTATATATATAACGAAACATAATAATTTTTTGATTATATAATATATTTTAAATTTAAAATATTATTAAAGAAAATTTTCCAATTTATTATATTATTCATCATTGCGTTTGCCTTTTTTTTAACATAAAAATAAAGTTTTCCAAATTAAGATTTTAGGTTATGTATGCGTAAATAAAATTATATATATAATTTTCTAATTTACATATAAATAATTTCTATAAGAGTGTTTTATATTTTATTAATATATATGACAAGAAACAGAAATATTGCGACATTATTAAATTATTTAGTATACAGTACAGAAAAAAAAATGTAAATATTTTGTCCAAATATAAAATGAGATAATATTCATCAAGAAAATTATATCCTAAATGTATAATAAGCTAGTTAGCTATACACGCGCTCTTATATATAATATATTAAACTTTTGAATATTTTAAAATGTTTGTTATTTGTATATATAATATATATATATATATATGAATGGATGGTAAGTTATTATTTTAACTATATATATATTTATATTTATATCCATTATACGTGTGTTGTGTTGTTTGTGCGTATATATAAAATAAAATATATATTGTATAAGAAAATATCGAATGAATAATTAAAATGTAATCAACAATTCTATTTTTATATTATTTATTCGAAAATTTTATTATTTAATTTTCATTTCATATTCTTTTCATTCTCTATTCATAATTTAATATATATTGTATTTTGTATATATAGTAATAATTATGACACAAAATCATCATCATCATCATCATCCTCATCATTATAACATCGCGTTTTATCGACGAATCCTCGAAAAAAAATAATATGAACGTGAAATAAATATAAATAAAGAAAAAATTCATATTTAATATAAAAATTTTTTATATTATGTTATCGAAAGTATATTTTTGTCGCGTTGATGATTTTGACACGCACCCATTTTTTTTTTTGATTAATTTAATAATTATTTGACGTCAAAATTTATAATAAATAAATATGTTTAAAATTTTTTATATATTCATTTTATTGAATCGCATATATGAAGAAGATTTTGCTTTTCTATAACCAATATTGAATTAATTAATTATAGAAATTATAATATTTGAGCGGTATATAGAGGTGTTCGTATATGTTAATTTAATAATGTATATAATATATGGTTGATTGTATAATTTTAAACTATTATATATTTAGTTAAATTAATTATGCAAAATCTGTATATTTATATAACGAATTGATGAAAATTTGTGTATTTATAAGTCTTATTATTATATTAGATAAAAACCAAACTATATACGAATCTTTCAATGATGTAACTAAATCATTTAATCATAACATTTAAAGTTTTATCTAAAATATTTTCATGCAGATAAATCGATAATGTAAATGTATACTGCGCTTCAGTAAAAAAAATTATTATGTTAATTATGTTTAAGTAAAACCATAAATTTCCTATTAGTTTTCCAAACAATGAAAATTATACTCTCATTTTGTTTTTTATAAATATATCTCTATTACTTATGTAATGAAAAAATACGGATATATAATGAAAATTCTAAACTTTATTATTTATTCAAAAACGATATTGAATATAATTAAGTTTTCGGAATAATCTTACCTTTCAAGTAAGGTACATATAAGTTCTGTTTAAGATTCAATGGAAAATTGTTTTAAATTTAAAAACTAAAAACGAACGCATCGAGACATAAAATAGATAGATTTCTATAGATTTTGAGAAATTAGAAAAAGAAATTTGAAGTTGGTATAGAAAACGAAACTAAGGATCGTTCTACGCAGATAAAAGATTTTAATATACGTTTTATAAGTTTTCATTTATAGAATAATATATTTCCCTTAGAAATTAGTATGATTTGTTTTTAAACATTTCTCATTTTCACCAGAAACCTTTTCTTCTTTTCTTTTTTTTTTAAATATTTCATATTCACATATGACAAATCAATACCTACATTTTTGTAATTCAAATCTATATACAAAATACTGAAAATTTTATGATTTTCACGACTATGAGTCTATATTATATGCGAGTACATATCGCGAACTGTGTGTAGGCGTATAAATGAAAAAAAAAATTGTATATTATTGATGCTGTATATATTGAATAAACAATTATATGTATATTTATATCACAAAAATCTATCTATAACATCACATCACAATAACATTATATAGGGCAATATGAAATTGATCGGAATATATTTTAAATAAATATATAAACTGATTTTAATATATATATATATATATAAATCAATTATTTAACAATTTATATTAAAATATGTATATATTTTCTGCAATATTGAATAAAAATATATTTGTTTTGTATTTATTTCTTTCATTTATCTCGAATCACATCTGTCTCGTAATATATATATATATATAAATCTTCTTTTGTATATATATCTATATATTTATTTTTATATATTTTAATTAAAATAATGTCAGTTTAAGTTTTACATTTGTGTAAATGTAAAAATATTGGAAAATACAATATATAATGAATGAATAAAAATGCAAATAATTATTTATATTATTCTATTTTTATATAAATGATATGGATTAAAATTTTAATTTTATGTATCTTAGATAATGTGTAATTGGAAAAATATAATATGGTATTTAGGGATTTAAAGGATATTTTTACAAATTTTTAATATTTCTCTGTATATATATGTAAAGACAATTTTATTTAGATGAAGTGTGGTGGTTTGTGTGCTATATTTGTATAAAGAAACTTGATTTTAAGGATTTTAAATGCTATTATAAAGAATTTATATATAACATTGATTTATCCAAATGTTTGTTTGACGGTGAATTTAGGATTTTACGATCAATGTAGAATCATTTATTTAGAGAATTTAAGGGCTACGCATCTCTTTATATTGATAGAGTAAAATAATTATTACATTATAAATTACTTTTATCAATTCTAATATAGTATATCTACTATATACAACAAATATTTATATAACATTCAAATATATGATGATATTAATCTATATTTTATTAGAAGTATTGTTGACCGCATAAACAAATCGTTATATATACAAAGAAGTTTATTATTTGGTGTTACCTCACCTTACAATATATTTATTAACATAATATATAACTTTATTAAGAGTTATTGAGATATAGATATATAGGCATATAAAAAGGGTGTGGTAATTTATATAAATAAGGTATATATACCTATAATATATGGATAAGAAAAACATCAATGTATTTTGTTTGTAATAAATTAGAAAAGGTTTTTTTTTAAAAACAAAAAAAAAGGATCAGTTTATACACAATATAAGAGAAATTACTTTATATATTCTTTAAATTATATAATTAAGTAATAATGTTTGTTGTTGTTCTTCATTTTTTATTTAATTTTTTTAACATGTATATTAATTCAAAAATATTATACATCATATATGTAAAATATAATAGACTAAATAAATTCCGTTGTATATATATATTGAAATATTATTATATTACTTTATAGGAAAACAGGAAAATTGGAAAATTTTACCATAAGAAAATGAATGTTCTAACAACATTTTTTTTGTAAATATAATTAATACTTAATAAAAATTGTTTCTATATCAGATTTTTTTATATATCTATTAAGATTATACCAAAGAAATCCGTGAAACAATCCGGTAGAATATATAAAAAGGAATACAAAATAGATAAAATTAATACGCATCTCTGTATACTTATCGGAAAAATTTCTGAAAATGATTTCGATAATATGTTGAAAATAATAAATATTCATAAATTCGGTTATGTTTACTTAGGATTAAAATCAAAAAAATTTGTATAACCGAAAGAAATATATTATTAATATATAAAGATTTTTTTTTGTATATTTTAAAGTACATGCATCAATAAATCCTTATTTTTTTATACATATGGATAATATAACATTTAAACTATCAATCAAAGCATATTTCTACCAGAAGAAGAAGCATATTTTTATCATATTTTAATACTGTATATGAATGTGCATGTGTGTTAATGTATAAATATTGATATTATTTTAAACAAAAGTTTTTTTTTTAAATTGGAAAAATTTTGTCACAAATATTGGCATATCAAAAGGAATTTTTAAGGAAAAAATATTTGTTCAAAAGTAATAAAAAAATATATATAGTTGCTTGTATAGTATACAGAGAAGATTAAGATTACATAAAAAAAAATTTATCAATTTTATATGGAAAATTTTGATAAATTTTTAAGGGCATATCTAAATTGATCTACATATACTTATATTGATTTGTTTTAACAGGATGATATATAAGCGCAGAAAATCTTTTAAGTATACATATACTTTACTTTTTGTATAAACAAAAAAAAAAAAAAACTAATATTAAAAACATATATTGAATAAATTTTTTTAGGTTATTTCTTTCACATATTCTTTTTTTTTACATCGGAAAAAGTAGGATAAACACACACACACACACAAATATATATATACCTTCAGTGATTAAGCGGTAACTTTTAAACCACTGAACTGAGCATAATCAGAATAGGTACTTAATTCATAGGTGATTGAATAACCTTTAATTTCCATTGAAAATTCATCCTATCTGCCTTCCGTGTCGAGATAATAACACATGGAAAGTAAGAAAAATTAATTGTTTTTCATCCATTTTTTCTGAAAAATTTAATTTCTTTTAACATATTTCGATTGTATTTTTAACGTAAACGTAAAATACGTAAAATGCCTTTACTATTTTTGTCGTCAGAAACAGGAGAGAAAACTTGGAGAAAGCCAATTAAATTAGTATATTAATTAATTAATTAATCGTTGATTATTCTCGGTTCAATATAGTTTAAGTTAAGTTACAGATTAATGACTGCGCGATGGTATATTTTTCAATGAACGTCAATTTTCTCGATAGTAATTGAAGCTAGAACGCCTTCCACATGCTGATTTTTTTCCTGGAAATAATCTCAGGATTACGATTGAGTTGAACTGGGACACAAGTATTAAAAATTATTTCATTAAAGTGTATTGAATTGGTAACGACAACGAAAGAATTGTATAAATTTTATTAATATATAAAAGGTTTTTTAGAATTCAGTAACATTTTCTTTTTTCCAACTAATAAATATGTATTTATCACCATAGCATATAAATTAAAATTCAATATCTATATAGAGCAGAAAATAAGGTGTGTTTGTGTCTATCAAAATAAAAAAAAACAAAATTATTACCTGCCTATATCGTTGTGATGTTAAACAAAACATATATTGATTTATTATTATTGCAAATTTTTAATAAAATATATCTATATTTATATATACTTATCCGCAGTTATAAAGGATGTAGTAATATATACAAATTAAAGACACGCAAAAACTCCCTCCTTTGAAACATAATTACATTTTATTTATTCTTATGATTTTGTGGCATCAATCGGAATATTCTGACAAAATTTTTTATGTAATTGATCACAAAATCCAACTGCTATATGAAGACAAAAAGGATTTTTTTTTCTGTTATTTTTGTATATTTAACAAATATTTTTCAGATTCAGTATGACTATATAGATAATTATCAACACCGTAATAATAAATAATAAATTATAGGAAAACAACAACAACAGAAGGTTGTATTGTCATCGAAATTTAATCCAATCATCGGATTGAATTGTCATTTTATTGATATATTTAAAATTTTTGGTATCAAAGTCAATAAATTTCATTTAATTTTGCATATCAAATTAGAATGAACTCCACGCGTTCAATTCAAGGAATTGATAATAATAATAATGTAACAAATGCAATTGAATATTGTATTTCATGCTATTTTATAATTGTTATTGAAGGCATTTCGGATCAGTCAGTCAGAATGTATATATGTTATTTATATATCAAGTATTATTATTATTGTTATAACAAACTGAATTAATGAAAGACGACAATTGATTATTTTTGTCGCATTATTTATATATATAAATATATTTCATATTAAATATTATATATATATATATATAGATCAAACCATCAACCATATATATATAATATTATTATGCATTTGCATATATCCATTTAATATATTCATATATACCATACAGTATTATAATATCTATATATATATATATATATATATAGGAGGTATATAAAAGCATAAAAGGTATATACCATATATATATAAAATTATTATACAAAATGTTCTCAATTTCAACATATATGCATATATATTATATGCGTATATAGGAATGAATTTTTTTCTTTATACATATGTATATATGTCATAAAATAAGTGAACATTGTAGCAGAGGTAATACTCGAGTAATATAAAATACTTAATTAAAATACATTAAAAAAATATAGGCTGAAATTGTATTGTGATTAAATGAATATACATAAGTATAAATAAAATCCCACAATAATTAAAGAACAAAGTAAATACATAATAAATATATTCGCGATACATTTATAAATATAAGAAATATGTATTTCATAAAATAAAATTAAATTAATGACTATATATATATAACATATAATATAATTCACCCTTTCATTACTGCGCCCGTATTATATGTATATGTATGTATATATAATGAAAATTTACCTTTACTTTAAGACGCATATTCATAATAAATTAAACGAATATATGCGGAATATGCAAATTTTATTTTTACATATAAATTCTTTTGACACCATACCATAAAAAAAACATCAATCAAACATAATCATATTTATATTGCGTAATTGAAAATTTTCCGAAAAATAATTATAGGAAACAATAAAGGAATAAAATATAAATTACAAAAAAAAAAACTTACCAAAATACGACCAGTTGTTGTTTGACCTGATATTAATTCACCAGCCCAATCTTTGGCTTCGGTCATAAAAGTTCCCTCGAACTCTTGTTTACCTTGCCGATTGGCTTTCTGTTCTTTTTGCTTTGGATCATTTGGTGCTAATTCTGGTTCTTTACGACAGCAAACAAATGCAAATGCCCGCCACAATAAAACAATTAATAAACCCGCCAAAAATGTAAATATACTTGATAGTAGAAAACACCACCATTTTCTAACTAATAAACATATTTCTTCGGGTGATAAATCTGATGTCGATGTATCGAATGGTATTGGTGTTAATGGTATTGTTTCCGACATCCCCTAAATATTATATTGATATATATATTTTAGCAACATTTTCAAATTTAATATAATAAATTAACAGAAAAAAATAAATATAATAATAAGACCCAAAGACAAACATAATTAATTAAATGATTTTCTTATATGATTACTTTGGTTTAAATCAATATTGGTTTAAATCAATACATTATAAATCAATGTTATTAAATTCAAGTGATTTCAAGTGCATAAGTAGTTTAATATTTCATATACTGCTTAGAATTTCAATATATATATATTAAAGGTTTAAAAGTTTTTATAATAATAATTTTTCATTTTTGCATTAAATCAAACGAAATCCCACACAAAAAAAAACATATATATTTATTTATGGTAAAATATTATCAGACAAAAAACTATTTAAATTTCTCCATTAAATTTATAATAATAATAATAATAAAACTGTAAGAAAGAAAGAACACAAAATAATTTATTTCAAAATCTCTCTATATCTAAACTTTAATTTTTCCATTGTTTTTTTCTTTCTTTTATTTATTTATCACATGCAAATAAACATTATATTTTAATGGATTAAGAAAAAAATAAAATAAATATATTTAATAATATACAGATCGACAGGTTTTATTTATATACAATTCATTTTATAAATTTCTTCTTTAACTGTTTTTTTTTTTGGTAATTTCTTAAAATTTATGTATTATTAAAATGCAAAAAGTAAAAAGTATTAAAAGTTTTTGAACATATATTCACTTTGCAATGAAATAATATATTTTTTGTCATTGTCAGGGTCAGACGACAAAAGAATAATAGATTTGTTATATAGATTTTAATGATTTAAACTTCAAAAATAACAAAATTAATATAGAAAATCAGAGTGAAAATTACAAAATCTTTAAAAAAAATTATTATTGTAGAAAATTGTCATAAAAAAATGTCGGTTTGTATTAATACAATTCATCCTTTAGTTATAGTTAGTTATACTTTATATTGAATACTTTCCGCGATATTACTTAAACAAAAATTCTTTTAAATGAAGTAAAACATGAAAAACATGCAAAGAGGAAATTAAAATGCATATCAAAAAATTCCAAGGATTGATGATGAGTATTATATGAATATATATTTCTGCGATGTTGTTTAGTAAATGCAAAAAAAAATCATATGGTTGAATCCATTAAATCAATCCACAAATTATTATTTTCACGTATATATTTATTAAAAATATATCAACTGCACAATTTTCTATTTTTAAAAATTTTCCTTAAAATATATATATTTGCAATTTTTATTTTCATGACAAAAGTCATTGCACGTATATTTTAATTTTACTTTCAATATATGAAAAATCTTATTATTGTATATGTGCATAAAAATAAACCAAAACAGAATTTATGAAATTATATTTTTATATTTGGTATATTTGTTTATTTTATTATTATATATATTTTCTTTTAAAGTTTTTGTGAGTAAAAAGTTTTGTTTTTTATTTGTTTAAAAATATATATAAATAAATATATATAGACAATAAGTTTTTATTGTTTTAAAATTAAAAAAAAAACATATAAATTATAAAAATCAGATTATTTATTTATCTATATATAATCCTATAATCGACAACGTTGAATTTTTATTAATATAAATTAAGTATATTTACTAATTTGAAGGCTGTACCATTATAAAAGGTGTGTGATCTAAAATGATTATTAGATAATTCGTCCATAAACAACTGTGAAAAAGATCAATTCAAATTTGACCTTTTTGGAATTTGTCCAATTGCACGAATAGTAACAAATTTTATACAAAAAAGTATCCTTAAAGAACACGATATAAAATTGTACGAAAAAAATAAAGCAGTAAATTATATAAATTATAAAATAAGTAAATTATATATTCGATTAGTTTAAAAAATTAGTTTTCTTTAAATTCCATCATACATTTTTTTTGTTCGAAATCCACTTTAGTTGAATGAGTCATTAGATATATGAAGAAACGCTTAATTTAAATGCTTAATTGATACTCATAAGAATAAGAATAAGAAAATAGTAGCGCTGGGAGACTGTTCCATAATCATGATGTTCTTGGAAAAAATTAATTTTCAAATCTGTTGGTTCGAAAAAAAAAATTAATAGATACTGAGATGCGCGGTTTGAGAATTTCTTGAAATATAAGAGAAGTTGTTAATTTAAGGAATTAGGAATTAATTTTAAAATTTCATTAGATCATTCATTATTCATGTTATGGTAATATTTACAACTGTATCTATACTATTAACATTTTATATAGAAATATTATTTAATGAATTCAATATTCATTTATATTAATAAAATATACGCAAAATTATTGTTATAATACAAATTCGTATAATTACTAAAAAATTCGTTGTGTGCGATAGTATGTTAATTTTCTATACTTGTACTAAATATTCTTTTTCAATATATTAATAATAAAATTAAAAAATATCATATCTGTATAATAATAATAATAATCATCGTATCGTAATATATATATACAATAATATATTTTGTGAATATATATTATAAAAAATATTTATAAATAAATCAGCAAAATTTACAAGATTTATAAAAAAAAAAAAATATTTATTAGTATATAATAATAACCATAAAAACACACAACCAACATTTAAATAGATATATTCGAATAAAGAGTTTAGTAGTAGTATAGTAAAAAAAAAGTATTAACAAACATACGCGTGCATATAAAAGAATTTTGTCACACACTTTTTATAATAATATGATGGTTTTACTAATAAAAACCGCGTAAGTCACGCACACAATTCTAATAACAAAAATAAATTTAATTTTATATACTTCTATATATATATATAATGTACTAAAAGAAAAACTAGTATTTTTTTTTTTCATTTTATTTTCATCATTATAAATATTTATATTATTAATATTATTGGTGGATTTTTAGAATGGTATATATAAATAATATATAGGTTTTTTTTTGTTTTTTTTTTACACGCAAAGGAAGAAAAACGCAATCAAAGAAACGAAAAACAAAAATATTTATTTGAGAATTTTCTCATTTTCCTCATGATACATATATTTTCATATGCATATATTAAATAAAAAACAATTTAATGGCTTAGTATTTTTGTTTTTTTTTTTTAAACAAACAAATAAAAACAAAAAAAATTCTTCAACGCATATCAAAGAGTATCAATATATCATCGTCGTAAAACATGAAGAAGATTATCATCGTAAAAATAAAAAAAGAAAATAAAATAAACAGAAAAAAAGTTCCGTTTAAAATATAAAATAAAAAAAAATCAGATAGGAAAAACAACGGAAAATAAATGTGGAAAACTTATAAAAGAGAACAATAGGTCAAATACACAATATTATATATACAGTAAAATTTGTCCTACATTGTACAAATTTTGCGTAAGAGAATATTTTATATACATATAATGAAAATTTACATAGAAATATATTTAAAAAAAAATACGATAATATAATAATTTATTGAAAATGGTGAGTTAAAGAAAGAAAAATGATGAAAAAAAAATTGTTTTATTATTAAAAAACCTATATATATGATGATTGCGAAAAACCCATTGAAAATTCTCATATGTTTAATAAATTCCCTTTCATTTTTTTCCCCTATATTTTTTCTTTTTTCACATTCAATCCCATAAGAACTAAAAAAAAAATAAATAAACCATAGCAAAAAATAGATATATAGGTAACTAAACTATATATAATGTTATATCAATATTTTTATATATATATATATATATATATATGTTATGTACATCGCGCATTACATACTAACATACATTTTTTAGAATTTTCCGCATATACATATATACATAAAGTGAAGTATATATACCTATATATTTTATATATATAAACATATAAAAACAACCCCCCGTATACTTGACGTGGATGAAAACATGACTATATAAGAAAAATGTATTATAACATATTTTGTTAAAAACATATGAAAATTTTGTTATTGATTTTTCCCAAAAAAAGGAAAACTAAAAAAAATTCATCACCAAATAAAATTGATGAAAAGGTTTTATTTTATTCTATATATAAATAGTTATATTAACTTTTTTTTATAGATATTTGAAATCCGTTATTTGATTCGAAAGGATTTGATGTGGTTTTTCTTTGATTCTTCTACCATTTTTATTTGTTTTTTTTTTTTTTTTTTTTGCTTCAAAATTTAATTATATATTGACTATATTAAATTATAATTAAATCCCTATCGTACACATACCTAGTAAACGCTACGACACCGACACACTCCAGGGTCGCCAACATTTATCTAATAAATACATTAATTAATTTCATCTACATATATACCATATATATATATATAAATATATATATAGGTATCACACTGCTGCGATGTTTATTATATATGCGAGACAAAGATATGACAAAGTATAGTATAGTAGCACACACAGGACACTTTTTTTTTTTTTTATTTTATTCTTTGAAAACTTTATATTTATTTATTTAGCTAAAAAAAAAAAAAAAAAAAAACTTTTTCTTTATAGGTCGTTACGTGTTTTTTTTTCTTTATATGTTGAACCTTTTTTTTTTTTTTTATTTTCTTTTTGTTTCAAAATTTTTCTTCATTCAAATCGCATTCGTTGTTTAGTCTTTTTTTTTTTTTTACAATTTTCCTTCTTATAATTTTTTTCCCTTTTTCTTCGTTATATTTTTTTTTTTTTACACACACAACAAAATATCTAACTATTATTATTATAACACCAATTTATATTTATTTTTTCACTGAAAATTATTAATTTTTTATTAATCACATATACTATATAGAAAGAAAAAAAAAACTCGTTGCCACCGCGCGACTTTTATATAATTTATATATATGCGTTTAATAAATATTCTATTTTTTCTTTATGGTTAATTTATATATGAATATATAAATATCAATTTTTCATAAATATATTTTTATTTATTTATATACGCACGCGAGTTTGACTAATAATAAACCAAAAAAAAAAAAAAAAAAATAAATGAAAATAAAAAAAAAAAACCAAGAAACAAAATTATTAAAAAAAAAATTTATTTTTTTTACAGACAATTTTTTTTTTTTAATAGATATTTAGACAAAAGACTGTATATTTATATAATTATTTAGAAGAAACGACTACGACGAACGACACTTTCATATAAACTATCCGCAGCTAAATATTTTTGTACAGAATTGTATAATTTTCCTATTTTCCAACAATTTTTTTTTTATATATATAACTATATATATGATGTGATGTTAAAGTATATTATATATATATATATAGATTATATAGTGATGATGATGAGCTAAAATTTTCTTTTAAAAATAATGTGATGAGCGTTAAAAAATAAAATAAAATAATAAATTTCTATATAGAAGATGAGAAAATGGATTGGAGATTTGCACGTTTTGTTTTTCTTTTATATATCTCTATACACATGATCGCGTATATATAAATAATATATCTATATAGATGGGTTGCGATGAGTTAAAATATCAATCATTACATATATAGGAATCACAAAATATTTTTTTTTTATTGTTGATATATATCATGAAAATTACGATGATGATATGCGCTCTTATATGTACTATATAAATTATAGTTATAGTTAAATATAACAAATGCGTAACGGGGGTTTATTATTTTCCATTTTCCAAGTATATAAATAAATATATAGAGGAAAATTTTGTTTTCAATCAAAGGAAATTTTATGTATAATAAAAAAAAAAAAAAGGAAATATTTTGAAAATTCTTTTAAATACCCATACGATATTTTATATATATTACATATATTTTAATTTCACTTAATAATTTAAACACAATTATACTAAATCACGACGCACCTTGAATACATATATTTTAATTATAATTTTGAATAATTTTAAAATTATAAAAATTCACTTGTTCACACACACACAATCCTTTGACTATTTTATTATTATTATTATTATTATTTAATTTATATATTTCAAATTATGTTGTGGCAATGCCAAGGGAATTTTTCATACTGAATTTTCTTTTTATTTTCTTGTATTTTGTGTTGATTTTTCTTTTAATTTTCTTTTCTTTTTTTTTTTTCAATTTACGCAGTGTCGCCAAATGTTTATAATATATAATAATAAAAATATGTATAAATGTCATGTGAATTTGAGAAAATTTTTTTTTTATAGATTTTTATCAATCTCTTATTATATATTATGATCGCATCTATATGTTCATCTGTGATGAATTGCTCCTTGAATATGATTTTATATATGCATAAACAATAATAAATTTATATATGATAAATTTACAGGATCGCGTTTAAAAGTTATGAGTTTAGGGTTAAAAATGTTATTTAATAATATAAAGATATAAGGCGGCCGGAACAAATAAGGAGATTTATATGTGATCTTATATTCTTATTACCAGACTTAAACGCATTCTGATCTGAGCGGTTTTTTTTTTAAATATAAATTTGCTTAAAAATACCGTCATTTATTTAAGATAAATATTAGGATATTTTTTATACTATTTCTATTCTATATATACTGTGATATAAAATTTTATGAGGAAATTTTGCATGATTTTCTAAAGAAAAATCTCCATAACTTTCTAAAGTAAATTCTGCATAACTTACTAAAGTAAATTCTGCTTGAATTTCTAAAGAGACTAAAGTATCATTCTTTCTACGAATATATTAATTGAATGCTAAATTTTAAGTTCAAATAAATGATAACATTTCAATCAAATTATATATTATTTTGTTTTTGTTTTGAATATTTATTAATGCAATCGTAATGCTAAATTATTATTAATATCGATGATTATATGAATTAAAAACACAAAATACATAAAAGTTCAACGCAAATATTCTTATCACATTATAATATAATGTATTATAATTTTTGTATTTCACATGAAATATTCTATATCAGTGCGAAATGAGATTACAACATTATTTTTTGACCCCTCTGTCCATTTTTAATCATTTAATGGATTTTCATATAATTATTATAAATATATTTAATGTATATAATTTAAAAAATTCGTTTTAAAAAAATTGTTTAATATGTAAAATATAGAATGTAAATAAATAATAATAATAATATGAATAATTTTTTTCTTTAAATATGATAACACAGCATATATACTTTATCTGGCAACAGAAGTATATTATAAAACTTATAAAATTGTAAATTTTTCTATACATTGTAAATCTTAAAAATTGATCTATATTTTGAGAATGTTTACCTTTTTTTTTATAATTATAATTTTTATAATTTTTGAATTTAAAAATTATGATTTTATTTTTCCAAAAAAAATTATCTCAATAAATTTTAAAAAATGTTAAAAAAAAAATAAATAAAATAATTACATTAAATTTTAATGAATTAAAAAATTAAAAAAAAAATCGCTCATTTCATATTTCATATTAACATCTCAATACACTATAAATATATAGGGAATTCCCTTTTTTTCCCACGCCATCGCGAAAATTCACACGCACGCATTCCATACAAAATAAATAGTAAACAACAAACGACATTCCAAACGGCAGACATACTGCATTCCGATCTATAAATAGACATGTCTGTCTTGTATAGTTAAAAATACCATCAACAAACAACAACACACAAAATGGCCGACATAAGGGATTCCCCCTATGTCTGATTGTCTGTACGTATAAAGTATATAGTTTTTTTTCAGTATACAAATATACAAATACATAACAACACAAATGCATAACAACACAACATTATTCATACGCACAGTCAGTGGGGTAAATATTTTTGATAGATATATCGTTTGAGTGCGCATTTGAGTGAATTCGTGTTATATTGTTGAGAATTATCTATTTTCCAGATAATTTTTCTTTATATATGCAAAAACTCAAATTAGATATTAGAATCGTACTATACAAATTTCGAAAGCATTGACATTTCATCAATTTTTTTATTTTTGCTCTTTGTTTTTATTTATTCAATTTTTTTATTGTTTTGTTTTTGTTATTTTGTGTTCTTTTTTTATTTTATTTTGTAAATAATTAATTTAATAATGTTAACTTATCAGTAATTAAAGTGTTTTAATAGATAAATTTCATCATAATATCAATTTGATAATCATAATAATAGTGGATCAGTCAAATATAAATATAAAATCACATCGTCAACAAAAAAAAAAATAAAAACACCAACAAATCATGCCAATAATTTTGGGTGCTGGAATTTCGGGATTAGCTGCCGGTTTTTATTTATTAAAACAAAATATTAAACCAATAACAATAATTGAAGCAACCAATAATGTTGGTGGTTGGATAAAATCCCAACAATATGATAATTATATATTTGAAAGTGGTCCGAGAACGATACGACCACGAGGTTATAAGGGACAAAATACATTGGAATTAATTGATGAACTTGGAATGTCATCGAGTGTCCATAAAATATCATATGATCATATAGCAGCAAGAAATCGTATGATTTATGTAAATAAAAAATTACATTCATTACCATCAAGTCCATTGGCATTTTTTCGGGCAACACCACCATTTAGTAAACCGCTATTCAAAGCAATACTACATGATTTAAAAACGGGGCCAAGTAAACAAAAATTACCCGATGAATCAATATATTCATTTATTGAACGACGTTTTGGACATGAATTAGCTGAATATGCAATTAGTGCAATGATTTGTGGTATATGTGCAGGTGATGCTAAAAAAATAAGTGTTAAATTTTTACTTGAAGATGTATTTCGTAAAGAACAACGTTATGGTGGTGTTATAAAAGGTATGCTATTCGATCGTCAACCAACAACTGCAGAAAAAATGGCTAAAAAATTACAATCACAGATTGATAATCCTTTGGTTATACGTGCGAAAAATGAACATTGGAGTGTATATTCGATAAATGGTGGTCTTGAAATGTTTCCCAAAACATTAGCCGAACATTTACAAATCGATAATAATTGTACGATAACGGTGAATTCAAAATGTAATGACATTCATTTTGAATCAAATGGTACAATTACATTAACCATTGACAGTGGCAGTGGTGGAATGGTGGAAAATAAACAAAAAACAGATTATTTAATAAGTTCACTGCCAAGTTATGTTTTGGGTAAATTGTTAAAAAAACAACATCCAACATTGGCTAATGATTTAACAGCAATACCATATGTTAATGTGGCTGTTGTTAATTTACAATTTTCAAATGAAAAACTAATTCAAAGACCCGGTTTTGGATTTCTTATACCACCATGTGAAAATTTACCAATTTTAGGTGTAATTTTTGATAGTTGTTGTTTTTCAATGCCTGGCAATACAGTGCTAACCGTAATGATGGGTGGACAATGGTTTGATAAACATTTTGGGAATTTTTCCACGGATACGCAGTTTTATGATATAGCCATGAAATACGTGCAGTCGATTATGGGTATAAATGAACGACCAAATTCATATAAAGTAAATGTATTAGAAAAGTGTATACCACAATATGTTGTGGGTCATCATGAACGTGTTCAACGTATACGAAATTATATAAAAGAAAATCGATTACCATTGGGATTGTGTGGGGCTGCTTATGATGGTGTCGGTGTAAATGATGTTATTTATTCGGCTAAACAAATTGTACAAAGTGCATTTACAGAATTGTAAATCACGAGTTATTTGGTATTTTTTTGGTTTTAATTAAATTTGTGATATTTGGTATTTGATACTAATTTTTTTTAAATACATTCAATTATTTTTTGTTATTTGGAATAAATATTTAGAAGAGTATTTTCGATTTTTATAATCTCTGCGGAATAGTTTACGGATTTAAATATTCTTTAGTACTTTGGCTAAGGATATGGAAACTAATCTTTTTAAACACTTTATTAGTTATCTCGAAAACATTCATTTAAAATATTTATCGTCTTGTAGTTAATTTAATAATTAATGTAATTGGTAAATATATTTTCAAAATTAAATTACGTACCTTATGAATTCATTTATAATACCCATATGTAATATTGGATGTTTGTCCTTTGATTGAATATTCTTCAGATTTCTTGATATTCAAAATCCACAACAACAAAATAAGTTGATTTATTATAAACATTTTGCTTGTTGATTGCAGTTAAATAAGCATTTTTGTTTTAATTTTTTTCAAATACATTTCAATATCAAAAAAAAAAAAATAATAAAAAGTTTACACATTTCTTGTTCTATATTTTACATATATATAATCTAAATAAATATTAATATAATTAAATATTTTTATAACAAAAATATATTATATATGAGAATTATGAAAATGTCTATACATACTTTTTACTTTGTGTGTGTTTTTTTTCTTCATAAAATCATAAAAAAAAAACAATAAAAAAATAAAATCGCAACTCCTTAAAATTATTATTATTATTATTATTCTGATTTATTCCTGGATTTTGTTATTGTACTTGGACGACGATAATTTAACATATTTATTGGTAATAATAAATCAGTTTTTTGATGATTATAATTATTTGTATTATTGTTGGTATTACGTTGATACAGTGCCGATATTGCACGTCCTGTAATTATTTCATTTTCAAATAATTCTTTGCCAAATTGGACGATAGACGATGATGAAAATGATGACGATGGTCCACTGCTGGATGGTATTGGTAATGCATTAACATTTATGGACGGTAATGTTATTGAATTTTTTAATTGTTTTCGTTTATCAATTATTGTTTTTTGTTGTGGTAAATTATTTGAATCGGTATAAATTGATGGAATTTTTAAATAATTATTATTATTATTATTATTATTATTAATTGATGTGAACGATGTTGACGGTGATTGGTGCATTGTATTATTATTTTTTTGTGGTATTATTGATGTAATGTGTAAAGGAACTTTTAATAAATAATTTTCATTTAACGATGAGGTAATTTGATTTGAATTATAAGCAGATTTTATTACAGAAGATGATGATGGTGATAATGAATATTGTAAATAATCATTTTTTGGATAATGTAAAATTATCGGTCTTGCTGATGACGGTAATAATAACGAACGTCCACCAGTTGTTATCTGATGATTATTATTATTATTTAATTTCGTTTCATTTTTATATGATGTATTTAAATGATTATTATTATTATTGTTTCTATGAAATGCACTTGACGATTCACGTATAAAAAATTCATTATTATAATCTTTTGAATATAATATTCCATGATTATTATTATTATTATTATTTGGATGTTTTAATCGTTTATTATTATCATTCCAAAAATGATCAGCATCTTTAGATGCGGTTGAAGATATTGGATGTATAGCAAATATTTCTTCATTCTTTGAGCATTCATCGTGTTCCAAGGCATTTTTATTATTAATATAATAAATTGGACAAGATTTTCCTATAATTCGTAAATGTGGAAATTTATTCATCCATTCATTGAATTCATTTGCTAATCGTTTATCGTTAATTGTCGCTTCAATTGGTTGTTCACCAAAAAATATACTTTGTATACGTTCCCATTCATCTTGATTATGTTTTATAGCATCTTCAGCCCATGGTAATGAATTTATACTACTTCGATCATCTAACGTCGTTGCAGATGATGATGTATTACACAATGTATTATTATTATTATTATTGTTATTTGGTGAATTCCACCAAATATCTTCAGAAGATGCCTGTGATGATGAATCATCGTCTAGGATTTCATGCAATATTAAATCATCCACGTATGACATTATATTTTATTGTATCTGCATAACATACGTAATTATGATTGCTTATTGGACGGAATGGTTTATTTCTTTAGTTTTATTTTGATTTTGTTTAATTTTTATTAATAATAAATAACATCTTTTTTTTGTAAAAAAAATATATATCCTTTTTAATTTTATAAATTAATTAAATTTTAATTTAAAACATTCACCTTTTTTTCGTTTTACTACGCGATACGAATAAAATATCACTATAAAAAAACTTTTTATTTTTTTTTATTGTTGATTTTATAAAATTATGATTTGATTTCCGTTGCATACGCTTGCGCATCCTCATGCGCATTTTGTAATTTCGAAAATTTATATAAATGGAAAATTTCCAAATTTCTCACAATAAATTTATACGATTTTAAATTATGTAAACAGACAGAGAGAATTTTTTATTATTATTATTTTTATATTTTGTTTTTGTTTACCGATTGAACAATTAAAAATAAATATTTATTTTACTTTAATTTAATTTAATTGTTATTAATTTTTAAATGTATTTAAAACAATTTTATTCAAGTAATATAAATTAAAAAAAAAACAAATATTTCTTTTATTGTGTAAAATATCAAAGAACATCTTAAACATTTTTTCGATAGATATTATTTTGAAGAAAATCACATCGATTGCTGAAGGTTATCAACAAAACAGATTGTTGTTTTACCAAAATAATCAACAAAAACAATTATTTGGAAAAAGTCCCGTGATGATGGAGAGAATGACCACAACGATCGTAGACGAAGGACCTATAAAAAATGCAATTACTCAAGGTTTAAATGAAAAATTAGCACCAATCCATTTGGAGGTAATCAATGAATCTTATATGCATAATGTACCAAAAGGCTCTGAAACACATTTTAAAGTGTTAGTGGTTACCGATAAATTTGAACAATTAACGTTAATTAAGGTAAGATATTCTATTCTATAACTAATCCGATCATAATCTGCATAATATTGCGTATAGATTATAATATGTATTTGTTCTTTTATCAACTTTTATCAACTTCAATCCAAATGAATTTAATTGCAATAAATTCTCACTTGGTTTAATTGGAAAATATACATTACACAATTTATTTTCAGAGACATCGTTTGGTAAACGATATTGTAAAAGAAAAATTAGATGGAAACTTTGTACATGCATTATCTATAGAGGCAAAAACACCAATTCAATGGAATCCCGATTATAAAGTTTCACCTAGTCCGAATTGTAAAGGAGGATTTGGAAAATAATCTAATGGTTTAATTACAAAATTTAATATTATAAATTTATATTTATTTGTATGTATATATATATATAAAAAAATGTTTTCTTAATCATAATTTAAACCTATTTTATTTTATTATTACGATGGTAATCGTAAAACACCGGCATTTTCTGTGAAATATGTTAAATCTGATAATGATTGTTCGCATATTAGTTCTTCGACACGATCATACATCTGCCAGACAGAAAAAAAAAAAATAATAATATTAATAATAGATTTGCATTAGCATAAATAACTAATGAACTAATAAAATACTTACCCCTTTACATTTATAATCCTCTTCAATTTCGGGATATTTAAAGCTGGGTCCAAAATTTACACTAACCGTAGCATTTTTAAATATTGAAATGGCCGGATAATAAGAACCACTATATAATTTATCAATATACGATTCACCTTGTAATTCACCATTTTTAAATAATATTATTTTACTATCTGGTATTATTTTTAAATTTTTTAATGCCTCTGTAACTTTATCCTTATCTTCATAGTATAAATGACTTTTAAATTTTACAAGTGGCTGTAGAAAAATTTTAATAGTATTAAATTAAAATTTTAACTAATTATAAACATTTACTAATTTACCCTGTCCTTAAATGTATTCGGTGAGTAATCGAAATTGGATTGTTTTGGTAATACAATTAAAAATCCCATTGTATCACCTTCACCATAACCGGAACTAAAATGTTTACCGTATGATTCATGAAATGTTGTACCTTTACGTGATCGCCATGAATAACCGAATTTATCGAAACCCAACGGTGCTTGTAAATTAGCATATTCTTGACCCCATCCAATGCGTGTTGCTGCACCTTCTGGTAATTCTTCAACGGTTGCCTCAAAATACCATGAACCTTTACTTATTGCTACAAATCGCAAAACATATATGCAATTATTTAACTTTGTGTCATATGCAATATGGAATCAAATAAAAATAAATAAAAAGCTTACAATGTGATGCTCGTATTGTACAATAACCCTTTTCACCGGTTACCGCTAAACGATCTTCGGATACCTTTAATTGTGGTGCTCGATCGTGTAATGTTAGCAGTACTGAATTTGGTGTTAGTATACGATATAACCACCCGGGTATAGCTTTACCTGCCCATTCTGAACTTTCATCGAATTCCTGACGAAATGGAGCATGCGGATCTGGTTCAGCCAATAGATAACGATATCCGTCTTTATTAAAGGGATGTTCTAAGGGATAACCATGTGCTGGTAATTTAATATTTGCCGCTAAATCGGATGCTTGACGTCCTTTTTTTCCCGTCACATTTGTTTCGGTTCCCGGCAATTTACGTTTATTGTGGCGACCACCTTTATTCGTTGCATTTGCTAAATAGAAAATATACGATTGAATTAAATTAATTAAAGTAAAATAATGGAACGAAATTAGAATAAAGTAAAGGAGCACTACTCGTTAAATAGATGACATGAAATAGAATGAAAATATTCCATTTTGTGAATAAATTCCAAAATGATGAATATTTTCATATGACATAAATTGTTTTGTTGATCAATTTTTTAACTAAACCATCATATATTCAAGTGAGATGTCGACAATTGGATTGGAAAGCAATAATTGAAACGTGAAATGGATTTGTTATTGATGGTCTAAATACCTCTTCATCTATACTCAAAACAGTACAATCACTTTCCAGTTAATATTTTCAATTTCAATAACATTTCAAACCACCCATTCATTCGATGAATTCGAGTATGAAAGTGCATACAAACCAAACCAAAAAAAAAAAAAAACACATTCCACCAATTCAACATGTGCAAATTGAGATGTGATGAGAAAGCACGTGCTACTATTATTAAATGCATACAGAATAATTTAATAAACAAAAAAAGAAAAAAAAGAAGAGTTTTGGCTTATGTATATATATATATATAAAATTGTATAAGCTTTTTATTATTATGTTGCATTGGTTCAATCTTACTAAATTCGTTTTTTTTTTTAATATATATACCAATTTCAATTTCACACCCTGTTTTTTGAATAGATAATAAAATTTTACAGGTATTTTACGTGATATATTAAAATCATTTTATATTTTGTACACCACAATAAATTATCTATATTAAATATAAGATTTGAATAAATATTTATTATCATCAATTTTTCTTCCAATGTTTATCTAAAATAAATATTTTTAGATATTGTAAAATTTTTTGGTATGGTATTATTCGAAAACTGCGGGCAGACTTACATTTATATAAATAATAAATAAATAATCAGGCACATACAAAAATATATGAAGACTCACAGTCACACAGAACAGATGACGATGTTTTTGTTCTGTATGTTTGTTGCGTGGTTGTGTATTGTGGATGTTGTAGATATATGAAGGATGGAGGAATGAGGATGATGATGATGATGATGATGTTGATGACGGGAATCAATAAAACAAGATTAAATATAATAATAATAATAAAAAAATGATTTTCTTTTATACTTTGAAATGCAGCAATGAATATATTATGTATATATATATACGGTATAGAATAGAATTTTATACATAAAATTTACATATTCTTGTGATTGTTTTTGTTTTTTTTTCTGTTTTATATCATCGGCTAAAGAAAAAACCAGATAATTGAAATATGCATATTTTATGATAATAATAATAATAATAATAATAATTGTTTTATTTTTATTTGCACAAAACAAATTTGTTTTATTATGTGTTAAATATGTACATGTATTTTTATTATTATATATCATTTTTTATAGATAAGATTATATGGTGATTTGGAGGATTTGGCCTGAAAGACAACAGACTATATATAATAAGTAAAGAGAGTATTTTAAAGCAATATTTACTATAAATAAGATAATATATTTTTTTGTTTCGCATATAATGATTTTACATTTTCTGATTATTATAGTTGATAAAATAATGTATTTATAAATTAAAAGAAAAAAATTATAACCACATTCAGAATATATAAACCCCGCAGTTCGCACACATTCACAATATTAAAAAAAAAATAAATGTAAATGTAATAATATTATTTAAAAATGATTTAATTAAATAAATATACCAAATAACCAATACAAAATAACATTGTGTTAAATTTGTATTCATTTTATATAGTTTTTTTAATGTATATGGAATTCAGATCGATTACGCAAAATTTATATTGAATTTTTGTGGCCTAGCGGATATAAGGAAGGTGGATTATCAATAAAAAAATTGCATTATTAACTTAAAATTGTCTGTATAAATAAAAGTTAAAAGAGAGCTGATAGATATTATAATAAAAAAATTAAAAAAAAACTTACAAAGATCAAGGTTAATATTTTTATTTTGTATATATAAATTTAACAAAAAGTAAAGCTTATGGAAATTTAATAATAAAATATTAGTTTTAAAAGTTAATTTTATATATATATATATAATTCTTACAATTTACTTCAGTTGAACTCATTATTTTATATATTCTTCTATATCGTTGTGTTCGTTATTATTCAGAGTTATAATTAATAAATTTCATAATTTTTAAATTATACAACACAAAATGATATTTATTGTTACAATGCAATTGAATATATAAAAATATTACACAAATCACGATATAATTAATAATTAATTAAATGGAAAACCGCATATAAAATGTTATTATTTTTACTTTATTTGTATATATAATATATATAGAGAGATATAAACAAACAACTTATAACTTCAAAAACTATATGTTCACTAATATAAAATAAAAAAAAAAATAATAAGACGAAGGAAACAAAAACAAAAAAAAAACATTTTCTTCTTCTATATGAATGAATATATATATACATTTTTGATAAAAATAAATATTTTTTTTTTTAATGTATATTATTATTATATAGCGGCGAGGTATATCGATCGACCTAGAATGAATAGCATTGCTTATTTTTTTTATAATATCATAGTAATTAATTTTTCTGTAATTGATTTTTGATTAATTTGCTTTGAAAAAACAGAATCATTCAATTGATTGGTTTTGATAATTTTTATCGTAAAACATTCCTGATTTTGTGCTTGAAAAGAAGATTTCATCCAACAAGAGATTAACACCGCGTATAAAACGAATTAACTTAACTTAAATAAAGGATTCTATAAATTCTGTTGGGTTCTATAAGTCACCGAAATATTTGACTCCTCGAAGTCATTGTGTTATTATAGATTATTGAATAAAGAATACTTTTCATAATACCAAAAAGTTTCTCGGCTCATCAAAAGCATACAAATTTCAGTCTGTCATGTCATTTCAAAAACAAAAAGGTAACTATCAAACATTATTCCAATATAATAATAATAATAATAAAAATGTTGATTTCTCATCGATTGTATTACCAAATTTAATATTATTATTGATTTGTAATGTGTTAGATGATTTAAAACCAAAAAAAAAAAAAAAAAATCATGATAATGAAAATATTGAAAAATCACTTCACAGCGATTTCATATTACAATTTATATTTAATATTACGATGAAAGTTCATGCGGAAAAATGTAAATGAATATGTAGTTTTAAATGAATAAAATATACTCTATGTATCCATATTTGGCTTATAAAGAAAGAATGGTTTTTAAACAGCTGCCTCTGCGATTAATATATGGTTTGGAATATGGAAATTGTTCTATATAGTAAATAAAATACTGGATTGTTTTTATATATTGAATTTTGTATGATTTTATAAAGGAAATTTTTCGTGCAATTGTTCTAAAGAAAACTTTATATAATTTTCTAAAGAAAATTCAGTATAAATTTACGGGGAGTTTTTGGCTAATTTGCTGAAGAAAATTTTCTATAATTTTCTAAAGAAAATTCTCCATAATTTTCTAAAGGAAACTCTCCATAATTTTCTAAAGGAAATTCTTTATAAAATTTCCCAAAGGGAATTTTGTATGATTTTCTAAAGGAAATTTTGTATGATTTACTAAAGAAGATTCTGTGTAATTTCCTAAAGGCGATTTTGTATACCTTTCTAAATGAAATTTTTCATAATTTTATAAGCGAAATTCTCCAAATAATTTTCCAAAGGATATTTTTTTGTAATTTTCTAATGAAAATTATGATTAATTATCCAAAGAAGTATCCATTTTCTAAAGGAAATGTCGTACGAGTTTTCTAAAGCTAATTCTGTGTGATTTTAAAACGAAATGTTGTATAATTGCGCCTAAAGGAATTGTTTGTATAATTTTCTAAAAAAAATTTCAGCGTAATTTCCCCACAAGGAAATTTTATATAATTTAATAATAAATGAAATCCTGTATAATTTTTATACCATTTTCAAAAGAATGCTTTTACATAAATTTCCTAATACAAATTTTGTATAATCTTCTAAAGGAAATTATTCAAATAAAAATATTCTTCCAAAGAAATTCTGTATATGATCTTCTAAAAGTCTTCTAAAGGAAATTCAACTGTACAGAATTGTATGATTTTCTAAAGGAAATCTTGTCTAATTTTCTAAAGAAAATTATGTTTATAATCTTATAAAGGAAATGTTCTTATAATCTTCTTAATGCAGTTTTGTGTACATAGTTTATAAGAACATTTGATATCCTTTTCTTAATCTATAATTCTATATATTTTTCTAAAGAAAATTCTGTGTTATTTTAAAACAAAATGTTTATATAATTTCCTAAAGTAAATGTTTGTATAAGAATTTTTCAAAAGAAAAAGAAATTATTTTATATTTTATAAACCAAAATTTTGTATAATGTTCGAAAGAAAGTTTTGTATATTCTTTTATGATTTTCTAATAAGAAAATTCTGTGCAATTTTCTACAGGAAATTCTCCAAAATTTTGTAAGGGAAATTTTCCATAATTTTGTAAGGGAAATTATCCATAATTTTTTAAAGAAAACTTTTAATTTTCTAACTTATACTCAAGCCTTAAACATAAATTTCGTACTATAAATAAGCTTACCAAAATTAAGGTTTTTTTTTTATTGTGACTTTTCCACACGTTCATTATAGGACCTTAGGTATATTCAAATCAAGGCGATATCGAAAAGAAAAGAAATACCCAATTGCAGTCAATTCAATAATGTGAATACTCACTAAAAACATTATAATATATATAACTTTTTATGCCTATATATACAAATACTAAATGAAAATTATATCCATTATTATCAATCAAAGACTCATTCTGTATAAATCAAATCAAAAGTACACAAGCAAACAAACAAAAAAACAAAAAACTTTATGATGACTAATTGAAATTTTTCTATAATAAGGATATAGTTTGTGAAAGCAGATAAAATAAAAAATAAATATAGATACAAAAACAACAAATTGTCGCAAGGATACCAAAAAATACTTATTATTTATAATAAAATAAAATAAAATAATATCAGTTTTTTTTACGTACATTCTTCCATTTCTATAATATACTTTTGTTTGAAATAAATAAAAATTCCGGAATTATTTTTCCAAAATTATATATGACCAAAATATTTATATATTTTTATTATTATTATTATGATTAATTGTGTTATTATATTAATAAATAAATTAACCACAGTAAAAAAATAAAAAAAAAAAAACACGCAATTCTAAAAGTATATATCGCAAGTACGTATATAACAAAAATTCAATTGCAATATAATTATATATATATATATAGAATTATTTAATGCAGAAATAGATAAAAAAAAAAAAAATTCTAAATAAAAAATTGTTAACTATATAACGAAAATGACGACTTCGACGACGACGACGACGACGACAATAATAATATATGATGAATGATAACAAAATCAAAAACTTTGAGATTTTTAAGTGAAATTATTTAGAAAAAATACAAAAATAAAAAAATCATTAAATCACAAAAAATTTATGATAATTTTTAAGTCATTTGATTTTTAAATATTTAATTGTGTTTTTTTTTATTTTTATTTGTTTCGTTGTTAGACAAATAAAAAAATTTACTCTATATATATATATATTAAAAAAAAAAAATTAAAAAGAAAAATAATAAATATATATTTTTTCGTATGTATACCAACACAAAGTGGCAACTACTAAATACTAAACATTATTTTAATGGAATAAATATTGTACTATATAGATATATATGTACAAATAAAACCGCATTATAAATATATATATTATTATAAAATATCATACACAATAGCAATACGACGACGACGACGGCGATGATGACGATGACGACGACGACGACGACGTCGACGATATAAAAAAATAAAAAAAATATCTATATAATAATAATAATAATAGATATATGTATTAAATATATTGTATATGAACGTGATTATTATTATTATTATATGTATTTTAATTTTTTTTATATTATTACAGAGAGATATCACAAGTACAATAAGTAAAATTAATTCACATGAAAGTTTATAAACGCGATATATGAAACAATAAAAACATATCGAGTCATAATCAAAAACGAAAAAACATTTTTTTTAGGGGTCACACTTAACATACATTTTATTTTTTATTTTTTATATATTCCTAAAACCTAAAAATATTCCATCCAGTTTCATCATATCCATATAATTGATTGAATATAATATATTTTTTAGTGTATGTGTAATTTATTTAATTTGTATATTAATAAAAATTCAATCAATTTCATATATATGTATATATCGATTACATATTTATATTTTTGTTTTATTTATTACGACTTGTATATGAAAGTGAAAATTTCATATCATTAAATATACAATAGAAAATATATTTCATTTTCATTTATATTTATATGGATTTTTTCAACAAGCTATTATAAGACAATAGTATTTACAGGGAATTTATTTATATATATTTAAAAAGTGATGAAACACATTAAACACATATGTAAATATATAAAAAAAAATATAACAATTAAATGTTTTTTTTTTGGTTTTGATACAAACCCAATTATAAAATATTCCCATATAGAATAGAATATATTTTTTCCTTTCATTTTTCTCTATGTTTAAAATACTCGTAGTGCCGGTTTTTTTTTTATATGGAAATATATAAAACATTGTGATTGCGTGATACAAAAAGTAAAGCTTTTATTTCAATATATTGTACATTTATATGTTTATTTTTAAATGTTGATTTAAACCTTCCTTAAATAATCAAGATAAATTAATCGCAATTTTTTTTTTTTTGTATAAATGAAATTGTGCTGTTAGTATATATATAGAATGGAAACAGACACACACATACACAAACGTACCAATAATATATAAATTGTATTAATTTTTTATAAATATATAAAAACAGAGAAAACATAAAAAAAAAAATTAACACACAGTTCAAATAAACATAAAATTAAATATTTTTTTTTTTTGTATTTACAGACTATGTAGAGTTTATATATTTTAATAGATTTTAGATTTTAGGATAGAAAGTCAGTCACAACCAAAAAGGATATATAAATATATTATAAATATATAAAAATGTTTTCATCATGATAGAATAAATCAATTAAGATGTCGTTTTTTTTTTCTTAATTCTTCCTTTCTTTATACATACATATATATATTAAAATCTTTTCAATATGTATGTAAAAAAATATATATACCTTTTTATTTATTCAGTGTATTATAAATTTGCATTCATATATGAGCGTGTTTTTTTTTTATTATTGAACATATATATATAAAGTTGATAATTTAACAAACGCGAGTGATGAATTATAAATATGGTAATATATAAAAATAAGCTTTATGCAACAGTATGCAACAATTCAAGTTGAAATTTATTATATCATCATAACACATTTTTATTTTATATATCTATTTATCAAAAATATTATCGAAATTGCTTGAAATTGTTATCATATGCGGAATCGATTTGTAATATAAATTTGGATATTGGATGAAAATAACGTAAATTCGTCAATTTATCATAAATAGATTGTAAAATGTCTTTGGAGGAGGTTAAATGTTATGAATAAAATTGAAATAAAGTTATAAAAAAGGACACTCGGGTTCGGGTTCTACAAATTTAATTTACATATCATCACAGGAAAATTATTCTATGTCAATATTAAATCGATATTATTCCCTTAACAAACAAACAAACATCCACAATCGATTGTGTAATAATTAAACGTATCTCATCGAGAGTATAGACTATTTTATGGCAACATAGTGTTGAAACAGATTAATTAATAAATAAAAAAATGATTGAAAAAAAAATAAATATATTTCATATATATACTTTGTGTTGATGATACAATCATAATTATTTAATAATAAATAAATTATTATTATTATTAAAAGTGTATTAAAAAATTATAAATATATTATTGATATTTTTCAGAGAATATCAAAATAAAAAGAAATCAAATCATTGAGCCGCATTTAAAGTTTAATATAGTAGTGTTTATATACAAATATATGTAGGTTGATTTTTTTTAAATTTTATTTGCAAGTGTAAGTAATAAAAAAAATACACAAATACAATTTTTAAATACATTGTGTATGTGAATAAGAATGAGTTTTTTAATTTTATTAATAAAAAGGCAGATAATTAAAAGCAATTAAAAAACGTTATATATTATTGAATGTGTACAAATATTAACAAAACAAACATTAAAAGTGTGACGATATGGGAATGTTCGATTATAAATTAGAATAATTATAAAATATAACTTATGTTATTTAACTTATGTTTGATGTGCGTTATCCAACAACACGAATATTCATAATTTATTGGTATTTTATTTGTAGTGATTACGTGAGATATTTATTATCAAATAATATTATTAAAATGCATGAATGAAAAAAATTTTGTATAAGTAAAATTAGTAGTGAAGTGCGGTCGGTGGCCGTATGGTGAACCTAACAAAGGTTTTTTTTTTGTCTTAATAGAAAATAAATTTGTGTTTTTGTGATTCACAAAATATATAAAAATACACTTTCATATAATAAAAGTGATAACGTAAAAATATTGGAATAAAATATAAAGTAATGTGTTTATTTGTTGTGTAAAATTAAACAAAAAAACCTGTATAAAAAGCCGAAATATTTATAATATAATCAGATTTATCGATAAATCTTTAATGCATTTATTTTTTTTTATATTATTTTCTTATATTTTACAAGAATAGCGACTATATTAATTGAAATTTAATTAATGGTGAATGGTGAAAAACTTTCGAAAGAATCAATATATTAAAAGAATTTCTTACTAAAAGTGTTAAATTTCCAATGATTTATTGATAAACTGACAACAGTTCATTTAAAATCCAATTGGATTTCGGTAAATATCTCTAAATTACTATTATTATGGATATGTCTCGAATCCACAGACGTTCATTTCATTTAATCCTTTTTAAATTATACTTAATATAACTACGAAATAGATTCGTAAGCAATTTCATAAAAAAAAAAAATGATAAACGGATGGTATTTATTTTACATACCTTGTGCCGAACCATCATCGGTTACCCGTAATGTACCACCTTTAATCATAGCATCATAATTTGGTTTAATTTGTGTTAAATCAGTTATTAATAAACCAAACATTTGTCCCGTTTCTGTACCTTCTTCATATGAAAATATTGTATTTACATCTTTTGTAAGTGCTCGCTGTACCGTTGAATACCTATAATGGATTCAAAGAAATAATATAAATAATTTATCCAGAAATACTAAATTAATTATAAAAGATCAAAAAAAAAATATAAATACCAAGATTGTGTTACACGCCTCGGCATCGTTGTCATCGATTCCCAATATTGTTCAATAAATGGTATAATTTCACGATCTTTATGAAACATTAATTTAACATTACCATCTTTTGTTGCACCTTGTTGCATATTTGCAATTGCCGTTACACACATTTGTGGTATTGCTAATAAAAATATTTATATTTATATTAAACAAAAACAATAATAATAATAATTATTATTATTATTCAAATTCTTACTTGCTTGACTTCTTCGGAAATTTTCCAATCCCGTTGGTGAACAATTTTTACATATAAATATATAATTGGCCGCAAATGGTATTAATTTTCCCAATTGAAAACCAATACATGATTCGTGAAACCATCGAATACAAGTGGCACATAATAATTCTAATATATTTAAATTACGATCTTTACCGCTATACAAGTTGTTAGATAAATTAAAATAAAAATTAACCAAATTTAATTAATGATAATTCCAATAAATTTTTTTGTTTTTATTTGGTTAAGTAATTTACATAAAAAAAATTTGTGCGCGAATTTAACATATACAAATTTAACAAGCTAACAACAACTGAAAATCAATTTTTTTTAATCCACTTTTTAGGTGTTTGTCACACAAATTAATATATATTACCGGTTAATTATTAATTAATTTTGATATTTTATTTTATTATATTATATAAAATTAAATTAAAATAAATTACCAATAACATATTCCGCCGAGAATTTGTTGTTGCTGTTTTTCATCACCGGCCAATGCATTCGAAGAACCTTTTATTTTATTTGTCGTCGTCGATTGTTCTACTAATGATAATGATTTTGGTGGTGATTCAATTTCGGATGATGATTTAAAATCATCAATTGGTGGTGATTCCATTTCAATTGTTGATCAATAATAATTTTAATTTAATTTAATTTAATAATTATTATTGTTTTTTTTTTAATAATTTTCATTTACTGCATCAAATCTGTAAAATCGGCGTTTGTTTTTTTTTTTTATTATTATTGATTTTTTTTTTATTTTTTGTCGATTTTCACGAATTTGACAATCGGTATGATTCTGCCCTTTTCTTCTATTTTTATTTTCTTCTATCATCTGTCAAATTCCATATAATCACAAAATAGAAGTTTTTTAATCGAAATTTGGTATTCTGCCTATAAAATACAACGAAATTCTTCTATAATATTTCTTCTATTTTGGCCATTCATAGAAGGACCTCAATATTTCACTTTTATGATAGAAGAATTTAAGACGCAGTATCACACAACACAAAAAAGTATAAAAAATTTAATAAATCAAATATTTTAAATTATAAAATTATATTTTATTAAAAAAAATGATTGTCAGCACAATTTTACAAAGAAGATTAATAAGAAAAAAAAAATTGTAAGTCAACTTTGTCTATAAATGATTATTTTAAGATATGTGAATTTATATGTTAATTATTTTTACTTATTTTGATGTAGCATTGATCGATGTAAATGGTTTCGGAATATTAGAGACCATAGTGATCCTTTTACACTTCCAGGTGTCCAGTTCTGCAAAATATTTAGACTTACCAAAGATGTAACACTTTGGTTGATCAACCAATTAAAATGTTACGCACGCCCAACATCCATACCGTTTGAAATAAAGGTAAACGCTTAACTTATGTTAAATTTAACCAAATGTAAGAATTAACTTATTTTTAATTTAATTTTAGGTACTTGCCGCCCTACATTTTTATGGATACGGTTCCTATCAATTAGGAATTGGAGGGTGTAATTATATTGGTTTGTCTCAACCCAGTACGAGTCGAGCAATCCGACTTGTGACCAAATTAATAAATTCTTATATATTTCAAAAGATGGTAAAATTCCCAACAACTGTGTTGGAGAGGGCCAAAACCAAAGAAAGGTAAGTTAAAAAATAAATGTGCGCAAACCATTTAATTTTTCATTTTTTGCAAATACAGGTTTTTTAGCAAATTCAACATGCCTGGTATTTTATCTGCTATTGATGGATCCCATATTGGCATTACAACACCAACACAAACAGATGATGTACCTTCGAAATTATATTATTGTAGAAAGGGGTACTACAGTATAAATTTACTTGCTGTGAGTCAGATAAATTAAACATCTTTAATTTAGCCACTTAGATAATAAATTATTAAAATGTTATTTTCAAGTGTTGCGATGCAGATGGACGTTATACATATATTAATGCGAAATACCCTGGATCATGTCATGATGCATCCATTTGGAATACCAGTAAATTGAGGGCATACTTTCGCCAACATTTTACATGTGTTAGAAATCAAACGGAACATTTAATAGGTAACTTTTATTATATGATTAATCATATTGGGTATATTATATCTACATTCCTACAATAGGTGACGTCGGATTTCCAATTGAGCCATGGCTGTTAAATAATATCGCTAATCCCGCAACAGATAACGAGCACCGGTACAATAATTTATTACTTTCAGCTCGGAATATCATAGAACAAAGCTTTGGACGTCTGAAAGGTAGATTTAGATGCCTATCTAAAGCAAGAACTTTGCACTATGATCCGGGATCAGCTGGTTTAATTATAAATGCTGTTGCTGCTTTGCACAATATTTGCATTGATGCAAACATTCCATACGAGGATTATGAATTTTTAAATGAAGACGACGATATGAGTAATGACGTGGAGGAAATTAATAATTACATTAGCGAATGGCACAATTTGGGTGTTATTACAAGAAATACATATTTAAATAGACTATAAAAAATGTTATTCTATTATATAATACAAATAATGATAATAAAAAAACAAAAATAAAAAAATTCAAAAACAAAAATAAAAAAATTCAAAAACAAAAATCATAAAATTCAAAATTTAAATTATAAATTATTCAGGTATCTCCAGCATCAATCATCAGGTATATTCAATCACGAATTCTTGATAAAAAAAATAACTTTGTTTCACATAAACACACGTACAATGTCTGTATAGTGTTTATGGTATATTTAAATGGTTATCGGCTGTTTTGCATTCAATAACATTTAAAATTGTTTGCATTGTAGTTGTCATTACTTTTATATTTTCATTTATTTCATTTAGCACCTTTATTTCTAAATCCATCTTCTCATCAACAATGTCAGTTGTAATATCTGAAATAAAAAAACAGATTACCCATCTTTACATTTCGATAAATGTATTAAATAATATACCTCTATGTTTTCTTTTTTTATTAATTGATTCATCCATCGGCTTATTAAAAGGTACGTTTTCAACTTCCTCTTCATCAAATAAAATTTGTTCAATAGCTGACTCTTGGGGTAACGCATGCCCCTCAACAGCAATCTTTCCCCAACAGCATAACGCTCGTTCTTCAAGCTGTGATAATTCAGCCGCTGTTGAAGGACCTCCACCGGTTGATGATATTTCCGCTTTAAGGCGTCTTGCTTTGTGAAGCGTGACATATCGCCAGTTGTCAAACACCTGTTTAATTGGTAATTAATATGAGTAAGTGCAAATCCTTCCAACATCAATTATCTTTAATGCTACCAAGTACAAATAATGGGTCAATACAGGTTATGTAGTTAACTATGTACTTAACTATTTACGCTACAACCTTTTAGAATTAATATATTTTTATGGAGAACTCGCCAATACGGACATACACGGGATACAACGAATTTTGAAGAAACAGGCATAAAAATGTAATGTAAAAGTACTCATAAAAAATGTTATTACCTTTTTCCATTGTTCCACATTTTTTGTGGGCCCGTTTTCTGCGTTTAATAAATTTGCTAATTCTTCCCATAGCATAGTTGCTTTGTCGTCCGAACTGCTTCTATTACGTATCTCCACATTATTCTCCATAAAGGAACAATAAATTTGTTTTTGTTCTATAGTAACTTTTTTTTCCCGTTTTTTTTCTAATGGTATACAATGAATAAATGCGAGAAGTTAGAAAATAAATTATTTGCAATGCAAAAATTACTTACCAGTTGATTTATTCATCATTATATATTTTTTTTAATTTTTTTTTTAAGAATTACAATTTATTTTAATAATAAAAAGTTATTTAATTAATTGCTTTTTATTTATTTATATCGTTTATTTCACAATATCATATCACCACATTACATTAAAAAGAATTCTTTTTGTAGCTAAAAAAAACAACGAAAAATAAATAGTAGGTTTCTTCTATTTTGACATATAAATAGAATTTCCGAATTTCGAAAAGGGCAGAATACCAAAAATAGAAAATCTTCTATTTTTTCACTCTTCTATCATTCATAGAAGAAATGTATAGAAGAATAGAAGAAAAGGGCAGAATCATACCGAATATTTCGTTAAAAAAAATATTCCAATAAATTTATTTACAGCCACTGGAATGAGTTTAATTTTCGAACATTTAAAAAAAAAATCACTCAAAAATATGAAATAATTTGGCAACATTACAAAACAATTCGAAAATATAAAAAATAAAAAAAAGTTTTCTTTTTTTTTTTTAGTCTGAAAATATCCACTTCGAGTTGTGGATGTTTTTGTAGTTTCAATTTTTTTTTTTTTTTGTGGGTTGATAAAAAAATAATTAGTTTGTGAATGTTCTATTTGTGTGTGTGAATATATAAATTTTTTGATTTTCATTTAAGGTTTTCACTGTTTTGTTAAATTAAAACAAAAATATAATATTATTTTTGGTAAGTGTTTAATTAAATATATAATTTTTAAATTGAAAAATCTTTCTTTTTTTATTTTCGCGAATTTCAATGGATGAATTGATGACACATTCCTTTATAACATATTGCGTTTGCCAACAAATAAAAAAAAATAAAAATAGAAACGCTACACACCACCACCACAATATCAATATCAAATACGGTCGACCATATAAAAAAAAAATAATAAGTTTCTGAAAATTGTGTGTTTGTGTGTGTGTATGAATAAATTACTTGTTTTTTTTTGTTATTATTATGATATTCAAAATTAATAATAATTTGTAATAAAAAAAACACTAATTAAATTCAAATCAATTGAAAAAATTTTAACATACAGATGGAAGATGAAAAATACAAAAAAAATCAATTTTTTTTTTCATTCAGTACAGCAGCAGCGCAAACTCTAATTTTATCGAATATTTCTATTTTTGAATGTCAAATTAATTTGTTTTTGTTTTTGTTAACAATACAATTTTTTTTAATGATATTTTACATTTACTAAGTGTAAATTAATGAGTGTTTATAAAATTGTAGTATTAAAATTTACTAAATTACCCAAATGGTTTAATTCTAAGCAAATTTTAATTGTAATTTAAATATTTCATTTAATGAATGTAGTGTGTATGCAATGCAATGCATGAATTAGTAAATAATGAATGATGAATCGCAAACTTTACGTAACAACTTATAAAGTATAGCTTAGGAAAAGTTATTGGATTCCAAAATGTGTCTTTTAATAGTGCTGCTTGCTATTGTTTATTATACTGTAAAATTCTACAATTCATAATTGGTGTCTAAAAAGTTTCACATGAAAAACGTAACCATCTGTTCAAAAACTCGATCTCGAAAATTTAACTAACGAAAGATTATGAATTTTAATCTATTAGATGGAATATAAAAGAATCATCATCCATTTAGAGATGATCTACATATAAATGACATGTAGATATCATGTAGCGAATATTGATTTTCCTTACCCATACGATACCTGTAAACTTTTATATTGCATAATGATTTGACCTGAAAAAATTAAACAAATAATTATTGATTCTATATAATACCTTTTCTCGTCTTGTGATACATTTTAAATCAATATATTTTATTATAGAAATATATTAATCCCCGTTACATAACATTTATTATGTGTGTTTTCTATACAATCTTATCAGTAAAATTTTCGATAACATCTACAAAAAAAAAATAAGGGATTTTCTTTTAAATCATATCATGTGCATATGATTTTTAAATGTATACTGATACTGATAAAATCAAACGTCGTTCAGGCGATTATACGATCTGAATTATAATATTAATATTTATTAAAATAAATTTATACTCTGGTCTTTTACGTGTTTTTGAATATTAGTATTTCTAAAATGTATTCAAACTGTTTTAATCATCCATATTTAAGGTTTGTTTTTGCATCTTAAACGATCTCAGAAAATTGCGATATACACTAGATAGGTGTTCTTAAAAAAATACGTATGAATGTTCTGTTATTTCAACAATTCGTTGTTGATAGTTGATATTTTATAGATAGTTTTTTAAGATTTATCAATTATTCTTATTCATTTTTATTGATTGCTAATCATTCATCCATTTGTCTCATGGTAAGCAAAATTGTACAGTATCTATGGATTTCACTTACTCCAAATTGTATTTATATTTTATACTAAACAAAAAAAAACTCCCCATTTTCCGTTTGAATAAATGAATAATTATTCAATATATCAAAACCGATATAGAAATATAAAAAACTTTACCAAAAAAAGAAAAAAAAACAGACATTTTTAATAAAATTTATTTATGTATCTCATTGCAAAATTTTAAGCTATCATCATTTTTAATGAAATTGTTTCAAAACACTGTAATGATATACAAAAAATAAAATTAATATATTATCTACAATTGTATAATGTAATAATGAATTTACATTTTTTTTTGTTTTGATTTTTGGTTTGTCATTAATCACTTTTTGTTGTTAATATGATGGTGATGATAATAAACAGATTTTCGGTTATTTATTCAATGTCGGATCTAACCAAAACATTTGTAAAAGACACTGAAAATAACCCGCAAAAACCACCACTTAATTCATAATTCATAATGATGAGGTTTTTTAGAATACTAAAGTGTATTTATTAGGTAAAGAATGTAGGAGTTCGATGGATCCTCAAAATATTATAGAGAATTTCCTTTCAAATTGTTTATACAATAAAGAAATGCAAATGTTTATGAAAATTTACCGGATGTAATAATATAAAGTAAAATCAAAATAATGAAGTACCGGGTCTGCTTGTTTTTTCTAGTATATATGCATGGATGGATATTCGATATGGAAATTTGTCATATATAATTTAATATACATATAATAATAAATAGATTGGATTTGGTTATTAATTCATTGCCACCCTCTCTATCTATCTATGTATATAGATAGATACGTAATATTTAAATAGAATTTTATCCAATTGAAAACCTTGAAAAGTCACTCTGTGTATATAAAAACCAATAATAATAAACTTTATTATTAGAGATTTGAATAGAAATTCATAGTCTAACATTGAATTTTGTCTCCTAATTCAATTAGTAATAGAAATTATGAATCAAAAATGTTTCAAAATGGATTAAAAGGGTTCTTATAGGATAAGTGTAATATAAAAAAAGAGTTCTTATAAGGAATAATAATAAAAAATTCTTTTTTTTTTTTTGGATCATTGCTTTTTTTAATGAAATTTGGTGATGGTATTTATAGAGAAAATATATCCATAGAAGCATCATGATGACGATGATAATAAATGTATATAATTGTTAAATCACGTTCAAAGGTTAATAACCCAAATGTGATCGTCTATACCCTGATGATATTTCCTAAAACACATACAATCATCATACGAAACGAAACGATCAGATAATTTAGTCAGAAATATTATCTTGAAATTTGAACATGACATATCGTCATCATGCACACATATTTAAAGATCTAAATTTGTTTATTCTATTTCACCGAGTGAAATTGTTTAATTAATATATATATATATATATATATATATCTTGTTAAAATGTTTTCTGTTTTTGCTTGTGTTTGTTATCTCATAATAATAATAATACTTATATATTTACACCTGTTATTATAGATTATTAAATATTTTTATAATTTCCCATATAATGTATAATATTTAGTCAGTTGTTTTTTGTTAACCGAAGAAATCGATGCGGTTATAATTGTATATTATATTTAATTGAAATTGAAAAAGTAGTCAAAATAAAGAATAATTAAATAGATTTTTTTTTTTATAAAAAATGAATGTGAAAATTTATGATTCGATTCAATTTATTATAAAGATAATTTTATAAGTTCAACCAAAAAAAAAATGTGCTTTTGTTCATCAATTCACTTGTTATATTAGCAAATTTATCTATTTTGACTATTTGAAATCCTACCATATTGGATTTTTATATGATTAACAAATTATATTCTATTATATATACTAATACTAAAATATTTAAAACGTAAGTGAAAAATTGTTGATATAAACATTGAGATTATATGATCACTTATAATTTATACAAATAAATTTTTAATAAATTATTCAAAATGGTTTTTAATTTAATGATTCGTTTTCGTTGTCAATCATATTTTAATATATGATGAAAAATATAACAAATACTTATCTATTTATATTGTAATTTGATATCTTTTGTTTGCATACACATTAAATAAAAACGTTTTTATTTTTTATTATTATTATTACATTGACATCATTTAATGATGATGAGAAAAAGCAGGTACCGATATAAATAATAATTGTGTTGATTAGATTGTAATATAGTATATATTAAAATTAAAATTATTAATGCCATCACCCGCGTCGCACCGCATTGGGTTTTGTTGTTATTATTAATATATTATTTTAAATTCATGATCCATCTTTTATTTTTATTTTGTAATACACGTAAATAGACTTCAAAATAAATATTATAAATGATAAAAATTTTAAGTATATATACATACATATTTTTGTTTATAAAAAATGTTTGTGTATGAAATATGTTAACAATTTTATATATATGTTTCATCAATGAAAGTTTTATACCAGTAAAATAAAATCGGACTCAATGAATGGAAAATTTATTAGATTCTTCATTGTTGTTCCTATTATACGTAATCGAAAATAAAAAATATTGTATATGTGAATATTGCCCATATAAAATGTAAAGTATTTTTAATTTTTTTTTGCATTATTATTATTATTGTATTCAATATTAAAATGCAATGTGAAAAATAAATCAATTTAATGTAATTTAAAAAAATGTTATTAAAATAATTCAAAGTCGTTTTTTTTTTTGCGGTTTTATACTTCAGGTAATTCCCATGTTTAACAAGTTTTCATTAAGTTTTATAAATTTTTGAATAAAGATTGATATCACAAAAAAAATATTCAACTGTTATAGGTGTATAAATAAATAAGTAATAAGTTTGAGGATTTTTTCGTCAAAGAAAACACGGTATTTACAATGTTTATAACATTTTTATAACAGTTCGGGCAATAATTTCCATCCCAATAAAATTGGTCGTCCGTTGAACGAAATCATTCAAATAGGCATTTTTTAACTGGTTAGAAATAAGCGAAATGTTGCGCTACACTGCGCGCCTCATTGACGTAAAAGGGTGATATTTTGACGGGGCAAAGTTCGGAGAATATAAAATCCAAGTGATTTTAATGCATCTTTATCCGGTTTTGATGCATGAGACGTTATTGTGCTGTAAAATAACTTTACCTTGTCTTCGAGTCGTATTTCGATCAATCCATGATTCAAATATATCATTTGTTGTCGTTATTGTTCACTATTAACCATTTCACCAGGTTTTAACACCTCATGATATACGACACGCCAATCTGGTCCCACCAAAAAAAGAAAACGTTGTCTTACGAAAAAAAGCGATTTGGTCTTGCGGTCGATAGGACATCTTCGCCAGATGATAACCATGCCTTTTTTGCGTTTTTAATTTTCAAAATACATCCACTTTTCATCTTCCGTTTCGATTCGATGAAGAAATTACTTTTTTTCGTGTCGTTGAAGCAGGATTTCACAAATTTTCGCATTTTCGCATGTTCATTTGACTTTCATTCAATTCACGTTTTGTAACCAATTTTCCTATATCTTCTGAATCTTTCCCATTACTTTTAAGCGAATACATTCTTAGGACACATTTAACTTTTTTGCCAATTTATGTCGCGTTTAAGTTGGGTCTTCCTATCCAATAACTCCTGTAGTCCAATAACTCCTGTCCAATAACTCCTGTAGTTCGTTTCCCAACTTTTTGTGTATATACCAAAATCGTTCTTTTGGTTAAAATTAAAATTCGGCTGGGAATTAAATCCTTCTATGATGAAATTTAAATTTTAAATTTACAATGAAAAATGATAACATTAATAAATAGTTATATGAATGAGTTTCGAATGAAATTCTGTTTCATTCATTCATTCATTTAGTCTTCCAATCCAATATAAAGTGACATAAAAAATTTCATATATTTTTTTAATTTATTTATTTTATTTATTTACACTACAAAATTTAATAAAAATCTGATTCATTACAATAATTACTATATATATAATATAATATATATGTCGTGTATTGTATACCAGCTGGTACCAGCTAATATATATCACATATAATTATAAATTGTAATATATATGTTGACATAATCATCATAGTCACGACTTGATTTTTATACTAATGATAGTTAATTAAATTTTTTTTGTTGTTGTTAATCATAAAAGGTAGGTTTTTACGTTTATTGCCGTTATATATACGATTTCATATCCTATATGTTATATATAATGTCTATATTTAAAAATTGTATAATATTATATCTTTGTTTTCTTGTATTCAAATAAATGATGCTTTTTATTTCGTTACCAAGCAAACATCATTCATATTTTACTATTTATTAATAACTGCATTGATAAATTCTTCAATATGATTACAGAATTATTGATTACAAAACATTTTTCATTTCCTATATATACACTTTCTTTCTATAATCAAAAGTAATTTAATGTGGTTAATGGGAAATTTAACGTAATTTTATTTTGTATTTTGCAAATGTTTATATTGATATCAAAATCGACGCATTTTTAAAAATAAACAATATTAATCATAAATTCTGATAAATAAAAATAATAATAATAATAATAATATCACTGAATGCGAACAATTTAAAAAGTGTCCATGCTTAATAATATTTGTAAACAATAATTTAAAATCATCATTATATTTATGGTCAATATATTATTGACTGAATTTAATTTCATATATTGTATTAATACGCTGCTTTATATATCATCTCTACCTATATAGATTAGTTTTCTTATCAATTTGTAAATTTGTATCGTTTGTAGATTTATATGAATGAAATTTTTTTTTTTTTATGTATGTATAATTGAATTATCGAATTAAAAAATTAACGGTAGCCACCCCATCAAAACATTATTGTTTTTATCATTTAAAAAAATCTATAAGCTATTTAATAGCTTTATACAATATTATTTGATTATTCTATACACATACAATTTTTTATTAATAACTCATGTATTGTTCATAATTTTATATGATAATTCTTTATATAAAAAGTATTACACATAAGATATGAATTAGTGAAAGAATTTATGAAAAATATGATGTTATTATAGCATATGTGATGAAAATACGACGTTCTTATCAAAACAATAAATATAATGATATCATATTTTGTTGAATTATACAAAATTAAGATTACCTTAGTGTATTATTATTATGATTTATTACGTTCACTTTAATATTTCTATGATGTATACATTTAAAAGAGTATAAATTGGTGTTTAAATGAAAGTGTGTAAATAGAAAATATAAATTTCATTGATAAAAATTAGTATTTATATTAAATTAATTTATTAAAAAATTATTAATAATTCATTTTACCTTATTTTACCTTACAGTTTTAAACGTTGAATTGCCGTTTCATTAAGAAATCGTTGACAATACAACAAAAAAAGAAATAAAATATGGGTTCATTATTTCGAAGTGAAGAGATGACATTATGTCAACTCTTTTTACAGAGTGAAGCAGCTTATGCATGTGTTTCTGAATTAGGTGAATTGGGTCTTGTACAATTCAGAGATGTATGTATTTTTAGAAAAATTATTGTGTTGTTGTTGGTCATCTTAATTTATTTACGGGCATAATAATTCCATCCATATAATATCCATTATTATTTAGCTTAATCCCGATGTAAATGCATTTCAACGTAAATTTGTAAATGAAGTACGTCGTTGTGATGAAATGGAACGTAAATTACGTTATTTAGAAAAAGAAATAAAAAAAGATGATATTCCAATGTTAGATACTGGTGATAGTCCAGAAGCACCACAACCACGTGAAATGATTGATCTTGAGGTCAGTTTAAAAAAAAAAAAAACATTGAAGACATTAATTTTGTCGAATCAAACATGTGATGGATAATAATAATTTTATTCTATTGAATTAATTATATTTAGGCAACATTTGAAAAACTTGAAAATGAATTACGTGAAGTAAATCAAAATGCTGAAGCATTAAAACGTAATTTTCTTGAGCTTACCGAACTCAAACATATTTTACGTAAAACTCAAGTGTTTTTCGATGAGGTAAGTTCTATTATTATTATTTTTTTTTTATTATTTCATTAAAATATATCTTCTTTTTTTTTTATTTATATATTATCTGTCTCTTTGTGCGTTTATAATTTTTTGATTTTTAAATTGCGTATTTTCATCCTTTTTGATTTGAGAAATACAAAAAAGAGAAAGATTTTTGATTTTTGATAGAAATGAAAATAAAAAAAAAAAAAAGTGTTAAATGTTTTTTTTTATCTGTTGATTTTTATTATATTTTTTTTTATTTATTCATATCTCATTTTCATTTAATTCAATTTTTTTTTAATTTTTTAAAAACGTTTTCATTTTGGGTGAAAACTATCATTTTATTATTTATTGTTTTTATTGTTTTTTTTTATGTTGTTTTATTATTATTATTATTATTATATATATATTTCGTATTTAATAATATAAACACACACCATTATTTAAATAATTCCAAAAAAAAAAAAAAAAACATACAAAAACAAACGAAATTAATATCGATTTTATATTTTTTGTTTAAATTATAAAAAAAAAAATAACAAAATTGCCAAAACTAAAAATACATAACTTTTTTTTTTTTTTTACATTAACACAAATAAACAACACACACACCAATTAATTATAAATATACACACATATTCAAAATTAATTCAAAAAAATAATTAAATTAATTTTATTATAATTATTACAATATATACAAAAAAAAATGGGGTTAAAAATGTTATTGGGGGAATAAAATTTTTTTATTAATAACATGCAAGAATTATTATTTATATATATTTTATTTAATATGTGGAATTAATATTTTAATTGGTATTAAAATTATATATATATGTGTGTGTGTGTGTTGGTTTGTAGTTAATGTGTAATAAAAATATAAATAATTATAATATATATATAGTTTCGTATATTTTTGGGAATCTTTTTTCAAATTTTATTTATTTTTTTTTTTTTTGAGTTGTTACATAAATAAAATTATAATATAATAATTCATTCGTTGTTCTTTCCTTTACTTATTCTGAAATTTAATTTTTAAAAATGATTTTGTATATTTTGAATAAATTAAATTAAAAAAAAAAATATTCAAGAAATCATCGTTCCTTTCGGTGATGATTTTCTGCCATATTATTATTAAGGAAAAATTTTCCATCAATTTTTAAATCAACCGCTTAGTGATCTTAAAAATTTCAATTGTGTTTTTTATTTATATTTTGTATGTGATCATTTTGGGTAAAAGAATTTTTCCGTGCTCTGCCCAATAATTTTTCTATTTAATGTTCATCAAAATTATCTTATTTAAAAAATTGCAATCAACGAACAATATATGGATTAAAAATGAATTGTTTTTATTTTGATTTTTATGGTAACAACACCAATAAAAAAAAATGCATTCTATTCTCACATTATATATATTTATGGTACACAAAATAATAAATGCCCCCATATAATAATAGTATAAATTTATCATCTATGATATATTTTTTACATATACTAATTACTAATTATTTGTTTTAGATAATAAATACATTTTTCAAAATTATTTTAAAATACTAAATATATTTTCCCATTTTCAACAAAAGCCAAAAAAAAAAAAAAAAACAAATAAAAACACACACAAAAGAAAAACATTACACAAAACCCAAATATTAATAAAAAAAAAAAGTTTTTTTTCACTAAACATAAAAATAAAGCATGAATTTATGAATAAAAAAATATTAAAAATTTTTTTTTATATTTATTTTCGTTTTTTTTTTAAATAATGAATGTTTTTTTTGTTTTTGTTTTACAAAAAAATAATTTTGTTAACTTTTTCCATAATAAAATAATAAATAATATAAAAAAAAATTATTTAATATTTTAATGCATTAAATTTATTGCAAAAAAAAAAAAATAAACAATTTTACATATATTTAGTTTTTAATAATTAATAATTTAGTTTAATATTAAAATAAAATAAATTACGCCATTGCCAACACAACTGAAAATACTAAATTTTAATAAAATAAAAACTAATTAAAAAAAATAAAAAATAAAATAAACATAATAATAATAATAATTAAAATAATGAAATGAATTTGAAATAATCAATCATTATTCATAAATCAATAAATAACTAACCCGCACATTCGTTTTTTTTTTTCATGTTTGAGTTTCGATTAAAATCATCTAAAACAATTTTTTTTTTTTTTTTTCAAATTAAATTAAATTAAATCCATAATTTAAAATCAAAATTAAAATAATCATATATATCATCGTCAGCCGTCATTACGCGTGCAGCCGCTCAAATTATTTTGCAAATATACAATAATTATTCATTGAAATAAAAATATGCTGATTTTTAAGATCTCGTAAATGTAAATTTTTTTTTTGTGATTTGAATATAATAATATTAAAAAAAAAAAAAAAATAAGGAATTTTGGGTAAACTTTGGTTATTGGGAGAATATTTAAAATATTTTTATTTTTATTTTTTTTAAATATATATTTTTGTTTTTATTGATTGTTCTTTGGTCGCCGCATAAAATATTATATTTATTTTGTTGTTCGTTTAAATTTTTAATTTAAAAAAAAAAGAAAAAAAATTAATAATTCATCAACAATCGAATGAATTACTTTTTTTTTTTATTTCTAAAAGATACAAAAAAATAAAAATAGATCAATAAATAAAATAGGTATGGTGCTATTTAAAAATGTATGTGCATTTTTTTTATTGTTTCGTAGTTTCTTTTTTCTTTTTTTTTTTTTTTTAATTTAAAGTAAATAATAAACATATTTCGTACGTACGTCTTGACCCTATATATGAATATTTAATATATCATTAATATAATAGTTTTTAAATAAATAATTATTAATTTTTTTTTTTTATTGTAATATGCATTGTTTTTTTTTGCATTTTTAAAGCAGTAAGTAATTTAAGAGTTTTCCGAATTTTATTTTTGTAACGTTTTAATATTAAAATATCCGTCGAAAATAAAAAAAGAAAAGATATGATTTTCATTTTCCCAAAATTTTAATATTTAAATATAAAAATAAATATGACATTTTATTAGATCAGCATTTTTTAATTAATGTTATGATAAAATAATTAAAAAAGAAATGCTCCCTTGGGATTTCTTTTGATAATTTAAATATTTTTTTTTTGTTTTTAGAATTTAAAGTGAAAAACTATACAATTTTTGATTTTCATTTAATAAACAACACAATACAATACAAAAAAAATTACACATTTTATTCAACAAAATCAACAAAATATGCTTTGTGTAAATTAAATTCCCATAAACTAATAATTACACTAAAAAATTCTATCATAAACAATTTTTTTTTTTTTGATTATTAATTAACAATTAAAAAAAATCATCAACATAAAAAGGCTTCATGTTAAAAAATTGATTATAATAATCACAATTACACCTTTAATAATTATATATATATAGTATTAAATTCTATATTCTATAAATGCACAATTAAAATTTCCTATATAACAATTCGTTTGGAAATAAAATCAATCAACACAGAATAAACAAACACACGCAAACCCTCGCACTTTATAATCGCTTAAAATATAATTATAATGTAATGAAATATTTTGCATTGTAATGAAAGATTGTTTTTGTTTTTATTTATGCATTTTTTTTATATTAATAGATATAGTAATTTTAGTATATAGAGTTTTCTCGCCTATAATTATTTAAAATATATAATGTTAAAAAAAGACTAAATTAATTATTTTTATTATTATATAATATAATTTGATGTATTTTTTTTTTGCTGGATAAAATCATTTTTTAGTTTAAATTATCTTTTATAGATTTATTATAAGACATTGAAATAAAAAAATTGTTTATCTAACAATTCGATTCTTTTATTAAACAATCAAAATAATTTGGAATATTTTAAATATCAGATCTGTCCTGATCAGACTGAAAAATATTTTTTCAGATAAAATTTCCTTAAATAAAAAAAATTATGTCTTCCATTGATCTATAAGAAATCAAATGATTTTTTCTCTAAATATAGAATATAAAATTGCATTAATGTAATTTTATTTATCTCAAACGAATTTTATATTTCCAATGCATCCAAAACAATTTTCGATGTTGTCCAGATGTTTATGTCAATAACCTTCTATTGTTATAAAAGAAATTTACAGTCGACTTTTATAATGATTTTCGTTATAATTGGAATATATAAAATACATAAAAAATAATTTATTATATATACTTGTTATGAAGATATAATAAATTATGACATTTTAATTTTCCAATCCATAATAATAATAATAATAATTTATTTTTAAAATATTTATAAAATAATTATCATATAATAATTAGCACACACACATTTATTATTGTGATATATATTTATAGAATTTTTTTTTCTATTTCTATTTTCTGTACAATACCGTAAATATTTAAAAAAATAAATTCAAATTTCAAATAACAATTTTTTTCCATAAATACCATTTGAAATATTATCATAAAAATTAAATATTTACCTTATAAATTATTTTCTTTGCTTTATTTATTTATTTATTTTTTTTTTTAAATACACACTCTTCAAGTTCAATTTAAAAATTTTATTATCATATATTATTGATGATATTATTCATTTCATTTTATATATTTATTTATTTATAAAATCATTTATTTATATTGAAATTGAATTATTATAATTATATATAAATTTTTTTTTAAATATATTGATATATATTTAATAATAAAAATTAACACATCATTCATTATTTAAATATATATTTGAAATTATTAGAAAATGTACGTGAACTTGATGCGAATTGCTTTTCATTTTTTTTTTTATTAAATATTTAAATCAATTTTATCAGGCAAAAATTTACATTATTATATTTAAAGAAATTTAAATTAAACCTTATGCTAACTTTTTTTTTTTTTTTTGTTAAAGTTTATGTTGATTGTAATTTTGTGTTTAATAAGGTTGATGTATTTTTTTTTTTGGGGAATGATTAATTAATTAATCTTTTTCTTTTATACCTAAAAAAAACATTTCCAATTTTCTTATTTCTTATTTTTTTTTTTTTCATTTTATATTGTATTAATTTAAAATTTAAATATTAATTATATTTAATTTTTTTTTTATTGTTGTTTTGGATTTTATTTAAATTTTTTGTGGAATTAAATATCATTAAATAATTATAAAAATGTCAGTAATTTAAGGTAATTTTTTCTTAAAATTACAATTACCATAAACAACAATAGAAAAAAAATTTTATATAATTAATATTTGAATAAGTAGTACAAAAAAGCAGTTTTTTTTTTTATTTTTGTTTGATTTAGAATGCCTTTAATTTTTTTGCTTGTTGTTTTTTGCACCATTAGATTTTTTATTAATTGCTTCTTTTTTTTTTTTTAAATGAAACTACGATTAAATGTTTAAAGAGTTTTTTTTTAATAATAATTGACGGTATTTTCTATAAGAAAAATAGAGCAGATCATTTGTTTATCAGGTTTTATATATATATATATATATATTATAATTGATTTCTTGTTTTTAAATCATTTGAAACATTCTACGTGTGTATAAATTCGTTATAAATTACAGAATTTTTAACATTATTATAGTAAATATTTATAGATATGGATATAAAATAGGAATCCATAATCTAATCATTTTAATCTTTCAATATTTGATTAAAAAATAATCCGAATTTTTCTGGAAAATATACATTTAGTTTTTTAACGTTTCACTTAAGTTTTATATTATATTCAATATCATCTGTTAAACTAAAGATTGTGATTTTTTCTAAATATTCATTATATAATCCTTTCATCGGATTATTTTCTTTTGATTTAAAACAATTTATATTTAAATATTTATTTGAATAATTTACCTTAAGGAAATTCATTTATTTATATATATATGCTAAATCCTTTATAATATATAAAATATTACTATACGCTAAATATGACTGTTTTTTCGCCTGAATTATTATTTATAGCTTTAAACTCGCGACGTCGTCGTGTAATATTTCGGGATTGATTTTTAATAATAAATATGTGTAGATCATCGTATCGGTAGATATAAAATAATAGTCAAAAATAAATTATTAAGAATTTTACGCAGGATATTTTTACAAAAAAAAAAAATAGCAATTTCGTTTTTATATATGAAAGACATGATGAATTTCACAAAAGGGTTAGTAACAAATCAAACAAAATATAAAAAAAAAAAGAAAAGAAATTAATTCAATTTAAAATAAAATGAAATTTAAAAAAAAAACATAAAACAAACATAAAAAAAAAAAAAAATTTGAATAAAAGAACAAAATTAGTTTTCGGTTGTGTTGCCAGGCCGCACCAAAAATATACTATAATAAAATCCGCTATAACCAGATGGCGGACGCACATAAAGAGGAAGAACAAGTGCAACTACTTGCAGAAGAACCGGGTCGTACTGGCGCACAGGCACAAAACCTTAAGCTTGGGTAAATATTCCTAATAATCTATATAATATACCATCATATATACATCAAACACATATTTTACTACTGTTTTTTTTTTTTTGAATATAAATAAAGTTAAACAACATCATTCAAAAAATTTTTTATTATACACATTTACATTTACAAATAATTTGGTTATGAGAAAAAAAGGTTTTTTTTAAAAAATAAAAAAAAAAATTACATATAAAAATATACACTCGGTTATAGATAGATTAAAAAATAAAAATAAAAATAAATAAATAAATAAAAATGAATTTTATAATCAGAAAAATTTAATATTTTGTAATAATATACGACGGCAATAATTTAATAATAACACTAAAATGTATAATGATTGTTGTTTGTGTGTTGTGTTTGTTGTGTATATATACATATAAATTCCCAAAACTAATCTCTAATTGCACCTTAATTCTTTATTCCTCCCTCTATAATCAATTGATTTGAAATTGCTGCATTTTTTTTTTTTTTTTTGGATCGTTTGAAATTAGAATTTAGTTTAAAATAACTAAAAAAAACCAATCTAACAAATTTAAAATAATTTTAATATTAAATCTACAAGTATTTAGACACAAAACCAAAAATATAATATCGTATAATTAATTATCATTTAAACTTTTAATATCTGGGTGGATCTCTGCGATTTTTTTTTTTTTTTTTTTTGGTTTATTATATATAGAATATATATTATTGATATTTTAAAAAACAAAAATAAAAATTAATGAAAGAAGATTAATTTATATATAAAATTAATTAAAAACAATCCATTAAAATAAAAATATATAATTTTAAAAAATAAATAAAATAATTCCAGCAAACAATTTTAATAGTTGATGCAGATATCGGGCCGATTCGAAATCGTTTAAGGCAAGCTATAATATAAATATATATATATATTTTGAAATTGAAATTGAATTTATTATTATATATTTATATAATTTTTTATTTTATTTTGTATTTCTTTTTAGTTTGAATTTTTTTTTGTTGATTTATTATTTATCATTTTTTTTTTCTCGTTAAAAAAAAATTAATACCGAAACAAAATAAAAGTATTAACGATTTTGCATTTTAATGGTTTAGGAAAATATTTTTCTTATTATTTTTTTTTTTTTAATTTATTTAATTTATTTTTGTTATGCTTTAATTTTTGATTTGATTAATAAGTTTTATATTTATCCAATAGAAAGTTTTTTTTTTTTTTAATATTTGATTGTCGAAATATTATTAACCATATAAAATTCAATGATACTTATATTAATATTAACAATAATGGAAATTTATTAAAAATTTTATTTTTTTATTCAAAAAAGAAATATTAAGGTTATAAAAAGTGAAGGTGAAAATTATCGAAAGGGGTTATTAAAAAAAAGGGATATTAAAATATTTAAAATGATATTTAAAATGATATTAGAATTAGATTTTGCGTGTATTTGAATTAATATATAAAAATTAATCAAATTAGTTTTTAGTTCCAAAGAAAAATGTTTTTAATAACAAATATTCTTTATAGATATTTATGTCTAGTTCTCAATAGCAAGATATATTATTCTATATATAGAAAAAAATGTTCTTGTATTACTTTGACACCAATTAAATTATAGTTACTCCCAGCGGTATTTTCTATAAAATTAAACCAAATTTAAATTTAAAGGATAATTATTCAAAATCAAAAACTGTTTCATTTTTTAACTGATCCAATAGAAAAATAATTGACCTCTCAAGATCTCTCAAGATTAACAGCAGCAATGTTAATTAACTTAATGTGAATTTAACTGCGTCATTATGTAAAACTTTCTATCGTTTTTTTTTTGAAGAATAAACTTCCTTTTTAGATTAGAGAACTTTGCTATCTAATAAATATTGTTAATTAAATGTTTATAATTTTTTTAGTTTCTAAATTCCATATAAACACCATCTCCATTTCGATTGTGAAAATGCTGACAATATTATAATTATAATTATACTTTTTGTACACCCACTCATCCGTTTTTGGTTTATGAATGAATGTGTTATAATAATAAAAATGTGTTAAGGAAAAATTAAAATAAAAAAATTATTTAAATGATAAAAAATACACTAAAAAATAATTTAAATATTTTTCTATATACATATACTTAGTTTTTATTTATTTATTTATTTTAATTTTTGTTTGTTGGCTCTAACAAATTAAAAAAAATAAATACATATTTTTTTTAATAAAAAAAAAAACGTAAAAAACTAAAAATAATAAATAATAATTAAAATCCCGTAATATTTTATTATTTTTTTTTTTTTTTACGAAATAGATTAAGATATAAAAATTTTAGACACCTTTAATAAAAAAAAAAACTATATTTATGAAAACGATCTAATAAATAAAATTTATTAAATAATTAAGAAAAATATTAATTAAATTCTTAATTATATTTCGAAAATATTTTCGTTAATTAATTATTCATATATATTATATATAGTGACAAAAGAAAAGAGAGAGAGAGAGATAAATTTATGCAAATTAATTTTTATAATTAAAAAAAAAAAAAAAACACAAAATATAAGAACAATTTAAAAATGCACATATTTTATGCACCACAACCACCAAACCAAACCACCCTTATTCTATCAATTTTTCTAATATATATTTTCACACTATATAATTTAATTTAATTTTGATTGTTAATAATAAAATATTATTTTGTTATGCATGTGATTTAAATGTATATATATATTAATATATACTGTATAGAAATAAGAAAATTAATGGTTTTTTTTTGTTTTCATAACAAATATTTAATTAACATATAGATGGAATTAATTATGCGTTATTGAAATTAATTTTAACATTTTTTTCTCAAAATTATTCTTATTATTAATATTATTATTATGTGTTATGATAATGCGGATGTATAGTTAATGTTATAACCTTTAACGATTGTAGAGATATTGATATTTATTTTATAGAAAATTCGTAAATAATAATAAAAAAAAAAAAAATTAATGATCTTTTTAAAATTGCACGTTAATTGTAAAATTAACCAAAAATTAATAATTGTATATAATTAATAAAACAAGACAAATTAATATATATACAAACTATAAAATATATAGTTATACATAATTTTATTATTTTTAACGAATAAATTAATAATCATGTTTTTTTTTTTAACAAATAAAATCAATACATTATAAAAATCAATCAATTCTTTTAAAATGCGCGCGAATCTAATTGAAAAGATTAATTTAAATAATTTTTAAATAATGGTATGTATTTTTTTTTTTTTTTTGGGTAATATAAATTTTATCCGATTGAAAAATTATTTTTTTTTTTTTGATTAATTTAATCCCAATTTTATTTTTTTTTTTAATTTATTTATTATTGTTTTTTCATAATTCATAATATCAAACAAATCATTTTTTTTATTTATTTTTGTACAACCAAAACAAATATTTATTTTTTTTTTCAAATTCATTCATACTCTTTCATAAATTTGAATGAATTAGTATGAATAATTTTTAATAATAATAATAATTTAATAATAATTAGTATGAATAATATAGTATGAATAATTTTAACATATTTTTTTTAATATGTGATATAGAAAATAGAAAATTAAGGTTTTTTGTTTTTTTTTTTTTAGATTATATGATAAATATTTTAATTGATTTTTGGCTTAAATATGTTTCGTTAATTTTCGTTATTTTTTTATTATTATTTGTGTATTTATTTATATAGAGAGTGTTTTTGTGTTCATGTTATATAAATAGTATAAATGGTTGTATTTTGACAAAATATATAGCGTTATGTTGTTGTTGAATGTATAGTTTTGTATAATATAGTTTATTTAATATATATAGAATTAATCAAAAGTATTTTGTTGTTAATTTTTAGTCGAATTTGCGTGTATGCATTGGAAATTTTACATATAAATTTCAACGTAAATCAAAACAAAAGTTATGAAATGGTCTTCTCCCACATCAATAAAATGTATTGAATTTTTTTTCTTATTCAATGTTAAATCAATAAAAGGCAGTTTTTTTATGCAACTCAGTTGCTCAACAGTATAAAGAAATGTGAATATTATAGGAATATTTAATGAATTTCCCAATACAGTTCAAAATTTGTCAGATTAAGATTTTTTGATCCCATTCTCAAATTCCTTTGCAAATCTTTGCATGCTTTTATGATGGTACATTTGCATTATAGTTTTTCGAATCTTAATTTTTATATAGAATATTTTCCCATGCGGTTGATCGTATACGGATGGTAATTATCATGCGGATGGTAATTACCGACACGATAAAAAAAAGCATCAAACTATGAAACCAACAAGAGAAGCGTGCGTTGTCGGCCACTAAAAACCCAATCGTCGATTGTAAAGGAAAATTATAGAATTAGATAGAATATTCTTACCACCCGTTCATGTCCATCAATCGTATTTTTTTCATGTAAATTGAAGTGAATTTTGAAATTCTGTCATAAAATTGATTTAGTTGAATGAATGCAAACGCTAAAAAAAATGATATTAAATATGAATTTCTCAGTTTGTTAAAGTGAATTTCAACATCCAAGAACAGACAATTCTATAAATAAAAAAATTCAAAAGGAATTTATTCCTTTTTATCTAAAATTTGTATAGTTATATATATATATATATAAAAAAAAAATCCTTACTTCAATCGTCAGCTTTGGAATACGAGGCTATAAATTTGTTAATTTTTTTTTTAGCTATCAATTCAAAATATTATTTTTGAACAGTTTAATTAAACATAAATATGTGAGGTATCATTTGAGAAGTGCGTATAAATGATTATGAATGCGTCTGATATTTTTTAATATTTGAATTAAATAATTATGTTAATGTCACGATTTTATCATTTTTATATTGTATTTATTTGTATTGTATATATAAATTTTGTTTATATGATTTTTCTGGTATGTTTATGTTGGAATTTTTATTTTTTAAATCAAAATATTTACATAAAATAAGTTATATAATTTAATAATAGTATCTCCATATCCATTGACCGGCCAAACAGACCGCCCGCCCGCCCGCCCCCCACAAACACACATTATTAGAAAATTATTGTTTTTGTCCAAATATTTTTTATTTTTAATTTTTTATATTCGCAAATTTATCCTGCGTTTTGTTATTTATTATTATTATTGTTGTTTTTGTTGTTGTTGTTGTTGTTGGGATGGTGCATTCTCGTTCGCAAAATGCGTGAATATATCAATATATACAAAAACAATTTATGAATGTATAGCAAGAAGGTGGTTTGGGTGCCACTGAGTCTATGACCAGAGCTTTAATAACTGATGAATCAAGAGCTGGAAATGCAATGGGACCCGTTCAGCTTGGGTAGGTATATACCAAATATATATATATATATATATATATATATATATATACAAACAGACAAATATACTATATACATTTAAAAAAAAAAAAAAAAAAATAAATAAATAAAAAGCAAATAAAGTTAAAAACAAATCTAAAATATAAAAAAAAAATACATAAAAATTTTTTCCAATGTTTTTATTTTAATTAAAAAAATAAAACAACCAAATTTTATTTATGTTTTTTTTCTCCTAACTAATTACAAAAAAAACCAAGCTTACCAAAATCACAAAAATAATTTTATTTTTTTTTTTTTTTTATATATAATTAATTTTATATAGAAATTTATAAGAACAATTACATTTATTTTTTTTTAAGTATACCTGAAATTATTTTAAAAAAAAAAAAAATAAATACATTAATAATTTATTAAATAGTTTTCTGGAAAAATCACAAGAACCGGAAGAATATCTACCATGGTCAGTAACAATTGCCAAAAAAGAAAAAAAAAAAAAAAATAGAAACATTTACAAAAAAACAAATAAGTTTTCTTTTTTTTTTTTTTTTGTTTTGTTTTATTGTTATCTCTAAGTTTTCTTTATTTATCTACATTATATATATCTTTTTTCATATATATTATTTTTGTAAAATATTTTGCTGCGCGAATGCTTTAAAAAAATTCCCAAATTAAATGTAATTCTGTTATTTATTTCCTTGTGAGTTGTGACCCCCAAAATATACAAATACCGACCCACCCAATATACAAATATATTTTTGGTTTATAGCATTTTTATTTTATTTTATTTTTTTTTTGTTGGTGTAAATTTATATTTTTATTTAAATGTTTTTTTTTTTTTTTTTATTTATTATATATCAATATATAAATTTTGTGCTGCGTTGTATATGCGTGCTTTTAAGCTCTTCATATTTTCCTTTTATTTATTTATTTATTTACATATTTAGTAGATATATATTCATTTAAAATTATATATATATACATTTATAAATGTTATATTTATTTATTGTTTTTTTTTTTTATTTTACTTTATTTTATTTTGTATATATATATATAGAAAAATAGCTTAAAAATAGTTTTTTGTCCTTTTTTTTGAAAAAATTGTTCTTGTATAAATTGACATATAAATTCGTAATAATTTATACAAAAAAAAACACACACACACACAAATTAAATGATATTTCGGGCGTCGCAATTTTTTTTTTATTAAATATGTGCATTTTTAAATTTATTTTGTGATTATTTTTTTTTTTAACAAAAATACATTTAATCAATTAAATTTGTAAATATATAAATCACTTGTAAATAAATATATATATATATGATTAATTAATTTATTAAAATTAAACGAAATAATAAAATGGATTTATTAATTTTAGTAATTGATTAATTAATTAATGATGGTAAAAAACACAAAAAAAAAATTAAGATCGTATTTGCGAAATAATAAAATGGAAATGGAAATTTAATTATTTATTTTATTTTCAGTTTTTACGTTTTTAAATGATTTAAATGATTTAAATATTTATTTTTTTTTTTTTATTAATTTCAATTCTTTTTTTTCTTAATTTAAAATTATTTTACTAATTTATTTCATATATATTTTATGTGAAATTAATTGTAGTAGTAAAATTGTGTGTAAAATAAAAAGTCTCTCATCAATATGATATATTGAAATAAATACAAAAAATATTTTAATTGCCGGTCAACAACAAAAGAAAAAAAAACGTCGTATAATAACTAAATAATTAATATTTTTTTTTTTTTGGTTTTAAATGTGGCATTAAAATATATAGAATTAAAAAAAAAACTATAAAGATAAAGTGAAATAACTTATAATATATTATGATTGAAATATATTAGGAATTTTAATAAAAAAAATTCATATGCAATTTAAATTTAAAATAAGACAAAATTGCTAATTTAGAAATTGGTTAAAAAATAAAAGAATTGCATGGATATGCAGCCTTACAAAGTGTATAGTCTTTTCGTATTATTTATTTCATTCACGCAACAAATCTGTAAATTCAATTTACCAATGAAAATTTCCTAGTGGGAAAATACGGGAAAAATTCTGAATATTTAATTCAAATATTATTCAATAATAAATTCCATATAAGCATTGCTGCAGCAGGTTTAATTTTGTAAATTTTAGGGATAAAATTATCCTACATTTAATATATCTGTATCAAAACCATCATATCACATTCCTAATTATAATTTTTTCCTAATGTAATTCTATAACAAATTTATAGATCTTAATTTCCCTCATTTATATATTTCCTTATCTCTTTCTAAACTGTTCTAAATTTAAACATTTTTAATTACATATTAATCTTTGATAATTTAAATAAATACATGGTGCGAAAATACTACAAAATTCTATGTTTTTTTTTTTTTTAATTAATTAATAATTTTGTAATTTTGCATATGAGTTTTTTTTTTCTCTTTATTATTAATTCGCCTTTCTTTGGTATTGAAACAAAAACCAAAACAAAAGATATTACCGATTCAGGACACTAAGGGTACAAAAAAAGTGACAACATTTCTTAATTATAAAAAAAAACAAAAATACAACACAATATATAAATAAATTAATCATTTAATTGCGTTTAACATTCAGCAAATTAAAATAAAACAAACAAATCAAAAAAAAAAACCAAATGCTTATAAATTAATCTCATAAACATTTTATACGTAAAAAAAAAAATTAAATTTATTCATAAAAATTATATATATCATAATATCAATATTTATTCAGTAGTTTTTATAACATAATTATTTATTTTAATTAATTACTATTTTTTTTTATAATATTTTAATATATTTTTTATCCTTTTTTTTTTTTTATAAATTTTCTTCTATTTATAAAAAAACCAAAAAATTAAATTAAAATAAATATAGTTTTGTTGCTGGTGTTATTTTACGTGAACGTTTACCAGCATTTGAACGTATGCTTTGGCGTGCATGCCGTGGTAATGTTTTTCTACGACAAGCAATGATTGAATCACCATTAGAGGATCCATCAAATGTAAGTGAAATTTTATACTTAATTTCGATTTTCGATACATTTCAAAATCTTTTTACTATTTCACTCTTTATATTATGTATTTTTTCACATTAATTAACCACAATTAATGATAATAATATTAAATTTTTATATCCGTTAAAACATAAATATTTAGGGTGACAATGTCTTCAAATCGGTGTTCATCATATTCTTTCAAGGTGATCAATTGAAGACACGTGTCAAAAAAATATGTGAAGGTTTTCGTGCAACATTATATCCATGCCCAGAGGCACCGGCCGATCGTCGTGAAATGGCAATGGGTGTTATGACTCGTATTGAAGATTTAAATACGGTATTGGGACAAACACAAGATCATCGTCATCGGGTATTGGTGGCGGCCGCTAAAAATCTTAAAAATTGGTTTGTTAAAGTACGTAAAATCAAAGCAATTTATCATACATTGAATTTATTCAATTTGGATGTTACACAAAAATGTTTAATTGCTGAATGTTGGGTACCCGTTTTGGATATCGAAACAATCCAATTGGCATTACGTCGTGGTACAGTAAGTAGTATAAATACGAAATGTGTTTTTGAATTGAATTGAATTAATAAATCTGGTTATTTTTTTTTGCAATACCCCTTAGGAACGTTCTGGTTCATCGGTACCGCCAATTTTAAATCGAATGCAAACATTTGAAAATCCACCAACGTACAATCGTACGAATAAATTTACAAAGGCGTTTCAAGCGTTAATTGATGCGTATGGTGTGGCCAGTTATCGTGAAATGAATCCAGCTCCATACACCATAATAACATTTCCATTTTTATTTTCGGTGATGTTTGGTGATTTAGGACATGGTATGATTATGGCATTATTTGGTTTATGGATGATTTTACGTGAAAAACCATTGGCTGCAAAAAAATCGGATAATGAAGTATGTTTGTTTTTTTTTTTTTTGGTTTTTCATTTGCTTATGATTATTATATTTATTTAAATTTAATTTTTAGATTTGGAATATATTTTTCGGTGGACGTTATATTATATTTTTAATGGGAACATTTTCAATGTACACGGGATTAATTTATAATGATATATTTTCGAAATCGTTAAATATATTTGGTTCACATTGGTTTATCAATTATAATACATCGACGGTTATGACCAATCATATATTACAATTAGATCCGGGTACAAAAGATTTCATTCAAACACCATATCCATTTGGTATGGATCCAGTTTGGCAGGTTTGTTTGGCATATATTTTTGTAGATTTTATGTTATTTAATTAAACTTTATAATTAATTGTTATGTGTGTTTTTTTTTTGTTTTTAATTTGTTAGGTTGCACCATTAAATAAAATCATATTTCAAAATGCATACAAAATGAAAATTTCAATAATATTCGGTGTTATTCATATGATTTTTGGTGTTATGATGAGTTTAATGAATTATCGTTATTTTAAGGATCGCATTTCAATTCTTACCCAATTCATACCACAAATAATATTTTTAGTATTTTTATTCTACTATATGACATTGTTAATGTTTATTAAATGGTTGAAATTTTCGGCCGCCAATGAAGGGGCATTATCAGAAGCATGTGCTCCATCAATTCTAATTACATTTATTAATATGGTTCTGTTTAAACCGTCAACGATAACGAATAGTGTATGTTCACCGTATATGTTTGCGGGACAATCGGGAATTCAAAAATTCTTAGTATTGGTTGCCGTTGCTTGTATTCCCTGGATGTTATTGGCCAAACCAATATATATAATGCGTAAACGTAAAGAGGCATTAGTAAGTAGTATTTAATATAATTTTTTTTTTCCATTTTTTATTGTAATTGAACTGTTAATAATATGTTTTTTTTTTCTTTTGAAATGTAATCATCATCAGCATCAACCAATTGTACCAACAGAAAATGGTGATGCTGAAATGGGTATGAATCAAGATGCTGGTGCAGTTCGTGAACATGGTGGCGGTGTTGGTGGACACGATGACGAAGAAGAAATGTCTGAAATATTCATTCATCAAGGTATTCATACAATTGAATATGTTTTAGGATCCGTTTCACATACAGCATCATATTTACGTTTATGGGCATTGTCATTGGCACATGCACGTATGTATATCTAAATGATTTTTTAAGTTCTTTTAATAGAATAATATTCCTTATTTGTTTTGTTTTCTACAGAATTGGCTGAAGTATTATGGAATATGGTGTTACAAAATGCATTAAAACAGGAAGGTTGGTTTGGTGGCGTCGCTCTTTGGGCTATCTTTGCATTTTGGGGTGTATTAACCGTTGGTATTCTTGTATTAATGGAAGGCCTTTCAGCTTTTCTCCATACCTTACGTTTACATTGGTAAAATCACTTTTCTTATTTTGGGGATTATCTTTATATAGATGGAATAATATTTTAATATATAATTAATCTCGTTAATTTATTTTTATATTTAGGGTTGAATTCCAAAGTAAATTTTATGCTGGTTTAGGTTATGCCTTTCAACCATTTTCCTTTGATATTATTTTGGAAGCCGGTAGCAGTGGTCCAGTTGAAGGAGAATAAATTGACAATTTTCAAATCATTATTAATATTATTATCCGTATATTAGTAGTATAGAGTGTTCGTTGTTGTTAATACCCACAGAAAAAAAACAAACAAACAAACAAATAAAAATTCTCTTCATATTTAAATATATATTTAATGAAAATTCATTTAATTTTTCATCATAATTACTTTCATTATTTAAACAAAATCATCATATTTTATTATTATATAATTTTATATTATTTTATCAATTATTTAATGAAAACAAGAAAAAAAAATCAATCAAAATACATAATCGAATATATGATTTTATTCATAGATAGATTTCATAATTTATTTATTATTGCAAAAATTGTGTTTACAACAAATAGGATGATTTAATTAACACAACACACCATGTTGCATTTATTTCCTTAATTTTAGAATTTAATAGAAACGCTATATGATATTGATATAGAAATATTTTGGAATGTTTGTAACCGCTTTGTTCTCGCAATAATATTGTTTTATCTTATCAAAAAACTTATTAATAATTGAACCTTCATATAAAATTAATTTATCGATTTTATTTGTTTTAATATAACATAATTATTGTTATAATTGTAGTGACTAAATAAATATATTGAATTAGTTATGTGTGTGTGTGTTTGCGTTCAAACAATTTCTATATTTATTAAAAGAAAAAAAATCATAAATATATCTGCTTTATCACACGCTGTTGTTTGAATTTATATAGAAAAGTTAAATAAATTGAAATTATACTTGCAAAATTGTTGTTAATTTTATTTTAATACTTTGTTAATCTATTCGTCCACCCCGTCTCAGCCAAAGAAAGTCAAACTGAAGAATGTATCTAGAAGTGGCTAAATTCTACCGCTCTACGATTTTCTAAATCAAATTTGTGTAATTTCTTTACGGATTTGGGTTTGATTAGATTATAATTGCTAATATAGCTAATAAAATTGTATTAAATTCAAGTATTCAAGTATTACCTGATATGCAATAAAAAAAACATGGAGTTCTCTCAGGATTAATTTGAAACGTCTTTATTATAATTATATTTATATTAATTTGTATCCCCTTTCTTGAAATAAGCGGAAACATTCCTGTCTCACAATGATAGAGTCTATACCATCTTAAGCATAATCAAAATAACATTAATAATTTATTCGGGCATTAACAAAATCGAGAATCTATTTATAATCAATAATCAACAGAACGTATCCATTTAGCAACATATTTCTTTCCGTCACGTATTCACCAATAACAATAAATTACAAAATACCCATAACACGATCAATATATTGTAATAATTCTTTGGTATTTCCCGGTGTGTACACCTTTAATTTGGTAATATCTAGAGTTTCTAATAGCGATGATAGTTTACTGGTCATACAACAAAATACATATCCGTCTTTTGATAATTGTGTGGCCAATTCATTTTGATGATTATCCATTAGACGATCATTTACAACAACTATTAATGGTTTTTTTGCATTTAATACTTCCATACAAGTACCAGCACCAGCATGACTTATAATTAAATCGGCTTCACATATATCATCAGCAATTGATTGTTTAAAATCATATATTCGTAAATTTATATCACAATATAGATTATTGAATTCTTCAGCATTCAAAGAATAATTATATTCATGATCACTGATGCTTGAACCCGCTTGAATTATTAAATTTTTACATTTTAATTGATCCTTAATTATTTTACTAACCGATGGTTGTTTTATGCAATTAATTAATTCGGGAAATTTTGTTGTACCCACAGTTATAAATATATTATTAAATGACATTTTTCATCGATTTATGTGGAATAATGTGTTTTATTTTAATTTTAATTAAAATTAATTCATTAATTATAAATAAAAAAAATATCAATAAAACAAATAATAAAATTAAAAAAAGAAATGTTAATAAAAATGTAAACAAACATAAAAGAGAAAAAAAAATGATTTTTTGACAATTTTCTTTTTCGTATAAAATTTTTTAGATTTTTTTCGAAAAAGACTCAAAATTGAAAAATACTATCAAAATAGATAATAATTTTCTCGTTTTTTTTTTTAGATAATTCTTATTATAGATAATTATTTCAAATTTTTTTTATTCAAATTCAAAATGGAAACCATTATTTGAATATTTAAATTTGAATTTTTAAATTTTATAAGTCTATAATATCACCAATTTTTTATTCCTTCCTATAATAAAACATCTCATATATAGTGTGTATTAAATTAAAAATTATATACTAAATGATATTAAATGTGATATTTCATTATATATATTATAAATTCTGTTAATTTTAATTATTATATAAATTATATTGTATATTATTAATACACAAAAAATGTTTATTTAAAAAACAGAAAATATAATATATAATATAGAATAATATCAACAAAACAATTATAGCAAATTGTTGTAAAATCTTATATATATATATAGAATAATTTTTTTATATATTCGTAATTGTAATCGTGATGTATATAACATATTATTATAATAATGTATCGTGTACAGAGTGTCTGTCTGCAAGGAGCAGGTTTTATAATACATTATAATACACATATACTGCTATATATTGAAATAAAAAGTTATCAATTAAAAATAAAAAATAGTTTCAAAATTATTAGAAGCACGTAGTGGATTGTCAAATTAATATATGATGCATAAAAACTTAAGCTATCCGCAGTAAATCACTAAACCAATAATATGTCCACATTTCAATTGCCTAAATTGTTATGTTATCTTTCCCACTCAATTCTAAATCGTAATATTTATTCGATAAACTAAAGCTTTTCAAATATAATATTTATTATATTATGAAAAGCAATAAAATAAAAAAAGGATTTCAAATTTAAGGAATACACAACCACTATTTTTTGTCAATTAATAGACATGAAATAGGAATTAATATAATGACTGAGCGCGACCTTCTGTTTCCTATCTGTATAATTTAATATATATATTTATATATATTTTAATTTATATTACAAATAGTAGTATAAATAATATCTATCTTATTTTGTAAAAAAAAAAAAAATTGTACGGACAATCAAAAGTATATGTGAAGAACGTAATCAAAAGTATATAGACGTAGAGATCACTTATTATTATTATTATATACACTTAAATATATAATGAAATATATAACAAAATATATAAGTTGAATTAAATATAATTTTAATATTTAAATTTAATTCGCAGATGGTGAGTAACATTGAATAGTGTAACAAGTACTATATATAGCGTTTGTAAATATATATAATAATAAAAAAAAAATTCTTTTATTATCGAATTTATAAAAATTATAATATAAAAAAGTGTTTATAAAATTTATATAATGAGCAATACAGAACAAAAAGAAGAAGAAGAAGAAGAAGCATTAAAGTTCAAGACATTTGCACACAAACACCAGATAATAGAGTATAATGAAAAAAAAAAACAAAACTTTATCATTTAAAATAAATTTGTTATTTTTAATATTTTCTATATATATAAATTAATTTTATAATCTAAATAAAGCATATTGTATATTTTGTTCAATTATATTATACGTGAATTTATGAATTTCGTATTATAAAAGTTTTTATTATTAAAATTTTACGTATAAAGAATAAAAAAAATATTATAAATAATAATATTAAAATATATATTTTTAGAATGCAGGAAATTTTATGTATATATATAAATAAAATTTATATTGAACAAAAATAAAAATATTAAACAAATAATGAAAATTTAGATATTCTAAAAACAAAAAAAAAATTATATATGTTTTATAATATATATAGTGTGGAATATTAAAATATAAATGAAAATGATTAAAAAATTCATATATAATTACGTATTTTCCATAAATATATATATAGTTATAAAGTGATTAAAAAAAAATTAATGTAAATAATATAGAGTTTTTATTTTTTTTAATATTTTGATAGTGGATATTTTTTTTAATATAAATATATAATTGGATCTATATTATTATATAGTTATATGTGCGGTTTATTTTCTATAAAAATATATAGGTAAGTTGAAAAAAATTATAATAATAATAATAATAAAACGTAAATATATATACATTATTCATTTATATATTTTGGTGGATCATCAATTAAAATTAATTGTTTTAATTATATTGTAACGCGCGCAAACTATATTCATATATAAATTTCATAATATTATAGAGTGTAAAATAATATAAATTTGTATATCAAACATCCGCCATCGGTTTTTATAACCCACTAAACTATTTTAACCTTTATTTTATTGTATATTTATATTAGATAAATTCATCTCGTGGTTGTTACGTTCGTATATATAGATTACATAAACTATATATGTATAAAATTAAAATGCAATTTTCGTTTTATATATTCTTATAAATAAATATAAATAATATTTTAATAATATCAAATTATTGTTAGTTTTTTAATTAATTAAATGTGATGCTTTTTTAATATAAACTTTAATGAAAAAAATAAAAGAAAATTAATAATTCCATTTGAAATCGTTTAAAATATAGGATAATATGATTCTTTCCTACATAGTTTTTCATGGTTTTTATTTTTTTTTGAAATTATTTCCTTATTGTTTATATGTATATACTTAAAATTATTATAATCATTTTATGCAATTGCGATATCACAATGCAAAGGTTATAGAAATTTGTTGTGAAGAAGAAATATATTGTAAGAATCTTTCAATCTTTGTTTTATTTTATTCAAGTTTACGGGTTGTAAATGTAATTTCTTCTTCACATTATTATATTTAATATAATAAATGCGGGTTTAAAATTGTTTAGAAATTGCGTATATAAACTTTTTATTATATTTATATATGGACACAGAATATGGATAATAATATATATAGATCCATATATATCAGATTACATATTCATTATTTTTTGCTTATATATATATATGGACATATAAAAAGGCGATGAAACCTTTTAAAACTATATATATATAATTAACAAAATAAATGAATGTCATATATCACCGCAGCAACGCAACAACAACATTTTTATATAAATGCCTTTTTATTTTTAAATTAATTAATAATAAAAGAGGGGAAATAATATAATAATAATAAAATACAATTAAATTGTATTATGATGAGTTTTTTATGGTTTTTGTTTATCCACCGTTTAGTAATAATAATAATTATATAATATAATGGTCATATATAATACAATTTAGCGAATATATATAACGATATATATAGCGCGAATGCAGATATATATAGTATATGGAAATAATATTCACTTAAACAATTTTTACATTTAATATTTCTTCTGGATTCTTAAAAAAAATAACATTTAATTGTTTGTTTATACGTCGCGAAATCGTTGATTTTAACATAAAAACTTCCAAATTATTATACTATAAATCAATGGATTAGGAAATTTTACACTGATTTAAGTTCCTGCAAACATTCTTATGGGTCCATTATAGATAAATCTGGTAAGGTTATTGTTAAAAGTTTTCTAGATATTTCCAAATAATCAATTTCTGAAGGCAAAAAATTTGTTTTCCAGAAGGTTTTCCATAGAAAATTACCTTAAAACATTACTTATTATAACTTCAAAATTGTGATAAATTGATCGAATCGATTTTTACACTGATTTTTCAATACCTGATGAACATCCTTAGACATTAACTATAAATCCACTTGAATTATGCAATGATTTTAATATGTCCTATATGTTCAATAATTAACTATTAAAAAAATATGCTTTATTTTGTTTTTATTTAAAAATATTATTTATTTTCATAAATTAATTTATATAATTTCAATTCAATGATAGATCTTAAATTACCCGGTCATCGCATATCCACAATGAAAGAAAAACAGAACGAAAAGGATATAGAATCAAAAATTGAAAATTCATCATCATCATCATCATCATCATCATCTTCATCTACATCAACGGCTTCATCACAACCCTTTCGATTACCATCGTCAACAACAATAATTCGACCAAATAATACTGAATCATTTTCGGAAATAATACCATCATCTTTAATTGAATTAAACAACAGCAACGATATAAATCCTGATGAAACACCAAAACCACCAGAATTAAAAGAAAATCAATCAATTATCTTATTAGAGCAGCATCAACAACCGTCAACAACAGCATCAGCATCCAAAGAAAACATAACCCCATTACCATCATCATCATCACCATCATCATCATCATCATGTAAATGTATAAGCATAGATAAAATAATATTATTTATTTTCTTTATATTAATATTAAGTATAATTAGTATAATTGCATTAAGTTTATTAACCATATATCAAGAGAAAATATGTCCAACGTTATTATACGACAACATCAGTAGTACAATAACAAATATGAATGAAAATATTTCAATAAATGCTATAAAAAATGTTGATTTAGAAAAGAGTGCACTAACAACAATACCAAATGAATATGCCATTAACAATAATAATTTTCCGTTTCTAAATTCATCAATCAATAATAATAATAAAATTATCGTTAAAAATTCCGATTTACGTTTGCCCAAATCAATAACACCAATTGCCTATAATATTACCATAATACCATTTTTAATGGAATCAAATTTTACATTTAATGGTGAAATATCAATTTTAATAAAAATCCACGAAGATTGTAACAATATAACGTTACACGTTGATCAATTGGCAATCACATCAACGATAATTTCACAAATTAATAATTACAATTCAGCAAAATTAAAATTTTATCAAACTATAAAAATTACACGACAATATTTCTATGAGAAAAATCAATTTTATGTGATTGAATTAAACGATACATTAAAGAGAAATCGTAAATATCACATTTTTATGAAATTCAACGGTATTCTAAATAATTATCTACAGGGTTTCTATCGTTCATCATATTCGATAAATGGAACAAAAAGGTGTTTTTGTGTTTTTTTTTTTTGTAATTTTTGACAAATTGATTGTTGCAAACAATATTTTAACCATTCATATACATTATACATATATAGATGGATAGCTGCAACACAATTTCAACCGACTGATGCACGTCGTGCATTTCCTTGTTTCGATGAACCCGGTCTAAAGGCGACATTTATCATACGTATTGGTCATCCGAAAAATATGAAAGCTTTATCGAATATGCCACTTGATTATAACGTGCCATTTGTGTAATTTATTTTCTATATATATATTTTATTTTATACACACTTTTTAATAATAATAATATTATGTAATAATATCTTCTTTATACTTATTATTTCTATAGAGAAAATTTACCGGATTATACGATGGCTGTTTTTGAAGAGTCGGTGCCGATGTCAACGTATTTGGTTGCATTTACCGTAATGGATTTCGATAGTATTCGATTGGGAAGATTAATTGTTTGGGCACGAACAGCCGTTTTACATTCAGCTACATTTGCATCGGAAATTGCCGTGGAATTATTAAAATTTTATGAAGAATTTTTTCAAATTGAATTTCCAATACCAAAATTAGATATGATTGCGTTACCCGATTTTATGTCGGGTGCAATGGAAAATTGGGGTCTTATAACATTTCGTGAATCAACAATGTTGTACGATGATGTGATATCGACGGGATTCCATCAGCAAGCAATTGCAATTGTAATTGCCCATGAAATGTCCCATCAATGGTTTGGTAATTTGGTAACACCCATATGGTGGTCAGATCTATGGTTAAACGAAGGTTTTGCCACTTATTTGGAATCGGTCGGAGTTAATGCCGTAAAACCACAATGGAAGGTATTAGATCAATTTCTATTTGAAATACAAGCGGTATTCCAATTGGATGCGTTAGCCAATTCCCGACAATTGCATATTAGTGTAGAAAATCGTGATGAATTAAATGAAATTTTCGATCGAATAGCGTATGGTAAAGGGGCAGCAATCATTCGTATGATGTATAATTTTTTAACACCGTCAGTATTTCAAGAGGGTTTAAATGATTATTTAACAAATAAGTAATACATTATATAAAATTTTTTTTATTTATTATATACAATACAATATTTACCACAAAAATTAAAATTAAAATCTTAATTGATATCATATAGAAAATTTGATGTTGCCCATCAAGAGGATCTTTGGTTGTACTTAACAATAGCCGCTCATAATCATAAAATATTTGATGAATCGATAACAATTAAAGATATTATGGATACTTGGACATTACAAACAGGATTTCCAGTGTTAACGGTGACTCGACAATATTCATCAACATCAATAACAACGACTGCTAGTAAACATTCATTGAGAATGCAACAAAAACGTTTTATGTACCATAATAATGGTCATGGCCAATCAGCCGTTGTTGATCAAGATTCCGATCATAAGAACAATAAACCTCAAATATGGTGGATTCCAATAACGTATACAACTTCAACGGATATTAATTTTAACAATACAAAACCATTACATTGGATGTATGGTAATCAAAGTGATGATACCATACAAATAATCAATGATATTGCGGCAGATGATTGGTTAATTGTAAATGTACAACAAACGGCATTGTATCGTGTCAATTATGATGAACGAAATTGGCAACAAATCATCAAATATCTGAATAATAATGAAACTTATAATTCAATATTAAATTTAAATAGAGCTCAATTAATTGATGATTCTATGAATTTAGCACGTGCCAATCAATTACATTATGATATTGCATTAAATCTAACGAAATATCTAAAATATGAACGTGATTATATATCATGGAAAACAGCCATACAAAATTTTAACTATTTAGATGCAATGTTTTGTAATGAAGCTGAATATGGAGATTTTCAAGTATATATATACATATTTATGAAATGCGATCTATATATGGAATATTTATTTATATTTTATTCTTTTTAGAAATACTATTTATCATTATTAAATGATATTTATGGGGAAATTGATTTTGATGCTGTTCTAGACAAAAATGATATAATCGAGAATGAAAAACGTATTGAAATATTAACAACAGCATGTAATTTACAAATGTATGATTGTGTCGAAAAATGTATAAATTTATTTCAATCGTGGATGGAATTACCATATCCTGATCGAAATAATCCGTTAGTATATACATATATATAATTATAAATCTAAAATATATAAACTATATTTGTATTATTCTTAGTTGAACTTTTTTGATAATATATATGCGGTTTGCAATTTATATATATATAGAATAATACCTGATTTACGTTCAATTGTCTATTGTACGGCAATTCGTAATGGTAATCAAATGGAATGGGATTTTTTATGGGAACGCTTACAAAATACAACGATTTCCGGTGAAATTGAAGTTATAATTACATCATTGGGTTGTACGGAAATGCCATGGCTTATCGCCCGCTATTTACAACGTGCATTTTCCGATGACTTTGGTATACGTAAACACGATATATTTCGAGTATTTTATGCTGTTTCCAACAGTTACATAGGACAATTCACATCATTCAATTATCTACGCAATCAATGGAAACAAATTAAAATATAGTAAGTGAATCAAAATATTATAAGTATATATATGTCTAGCTATTTATAACAATTCACCGATTTATAATGGGTGGTAAGGAATTATATAGAAATTTGTTTAATTTGTTGAAAAAAAAACTAATATGTTTTAGTTTTTTTGCACCAAATTAAACGAATTAATCTGTTAATTTTAACATCTATAAAAAAGTGCACCCGATTTTGTTGTTTGTGACATATATATCACATTCATTGGGTTATTGGCTTAGATAAGAGATAGAATATGGATACAATCTATATAGCAATACTAATAGGGATTATATTAAGATTATGTATATAAAAAACAATAAATTCATTTTATACATATATATACTTAAAGATACAAATATATTTATAGTTTAGACTCATCACCATCAAATCTTCATCCATTGGCAGCGATCGTATCACGAAGAATGAATCAAGAAATTGAATTAAATGAATTTATAACATTTATTAAAAATAATTTTGATATAAATAATCGATCGATTCGACAATCATTGGAAATCGTTCAATTAAACGTTATATGGAAAAAACTTCATTTTAAAACGATTTCTGAATGGATTCGAAAACAGCCGTCTACATAATTTGATGTTATGCACCATTTGAATGCAATAATATATATATGTTTATAAAATTTCGAATCAAGGCGTGATTAAAATATATTAAAATGGAAAATCTTATATATATATATATATATATATATATATAGATTATTTTCTCCAAAATAGTTACATATGAAATTATTAGTTCTAATTAAATATGTATATTCAATGTACCTATATAGAAATTAAGTGAAGTATATATTTTTTTTTTTGTATTTTTAAAATATGATTGCCGGAAATTATTTATATATAGTGTACTTAACATAATTAATTAATTTTTGAAATTGTCTAATCAAAAAATTAAAGCTTTAATATAATATATCATATACATATATGTTTTATATACGCACGAAACGCATTATAATAATAAAAATGAAATCTATATTGTAAACTTAACGTGTAACCGCAGAGGAGAAAAAAAATAATTAACATCGATAGAATAAAATAAAATGTTTAAATTTGCTAAATATTAACAATTATATTATTTATTTTTTTTTGTATTCTTATAAACTTGTTTTTGTATTCTTATAAACTAAACTTGTTAAAAATAAATTAAAATTTTTAACGGTTTCAATTTTGATTTAATATTAACCGAACATCATATCACTCCCTAAAACTTGATATCTATATATCTATTATGTACAGATATATAGTTTAGAATATAATAGATCATATATGCATAATTTCGTTAATAGAAAATGCATGCAGAATTTCATTTACAAAATTATATGTAGCCCATTTCCTAAAGAAACATTTTATATAGGAAATTTATGTTAGATATATACAGGATTTCTTATAGGAAAAAACTATGCATAGAAATTTATTCTTGAAAATGAGAAAATCCAAAATGAATTGATGTACAAAAGTTTTATTTTTATACATAACCCATGTATTAAAATTACGGTCCTGTTTTTAATCCATATTGAAATACAACGATAAAATTAAATGAATTTTTTTTATTGTTATTAATTTATCCGATATTAACAACAATTTTTATAAATTAAAATATTTGGTATAGTCTGAATAATTTGATATAGTTTCTTGTGTGTTTTGTTTGTTATGTGTTTATACATAAATAACTAATTTAAATAGTGATAAAAGTGGTACAAGTAAAGAATAATATATATATACAGGTAATAGATAAAAGATATGTTGAATTAGAATAAGAATTTTATCTACTAATGCATTACATATATTATGTCAACGATAGGTACACTAAACCGCTATATAGTTATACAGCTTCGTCGATTTTATCGTATTTTACATTCAAATGCGATATACAAAATTTCGTGAATAACTTTTTTTATATACGAATATCTTCCATATCTAATAAAATAAATTATATAGCCTCATAATGATGAATCCTTTGGATGACGAAAGCCAGGATAGAGAGGAAATAGAGCTAGACGAATTTATACCAAGACCACATCCAAGCGAAATACAACCACCAGAAGAAATACCACGACCACATCCAGAAGGAATACAAATACCAGAACAATCATCCGAAGAAATACCACGACCACATCCCGATGAAATACAAATACAAGTACAACCACCAGAAGAAATACCACGAGCGCATCCCGATGAAATACAAATACAATTACAACCACCAGCAGAAATACAACGGCCACCAGAAGATTCGTCACTTGGACTATTGTGCTGTGACATTTGTGGTGCAGTAGCTTTCATTCTTATTTGGCCTTTTTTTTTTGCGTTGACTTGGTTTGCTATTCAAATTGCTATCGATTTGTATAAGAATCCAGAAAATTCGCAACCGCAAGATATAGGGCAATATATAGAACAATGACAATCCCCAATCTGCAACATAAATATCGCGAATAAGGTTTAGAAATACAATTCATAATATAATAATAATAATAAATTAAAGATCATAATATTTTGTTATATTTGGATTTTTTTTTTTTAGTTGTTTAATTTGTATGTTTTTTATATTATAATATCTTCAAATTATTAATTTCAGATTATAATTTTGTTTGAAATTTAGAAACAAAACATATTTGGATGTTTTTTTATGACATTTTATTTTAATTCATTCCCGGACAATATATATTATATGTATTTTGTAATACTTTTGTAAATGTTTAAATAATATTTTTAATTATATAAACAAATATATTGTTTTAGATTAATTTTTCGTTTTTTTTTTAATATATTATTAGTATAAAATGGAATTGGTATTGGTTTATATAAATATATAGTATATATTATACGTATATAATAAATACATATTCAATTATTTTTACCAATTGTTTGTTGAAATTCAATAAAATGTTTTGGTTTATTTAAATACAAAAATATAAATAATATGAGTTTTATTTTCAAATATAATCGGAAATAATTGTGTTTATGAAAAATAATCGAAAATTATGAATTCTAGATTGCCGAATGGAAATCAAATCGGAATAGATATATAAATAAAATGAAGCCTTTGCTTTAAAATTTACAACTATTCAATTCAATATTTATATTCAATCTTATTTCAAATTTGCATTCCAAAACAAATGTCGTCTTTTAAATTTAAGAAATGTCCGCGTTTTCTTCATTTTAACATTTTAATTCAATTAATCCATCATACCGCGGGACTCAATTCGTTAATCAAATAAAAATGCGATGTTTATTCGTACACGCTACACCATATACACGCGCTGAACACATGTAGAATTTCTTTTAAATATATAGGTAAAGAATTTCCATGAGAAAATTATATACAGAAATTTCCGCTAGAAAATTAAACAGAATTTTCTTTAATAAATTTTCTAAGAATTTTCTTTACAAATTATGTTGAAATTTAATTTAGTGAATCATACAAAATTTACTTTCGAAAATGAGAAAATCCAAAATGCATTAATTTGAAATTTATTTTATAATTTTTACATATATGAAAAATATTCCAATACCTATTTCAATTACGGTTCTGTTTTTAATGCATGCATATTGAAATACAACGATAAAATTAAATCAATTTTTTTTTATTGTTATTATTTTAACCGGTTTTAACAACAATTTTTATAAATTAAAATATTTAGTATAGTTTGAACTATTTGATATAGTTTCTTGTGTGCTTCGTTTGTATACATAAATAATTAATTTAAATAGTAAAAAAGTGTATAAAATTGGTAAAAGTAACGAAATATATATATACAGGTAAGACAAAAGATATGTTAAATTTTAGAATAAGAATTCAAAAAACAATTGTATCTACTAATGCATTACATATATTATGTCAACGATAGGTACACTAAACCGCTATACATATATACAGCTTCTTTGATTTTATCGTATTTTACATTCAAATGCGATATACAAAATTTCGTGAATAACTTTTTTTATATACGAATATCTTCCATATCTAATAAAATAAATTATATAGCCTCATAATGATGAATCCTTTGGATGACGAAAGCCAGGATAGAGAGGAAATAGAGCTAGACGAATTTATACCAAGTATCATGCCACGATCACATCCAGAAGGAATACAAATACCAGAACAATCACCAGGAGAAATACCACGACCGCATCCAGAAGGAATACAAATACCAGAACAATCACCAGAAGAAATACCACGACGAAGATGGCCGTCACCCGCCTCGTCCCTTGACTGTAACTTCGTTGCCGTTTGTTCGATAGTCGTTTGCTGTGGTATTGTGCTCCCTATAAGTGCACTGATTTATCTGTTAATTGATAACCATAAAAAACAATTATTAAACGACATGATACATATCAAAGAGCATCCCCAATCTGCATTATAAAGATTGCGAATAAGATTTAGAATTACAAATAAATTAAATAACATTTTTTTTTTAAATCTTTTTATAAATTCATATATTTTGTTATATTTCAATTTTGTCTTTGTTTAATTTGTATTAAAAAAACTTCAAATTATTAATTTCAGATTAAAATTTTATTTTGAATTTGGAAAAAAAAAACATATTTGGATGTTAATTTCAATATTTTTATGGTATTTTATTTTAATTCATTCCCGGACAATGTATTATACAAAATAAAAAATTGTATCCATGTTAATTATGTATTACATAAACTAATATATTGTTTTTTAAATATATGATTAGGAATTGGATAATATAAATATATATAATATGCGTATATAATAAATACATATACAATTGTATAAACCAATATTTTATTAGAATTCAATAAAATGTTTTGATTTAATTAAATACAAAAATATAAATAATATGAGTTTTATTTCGATATGTAATCGGGAATAATTATGTTTATGAAAAATAATCGAAAATTATGAATTCTAGATTTTCGAATGGAAATCCAAATCGGAATAAATATATAAATAAATTGAAGGCTTTGCTTTAAAATTGACAACTATATATTTATATTCAATCTTATTTCAAATTTGCATGTCGAGTTATTTTCAGTTTAACATTTCAATTCAAGTAATCCATCATATTGCGGGACTCAATTCATTAATCAAATCAAAATACAGGTTTTATTCGTACACGCTTAACGCATGTATGCAGTATTTCCATGAAAAAATTATATACATAAATTTCCGTTAGAAAATTAAACAGAGTTTTCTTTACAAAATATTTCTTTTAGAAAACTTTCTACATAATTTAATTTAGTGAATTATACAGAATTTACTTTAGAAAACGAGTAAATCTTATTAAAAGTTATTTTATAATTTATATGCATATGTACAGTAACATGAAAAATATTGTGATACCGATTTAAATTTTACGGTCCTGTTTTTAATCCATATTAAAATATAACAATCAATTTAATAAAATTTTTTCTTTTTTGTGTTAATTTTAACCAAATTTTATAAATTAAAATATTTTGTATACTCAAAATAATTTGATATAATTTCTTGAGTGTTTTGTTTGTCATGTAGATGCATAAATAATTCATTTAAATAGTAAAAAAGTGTATAAAAGTGGTAAAAGTAAAGGAATATATATATATATATATATATATAGGTAAGATAAAAGATATGTTGAATTAGAATAAGAATTCACAAAACAATTATCTACTAATACATTGCATATTTTGTTAACGATATAGGTACACTAAACCGCTATATAGTTATACAGCTTCTTTGATTTTATCGTATTTTACATTCAAATGCGATATACAAAATTTCGTGAATAACTTTTTTTATATGCGAATATCTTCCATATCTAATAAAAAAAAATATATAGCCTCATAATGATGAATCCTTTGGATGACGAAAGCCAGGATAGAGAGGAAATAGAGCTAGACGAATTTATACCAAGTATCATGCCACGATCACATCCAGAAGGAATACAAATACCAGAACAATCACCAGAAGAAATACCACGACCACATCCAGAAGTAATACAAATACCAGAACAATCACCAGAAGATTCAGAATCATTTGTCCAATTCTGCTGTTACATTTGTAGTGCAATAGCGTTCATTCTTCTTTGGACTTTTCTTTTTACGATAACTTGGTTTGCTATTCATATTGCTATCGATTTGTATAAGAATCTAGAAAAGCCTTAACCGCAACAAGATATAGGACAATATATAGAACAATGAGAATCCCCAATCTGCAACATAAATATCGCGAATAAGGTTTAAAATTACAATTAAATAAAGAGCATAATATTTTGTTATATTTGGATTTTTTTTTTAGTTGTTTAATTTATATGTTTTTTATATTATAATATCTTCAAATTATTAATTTCAGATTATAATTATGTTTTAAATTTGGAAACAAAACATATTTGGATGTTTTTTTATGACATTTTATTTTAATTCATTCCCGGACAATATATATTATATGTGTTTTGTAATACTGTTGTAAATGTTTAAATAATATTTTTAATTGTATATATATATATTATATATAAACTAATATATTGTTTTGGATTAATTTTTGTTTTTTTTTGTAATATATATTTTTATTAGTATAAAATGGAATTGGTATTGGTTTATGTAAATATATAGTATATATTATACGTATATAATAAATACATATACAATTACCTAAACCAATATTTTATTAGAATTCAATAAAATGTTTTGATTTAATTAAATACAAAAATATAAATAATATGAGTTTTATTTCGAAATGTAATCGGGAATAATTATGTTTATGAAAAATAATCGAAAATTATGAATTCTAGATTTTCGAATGGAAATCCAAATCGGAATAAATATATAAATAAATTGAAGGCTTTGCTTTAAAATTTACAACTATATATTTATATTCAATCTTATTTCAAATTTGCATGTCGAGTTATTTTCAGTTTAACATTTCAATTCAAGTAATCCATCATATTGCGGGACTCAATTCATTAATCAAATCAAAATACAGGGTTTATTCGTACACGCTTAACGCATGTATGCAGTATTTCCATGAAAAAATTATATACAGAAATTTCCGTTAGAAAATTAAACAGAGTTTTCTTTACAAAATATTTCTTTTAGAAAACTATGTAGAAATTTAATTTAGTGAATTATACTGCATTTACTTTAGAAAACGAGTAAATCTTATTAAAAGTTATTTTATAATTTATATGCATATGTACAGTAACATGAAAAATATTGTAATACCGATTTAAATTTTACGGTCCTGTTTTTAATCCATATTAAAATATAACAATCAATTTAATAAAATTTTTTCTTTTTTGTGTTAATTTTAACCAAATTTTATAAATTCAAATATTTTGTATACTCAAAATAATTTGATATAATTTCTTTAGTGATTTGTTTGTCATGTCATAAATAATTAATTTAAATAGTAAAAACGTGTATAAAAGTGGTAAAAGTAAAGGAATATATATATAGATATATATATATATAGGTAAGATAAAAGATATGTTGAATTAGAATAAGAATTCACAAAACAATTATCTACTAATACATTGCATATTTTGTTAACGATAGGTACACTAAACCGCTATATAGTTATACAGCTTCGTCGATTTTATCGTATTTTACATTCAAATGCGATATACAAAATTTCGTGAATAACTTTTTTTATATGCGAATATCTTCCATATCTAATAAAAAAAAATATATAGCCTCATAATGATGAATCCTTTGAATGACGAAAGCCAGGATAGAGAGGAAATAGAGCTAGACGAATTTATACCAAGTATCATGCCACGATCACATCCAGAAGGAATACAACCACCAGAAGAAATACCACGACCACATCCAGAAGTAATACAAATACCAGAACAATCACCAGAAGAAATACAATGGCCACCAGCAGATTCAGAATCATTTGCCCGATTCTGCTGTGACATTTGTGGTGCAATAGCGTTCATTCTTATTTGGCCCTTTCTTTTTGCGTTGACTTGGTTTGCTATTTATATTGCTATCGATTTGTATAAGAATCCAGAAAAGCCTCAACCGCAACAAGATATAGGACAATATATAGAACAATGAGAATCCCCAATCTGCAACATAAATATCGCGAATAAGGTTTAAAATTACAATTAAATTAAAGAGCATAATATTTTGTTATATTTGGATTTTTTTTTTTTAGTTGTTTAATTTGTATGTTTTTTATATTATAATATCTTCAAATTATTAATTTCAGATTATAATTTTGTTTTAAATTTGGAAACAAAACATATTTGGATGTTTATTTCTATGACATTTTATTTTAATTCATTCCCAGACAATATATATTATGTGTTTTGTAATACTGTTGTAAATGTTTAAATAATATTTTTAATTATATATATATTTATATATAAACTAATATGTTGTTTTGGATTAATTTTTGTTTTTTTTTTGTAATATATATTTTTATTAGTATAAAATGGAATTGGTATTGGTTTATGTAAATATATAGTATATATTATACGTATATAATAAATACATATACAATTACATAAACCAATATTTTATTAGAATTCAATAAAATTTTTTGATTTAATTAAATACGAAAATATAAATAATATGAGTTTTATTTCGATATGTAATCGGGAATAATTATGTTTATGAAAAATAATCGAAAATTATGAATTCTAGATTTTCGAATGGAAATCCAAATCGGAATAAATATATAAATAAATTGAAGGCTTTGCTTTAAAATTTACAACTATATATTTATATTCAATCTTATTTCAAATTTGCATGTCGAGTTATTTTCAGTTTAACATTTCAATTCAAGTAATCCATCATATTGCGGGACTCAATTCATTAATCAAATCAAAATACAGGTTTTATTCGTACACGCTTAACGCATGTATGCAGTATTTCCATGAAAAAATTATATACATAAATTTCCGTTAGAAAATTAAACAGAGTTTTCTTTACAAAATATTTCTTTTAGAAAACTATGTAGAAATTTAATTTAGTGAATTATACAGAATTTACTTTAGAAAACGAGTAAATCTTATTAAAAGTTATTTTATAATTTATATGCATATGTACAGTAACATGAAAAATATTGTAATACCGATTTAAATTTTACGGTCCTGTTTTTAATCCATATTAAAATATAACAATCAATTTAATGAAATTTTTTCTTTTTTGTGTTAATTTTAACCAAATTTTATAAATTAAAATATTTTGTATAGTCAAAATAATTTGATATAATTTCTTTAGTGATTTATTTGTCATGTCATAAATAATTAATTTAAATAGTAAAAAAGTGTATAAAAGTGGTATATATATATATATATATAGGTAAGATAAAAGATATGTTGAATAAGAATAAGAATTCACAAAACAATTATCTACTAATACATTGCATATTTTGTTAACGATAGGTACACTAAACCGCTATATAGTTATACAGCTTCGTCGATTTTATCGTATTTTACATTCAAATGCGATATACAAAATTTCGTGAATAACTTTTTTTATATACGAATATCTTCCATATCTAATAAAATAAATTATATAGCCTCATAATGATGAATCCTTTGGATGACGAAAGCCAGGATAGAGAGGAAATAGAGCTAGACGAATTTATACCAAGTATCATGCCACGATCACGTTCAGAAGGAATACAAATACCAGAACAATCACCAGAAGAAATACCACTACGACATCCAGAAGTAATACAAATACCAGAACAATCACCAGAACAAATACAACGGCCACCAGAAAATTCAGAATCATTTGTCCGATTATGCTGGTACATTTGTGGTGCAATAGCGTTCATTCTTATTTGGCGTTGCGTTGTCTTTTTGCGTTGACTTGGTTTGCTATCAATATTGCTATCGATTTGTATAAGAATCCAGAAAAGCCTCAACCGCAACAAGATATAGGACAATATATAGAACAATGAGAATCCCCAATCTGCAACATAAATATCGCGAATAAGGTTTAAAATTACAATTAAATTAAAGAGCATAATATTTTGTTATATTTGGATTTTTTTTTTTTAGTTGTTTAATTTGTATGTTTTTTATATTATAATATCTACAAATTATTAATTTCAGATTATAATTTTGTTTTAAATTTGGAAACAAAACATATTTGGATATTTATATTTCTATGACATTTTATTTTAATTCATTCCCGGACAATATATATTATATGTATTTTGTAATACTGTTGTAAATGTTTAAATAATATTTTTAATTATATAAACAAATATATTGTTTTAGATTAATTTTTCGTGTTTTTTTTTTAATATATTATTAGTATAAAATGGAATTGGTATTGGTTAATATAAATATATATAATATGCGTATATAATAAATACATATTCAATTATTTTTACCAATTGTTTGTTGAAATTCAATAAAATGTTTTGGTTTATTTAAATACAAAAATATAAATAATATGAGTTTTATTTCGAAATGTAATCGGGAATAATTATGTTTATGAAAAATATTCGAAAATTATGAATTCTAGATTTTCGAATGGAAATCCAAATCGGAATAAATATATAAATAAATTGAAGGCTTTGCTTTAAAATTTACAACTATATATTTATATTCAATCTTATTTCAAATTTGCATGTCGAGTTATTTTCAGTTTAACATTTCAATTCAAGTAATCCATCATATTGCGGGACTCAATTCATTAATCAAATCAAAATACAGGGTTTATTCGTACACGCTTAACGCATGTATGCAGTATTTCCGTGAAAAAATTATATACATAAATTTCCGTTAGAAAATTAAACAGAGTTTTCTTTACAAAATATTTCTTTTAGAAAACTATGTAGAAATTTAATTTAGTGAATTATACTGCATTTACTTTAGAAAACGAGTAAATCTTATTAAAAATTATTTTATAATTTATATGCATATGTACAGTAACATGAAAAATATTGTAATACCGATTTAAATTATACGGTCCTGTTTTTAATCAATATTAAAATATATAAAAATCAATGTTATGAAATTTTTTCTTTTTTGTGTTAATTTTAACCAAATTTTATAAATTAAAATATTTTGTATAGTCAAAATAATTTGATATAATTTCTTGAGTGTTTTGTTTGTCATGTAGATGCATAAATAATTAATTTAAATAGTAAAAAAGTGTATAAAAGTGGTAAAAGTAAAGGAATATATATATATATATATAGGTAAGATAAAATATATGTTGAATCAGAATAAGAATTCAAAAAACAATTATCTCTACTAATACATTACATATTTTGTTAATGATAGGTACACTAAACCGCTATATATACAGCTTTTTTGATTCTATCGTATTTTATACAGCGATATACAAAATTTAATGAATAACTTTTTTATATTCAAATATCTTCCATATCTAATAAAATAAAATATGTATATAGCTTAATAATCATGTTTCACTTGAATGACGAAAGACAGGACAGAGAAGAAATAGAGCTATACGATTTAATGCCAGATTTAATACCAAGGCTAATACCAACACCACCACCACCACCACCACGGGAACCACCAAACCTCAATTTTCTAGGTTTCATTTTAATACATGTCTGTTGTGTGGTGTTCGTTATGATTTGCATCGTGCTATATTTTTGGCTTACACACGAAACACACGAGCTGCCCTTTGCGAATATTTATGATGATCCTAATCCCATGGAGCCTTTCATTGAAGGTGACTTATGGGATTCATTTGAAATAATTTAACGTTTTTCAAATTCATATAATCGCGAGTCTATATCATTTTATTATTATATTTTTTTTGCATTTTTTCTTTGCTTAATTTGTGTTTAATTTGTATGTTTTTTTTATATTATAATAACTTCAAATTATTAATTTCAAATTATAATTTTGTTTTGAATTTGGAAAAAAATTCAAGATGTTTAGAATGTTAGTTTCTATATTTTTATGACATTTTATTTTAATTCATTACAGGACAATATATTATATGTGTTTTGTAATACTGTTTTAATTGTATACAAAATTGGTTAATTATGTATATTATATAAACAAATATATTGTTTTGGATTAATTTTTAGTTTTTTTTTTGTAATATATATATATATATATATATGATTAGTATAAAATGGAATTGTTTTATTTAAATATATAATATGCGTATATAATAAAATTAATTATATAAACTAATATTTTATTAGAATTCAATTGCTTTAAAATTTACAACTATATATTTATATTCAATCTTATTTCAAATTTGCATTCCAAAACAAATGTCGTCTTTTAAATTTAAGAAATGTCCAAGTGCTTTTCAGTTTAACATTTCAATTCTATTAATCCATAATACCGCGGGACTCAATTCATTAATCAAATCAAAATGCGATGTTTATTCGTACACGTTACACCGTACACGCTTAAAATGGATACATGTAGAATTTCTTTTAAAACATTTAGATAGAGAATTTCCATGAGAAAAATGAAAATTATATACAGAAATTTCGGATAGAAAATTAAATAGAATTTTCTTTACAAATTAATTTTGAATTTAGAAAACTATGTTGAAATTTAATTTAGTGAATTATACAGAATTTACTTTAGAGAATGAGAATAACCAAAATGCATTAATGTGAAATTAATTTTTAAATTTTTACATATATAAAAAATATTCCAATACCTATTTCAATTACGGTTCTGTTTTTAATGCATGCAAATTGAAATACAACGATAAATTAAATAAATTTTGTTTTTTATTGTTATAATTTTAAACGATTTAAACAACAATTTTTATAAATGAAATATTTGGTATACTCTGCGAATAATTTGATAGTTTCTTGTGTGTTTTGTTTGTTATGTGTTTATACATAAATAACTAATTTAAATAGTGAAAAAAGGTGGTAAAAGAAAAGAATAATATATATATATATATATATATATATATATATATATATATACAGGTAAGATAAAAGATATGTTGAATTAGAATAAGAATTGTATCTACTTATACATTATGTCAATATATTATGTCAACGATAGGTACCAAAAACCGCTATATATACAGCTTCTTCGATTTTATTGTATTTTATACGGCGATATACAAAATTTAATGAATATTTTTTTTATGCGAATATCTTCCATATTTAATAAAATAAAATATATAGATTCATAATCGTAATGTTTCAATTGAATGACGAAAGACCGGACAGAGGGGAAATAGATGATTTTATACTAGAAACCACCACTGTTGCCGGAACAATTAATCCGCAAATCTGTACGTTTCAGTTTAACACATATCGGTATTATATTATATATAAACATATGTTAGAATTTAATAAAATATTCTAATCAAAATTGCATTCTATCAAACATCTTTTAAATTTAAGAAATGTGGGCCCTCTTATCAGAAATTTTTTAAAAGTAATATAATATATATTTTATTATTATTTAACTATTTATGTATTATATATAAATTTAGTTTTACAGTAAAAAAAAATCAGTTTTTATACTTTTATGCTGTTAAATTTACAGCTTTTGACAAAAAATATATATTTTATTTTTTTTTTTGTATCCAGAAGTGTACCAAATATATTTTTAATGATGGAGTCATAGTATAAAATCCATGAATTGATGAGATTTCAATAAAAAAGGAATATTGTATATGGAGACATTCGTTTATTGTAAATTATATATTGTATATATTTATTAATAATTCCGTAATATAAAAGATCCTGGAATTCTAATATATGTTGGATTATATCTTGTTCGAATAACAAAAATAATCTTAATATTAATAATAAATATATATATAATCTAATGCATTTTATTTTTTTTCATCCCTGGTCCGTTCGGTTTAATTCCATGTATATAATACATAATAATAATAATATTATTTTTATATTTTTCAATTAATCTTCATAAAATACAATATAATAATTTTGGATAAAAGTATATTTTAAAATAGTGAGTGAAATAAAAAAAAAAAAAAAAAAACAAGAAAAATGCAAAATATTCGCGAAGAAAATATTAATCCAGAAATGATTCCCATGAGCGTGTTAAATGTTCAGCCAGGGGGCGAACAACAAGTTGACGAACCTGAAATTGATGAAGAAATTGTTGAATCAATAATTGATGCAGAAATTGGTGCAAATCCTGTACCGCATGGCGAATCACAAGTTAATGAAGAACTTGCTTCTGCTGAGATAGCAATATCTGGCGGTGTTACAAAGCATTCTAATACATCGTGTTTTAGAGATGGGTATACATTTTTCAAAAAACATTCATGTGCATTTTTCGCATATTTTGGTATGTTTTGCGTTTCTATTATGATTGGGTTTTTTGTATCTTCATGTCCAATCAAACCCTTAGTAATGAACCACTGCGATGACATCGATGATGAACAATTATACAAGACTCCATTTTAGGATAATCTTTACAATTTTTCTTCAAATTAATCAATCCGTTTGTTGTTAAATGGGCATTTTTTTTTGTTTTATTTTTATCCGTAAAACATATACGTATATAGATAAAATATATGTAACAATTTTTAATCCTATTTTTTTTATTCGATATACATATATTCATTTTAAATTGTGGATAGGATATTTTAATACGATATATTAAAAATAATAATATATATCATATGTAAGATAAATTTTTTTTAAAATAATGTTTATATATTTATGTTTCGTTTTTGGTAAATATATATGTTATACATTTCGTGAAGATTACAAATAAATCTTCTTCTGTTTAATTGTTTAGTATTAGATTTGATTTTGTATATTTTTGATAAAATAGAATAAAAATTTTATTATATATAATTTATATATATAAAAATAAATCATTTATTAATTAGTTATATATTTAATTAAATTAATCTTTATTGACAGTGTTATAATCATATAACTGCGACGATGCACTGAAGATGGAAATTCCCTTTGCTTATGAATTTGCTAAAAGAATTTTTAATTATACAATTAATGAAAACATTAATACGCTTTGAGCATTGTATATTATGTTCAATCGAAAATCTGCATATGAATTATTCTATTCCAATATATATTATTTTTAAGGTTAGATTACCGAGATTTTATTAAAAAAAAATTAGTGAATTGTGAATTCATATGAAGTTACTGCGGAAATGTTCAGTTTTAAATGTGATTTAAACATAAAAATTCAAATTTACTACTTCATTTTTCCCTACGGCATATCTCTCTGTTGATTTTGATTCTGTTTATCTCATAATTGTACAATTCTAGAATTTTTTTAATGTTATTTAATAAAATTTGCTATTTAACGGTGTTAATTTTTTAAAATTATTTATCAAAAATACGGTTCATTATAAATAGTGTGTTTTTGTACATTGAAATCCATAGAAATTTTATATAAATATTACAAAACAAAAAAAAAACTTGTATTTATAAATTTAGATACCATATTTTAAAGAGATATTTTATTGTAATTTAATTTTACACTAAAAAATTAATTAATTATTTTTATACTATTAAATTCTATTTTGCCTATAAATAAACAAATCATTAAAAAACGGTAAGAATTTTTATGCTTATCATTTCTTTATTAATATTCTATATTGACTATTGAAATATAGTTTTTATTTTCAATAATATCAAAATCTCAAAAATGAATGAGCCAAAATATGCTGTAGAGGAAAATGTAGACGAAAATTATGATAACAATAACAATAATTCGGAAAAATATTATCGAAATCCGCAATTGGATTACGCCACCGGATATAATCAATTTAAGAAAAATTCCCAACATTCATATGAATTCTTTGATAACAAAAGATTTGGTAAACCTTTAAGTTTATCCGATGAAATGTTATTATTAGAAAATTTAATCATGTTGGAGTGTATCAAATCAACAACAACAACAACAACAACATCTGATGAAAATAATTCAATGGATATGATGGTTGACGATCAACAACCAAAACAATCAAAAGAAAATCAATTGATGATAGAACAACTTCAAGATATTCTTATTTCCAATGATGTCGAATATCAAATAAATTTAAATTTAACAGTAGATTTTTTAACTGAACCACATCCGTTAATAGTACATCCAGACGATGATGACGATGATCCCGAACATCAATCAACAAATAAAATATTTAAAAATATATCAATGGATAATGAAAAAAATTATGAAATGGCTTATGAACGAAATCAAGAAATATTCAATTCGCAAAATTATTCAAAATTTTATGAATTTGTAAAAGCAATAGATCAATTGCCATCAAAATCATCATCAATAATGACAGAACACAAAAATAATAAACATGATGAACTCAAATCAATCGATCAAATTCAATTGTCTGACAATGACAATGAAATAAATAAAAATAATTCATTAATGACATTACAAATTGGTTTAATTTTATCAATTATAATTGTTATGCTTATTATTGTGGAATATCATATTATTTCTACGTCATACATTTTTCCGGTACCGAAATCGACCAATTCATTAATTTGTAGTAAAGCACAATCAATAAAAAATCATCCATTCACTTTCTGGAATATTATTTCATTATTCCAGTGTGATGGAATGTTATTCTGATTCGGATGAAATGTAATTGGACTTTTATTGTAAAAATATTTTTTAATAATTTTATATATAATATTTTGACGAAATCATTATAAAAAAAATAAATACAATTTTTATTTAAATTATGGCGTTCATTTTTATTTAAATTAAAAACAAATCAATATTAATATTTCTGGCTGTGCGGCTTATGTTATTTGATGCTTTGAAATGCAGGTTTCTATTTTTTAATCTGATGAGAATGGATAATTTTCTCAAAATACTTCCCAACATATGTTTAGATTATATTAAAAAGTTTTTACGTTAATTAAATTATATTTATTGAAATAAATTCAAATTCAAATATTGTTTTTTTTTTTCATTTATTGAAAATTTTCACATCCAACAAACATTTATATATAATTATTAATTATACATATGTATATATATTGAACAAAATTATTAATAAAAATAATTATTTATTTTATTTTTTGAGCAATGGAAAATATTTTAATTTTTTTATTAATTAAAGTTATAATTTTTTATTGTTTATTTTAACAACTTATTTATTAATATATATTTTTTATATAGTAAAAAAAAACAAATACATTTTTAATAATTAATTTTTATTTTTTTATACATTCATAATTAATATATAGATAATTATATAAAAGAAGAAGGAGAAGATTTTTTGATATCATATTTTATAGTTATATATTTTATAAGAAAAAAAATCGTTCGATATTACAATTAATAAAAAATGTATGTATAAATATTATATTAATTTAATTTAATGGTTATATCGCGTGTTATATTTAATCGTATTATAGAAAAATTTTTATAATTATAATTAAATTAAAAAATAACAATTTATGAATTGTTTATTTTATAATAAAAAATATACATACAGCATAATTCGATAGAGCCAATAATATATAAAATAATATAAAAATTTTTTTGGTATTAAATAGAATTTATATAATAATATAATATAATAATATAATATAATAATATATAATTTTTAACACACATTCAAATTATTTTAATTTTTTTTATTTTTTATAATATATATATGTTTTAATTTATAATATAATAATAATTATAAATTCATAATAAATTTGATATAAATTTAAATAATTTTGATTCGCAGTTACAGAAGAAGAAAAAAAAAAACAGATGAATTATGCGATTTAATTTAATACATAATATTTTGAAAAGAAAAACGAAATTAGAAAAAATAAATGATTGTCAACTTAAAATTAAGTGAAAATATATATAATTAATTTTATAGATATTTTAAATATATTTCAATAAATTTTATTTTTTATATATAATATTTATATTATAATATATAATAGATTTCTTAATAATTTTTTTATTAGTTTTCTTAATTCTTAATATTCATTCGTCGCATATATAATAAATAGAACAAAAATTTGAAAATTTTACCGAAAATTATGTTAAAACGTTTTATATTTATATACCATATATTATTTATTTTAGTAATAAAATTATGTGTGTGCTATTTTTAGGTGCAATAAATAAATAAATAAAAAAAATTAGCAAATATTTAGAAGAAAAAATTCACCATAAATAGTCAACGACAGAACCATTGTCATGATTTCCTATACGATGGTGATGAACGTCGAGACCGTGATGGACTTTTTAAACTGTTATGTCTTTTTTTATCATTATCTGTCCACGGTTCTGTTGGTAAACGTCCATACCATTGCATTACTTCTTCAATTTCCAACTAAATAATTATAAAAAAAAAAAATTTTCTTTATTTTATATTCCAAATTCAAATATATTTGTATTATTATTATTATTTATACTTTTAATGATTTTGATAAATCTTGAAATGTATCAAAATTAACTATATGTAAATTACGTGATATATAAAATATACATTGATTTTTTAATTTAATCGTATTATAACGATCGGCTATTTCTAATAAATATATAACGGATGTATCATCAATTAAAGTTTTTAATGTGTTTTCACAAATATCCTATTTAAAAAATTGAATATTTTATTATTTTTTTTTTTAAATTCTTTCGCCCAGATTTCATTTGGTTGGGATTTGTTTTGTACTTAAATATATATATACTATATACCTTTAATTCATCAACGGTATAACGATCGGCTAACGACATTAATTCACAAATTTGTTCAACACCTACGGTATTATCAATTGGTGCCCCATAAATGTATAATAAAAAACGTCGAAAAATCACCGGTGATGAATCATGAATTATAAATTTTCTAATGAAAAACAAATTAAATATTAAAATTAAATTTTTATATATATTATATATTTTGTTTTTTAGGTAATTTTATTTAGGTTTTTATAATTGCTAGATTTTCTGGTCTCCGATTAACATTTCTAAAGATAAAATTATGTAATATAAATGAATCAATTTTACGCTTTATTCAAGGAAATACTCCGCAGTTATCAATTATTTAACAAAGATTTATATATTATATAACATTAAAAAACATCTAAATGAATTTATACAAATAATTACCTATTAATACTCTCTTTCATGCCACTCAACAAAGCCTTACGAAACCATTCAGATCTTAAATATAAAAAAAAAAAACAAATAAATATTATAATTAAAATAAAATAATTTCCAAAAAAAAAAACACAAAAAATTATACCTTGCCGCAACAATCACTCGATGTGCTTTATATAAATGAATATTATATACATCACCGTAACGTTCATATTTTGTTTCATAATCGGGTGTTAATAATTTTGTACGATCAGTTTGTACACTAATTATTTCAAATTCCACATCAGTTAAATTTTCAACATGAAATAAACGTAATGCATTTTTGGATAATGAACTTTGAGCAGCAATTGGCGGTTCACATAAATGTTGTGTTAAATTTATCTATATACCGAAAACGAAAACAAAAAAAAAACATAAAGTTTGGGGTTTTTGCTTTTTATATACCACCGATAAGAAGAATTTCAATAATATCAGCACACAAACCTTTGGTGAATCAAAATCATATTTCTCTTCATCATGATCGTCTGGATTCCGTCCATCCAATTCGGTTTCACATTGATTTTGTAAATGTTTATTTGGTTTTAATAAACCTAAATTAATTAAACTCAATGTAAATTCTGTATTTTTAACAACCGAACAAATCTAGAAATTATTTGGAATAAATTTAATAAAAATATAAATAAATATTTGTGAAAATAAAATAGATAATCTTACAAATGTTATGGCATCATTTAATGCTAAACGATGTGCAACTAATTTTGATATAACACCATTCTTTTAAAGACACAATTGAAATATAATTGATTAGTTTTTATAAATTTAATAAAAAAATTATTGAAATTATTTATTTATTTATTTATTTATTATAATTTTAATAACCTACAATTTGACTAGTAAACAATTTAAAGAAACATTTAAATTCAGTCCAATCTAATAATTCACCAGAACTATTCGATAGTTCTTCAATCATTTCAATATAAACTGGTATTAAAGTTAAAAAATGTTCTAAATTATTACGAATTGTTTCTTGTTTATTTTGTGTATTCATTTCATTATATGCAGTTCTAAAAAAAAAAATGGGAATTATCAAATATATGCTCTGCCCTATTGATTATAAATATATTTATATTTGCATATACCTTTTTTGTTGAATAACATCCAATGCACTTGTAACCCGTTCATAAATATCTTTCATTTTTTTCAATTCATAAATATATAATACAGAATTTAAATTATTCCGTGATCCGTGTGTTGATTCCGTTAAAGATTCACTACTATCCGTTAAATGAAGATTACGGCTAATGGAATTATTATTTTGATGATTGAAAACAGTGTTATTACTACCATTACTATTATTACTACTAGAATTATTAATATTAGTATTATTATTGGTATTATTTGGATTATTAGTACAACCACAATTATAAAAACAAATATGATCGTTCATCTTATTTATCGAATTATTACTGGTAATATCTAATTGACGTAATCGTCGATTATTCGTAATTGTAGGTGGTGGTGTTGTTGTTGTTGTTGTTGTGGGTGAGGTTGTTGTTGATGACGTTGTTAATTTTGTTGAATGTTTTTTTTGTAAACTATTCGATCGTTTTATATGTTTGCACATTGTTTCTAAAGAAGCTTTTATTTGATTAATAATACTTGTCAATAAGCTTAATGAAGATTTAATCTTTAAAAAAAAAGTATATAAATTGTTTTTTTTTTTGCTTTATTGAATTCAATATTATATAATTATTATATATTAAATTTACCTCAGGTACTAAATACACAACCAATTCGGTTTTTTCTTCTTCATTTAAATTCGACAATACTTTAAAAATATTTGTTAACAATTGACGAATTTGTGCTGTAAAATCAGGTAAACGTGATCTTGCATATTTTATCAGTTCATTACGTTGTTCACGTGTTTTTCTAGTTGATGTTCTAGAAAATATATTACAAAATTGTAAAATTTTTGCACATCCAACGGCACATTCACGTAACACCTCTTTAAAAATTAAACATAAATTAACGGGTAAACGTGATAATTTCTCTGGATTAATTAAATTAATAATTCGTTCCAAACAATTATGTATATCCATTATAATTCGTATCACAACTATGTATATTGAATAAAACAGTTTAAATTAATAATAAATGGATAAATTAATAAATTAATATAATGACTTACATTTTTTTAATTTAATCGCTCGTACATACTGTCGACATGGTTCAGCCATTTTATTTAATGGTATTGTACTTTCGGCGAATGTTATTAATTTTTCACAAATATGTTCCGGTAATTTTTCCGGTAAACTTTCCGAATATAACCATTGTATAATTGGTTCAAGCATTTCGGCGGATAACGGTTGTAAAACGGATATTGGTGTTAATGGGGATGTTGGTGGTGTATCGGTTGACGACGAAAATGATGGACTTTTTGAACGATACGGTGACAATGGCGGTCGACATTTTATTAAACGATTTGAATCCAGTAGAAATTCATTAAAATTAAAAATATTTTTTGGTGTTGTTGTTGCTGTTGGTGTTGGCGTTGGGGTTAGTGTTGGTGGTGTTGTTGTTGTTGATGTCGGTGATGTTATTAATTTTGTTTGAATTGTTTTATTATTATTATTATTATAAATTTTATTATTCATTTTATTATTATTGCTTGCCATTTGTAAATTCGAATCGGATGATGATGTTGTTGGTTGTTTTATGTTATTTAAAGAGATTAAACTCGAACTATTTTGATGATTTAATTTGGAATTTGTTTCATTATTAATATTAAGTTTATTATTACTGTTACAATAATTATTATTATTATTATGATGTATTATTTGATCAACAAATTCCTGTGATTTACGCGTTGACGATAGACAATGAAATGAATTTGATAAATTCGATGCAATTTTACTGGATAAATGAAATAATTCTCTACTTGGTGATAATAATGATGAAATAATTTTGTGTTGTTGATGATGATGATGATTATTATAGGTTTGATGATGATTATCGGAAGACACATTTAATGATGACGATGATGATGAATTTAATAAAGTTTTTGATGAAAATAATGGTAATTTTGAGGTGGATGTTGATGGGAATGAAGATGATAGTAATGAAGGTGATGCGGTTGTTGTTGACGATGGTGCAATTATTGATATTTTTATTTGATTTTCTTCAGTCATATTATTATTATTATTATTAATATTACTAATATTATTAATAGTTATTAATGGATTGTTAACTTTTGATACAATTTTTTCTGTTGTTATAGTTGAAGATTTTTCATTTTGATAATTCATACTACAATCGAATCCATTCATTCGTAGTATTGGTGAATGTAAAAAGTACTATACCAACAAAAAATCCAATTAATTGGGTTAATTTTCTATATTAATGTTATATATATATAACAAACCTGAACATCATCCGAACTTGTAACTGAATCATCACAAAAAAATCCCAATTCAAATGCTGATAATAATGTAAATGGAGCTTGTTGTCTAATTGATTGATCTTCATCTAATCGTCTACATTTTAATGTATACCAACCGGTACAATATAAATTCATTATTTTATCTGGTTTAAGTGAATCAGTCTATATATAAAAATGACATATATATGGGTTGGCAAAGACATTTTAATATTATTAATAGATATATTCATTTATTCTCTACAGATCATTATTGTCTGTCTGTTTGTATGTCAATTTTTTTTACCTTAAATTCAATGCTATATCCAGCAAATGCACCAAATGCAATACCAGGACCATCATCATATATTTCATATGTTTCACAACAAAATAAAATATTATCAATATCGGTTAGATTATCATTTGATGGTATTGCATAAACTAAATCATTAAACCATGTTATATCACCCATTTCATCTAAACGAAATTTAATACTATATGCGTGTGTGTATTAAAAAAAATAATTGAAAGAATATAAAAAAAATACATTATATATATATATAATTTGCATTTAATAATGATGAACAACGACAAAACATACCCTTCCAGTCCAATAATTTCAAGTTTTTCATTTAATGAACATTCCGTAATCTATATAAATATATATTTGAAAAAACATAACATATTTCAATTTAAATTCGTATTCATCATATCATACGCGTATATAATAAAATATAATATAATAAATTGTAAAAAAGAAAAAAAAAAAAAAAAGAAAGAAAAATGACGCTATAAAAGTGAAATGAAAATTAATATTCATTTGCTTTATATACATATTTATTATATATATTATATATATACAGTCAAAGGTGACCTTTTATTTTATATTTATTTTTTTATATATAAAGATAAATATTTTGCAGCATCATGTATTTATATAAGATATTATTCTGAATATAAATACACATGCTAAAAATAAATGAAGTTAAATAAAATATAGCGAAATTTAAAAAAAAAAAATATATGATATACATAGATAAGAATTTTGCAAACCCCACAAAAGAAAAAATTTATATTAAATTAATTATCAATATATATATATAATAAATAAATTACCTCCCATATTCCAATAAATTTACTTTTATCTTCTTTATACGACGACGGATCCATATCGCATCGAATAAATAAAAAAAAAAAAACAAAAAACTATACACACACTAATGGAAAAAATAATAAATAATAAAAAATAAAATACTTATTTTCACATATGCATATAAAAAAATTTATTTGGAAAAATTAATTTTTCATAAAAAAAATTACAAAAAAAAACCTTTTTTTTTTATATAAAAAAATGAAAAAGTTATCATCCCATTTTATGCAAAATTATATTGTATTTATTATATTACCAAATAATTTGTTTTTTTTTTTCTAAAAAAAACGAAACGAAAAATTAGAATTAAAATAATTTTTTTTCTTAATTTTTTTTTTTTTTTATAATAACTATTTTAATGATTCGTAGACGGTGTGAACGTATATATATTTAAAACATATTCAAAATGTTGATGCGATGGTGCAATATATATATATATATAGTGTATATATTGAATAATCAATTATTTAATTTTCTTTTTGTGTGTGGTGTGCGCTTGTTGAATTATATCAAAAGGAAGAAAAAAAAACACAATCAATTTTTTTTTTGTTTTGTTATATACATATGTTATATGATGATATATTACACATTTTTCCGTGAAAATTTCTATCTCAAAATAACAAAAAAATGGTGCACAATAAATTTACCGCGATTTTCCTTTATAAATAATACTTCTTATACATAAATTTGTTTAATTTTATGCACTATTTTATAATTATTTAACTTTTTTTTTAAAAATATTAATTTAGTATATATGGCAGTAGATCACATTATAAAAAAAATACTTGTACTACATCTTATAATAAAATGTGCGTGAGTATCCTGCTATAAACTATATATTATGAATTATCCACATCCATATATATAAAATTTTGCAAAATTGAATTGTTCTCTGTCTATTGCTTTATTCGTGAATTTTTTTACTAACATTTTCACAAATTATCCTTATTTTAACATACACATTTTCATATAATATATACAAAAATAATTTTTCATATGGAAAACAAAAAAAGAAAATTTGGAAATAAAACACGCACACACTCTCATCAATATATTTAATATATATATTTATAAAAGCTTTTATCACATTTTATGTATATGAAAATTTTCCAAATACAATAAAAAAAAAGGCGAAAAAATTTTCCTATCTACAAAAGTGAAAAAAAATTAAAATATGTTATTAACTAAAAAACAACATATTTCTTATTTTCTTTTTTAATTAATTAAAACAATTTTTAACTTCACTTTTTTAACATTACATTTTTATTAATTGTATTATATATAATTTAACTATAGACGAAATTTTTTTTAACATTATTTCATACACGAATAATAAAAAAACTAAACAACACCGCACCAATTATATATATATATATACAGCAATTATTCTATACTTGGGCAATGCAACCGACCGAATGATATTTAGCAAAAAAATAAACTACCCTCTTGACTCTTAAAATAATATTTATAAGTATATATAAGGATATTTCTTATTGCATCATATTATATATATTATGTTCCAAATAGTTAATGATGTGTGTGTGTGTGGATTTTACCGATAGATTTTGCGGTGTATATATATTATACGAAATTGTAAAAAAAATAAAAAAATGTGATTATAATTTTGCTGTTGCTATTATTGAGTCTATATATATATATATATATATATATTACAGTATATAGTCGCACATAAAAAAAACGATGAAAACGACGATTTCTTCGGAGATGCGACGATGAAAATATATATAACAAAAAAAAATATATAAAGAAAAGAAAAGAAAATTATTCCCTTTGTATATATATATAGCAAAAGTTGTATTTTGAGTGATAAATATATAAGCATATAAGAGAATCGATTTATATATATATACATTTAATAATACACACATATATTTATTAGGGGTTGTTGATTTCTTATTATATATACACATTACACATTAATCTATATACAGTTGTATATATTTCTGTTTTTTTGTTATTTATTATTATTATTTTTATTATTAAACAAACATTTATTTACAGTGACCTGATAAGACAATATTATGTTATGTTGATTATGTTTTTAACATTTTGTTACCATTATTTTTATTTGACTTAATAAAAATATATATTTTAATGGGTGCGAGTCATTTTGAATCCATCTTTACTCTTAAATCGGTCTACGAATTACACAATGGACTATAAAAACCTTTGAGCTGGAAAAAATTTAATTGAATTGAAATCCCTCATAGATTTTGACCAAAAGTGACTGTAAAATTGATCTCTTATTCGTTCTCAAACACAAATTCAAAAGTAAAAAGACAAAAGATTTAAAACCAACCAAAAAAGATCGAAAAAACCCTTAATCTTTAGATCGATTATAAGGGCGAGTTTAATCTTTGTGAGCTAATATGTTTATATGAAATTATTTTATTTGCCGAAAAAGTTCGATTTTTTTTTTATAACCGGAAGCATCGCTTCTTTATAATATCTATTTTTTCAATTTTAAATCATTCGTAATAAAATAAATCTGTAATAAATAAGTAATAAATAAATCTGTAATAAAATCCAATAGCAATACAAATTTCAACCGAAAGTGAACCAAAAAATTGATGTATAATTCGATCTCAAATACAAATTATACAACAAAGAATCGAAAACCAACCAAAAAAGATCTAAAATACTCAAATCTCTTGTTTGTTAACAATAATAATTGAAACAGTTTAATTTTAATTCTTGTGATCTTTTTGTAAACAGTTTATGTAATCTCTTTGAAAAGGCACGATTTTATTTTTATAACCGGGCGCCGCTTCTTTATAAAAAATATCCACTTATAAGATAAAAATCCACTTACTTTCTTTATGATAAAGGATATAAATATATATATGAACATTGAACATATATAATATTTACAAAAAAAAAAAAAAAAAAAATCAAAATCACTAAAAATATAATAACATTTTATAAAGAAATCATTTTCATGTTCGATAATTCAGTTTTGTTATTTAACAAAATTTAACATTTTCTAAATTTTAACTAAAAGAAAAACATTTATATGGATTTTTTTTTAATATATTATATGTATAGAAATAAATAAAACCATTTTCGTTTGGATGTGAAGAAATAATATTTTATTTTAGCTTTTCCGGATGTATCTATATATGAAAATTCATACACAATTATAAAAGGTTTTCATTTCATTTGTTGTTTTGTAGTATATAGAATTCTGAAGAGAATTTCAGAAGAATGTTAATATAAAATTTAACAATTATGGTCATAAACAATATACATAGACCCACTTTGAGACCTTTGGGAATAAATTTGATATAAATTAATTCAAATGTAACTATAATATTAAGGTGATTGATTTTTATAAAAAGTATTTGTAGAATAGCTTTTAATATCAATATTATTATAGAGCAATTTATATTTATTCAAACAAATTTGTTTTTTATTTCAATTTAACCATATCAAAATTTGGTTTGGACAAAACTGAGAAATAGAAACAAGACAAATTATAATATCAATCAAAATCGAATGTGATGATATAAAATTATAAGATCAAGATGTTCAAGATCTCCACCGCAATACATTATGTAAAATTAAAAAAAAAACTCTTTCATTTTTATTTAAAAATTGTTAAATTCTTTTAATATATAAATAATTATTATTATTATGGTCTATATGTAAACAGAAAAAAAAATTGTTATTTATAAATGATTTTATCTAAAAAGGGATTAATTTAATTAAATTATTGTATAATAAAATTGAAATATATTTTTGAAAAAAAAACCAAAAAAAATATTAGTAAATTTATTAATTAATTATATACTAAAACAATAATATACAATTTTCTATTTTATAATTCATTTTGAGATTCAACAATAACTTGAGATTCCACCGGATTCATTTTCATAATTAAATCTTTTAGTTGCATCTATAAGAAATATATGAATAATAAAAAAATATATATAAAAAACAATTTATTATTATTTATATGTGATATTGATTTTAATTAAAAAAAAAAACAAAATTACCTTTTTCTTTTGTACATTATCAAAATTAAAATTCATATATAATGCAATACGTTTTAGGCCAAATATTGAATGTATACGTTTTTGTGGATTGATTTCTAATAAACGACAAATTAAATCTTTAACAGCTGTCTGATGTTCCGGTTTGATGATGATCCTTGTTGATGATCCATCAAATGGAAATACAATTAATGGCGACGATGATGATTGTGTCTGTTGAAAATTTTCATTAGAAATTTCATGTGTTTGAGATTCTGTTGTTGTCGTTTCACCACCACCATCATCAATACGATCGCCTTTTTTTAAATTCAACTGAATTTGATCATTTTTTAATAATTGTTGTGTTGTATTGGGAAACTATAGATTTAAAAATAGAAAAATTATAATATACATAAAAATTCTATTTTTAGATGATATAAAGATAACATAAATATTTTATTATTTTTATACAAAAAATAAATAAAAATATGTTATTAAATTAAAAAAAAAAATATTATACATAATATTATTTATTGCATATATTATAATTTTAGAAAAATCTATAAATAGAAATAAAAAACTTGTTTTTTTTTTATCATATAGATTTATAAAAAATTGTACATATCTTTTTAAATGATCCAAAATGCATTTATGTAAAGAAATAAAAAACTAATCATGTTTTTTTTTTTAAATCTATAATATATTTATAGAAGAAGACGACAACGACGAAGTATAGAAGAATATATATATCGTTTAATTATTCTGTATATTTATTTATATTTTTTCCAATAAAAAATATTACCTATATAGATATTTTTTTTTAATCATTTATAAATTATAAAACAACTATACGATACGATACGATATATATATTCTTAATAATATATATAAAAATAGATATATTTATTTATATATAGACGAATGCACATTTTTACATCAAGAAATCTATATAGCAATAATATATATGTATAAGCATCAGAGTCTATATTTATTTTTTTTTATCTTATTTTAAAATCACGTGAGATTATTATATATATAGAATAAGAAAAAATATGTTCACAACTTCTAGAAAAGGAATATTTTTTATATAAACTAATATATAATAAAACTATATCCTCGCTATTCCTCTTTTTTCTTTCTTTATATATTATTGTATAATATTTTTTTGTATTTTTTTCTTTATAAAATATTGCATTACTTGTCTTTATGAAACAAAAAAAAATTTATGGTTAATTTTTATATAAATTATTCTATATATTATAAGTGAAATTGCAATGGAAGCTTATAAAAATGCATATATTCTATATATGATGGTTATATATTTATAAAAAAAAAAAAAAAATACATATGCGGTATGATAATGTGTATTTATATAATTTAACTTTTTATTTTTTTTCTCTTTATTTTCGCATAAAATATATTGGATACTGGACGGCTGGTTGTGGTGGTGGTGGTGGTAGTGGTGGTGGATGACAGGATACAATAAATTAATTTTACATAAAATATATATATATTTCTCATCAGATTGTTTTTTATAAAATTTTATTTTTTTTGTTATTATTACCGCATTGTTTTTTTTTCTGAGTTTATTCTATTTTCACGTGAAGGTTTGTTTAGTAATAAATAGCGCAGACACATTTTAATTATCATCATTTATATATATGATCGAGATAAAATATCATTTATTTATGTTACATCAGTTATAGTTCTTTTTGTTTATTAATTGTTTATTTTTTTGCATTAGATCTAATAATAGAAAATATTTTAAATCATTTAAACACACACTCTAATATAGAACTATCGCTGACAGCGTTTGATGTGATTTCAGAACAAAAATATTTATACCCAAAAAACTTAAGAAAATCGTCTATGTATATTAGATAAAAATTCCATGTAATTTGATATTCGCATAGATTTTTCATAATATTTAAAAACAATTTATGATTATATGTGAAAAATCGCTACAAAGTTTTTGAATTAATAAAAGTATATACATTTTTCATGTATAAGGACATATCCATACTTTGATATTCTTACCCTTAGATCCAATACGTTACCCTGGAACCATAAAAACCTTCAAGTGTGAAAAAATTGAATTGAATTTCAACCACAAGGATTTCGACCCAAAGTGACGTGAAAAATGAATGTCTAATTCAAACTGAAATACAAATTATACAACAAACGATTGAAAACCAATCGAAAAAGACCATTTTAATTGATTGAAGCAGTTGCATTTTTCATTTTCAATTCCACTATATAAGGGAAATTGAAATTGAATTGAATTGACTTCATATATATTAGAGTTTTCTTCAGAAACTTGAATGAAAATTCTAATTGTATTTTACACAATCTAAAAAAAAATATTTTACCCATTTCTTTAAATCATTTTCACCCATCTTCACTTTCAATAGATCGATTACGATTCCATTCAGATGTTATATATTCAGACAAGAATTAACATTAATATAATGAATATATATATCTTTTATTATATTTATTATATCAATATATAGAAAAATAATTGTGAAACAAAACGTATCGGTTTAATAGCGTAAATCATATAATTGCAATATGTATTTATTCTATGCATATTATATTCTATACAAATATATATATAAGAAGCATAAGTATATATTAAGTATAAGTAAGTAGTTATTTGCAGGTGTACACGCACATATTATAAGTTTTTTTTTTATTATTATTTTACACTTTTCCATATATGTATATATAAAATATCCAACGACGGACGATGGGCATATAAATCTAAAAAAAAAAAATAAATGCATATATTATTTATTCTATGTATTGTATATTGTTCTTATATTATGTGGTATATAAAATATATGAAATTAAAGAGAAAAGAAAAAAAAATTAATAAACCTTTAGGTTGTTCTGTTTTCTATTAATAGAATCACTTGATATAAAATATATATATTTACATATACTTGTTTTTACATATCTTTTATAATAGTATATACGACGATACATATTCATCATATGAAAAAAATATTTATCTTATATAGTCATTATCATTTACATATATGGTTATAGAAGAAGAGTTATTATTCTTATTATTATTATTTCACATACATTACAATTTATATGTCTATCTAAAAATTTATATACCATTTATTTATGTATCTAAATAAATATATGATAAAAGTAAATGTATTTATATTTTTTTGCAGTCTCTTCTGATGGGCACGCAATCATTTATCTATATATATATATATATATATATATATATATATATATATAGATAAATAAATTATCTTATTAATTTAATATACAAAAAAAAAAACAAAACTTCATGTAGTGATCCTGCGAAAGGAAATATAATTTTTTTTTATTATTATTACATTATTACATATTACTTATTATATAGATATTTAATTAATAAACACGATAACATTTTATTTATATATATTATGCGAAATGTCTAAAGAAAAAATATAATGTAATTTAATTGAATTTTTTCTATTGCACAAAACAATGACGATGAAAATTCTGTGTATTAAATTCTGTGTTATTATATGCACATCTATCTTTGCCATAATATATTTATAATAAATATTGCGATGATGATGACGTGCAATTATTACAAAACCACCATCATAAATTAAAAATATAGATTTTTTTTTGTACAAATATGATGCGAATTATATATATTTATACCTTTTTCTTTGATTTAAAGATATGTATACAATTACTATTTGTGTACGTATATCTATATAAAATATCCATATAAATATGTTTAAAAATAACTTGTGATTTTTTTTTAATTCATATATTATATTAAATAAAAATATACCTATGTATACTTCTATTTATATGAATTTATGAATTTGAAATTATTGATACGATATGAATATTTATAAATGTTATTATAAAACATATATATTTATGTTGGTGTTGAGATGATGGCCTTGACTGCAGAAAGACACGTGAGAACGTTTAAAGTTCATTGTCAGTGTTGTCGCAGATATATATGTAGTTATAAAATAAAAGTTATGTATATATAAAATAATATACATAAAAGGAAACATAATTTTCTGTATTAATATGTACGTACGTATATACAGAGTGTATGGATAGGTACATCATATTCGTATATAAAATATAGTTAATATAAATAAAGTATTTATGTAGCAATTTTTCTTTTAACATAAAAAAGTATTTTTATATATTAAAATAAAAAAATAAATTTTTCGCTATACAACCAACAATCTGGTTTTAGCGTCCAACAACAGCCTTCTGTTATTAGTTACTTAATTTGTGGCTTTTACGGTGTCGGTAATTAGCCGTACGACCAACCGCAAGCGGAAATGTTGATTACAAGAACGTACTTTTTCAAAATAGACTTAAAAAAAATATTATATGAATAATTTTATCACAAAAAAAAATTTTAATTTCAATATTCTTTTTATAATTGTTTTTATTTTATTAAACTTGAAAATTTCGTTAATATTTTCATATTTTTAAATCTTATAAAGCGAATTTAACTACAAATTCATAGGAAAACATTAAAAATTCTAAATAAAATTATCACAAAACGTAGATTTCATTTAAAAATCTCTAGATCAATAATTGCTTATATAAGAAAAAAACAGCAATTATAGAGAAATAGCATTTTTTTTACTATTCCATCTCTAAATGATATAATTTTCAATAAGAAATATATATTTATATACTATAATTGAAATTGTTTACTAATTTTTTTACATTTTTAAAATAAACAACTAAAAATAAATAAATTCGTATTTAATTAACATTTATAAATATATAATAATTTAAAAAAATGTACATTTTTCTTTAGAAACTGATTAAAAACAATAATAATAATAATAATAATTCATTATTCATATAATTATTATATATACTTATATATAAATATATCATTTATTATAAAGTGCGTGTCCGTATATAAAAATAAAAATAATTAAATAAATAAACAAATTTAATTTGTTAAAATTAATTTTTAATTATAATATTTGTATATATATATGACAATAATTGTGAATATATTTACAATACACAAATATATTTGTTATGTATAGTGGTTTATCATTAATTAAAGAATTGGATACGTTTTTTTTTTATGAATATTTATTACGAGTGTGTATATTCTATAAAAAATATTGAGGAAGTACTTCAAAAATAATATATATTATGTTTGTGTGTTTATCCATCCAAAACCAAAAATGATTGTGTCAATAAGTTATAAGTACAAATATTCTAGTACTTTGTAACAAAAAAAAAACGATTAAATATAATTTAATTATGTGAGCCTAATCGCGTTTTATTCATGTTAATAATTACCATATTATATTTACATCATTAAAAAAATGTATTTAAATCTATCAATATTATAATAGGCATAGATAAATGAAATGCGTTGAAGTTTTTTGATCATGAATATATATTTATAATATTAAATAAAAAGTTAAATGTTAATCAATTTTGATTTTAATATACTTGCATTCAAATGTGCGATGATTTACCTTTTAGGATCGTTATACCTTTAGAAAAATAGAAGTATAGATATATTGAACTACTCTTATTCAATATCTATGTGAAAAATAGAACTCTTTTGTATCCGAATTACACCTCGGAATAGTTTTTTTTAATCCGAAAAACTATTTCAATCAAATTCAACTTATGAGCAAAATACGATCTGAAGTTAAAATGCACGTCGTTTTATATATACAGAGGAATTACATAGAATGGAAGAAATAATTCTTTATAATTTAGTGCAGTTAATTTTGTACTGCTTTTCCCAATTCAAAAGAAACGAAATCGCGATTAGAATGAAATTCAAATATATAGATATCGAAAGACCACTCCAAAAATATTATATGTATATTCTTTATTAATCGACAATGTCAAATAAATCAAATGAGTCTTTATGATGAAAAATTTTAAATCCATGAATTATTGTTATATATATATGTAACTTATTCCATTTTTGCGGGTCAAAATGGTTTGGAATGCTGAAAAAAAAGGATAAAAAATAAAAAATATATATTCAAATTTGTAAATCCTTGATAATTTATGTTTCCAATAAATATATTCATGGATAATAAAATTTTTCCATGCAAATCTATTTCAAATACCTCTATTTTTATACAATATATAATTCAATATGTCTATATGTTATAATAAATAAGTATAATAAATACTATATGAGCGTTAAAAAAACGTGCCAATTTAACCCAATATTAAATATATTAACAATTTATTGACACATGAAAAACATAAATTCAATTAAAATTATTCATATAAAAAATTTTAAATTAGATAAATCACAATTTTGTACAGATATATATATACAAATAATAATATTCATGGAATTTTACGCAGATGCATAAAGATAAATAATTTTTTTTTTATAGTTTTTTGTGTATTAAAATTTGCATAACCATGACCATGATATAAGCCAAGATGAGATACTTTAAAATAATAAAAATAAGATTAAATTATAATCAAATATATAGACGCACATCATATATATATATATACGATATTTATTGTCGCTTTTATCCACACTATATATATATATATATTTAAATTTAATTTAATATTTATTGTTTAATATTCGTTGAACATTTTTCAAAATTTAATTTAATTTTGTACCTATTAATTTGTATTTTATAAATTGGTTGGTTTTGATAGGAAAAATTATCATATTTCTTTATTATTAAAATTTTATCATCTGCAAACTAGTTGAATTTTTTTTCTTTTTTTTATTATTTAATAATAAAATTATTAATAATTTTATTATAATTTATTTTAACTTTATATATATAGTTTTTAATAATTTTGATACGATATAAATAGAAATAAATTAACATATCATTAAGAAAATTAAATAATATATACGCATAATATATAATATAATTAAAATATTCGAAGATATTGAATAATATGAACGCGCATATAATTTAATTTATTAAATAAAACTTGATTCATTTTTTTGTTTTCTTATCTGACATGAGTTTAGTAAATGCATGAACAAATATAAATTTAGAAAAAAGTTGGTTGGAAGATATTCAAACAATTAATTTATAATTTAATTTATATATTTTTGATAAGTTTATAAAATGCGTTTCAAATAGTCAAATAGACACAATGTAAATTCTTTGCATACATTTTTTTTGTGTAATATATAGCTATATAAATATCACTATATAGAATTTAAAAAAAAATTTTACCTGTGGATCATTTTTCTATATATGTAAGATTTGATAATTTTAATTTTATTTAAAATAATTAATCATATATTTGCGATAATATATTCACCCTTCGAATTTTGTATCATTAAAATTTAATTAATATAAAATAAACAAATTTATATATATATATATATATGCAAATTAATTTCTAATAATCTCGCGAATCAAATAAAATGAAAAATAAAATGAAAAAAAATAATTGACGTTTCATAGAAATAGTAATTTTTATATTATTTTGTTTAAATTTAAAATGAAATAAAAAGTGTTGATAACCTTAGATTACGGAGATAAAATATAATGATTTTTATTAATCAATTTTTTATTATTTTCAAATCAATATATTACTATACATCATCCTTTATTTATATAATTGTTAGAATATTATTATTCAAAATCAATAGATACAGAGTTTGTTATTAATTATCTATATATATATTTTATCAAATGTAATTTAATAATAAAAAAAAAAATTATTTTTAATCAATTAATTATATATTAATATTAAAATATATAATATTTAAATATATTTAATAATTTTTCAAGGTTAATTTTTCCCCTGAATAAAAATGTATATTATTTATTATTAAAAATAATTAATTAATTAAATATATTTTCTTTTGATTTCATATAAATTTTTTTTTGTTTTTTGCATTTCATATTAAATATAGTTGTTATGTAATAAATTGGTCAAGAATGTTACCTTCGCAAAAAATTGAAATATGATTTTTTTTTTTGTAATAATTTGAAATATTATCTTAATTTTTTTTTTGTTTTGTTTTTGTAAATATAGCGTTCGTATATCTCTATATAAATAATAATATTAATGGTCAAAAGTTTTCTGTATATAGAAATGCGGCCGGTTGAATAATCGCTCTATAAACGAAAAATTTATATAAGGATAATAAATGCGATATGATATTCAATATTCATATATGTATAGTAATATAAAAGAACCAAAAATTAAAAAAATGTTATATAATAAATTGTATTTGGAGGAAGTTCAATGATCTTTTGGGTTTATTATCGTAAAAACATAAGAAGAAAAAATAAATAAATAATACAATTTATAAACAATATATTCTAAATGTTCTGTTCTGTATTTTTTTTTTATTTATATAAAATATATTTAAGGTCGTATATAAAACGATAAAACCAATTCCATGTTACAGAGATATTTCTAAATAACTTGTTTTTACCAAAAAAAAAAAAAAATTCTAATAAAATATTTCTATTTTTACGAAAGATAAAACAATATAATTTTTTTTAAAAATATTTATACAAAAAAATAAAATATATAATTTAAAATTTATACAAGAAACAAGAAAAAATAATAAAAAATACAAAAAAAAACTATTTTTATATATCACAGGCATAATTTTTTATTAATTTGATAGATTATAATTTGGATAAAAAATGAATTTTGTATGATTATGATTTTTATCTATAGATTTTAATTGATTGAATATATTTCGATGTGATTTGGAATGTAATTCATTGTCATAAGGTAAGTTAGTAAAATGTTTATCGAAATATAATTAGAGTTTATGGTTTTGGAAGGTCTGATCACTATTTATCGTCTTATCTTATCGCAGTAGCTATAGGCAAATCAATAGTATAGTCCCAAGTACTTTAACGCATACCACGAAATCCTATAAAAATATTTTCAGCAATTTTCCAGTACCGATATAATTACAGGGGATTGAAAATTGCCGTTCATTGAAAATCTTACATTATCGGGAATTAAACCGATAACTTTTAAACTATTGAACTTATCAGCAGGTACTTAATTATAATATAGATAAATACCTTTTTGATTTCGTATATATTGAAGAATATTTTTCTTATCTACCTTCCATTTATAGAGATATTGACATTGACAAAATAAGAAACATATATTTTTATCATCAATTTCATTCAGAAAAATTGTGTTTCCTCGAAATCGTGTTTCCTTTACTGAAAAAAAAAAGTATTTTGTTTTCACTTATTTCAATTTTTCAAGTCCAACAAAAATTGTATTTCGTTCGACACATATCGGTAGATATCAGGTTATAGAATCAAAATTTTGCACTAGAAAAGGCACATCATTAATTTAGAATATTTCACCTTAGAGAGTTATTACTACAGAAAATTGGGGTTAAAAATGTGTTTTTTAAACATCACACAACATCACATAAAAAAGTATATCTAAATTCAAGTAAAAAAAAAAAATTGATATTTGTTCACCTATTTATATAGAAACAATTTTGGATAAATTTTGATTTGTATATCAAACAAACGGCAAACTGATATTTTATTTTATCATCTGAATTCCATTACATAATTTCTGGATCTGTGTCCTTCTTGTTTGTGTTCGTTTTCGTCGTTTATAATTGAGATTGTTTTATTTTTTTACTTGCGGTTAATATAAATTGAAAAGATTTTTTTATCATGGTCAGATCAGATCAGAATCAGAGTTTATATAAATATATTATTATTATTATTACTAAAAAAAATTTATATATATCAACAAATTTCCGAAAATAAAAATTGAATTAAACTCTTCCTAATGTAAAAAAAAAAAAAACACATATAATATGAAGAAATGAAGACTACCTTGTATTGTGTTTTAAAAATTAAATTATATATATATTTTTTTTTAATTACAAATATGCGTAATTTTTTAAAAATTACAATTGCAATTCTGGATTTTTTCTTTAAATAAACAAAAAAAATAAAAATATATTTTATCACATATATTTTATATGTTAATTTCTTTGTGTGATGCGTATGTTATCTCTTTAAAATATGGAAATAAATATACGTACTTTTATTAAATTTAATTTTTACAGAATTAATATACCAAAAACACAAACTTTTTATACATGATAAACATTTATCATTTATGGAAAATGGAAATACCGTATCTATATAGAAGAAATATTGTAAATAAAATTGCATGTGCGTTTTTATAATATTTATATATAAATTAATTAAAATTCAAGATATATATTCTTTTGATGACGTTGTTTTATATCATCATTATTCATATTCACATATATATATATATATATATATATATATATATATAGAGAAAATGTAAATTAGTTCTTATTAATTGTATTTCATATATACATATATCTGACGTATGTCTCAAGGTGTACTTATAAATATATATTCAAGATATGGTTGTTTTTAATTCTTTTATTTTCTTACAATTATATATATATATATTAATTTGCCATTACTATAAATAATTGTTTGAATTAAATAAATAAATATATATATATAACAAAACAAAATAAATATTTTAATATACACATATATAGAATCAGAATGAATGATTCATATTTTATATTTATAATAATAAAATAATAAAAACTATAAAAAAACAAAACACTTTATTTTATATATATTACCATTTAATTGTTACTTATTTAGAATTTAAATCGAATTAATTATCGTATAGAAAAAATAAATCGCTGCTATAAGAATATAACATTTTTATATTCGATATGTTCACGTATATATTTTCTATCCATACACACAAATAGAAAACAAAAACTGATTCAATTTGTGGTCAAAATTTTACGAGTTTTTATTTTTATAGAATATATTTTAAATGGAATTTGTATTTTTTTACATAACAAAATTGTTAATAAATAAAAAAACTATTTTTTTTTTTTGGTACCTGCCTGAGATGTAACGATTTGCAAATGTATAAATTATATTTATTTGTTTATATGGCATTAAAACATAATTTTATTTTTTTTTTTTGCAAAAAAATAGTAGAGGTATATTAAAAAATAAATTAGAATTTTTTATAAAGATAGTATAGTATAAAAATAGTATTTCAAATAAATATATAAATATTTATAAGGCGCTTCGAATAAATGATAATAAAATTTTTTATTGCTGCAGAAATGAAATCTGCATATATATGGAGATAATAATCTCTAGATTATCAAATCATATATATTCTTTAAAATGAAACAAAAACGAATTACTTTTTATGATAAAAAATTAATTAATGTTTTTTTATATATAATAATCTAATTTTATTTTCGAGTATTTTATGAAGAAAATTTTTTTATGGATTTTTTTTTTTAAATTATACAAAATATAATATTGTTTAGGATTAACAAGAAGAAATACTCGTTTTTTATTTTATGTATATAAATTGATTACTTATTCGTATATATAAAATATATATAAAATTAGTTATATGTGATATAATATATTTTTTTGGGCAAGACAAATGATAAGGCAAGAAAATAAAATTTTCTGTTGAATTAAATTTATATATTTATGGTTATTTTATATAATTTGAATTAACATATATATATAATATATATATATATATATATATATATATATACGAAGAAAACACACATTCTTATTTAAAAATAAATTCTATTAACTTACCTGTAATTATTATCAATATAATACCGTATATAGGTATGTATATAGAAGATAAAAGGAATAAAGAAATTAAAATATGCATAATTTATTCTATAAAGATTTTGTATTTTATATATATATTAAATTTGCAATATAATAAAAAAATATATTTATTATCTTTCTATTTATTATATACCATAGATATACACACTTTATATATTTTTTATATGAATTTATTATACTAAATAATTATTGATATTTTATTCAAATAAGGTGTTGTTTTTGCAAAATTTATTCAGAATTTATATTTTATCATATTTTTTAAATGTAAATTTAGTTGAATATATTGATTTTCTTCGTTTTCCAAAAACAACGGCCCAAAGTTTTTTTTTTTTTTTGAAGAATGTGTATATTTATTATGTATATCTAATTTTATATTTATTAATTTTTTTTTTATGATACTTTTTATAAGATATAGAATTTTTATAAAGCAATAGAAATTTATTGAATATATATTAATATATGCTATTATATTATATTAATAAATTTTAATATAATTTTTTTTTTTTGTATAAATTTTATAAAGTTTTCGAAATAAACAAAACAAAAATTTTCCATTCAAAAATGTATATAGAAAAGTAAATTTTTAACATTGAAAATATTCAATGTGCGGTTTAAAGTCGAACAGTTCTAAAGTTGTTAAGGTCAAATAATGGGAGAATTTGTTGAATTGATATAATTAACAATATAAATAAAAAATTTGTTTGTAATATACCTATTTGATTTTGAGTTTAAATGGATAAAGATGGTAATTGAAAATTAAAAATCAGAATACGTGTAGGTATTAGAATAAAATAAGTTTATTAATTTCACTTTCATTCAAAATTTACACAAAAATATACGCGAATTGGAATCATGTTTGTAATAATAAAATATATACATGATATTTTTTTTTTTTAGATTGCCGCAGTCTCTATATATACAAATTATAATATTCTTGAATATAGAATTAAATTAATTTGAAATTGTATTTATATGATATATACACCGCAACAATATACATATATGTTCGTTCCTTCGAATATTATCGATAAATCATGAAAAAAAAAACCTATTAAACCTTTAATATTTATACCGATATGTATAGAGAAGATTAAAATTATATATACCAAAATATATTACATATATCCATATAGCTAAACCTATAACTTATATGCTTATATACCATCATAAATTTATAAAATAAGGTAAAAAATGTTTTTTAAATAAATATATATTTTTATAACGATTTTTGTATATATGCATTTTTTTTTCTATATAATAATGAATATAAAATATGTAAGTTTCATTATACAACAATATATATTGCGAATCATCGATAATTTGCATTCATTTTGTGAAGAAAAAAAACATTTCCAAAATTAATTTAATATTAATATATGTGTGATCTGATAATATATTATATAGAGATAGCCATAAGATATTATATAGATTTATTTTATATCTGCATTATGGAGGAACTGCGGTTTAGTGAAAAAAAGTGAAAATTAGATTAGTGTTAGTGTAAAAATTACATAGCTGAACTCAAAATTTATGAACAATGGAATTATCTCAAGATATTTTTCATCAATCTTTACAATCCTATCTCTTTATATATATGCTACTAACAAAAAGTTTAAATCTTATATCTGTAATTTGTATGAATGATGGATAAACTATTAATTATTAATTGAAAGAAATTAACAAAAAAAAAGGACAATTTAATATAAAATTATAGTTTATCAAACCATTCAATCCTTTAAGATCATTAAATTTGAAACAAAAACAACTATCGAAAGATTTTGCCTATAAATTAGTAATTACCACGAGTACTGCATTGTCGCGTATTTTCTTTTCATTAAACTTTAAAAATAGAATACCATATAATAAGAAAACAAAAAACGCAAACATTAAATCGGTAAAAAATTACATTGTTCGTTTTTTTAATATAATTTCATTTCCAATACATAAAATTTTTAATTTTTGTAAAGAACGCATAAAGCGTAATGCATATATATATATATATATATATATACAGATAAAAGTCACCGACCTACCTCTATCTATATATATCCACCATCCATCCAACCAACTATATTGATATATATATGTATATATAGGTATAGGTACACAATATATTTATTTATAATGGTCATCGTTTTTACTACTCGTAAATTACGTGCGTTTCATGTAATATAACTATTATTGTGGATATATAGAAAGATGTATACATAATGAATGCGTCGTATATATAATAAAACCACGAATGCTGTTCATCTTTTGCAAAATTAAAAGAAAAAAATGTAATTTATAATGGCAAAAACCTGTTGCAAAAATAATAATAATAATAATACCAATATATATAACATTTATATAAGTTGTCCTACCAGAATCTATATATATCTATACATATCGTGATTGTACTTATATAAATAAAATATATATACAATCGTATATCTTTGATTTATACAATGCAAGAAGAAAATATATATGTACGTACTTGTATAACATAAATATAATCTGTGTAAATAATATATCCATTGTACATTATACCACAAATCCACCATCATATATGAGTGTAGACCGCCGCATCATCTCATATCGAGATTCAAAACGAATCTATATCTGCTATATACGTTCATCCATATATATAGATAATATTTAAAATGACAGAATATGTACAAAAAAATAATTAAATAACATTTTTTTTAATGGATTTCAAAAAATGTATAATCAAATCAATAAATATTACAGGTATATATAGACAATCCAAATTTGGCACGTTAAAATATAATCAAATCAGATACCCCATAATAAATTGAAATCAAAACAGTTTAGACGAGATAACTCTATAATTTTAATATAAAAAAAATCATAAATATTATATAATTTTCATGACAAAACCATATAATCAATCGATTTAAAAAATAATAATTTTATGTAAAAATAAAAATATATTATAATATATATACGATATACAATACGATACACGATCGAGATCGCATTATAAGATGATTCATTCACACGCAATTTATTACTTAATTTTGCTATATATGTATATTGAATAAATGCATATTATGAAATAATTTTTTTTTTTTAAATAAATATATCATTAGTGTTTGCACAGATACAACAATTTATCAGTAAATTTTGTGCTCAAATATTTATAATTAACTTTGATTATCTCATATATTTATATATAAAAAAATTAATATAAAACAAAACAAAAAAAAAACATTTCACCTAATAAATTTAATATTTTAATTGATTTTTAATCTGACTGAATTTTTCTTGAATTGGAAATATAATATAATTAATAACCATATTGATACAAAATTATAAAAACAAAAAACCAGTTTATTATCAAGTTTTTAATTTTTAAATTATCTTTTTTAATATTATTATTAATTATTATATATTATTATAGTGTAGTAATTGTAAACAAAGATAAATAATTTGTTTAATATGATAAATTAATAAAAATTATAATTTACATCAAAAAAAAAAAAAATTATAATTTAAAGAATTTATTTATATTTACAAGAATAACATATTGGATAATATTTTATTAGCATTGAATTTGGGATCTACCCTCGTATTAGATTCAATAGAAATCTCATCAAGACCTAGAAAATAGAGATCATGTTTTATTATAGATTTCGAGAAATGAGAAAGAAATATTTGAAATTTGTAGAAAATTACCCTACAATCATTACCCTACGGTTAATAAATTGATTTGTTCTTTATAGAGATTTATACAGATTTGATTTTAACCATTAATTTTCATTTATTATTTGTTATGGTCAATTTACTAATTCATCAAAAAATCAGGGAAATTTCTTAAGAGTTGTTTATATGCTAAAATTTATCATGACATTTACCACGGCGTTCATTTTCTATTATTATATTGTATGTTTAAAAGAAAATATCATAAAATATAAATCTCGCGGAAAAGTTATATGTAGTTTAAAAATTACCGATCTATTTTGAAGTCAATATTTTAATATATACAATACAAGAACAAGCAGATAAAACCAATTGTGGAAAAAAGAAATATAATAACATGGGGAAAAAGATGCAAAAAAAAAAAAAAATTAAAAATAAAAGTGGATAAAAAAATATAATTTTTATGTTATATAAAATATATAATAGAGAAAAATAAAAGTGCAAGAAAAATTTTTTTTGCAGACAAAGCTATCGTTTATTTATAGTATATTTTTTTTTTTTCATAATATATTCTATATATATATAATTTATCATGTTTTAAAATGCATTTATTCTCTATATTCTTTTACATTCTATCAATTCTATGTATATATTTAATGGTGCAATATAATAAACTTGAATGGATATACCATAATTTAAAAATCTTATATATATAAATTGCCAGTAGCGTATATAAAATTATATATAAAATCAAAAGTTATTTATAGATTATTTGGTAAAATATATTTTTGATTTTATATTATTATATCCATATCTATAATTTCTAACCGTTCTATATATTATAAAATTCACTTTCTGTATTATATAATTCCTTTTAATTCAACAATTATTATAACAAATTTGAATATTACAATAAAATATTTCATAAAAAAACCATATAAAAATTTTCAAATTGCAAATATATTAACCTTACGTTGTGTGAGGTAAGGCATACCGATTTGAATTTTCCGTCATCTTATCAAAAAAATAAAGTAAAAACCTTCCATACCATTTTACGAACTTATGTGATTTAACACAAACACTATATTTGCAAACAATATTTTATCTAAAACACATTTTCTCTTATAGGTGATCTGGCAAGATCATATCACACAACAAAGGATATGAAATATATTTCAAACAACGAAGGGTTAAATAATGCTAAATATATATAAATAGAATAAATCCGTTTTAGAATTTAACTATATATATAACTGACAATGAGCATATATTTTTAATATAATAAATAAGTTGAAATTGTTTGTTTTAAAATTGCAAAAAAAAAAAAACTCTTATTACAATGAAGAAAATAAAAACAATAACCAGATAGAATGAATATACATATATGTTATAAAATAAATCAATATGAGAAGATTGCTGGTTTGGTGGTTTTTCTTTCATTTTTCTTATATTCTTATATCAAAGACTGTGATATAAATAAATATATATATATATATAAATTCTATATAGGTACATTACTTATAAAGTCTTACTATTATTATTATTATTATTATTATTGTTATTTGCTATCCCATTATTTGATGATGTACATATATACAAAATACAATAATACAATATGTATGCGATATTTAACGATGATAAAATTTTGTTTATAGAGATAGTTATAGAGTTTTGAAAATGGTACATAAACGCAATTGCTATATAATCAATATAAAAAGATATTTACAATTGCAGTAATGCTGAACATGTTCCACAATTTTATATATGAAATGTGCATAGTTTGTGTTTGTATAAAAATAAATTATAGAAGAAATAAAAAGTTTCTTCTTATGTTTATTTATAGTATGAAAAAAAAAAAAATAAAACCGCGAGCAAAAGGTAAAAACAAATAATTTTATTTTATGTTTTTGTATTTGTATATTTTTTATTTTTTTTTTTTTATTATTATTGTTATTAAATTTGCTATTTATTCTCCCATATATCTATAGATAAATTGTTATCTTTAATAATGAATTTATGTTTATTTAATTTTTTTTCCTTTTTTAAAATTATTTTATGCGTATAAATAGAAAGATCTTTTTATTTTTTTATAGCTATATATATATTGGATTTTTACTGGTCGCTGACCCAGTGTTGCAACTGTTGAGTTCCTGATCAAGTGCTTACTTTACCTCCACGTAGTAACCAACGGTAACTGAATGATACAATCCGTATCATTCAGGCTAAAATTGTAAGTGCGAATCCCATGCGGTTGGTCGTACGGCTAATTACCGACACCGTAAAAACAACAAATTATGAAACTAGCAACAGTGCCTCGGACAGGACAGGAAAAACGGCAACGACTCAGGCAATGGAACAAGGACAATGATTTAAAACTGGCGTCATGGAACGTGAGGACAATACTGCGCGCGGGCGGTTTAAAAACTTTGACTGATTGCTTAAAGAAAGCTAAACTGGACATAACAGCGGTCCAGGAAACACGGTGGCCTGGAAAGAACATCTTATCCAGTAAAGAATACAAATTCTACTATAGCGGTAGAAATAAAACAGGGTTATTCGGCACCGGCTTTATTGTAATGGGTAAAGCGAAAGAATCAGTCATTGGTTTCAACCCCATTGACGAAAAATTTTGTACGTTACGAATAAAGGGAAAATTTTTTAATGTAACCTTTATTAACGTACACGCCCCAACAGAAAACAAAGATGCAGACACGAAGGATATGTTTTACGAAAAGCTCAACCGTATTTACAATCAAGCTCCTAGTCGTGACATTAAAATCGTGCTTGGCGATTTTAATGCACAGGTTGGTAGGGAAATTGTATATCGACCGGCAATTGGTCAACATAGCCTTCATACACACTGCAATAATAACGGCGAGCGTTTAGTCGATTTCACAATATCAAACAATATGATAGTAGCCAGCACACGTTTCCCACATAAGAACATACACAAAGGAACATGGTGTTCGCCCGATACTAAAACAACAAACCAAATAGACCACGTACTCATTGACAGTCGTCATGCGTCCGACATACTGGATGTAAGGAGCTGTAGGGGACCTAACATTGATTCTGATCATTATCTCGTAAGAGCTTTGTTCAGATATCGTGTTAGTGCAAACCGCCAAAAAGTCATTGCGAGAGGATTCAATTTGGAAAATCTCAAAAATGACCAAGTAAAACAACAGTACGAAGATAAATTGGTGGAGTTAATTGTTCGAACAGATGTGGATCAACAGCAAAACACGTGTAATGATATGTGGAATCGATTACGTAATTGCATGAAAATGGCGGCAGAGGAGACGGTAAAGTTGAAACCTGGCGTGGTCAGAAATGGTTGGTTTGATGACGCATGTAAAACGGCTCATGAAGAAAAGAACCAAGCGCGTTTAAAATATCTTCAGCGCGCCACACGAACTGCCATGGATGACTACAGAACCAAAAGATCCATTGAACGCAAATTATTCCGAAACAAGAAAATGCGTCATGAGCAGGATATTTTGCGGGATATAGACACGCTGTCCAGCATGAATGACAGTAAAAATTTGTACAGGAGAATAAGATCTGTAACTAGCGGATTTATACAACAACCCCTTCTTTGTAAGGATACCAGCGGTGAAATTTTGGCGGATGAAGAAAGAGCCATCGCGAGATGGGCGGAGTATTTTAAAGATCTACTTACAGCAAGCAACCCAATTGGTATAAATGCAGAAAACGAACTTCCGTACCAAACAGCACAACCACTAATTTCGGAACCAACATATGAGGAAACCAGAGAAGCCATTCTGAAGCTCAAGAATGGAAAGGCGGCTGGATCTGACGGCGTACCTGGTGAACTCTTAAAATGTGGAGGGGATGTATTGTGGAATAGTATACACGAGCTAATTGTGCATGTTTGGAACTATGAGGTTATACCACAGGAGTGGAAGCTTGCTGTAATTGTGCCAATACACAAGAAGGGAGACAGGATGGAGTGTTCCAACTATCGGGGAATATCTTTGCTGAATGCAACATATAAGGTACTCGCTTATGTGTTGCATAAGCGCCTATTACCATATGCGGAGGAAGTCATTGGTGAATACCAATGTGGATTCCGTAATGATCGCTCAACAACTGATCAACTGTTCGTCATACGACAGATAATGGAAAAGTGTAGGGAGTTCAACGTAGTAACACACCATCTATTTGTTGATTTTAAGGCCGCATACGATAGTGTTATTAGGGAAAAATTATGGCGCACGATGGAGGAATTTGGATTCCCACAAAAATTGATAGCCATGTCGAAACTAACACTGACGCAAGTTACATCTCAGGTACAAATAAGGGGGATCAAATCGGATGCATTTGAAACCATTGACGGAGTACAGCAAGGGGACCCTTTGGCTACATTGTTTTTCAATGTTATATTGGAAAAATGTATAAGAAGGACGACCATTAACACCAGCAGCACTATTTTTACGTCATCTGTTCAATTACTCGGCTATGCCGATGACATTGACGTGGTGGGTAGAAGTATGGGTGCCGTTAAAGAAGCGTTCTTACTGTTGGAACGTGAAGCTTCGGAAATGGGATTAAGGGTAAACGAGGAGAAAACCAAGTATATGATCGCACCAACGAACAGTAGGTTTATGGCACAACATCAAAGCGTATCAATTGGTCAGAACAAATTTGAAACGGCGGACAGGTTTAGCTACCTTGGAAGCAGCATAAACAGCGAAAACGATATAGCGGAGGAAGTTCAATCCCGGATTGCTTCGGGAAACAAGGCCTTTTACGGTTTGCGAAAGATGTTCTTCTCGAAGACATTGAGTAAAACATTGAAACTAAAGCTATATCAAACACTGATTCGACCAATTGTGACCTACGGTTCTGAAACGTGGTGCATGACACAGGCCACCGAACGGCGACTTGGAGGGTTCGAAAAGAAAATACTACGCCTCATCTTTGGACCGACAAAGGAAAGGGGATGGTGGCGTAGGCGGTTCGATTTCGAGCTATATAAATTATATACCGAACCTGACATCGTTCGGTTCATTAAGATCGGTCGCCTGAGGTGGTTTGGTCATGTGGTACGAATGGATGGCGATCGTATACCGTCAAAAATGCTGGACAGTAAGCCGGGCGGATCTAGGAGTGTAGGAAGACCGCGGGGTAGGTGGAAAGACGAAGTAGAAGTGGACCTTCGGGCCCTCGGCGTTTCCGGCTGGCGGACGTTGGCGGTAAATAGGTCCGGTTGGAGAAGGCTGTTAATGGACGCCAAAACCAATTGTAGGTTGTAGGCGCGCAGAAGTAAGTAAGTATATATTGGATTTATTGACTCAAAAATTTATAAAAGATCTCTAAACGATTATTGATTAAACATATATTGTACAAGGAAAGGATTTTGGTTTAATTTTATTGAACTAAAGTGGAGTAGAAATTTTTTTTTTATAAAATGCTAAATATGATGTTTTTATAAGTCATTGTTGAACCGATTCATCAAATGTCCATTTTATTTATAGAGAATAAATCCCACAAATTTCAATAAAAAATCTTCTGAACAAAGGTGACCAATTTTCTTTTAAATCCCTCAAACTCATTCAATTATCTTATGTTCTATATCAAAAATATATTGGTATAAAATACAGGTCATTTAAAATTATTTGACAAAATCGAATTTGTTAACATACGCGCATATAAAATTCAACTATATAAATAATTAATAATATATAGAGGTTAGTATATATATGCGGTTTTTGTATTTATTATTTCAATTATTATCGCACAGAAAATGTATATGTAATATAGTAAAAATATATAAAAGTAAATATATAATAAAATTTAATGCATTTCGATAGTATATAAAAATTAATGTATTTTATACATCCGTTCGTTGTATGATATTTAAAAAAAAAATTAAAAAAAGTGCATTGTTCTGAATAACATACAATATCAATTTATATAAACATGCGGTGATATTCTGGTTTATATATATATTTTCAAAATATGTTCTCTAAATGTATAGTTGAACTGATTCCTAATCGTATATATATAATGATTTATAGAATTCTTGTTGATCTGAATTAAGAATACAAGAATTTTATTATTTTTTAATTGTATCCATAGGTTTTCAAAAGAATATAAGTAGAATTATTTTATTCACTTCTCTATCAATAACTGTGTTGAATTATAAATGGACCCTTTCTATAACACATTATGTAGGAATAGAAAGCATAAATTTAAAATGAAATTGATTATGAGTTTGTGATTCACCTATTTGAATTTTACTATATAAAAAATATCCATTATCAATTTATTTAATATCCGATGAATATATGCTCAATATACATGATATTAAATTTATTTATGTACATACATATATAAATATATCCTTTATGATGACCCACAAAAATAAAATAAAATTATCATTGGATTATAAAACTCATAAAATAAATAATAAAATTTCTACAATTTATACCAATGAAAAAATTTAACAAATATTAATGATTTACATATATATTTTATTGTATATTATTGTTTTTTTTATTATAACCGTCGCGTATATGAACGAATTTATGAGATATGAGATATTATATATGTTATATAAAATATTACAGTGAAAATAAAAAACAAATAATCGTAATGTATCTATTCAATCTATTAAATATTATTGCAAACATTTTATTATAATTCATAAAATTTTATAGTTGGATAATATTTACAAATATAAGGAGATCAATTATTTAGATCTAGAGGTTAACAATTGAATAATGTGCATATATAGTTATAATATTAAGAATTGAATTTGACTGAATTCCTTAGACGATTCTTAGATTGATGACAATTGTGATTATGATATTATATAAAAAAACATCCTTAAACGTTAAACTCATTGATAGAATTATCTTAACCCTTATCCTCTGTTAGAATAAAACATTTCCAATAGAGATTTTGGGATAAAATTAAAAGAATATTATAATAGAATCCGTCAACTTTTCTATATATACATCTATTTTTATGATTATTTTAACCTTTATCAAGTAGCATCATTTTAATTATATATTCTATATATATAAAAAGTATTTACATATATGTTAAAAAAAATGTCCATTTGTATTTATTTAATTTTTTTAATAAAACTTGGTATATTTTCATTGAAATTATATTTCATTCAAAAAAGAATTCTTTAATTCTTATAATAAAAAATTGTTTTTTTTTTATTATCATTAAAATTTATTATAATATAATTTACATATATATATATATATATATATATATATATAAGAAATGCAATAAACAAAATTTTTAATTTCATTTTAACAATTTTTTTTTTATATATGTAAATATTAATGAAGGACAAACGACGATATATATATATATATAATTGCAATTTTTCAACAAAGTTGTAAAATTTAAATAAATAATAAACATTTAATATTTATCGTATAAATATAATATAAATATATCACGCAGGTAAATTCACATAAAAACAAAAAACCTCGCAAAGAGAAATACAAAAATATTAGTCTATATAGATTTGTTAATAAAAAATAGCAATAATTATTATTATTATAATTCATATCAATGAATTGATGGCTATAAATATTTTGTTTTTAAAAATCAAAAATAATAGAATAAATGATTTAATGAAAATTATAGATTAATATATAGATTAGGACAATTTGATTCGGACAATTTGTATATTTTGAATAATAATTTTTACTTTCAAGCTTTGGTCAGCCCAAACAAATTAAATATTCTTATAAGTCTTTAATTTAAATTATATTAAAAATATTTCTATGTATTAATAATTAAAAAAATCGTTTATCAATTCCTCTATCTTAATCTAAAATTTATTGTAATAGATTAAGATAGAGGAATTACAATAAATTGTAATAGATTAAAAACAATATTTTATAAAGAATTTTTACTTTATTCAATATATGAATTATTAAAATTACTATTTATTTATTTATTAATATATTCTGACTGACTGATCAATACTTATTCTCGAAAATTAATTATATCTTCATAAATTAAAAGAAGAAAAAAAAAATATCTTGTATATATTCAGATGTATATATTTAATAAATATTTTTTCATCAACAATAACTATAAATTATATACATATTGCAAAATATATAAATATATAAGTAAGTTACTTTCCTTCAAAACTATCGCATTTATTTTTTTTATATACCTACATAAACATTGTAAATAAATTATTTATAAATTAAAAAAAATTCATTACATATATAAACAAATTATATATATATATATATATATATAATTAGCAAAAAAAAAATAACTCCAATAAATGCATATATGTATAAAATATTGGCAATTAAGGATATGTTATGTTGTTTTGTTACAATATGATTAAAAGAATATAATAATTATATGATTGATTATTGAAAAAAAAAAAAAAAAATTAAAATAAATATATAATTAATTGAAGAAATATATTTATACAATATAAATTTAATTTTTAATTCTTTTAATTCTGTTTATTTTTAATTTTTAATTATATTGATAATTTTTATCTCTTAATATCTAAATAATATTGAGAATGATTCACAAAAGAATAACTATAAAACATATATTTATTTATGTATATATTTATGTGTATAAGCAATGACCCTAATTATATTTGTTGATATGATTAATTGAAAAATCTTCTAATATATGTCCATTATAATATTTTATATAACTTTATATTCTATATATTCATTCAGTAATGATTAATGCAAAAAATATCAAATATATATTTTATTTGCGATACGTAAATTATGTATACGAGGATAAGTGAATGTTGTGATTTGGCAAAGTAATTATACAAATGGAAACTTTAAGAAATACTATAAAATTAGAATTAACTAAATTTATGATAATAATACTATAAAAAACAGTGTCGGGGGTGATCAAATTTTTACCTGTTGACCCTATAACGATAGAATATTTTGAAAGGTTAAAAATAAATTAATGATACCATTAAAAAAGCAGGTTTTTCGAACACAATTTTCCGGAAAATTCAATTTTCTAAATTACATCCATAGTTTTTTTATTTATATCCATAGATTTCCTAAAATAAATCCTGATTTTTTAATTGCAGAAAATTTTTAAATCGTATCGCATTGGTTTACAAAATATAGCCGAAATGGTGAAAAAATGTTGTTTCATTTTTCGTAATGAAATATGTGGTAAAATCCGTATGAAAACTGGAACAAGTTTTCACAGACACTTTTTTGGAAATTCGACTATTACTTTTGAACCAATGACATGATTTCAAAATTTTCTTCCATGAAAATTCAGAAATTGATTGAATTTTCAAATGATGAAAAGAAAATAATAAAATTAAAGAAAAACTCTAGATATAATTTGGAAAAATTTGAAAAATTGAATTTTCCTGAAAATTTTATAAGAAAACATATTTTGTTTGTAGTCCAATCTATTTATTTTTCAGCACGAATCTTTCAGAATATTCGTTTTCTCTGGCCCCGGCTCACTGGCCACAAGAAAATATAAAATTTTTAGTTAAACTTGATGACGCGATAAATTATGGATCTTCAAAAAGATTTTATGTTCATCAAAATAGAATTATTAATAATATACAAATTGATTAATTTAATTAAGATTCATTATTACATTTTTTATCTACAATTGTATTCGATATACGCAGATATAAACGATTGAATGAGATTTAATATTTTTATATATAAACGTGATGAAAAATTCATTGGGTCTATCTATTATATATTACAACCATCATTTTTAATAATAAAACAAAGAACTATGATGAGATTCTAAGATTTTCCATCAATTTTGTTTTTTTAACCATATATATTTATTAATTTCGCATTGACTGGTTTATATCCTTCCGTTTTCTTTATACATATTTATTTATACATTTTTTTTTTAAATAACATTATATTTATTTATTTTTTTGTATATACACAATTATATATAATTTTTCCATAAATATATAATTATACATATGTATATTGTAGATGTATAATTTATGCTAACACGTCTCAACATCGTAACAGCAAGACAATACACATATTTTTATATTATTATTATTATTGAAAAAATATAATATACAAAGTTGTTGAAAACTTCAATTTTTTTTTTATTATTATTATTATTTAGTCAGTCTTCTTTGATATGCAATTATTTAAAAAAAAAAAAAAAATATGTAACTCACTATTCAGAAAAACAGAAAAAAAAAGATTCTGTTTTAAATTGTCTCTTCGCTGCTATGTGTATTTTATGTATACATGTTTTGGTTTTTTTTACAAAAGTTTTATAAATGATATGATATTATATGTAAAGTATCATATGTATATAAATTACATATATAAAAAATATATGAAGCCGATAAGAAGAAATATGTGTTTCTATTTCAATGTATAGAGGTAAAATATTACAAAAATTATATTATATATTTATATATATAAATTATCACAAAGAGACAACCGTATATATTCATGAACTTCTCCATTGTAAAACATTTTTCTTTTATACAAGTATACAAGTAAAATAAAAATACAAAATAAATCTATATAGAAAATATAATATAGCAATATAATATATATATATATATAGAAAATAAATATTTCTATATAGGTTTATTTTATCAAAGTATTAACCATATATATATATATATATTTATATAAAAAAAATACCCCACTTAATCGCGCAAATCATCTTCATACACATAGGATATAAAAGCAGATGAGACTATCAAAACGGCTTCAAATATTGTTTTGACTGCAAAGGGAATAGTTTACATATTCAAAATAAATAAATACGTATTTATATATATATTAATATATCATATATTATATCAGTCAATAAGGATCATCTAACTGAATATAATAAATTTTCTTACAAAAAATAAAAATTTGGCTTTTTAGTGAACAAAAATAATTAAAAGTGTTAAAAAATTATATATTAATTTAAATTATAAATAAAATAAATAAATATTCAGGTGAGTTTTTTTGGTTTTGTTTTTTGTTTTTTTTTTAAGGTGTGGGCAAAGTGATAATAATATTTTATTTAATATATGTGAATGAAAACTGTTGTGTGTTCTTTTAATTTATTGTTTGAATTTTGAAAAGAATTTTTTGTGTATTAAATATCTATAAAAAAAAAATTTATATGGACTTTATAAAATTAAATAAAAAATAAAATTTAATTGATTTTTTTTTATTTGCTATTGCAATCGATAATGAAATATATTTTGTAATTGTTTCCAATATATTCTTCTATACAATAGTAAATTATATCCATATAATATTTGTAATAATACGATATTTTTTTTATTTAATTTTCATATATGTACACATTCAATTGTGCTTTTTGTCTTTCAATGAACTTCAACCTATAACAATAGTAATAATAATAATAGTTGTATTTTTTTTTCTGTTTAAAAATTTTGCAAATTTTGCAATTGATATAATTGCAATTATTTAATTAATTTTAATTGAATTTATTAATATCTATTCCGAGAAAAATTGCATAAGAACCAAATTGAAAAAAAATATATTATTCATATTATCAGAAATTCAATGAAAAAATAAATTATCTAAATATATAATAATTATTAAAGTAAAAAAATATATATATTTAATTATATAATTTATCATATCTATTCAAAAATGTATATGGCTTAATTATACAGAAAATTTATTCAAATTAATTAACATTTTATTTTTTTTTCTCTCTAAATGGTGTTTAATTTATATCATCACCGTTGTTGTTGTTGTTGTTTTGAGTGTGTGTGTTTGTGCATGCAATTATATTATTATTTTTTTTTAGTTTTATGATTCATTTTGATATAAATAAGCATTTATACTATATATATTGTTAATTAAATAATAAGTTATGGATTATTTATATATTTTGTCTGTGCGATGCAAATAAAAAATAAATTAAATAAATATATGTATTTGTGTGTATTGTATTAATAGAAAATGTATGTTTCAAAAAGTTTTAAATTCATTTATGGAGAATAAAAATGTATTGTTTTATCTAAACAGTTATCTAAATTTCAAAAATATCCTATCATTTTTTTGTCTATTTTTAATGCGTGTTTTTTTCCCCTTTTGAATTTGTGAATTTTTCCATTGAATTTGTGAATTTTTCCATTGAATTTGTGAATTTTTCCATTGAATTTTGGGTAATTTAATTTCTATATCGTTTTATTATTTATGTGGAAAAAAAATTTTAAATCGGAATTTCCTAATCGATGGTTTGTTTCTATTTGTTATTAGAATCAATAAAAAGTATGTATTTAAAATTCTGTTTTCACAAATTGGGGGTTTTTTTGCAGGAAAAACTTTTCCATTCTTTTTTTTCCAATTCTTTAATGTATTTTATATGATACATTCTTATTTTTATTTATATTTGTTCATAGAAAGGGTATTTAATTATATATATGAACCGCAATTTTATTATAATGATATCATTCATATATGGAATAATTTTTTTTTTTGATCTGTAAGTCAGTCAAATACATTTTTGTTTGATTCAATGAATATGGAATTTTGTTGAAGAAGTGTCACAATACCCATAGAGAGTGTCACTTTAAGGTTCTATATAAAAAATTGTTTTATTATTATTTTCATATGGAAATTTCCTTAAGTCCTATAAATGGTTTAGCTTAATTTATTGATTTATTAAATTGAATATTAAATATTTAAAAATAAAATCTTTACCACCATAAATTTATAGAGATTTTATAAAGATATTTTATGTTAAATATATAAGAAAGAATTATGTGGGTAAACAAAATAAAGCTTCATCCGATTAAAAATAGATATATTTTTTTTTATTTAAATATTTTTTTTTATACTGTATAGCATTACAATTATATATTATAATATACCTGTAAATATATTTATATATAGATTCCGCATTTTAGTGTTATATAAATATAATAACATGTTATTATTATTATAATAATATATTATTATTAATATTATTAAGTATTTATAAATAAATAAATAAATTTAATATATATATATATGTTTTTGTATTTGAATGCGGTTGTAATTAATACAAAAATATATAAAAATACATATTTTAATAAATCAATTACAATAATATAATGTGTATATATATAGAATTATTTTTAATATTTTTACATATATATAAATATCGATGAATCCCGATGTTTCATAAAGTTTTATTTTTTTTTTTTAAATATTATATAAAAGATCTATGTAAAGCCGCTTATCCTCTATTATAAAGTTAAAATATATAAAAAAAACTTTGTTAAAATCGATATTAATGTTTCATTATTGATTTATATAATGATATATTTTTCTTTTACATATTACAAAAAAATTTTTGTTGAGATATTTCTTTTAATGCAATATCCTCTTATATGAATAAATCTTTTTGTATATATAAATAAATAAAAAAATAACTTCATGCTGTTTTACACATACAAAAAAAAAATGTTGTAATATAATTTTATGTAATATTATTGTACATATTTTGTATAAATAATTGTATTATTTTTTTTTTTAATAAAAACCAGTAAAAATATAAATAATTTTGGAAAACATTTATAATTGGAAATATGGTATATGCCTCAATCGTCGTCTTCGTCGTTGTATTATTAAAAATTTTAAATATATTTCGTAAACATTTTTTTATAATATTGATAATAATTTATTTTTTCAAAATTAATAATCAATGTAGTAATTTTAAATAATCAAAAAAAAAAAAATAATAATATAATAAAGGTAATATTTCAAATATTTCAATAAATTATTTATATTTCAATATATATATTTATAATAAAATTTACAAATTTTTTCGTTTATGTTTTAAATATATGGTCTTACCAACATTTGGTAAATTTTATAAATGAAATTTAATCTATACAGATACATATATTTAATTAAATTTATACATTGAACAATTTAAATTATACTTTATCTGTTAAATAATATATCAAATGAGATAAAAAAAAAATTTTAAATAAAATGAAGAAGTTCTATGTTATAAATATTGCTAAAAATTTCGCGATTCCGCAGAATGATTTTCATTATCATTTATAATTCTTTTAAAATCAATAAATTTCCATAAATAGAAATTATATTAAAATATATTTAAAAATCTATTATTAAAAGGTTATAAAATGTCAATAAAAAATATTTTTTTATAGACTACATAGAGAATATTTACGCATATCAGTTATAATATATATATGAAATTATAATATATTAAATCATTAAAATTTATATAAAACAAAACGACAAAGATATACTCATTAAACTAGTTTTTATTTTATTATATATAAATAATATATATTGAATTGAGGATGGATTTACAATTATTATTTTTTAATTATCTTATTTATAAATTATATATAGAAATTGTGCGTAATTTATTGAAGATTGATTAACAAAATATTGAATATTGAGAATATTATCATATATATTAAGGGGACTCGACAGTTGTCTCATGGATATAAAGTACAAAGTCATTTTACAATAGAAAATCAGCTAACACAAAATAAATCTGTGTAAAATAAATTCTTACAAATTTTGGGGGTCATCGGATTGAATCCTCTGGCGAAGACATAAAATATGTTTTGTGTTTTTCGGTTATTTTCTGATTTTCCCACAAAGTTGCATATTTTCCATGCGGTTGGTCGTCTATGGCCTAATTACCGACACCATAAAAAGCAAGTAAATATGAAACCAACAATAGAAGTAGTGTGCGTTGTTGGACGATAAAACCATAAATGTTGGTTGTAAAGCGATTTATTTATTATTTATATATTAGATTTTGAGTAGAAAAAACTGTATTTAAATATAGGAAATATTTTAAAAACGCTAATTAAAACATTCATTACCCTTTTCCCGAAAAAGATCAGAAATTTGTTTATGGTAGTTATAAATATAAAGATATTTTATTTATTAATTTATAACACATAGAAAAGTATATACAAATATTTTATTTCATATGGGTATAATATTTACGAATACCGCTGCTAATACATAATTACAATATAATTCAAATTCCCAAACATATATCATGTGTTTTTTTTTTTGATTCTCATAAATTATCGTCCTTGTGTGCGCGTGTATATACATACATATATAATTAAATTAGGCTAGTCGCATATAAAAATATTTATATATACCATACATTAAAATAAATATGAATGAATCATTTCTCATACTAAAAACACCACTTAAAATAATTAAAATAAGAATTTTATATTATGTTAAAATAAAAAACTACTTTATATTTTTTTTTATCTTATTTTCCATATAAATATATATAGGATAAATACAAAACGCAGTAAAATTTATTACTATTTATTCAGAACAAATTATAATATAATGTAATGTGTCGTATATGTGTTTATATAAATAAATAAATAAATGAATCATTCTAAAAAAATTTCCCTTTTAATAAATAAAAGCAAAACATTCATTCTATATATATTACATGATATATAAATAAATTATCATAATTAAAAAGAATAAAATATATTTTCTTTTCAATCTTATATACGTATATGTAAAGGTTTTGTTTATTTAAATAAATGTAATCCTTTTTTTTTGTTATTAGGATTAACATTTTTTTATCATACCATACATGATGATGATGATGATGATAAAGTAAAAAGTTAAAAGTCATATACAAAAATCGCATCGTTTCGTTGTCCTCTATGTTTGAAACATACATTTATTTATTTTTATATTAAGTAAAAAATCCGTATATTTTGTGAAAAGGATCACAACACCGAATATTTATATTCTTTATTTATATCCTTTATTTAATATACATATATACACATTTCATTGTTCTTGTCGTTGTCGTTTTTGTTTTTTTCTTGTTTTTCTTATATACATGTGTTAAAATCTTATCTATTTAATTTATATATAATACAAAGAAAAAACACAAAAACATTCTTTAACGTTTATCTTTTTATATAATATAAAATATTTTCAAGTTATGGTATATAAAATGTTACGGAAAGATACTGCTGTATTTGAGAAAATAATTTTCTATATGTACGTACATATATGAAATGAAATGAATGTATAATAATATAATATTTCTTTTGGGTATCATTATTTGCATATTTAATAACTAAATATACATTTAGAAAAAAATTTGCAATAAATATATATATAAACAACGATACGATACGACGACGACACCCTTTCTATATATATATATAAATTCAGATATATAAATACATTTATTTTAACATTTAGCACCATCCATATAGATATATATTTATGTATATCCTTCAATTTCGCCATATACTTCTAAAATATATATTTAATGGTTTGTATACAAGCATACAAGGTATTCTAAATGGTACGAACTATTTAATAATGCCGTTGGTTATGATGAATACTATATACTATATGACCTTTTTCAAATATAAAAATTGAAAGTATAATCTAACCACAGAAACATTACTCGATCCTTGAAATTCAAACAAATAGATAAATTGTTTTATAAACAATAAGATAAAAATTCCTAAATTATCTACATTTACCTTACCTAAATTACCACAAATAAAAATTTTTTTTTACGTTTCAAAATGTATCTATAAAATATTCCATTCCATATAGAAACCGCAAATACCGCTTCGGATTAGACTATTAAATTATAGAAAAAAACGTGATATATAGAATACATTTTTCGACTTAAAATCCATCATACATTATAGAAGATATCTTTATATGGATACGGTTTTCTATAAATTACCTTGTTTCCATATTTCTATTAGAGTTTTCTTTTTTATATTTCTATATATAATATATAACATACATAACAGCAGTAAATATACTGTTAAAGGAACCAAAAAAAAAAAAGTGTTGTATTTTATTCTTTTATATTATATATAGAACACAAAAAAACATATATCTACAACAATACAATTTATACATTTATATATCAAAAAAAAAAAAAGATCAAGCCATAAGACAATGTCTGAATAATCTAAGCGTAAATCTATCTATCTATCTATATGAAATAAGAAAAAGAATATATATATATTAAATATGGAACATGAAATGCGATATTGCAATGAAAAACTTTTTTAATTTATTTTTATTATAAATATGAGAGATATTTTATGAATCATATATACAAGACCACCCATTTGGATATAATATATATAAATGTAAAAATAAGATATAAGAAAAAGGACGATAAATTTTATATATGTCAGAGATCAGGAACGAGCAATGAAACATTGAGTTTTGACATTAAGTCCGCGACGAAAATAGTCGAAAGTTTATTCATTTATAAGTAATGTATTTTACAAACCAAAAAACGGATGTGCAACTTGAATAAATAAAATTCAGAAAAATCGATTTTTCGGAAAATTTATAATAAGCATACCTAAAATTTTTTTTTTTTTTGTAAACTAACTTACTAATTTTTAACTTAATCTAATGAAAATCGAATTATTATGATCTTACGCACAAAATGTTCAAGCTCGTCTCTGATTGGAGTATAATATGAAAAAAAAATTATATTCAAAATATATATGATATATAATACACAAAACAGATGATAATATACCATTCAAAAATTCAGAATATTAAAAATCACTCTAATTAATTGAATTGCGTATATATAAAATAAATTAAACAGAAAAAAAAAATGTAAGTTGTTGTGTAAAAACAATTTATATACATTTTGTATTAATATACGGAAAATGTACTTTTCTATATGTGAAAATATAAGAAAGTAATTTGCAGGCACATTTTCTAAATAAGAGATGAAAAAATTGATCAAAAAATTCATTCGGTTGGATGTTATGTTTTAGAATCCAAATCCAAATCAATGATCGATTAAAGAAAATATTAATAATCGTGAATCATTCTTTTTTCGTTAGTTAGTTATTCATTGCACCAATCAGATAAATTGTTTTGAATAAAATATATATGTCAATTTCTTTCATTCAACATTAATTATAACACTATATACAAAATAAGCATCTTCTTCCTATATATCTATATATATATATACAAAAGAATAAAGTTGCATTGCAAATTTTCATATACACGATTTTTATTTCTATATTTGTATATACATAAACGAGTACATATGAATAATTCATTTGTATAAAGGAAGTTTAATTTAAATACAAGATAATTTTATATATTCTCATACCATATACTTAATAGTTTATTTTACGCAAATATAAAAAGACTTTATGATTTATATATTGTAGATATATATTATATGTACATAATTTTGATTGTTATCATCGTCATATCTCGCGTATTTATATCGCACATTATAATACGTTTTTTTTTTAAATGAAAAATGTTATACATATTGAATATATACGATGAATATATATGAAGCACAAAATCTTTAGATTTGCCATTTATTTTACATATATATATAAAATATTTTCGTAATTCAAGTACAAGTTCATTTCATATTATTAAAGCTATATATTATTGTAATAATAAAATATATAATACCGTATTCATCAAATATATATAAAGTACATATGCACGATTTGTAAACGATTTGGTGTTATATAGTTTATATAAAATGAGTAAATTTCTAGAAAATCTTAAATTTATCATCAATAAAATTATTATAATAAATTTTATAAATTCATTTATTTTGTATATATATCATACATATATGAGAATATATTCGCAATCAAAATAATTGCAAACCCTCTTCAGAATCTAACTTGTATACATATATTTTAAATAAATATACAATTTCAAAGTTAATTTTATGCGGTCTCAATTTTATTTTATTTATGTATATATATATATACATAGAAAATATTATTTAATTCATTGTCATTGCTTTTGCTGTTATATATATGAATATATAATAAATTTATAATGTTAATAAAATGCATTTATTATATATATATATATATATAGAAAAAAATTACTGTACTGTTTTTTTGTATGTATCCAAACACATACAATACGTGTAATAATATAATAAATCATAAAAAAAAACATTAATGTAACTCTAATTATATTCATATAATATATAATGTGCAATATATGATAATGTACTTATAAACGCAACTTATAAACACTCATCACACATCGAGAGTAGATTGACCTTTTTCATAATGTTTTTTTTTTTTTTTAAATTTGTATAGTTGATAAACGATTGATTGACAAAATACAATAATTCTTATAAGAATAATACAAAAAAAACGACAAAATTTTCCATAACAAAAAATTTCCATTAACAATAAAATAAAATATATATTGGGTTTTTTTCCTTAAAGTTTTATTATGGTCTGTTTTTAATTATTTTTTTAATTATTACATACAAATTATAAACACTTAATATATAATTTTTCCGTTGTTTTTAAGTTCCTATACATGCGGTTAAATATAGAAAAGAATTTTTTTTTTAAATAAAAACAATTATATTTTTAAATATAATTTAGCAATTTCAAAAACAGTTTTATGTTGTCAAATGTGGTAATGATGCATATAATTATATTAAAAGAATTTCATAAAAAAGTTATATAAACATTATGTTTATGTGTCTATAAAGCAATGTAATTAAAATTTTTAAATAACATAAAACAATTGGATTAGTACAATAAGTACATTAAGATGCTTAAGAAAAATAAGTGTTATAATAACATGAAAAAAATCAAGTTTTTTCCGTATAGGTTTTTTTTTATATACTTCCGTATCATGCGAATAAAGAACCAATTTTTTTGTTAATGACTTAAGTATAAGAACTATTACTGAAATTTGATTGCAAAAAACATTAAACACAAGAATATTTTGCGATAATAATAAATTGAATCACCATATAACAAAACGAAATGGTTTAGCTAATTGTTTAGCTAAATTATGAGTGAATTCAATCGATTTTTCTAAATCCATTTGAAATACTTTATAGATTGATTGAATTTTTAAATTATTCGTAGAAAATAGAAATAATCCAATAAATTTAGAAAATTTAGAAAAATCGATTTTCCGAAATATTTATTTCGTTCCTTTTGTATAATAACCTATAATGTTTTGGACAATTTGACGAACTAAAAGAGATTTCATTAGAAAAGGAGAAAAGAAAACTTTCTGATTCTAATTTTAGTTTTAAATATATACAATATATAGAATTTTAAGTAGTTTCTGATTCTGATTTTAGTTTTTCCGATGAGTTTGTATAGGAAAACTTATAAAAGACATTTTTACATTATTTTTCAATGAATGTCATTCATAATTTATATTGTAATACAAATAAAAATCGATAATATTCACACATATAACCAAAAAAAAAGGTAAAGCAAATTTTATCTGTATAAAAATATATTTCACCATTTATGAATATTTAAAATTAGCAAATGGATGTTGAAATAAAATATAAACAAAACCATATTTTTTTTTTGTATAAAATATACCATATATAGTGATATGAGCGAGTTAAGTCAGCAAATCAATATCTATATATATATTTTATTGTTACAGATATAGATTATAATAGTATATTATATATGCTAAATAGATTGCGAATTATATATATACGAGTATCGAGTATATACAAAAAGTGACGAACGAGTCTAAAAGTCTACAACCATAATATTATAAATAAATAAATAAATATTTTATTACACAAAATTATATAGACCTTGTTATGTTGGTTGTATATATATGATGATGACGGATGATTAATAATACAATATATTTTCTGTTGTCTTTTTTTTGTAATTAATTTACATATTTTAAGTGGTTTATATGCTGCGCACATATTAACATAATCATTTTCTTTACCGCAACAACAAATATAACAACATAGCAAAAATAAATAAAATATTTCATATATAGCTTTTTGTAATGCGATTTTTTTTATTAGATAATTTTATAAATTGATATGAGAAAATTAATTTATTGTATAAATTATAAAATCAATTTTTTTTTTTTTTATTTTTACATAATATTGTATTATATATTGTAAAATCGATTCAATTATAAATGTTGGTTGTGTGAATATTGAAAAAATAACATATTTAACTATAAATGAAAATTACATAATATTTTTATTTTTTTTTTATATTGCAATAAATTTTATAAAGAAGAAAGTAAGAGTATATGTAAAATATAAAAATGAATATAAACAATCTACAGTTAACAGAAAGTATTTGTCATTTTATGTATATAAACAATATATGTATATGGTATGGTTTATAAAAGTTAAATGGAATAAAAAGATGTCAATGAACGACAACAACTAAAATTATAATATTTTATAATACTTGACCTATCATCATCATATTGAAATTGTACATAATTTATTATGTATATATAGATATTTTACATATTATAAAATAAATAATACATAAGATTCATCGTTATATTATATATATATATATATAGAGAGATATAAGACTCTGCGATTCATCTTATCTTCTTAATTATATATGCATATTTTTTTTTCTTATATGCATCTTTTTGAATAAATGCAAAAGAGATGAGATGTTCATCAGCAATATTTTCTTCCTTATATACAATGTTTTTTGATCAAAATATATAAGATCAAATAAAAATTTATATTATAATCTATAGAATTATATATATATATATATATATATATAGAATACATAAATATAAATATATAGGTTTTTTTTTACCTATATATTTACAATTATTTATCGATTATGGAAACTATAAATAACTTTTGTATAAGTGATATATATATAATATATATATATATATATATATATGGAATCCTTCTGATGATAAAGAAAAGTTAAATTTTTTTGTTTTAATTTCATCAACGAATTTTATATACAATTCAGGGTAAACACTATGTCCGATATTTGTATAACATAAACATGATGAATAATTGACATAATTTTTAATTATTTTTTAATTTAATATTGATTTTAAAATAATAATAATATAAAAAACCCTTTTCGTTATCATTTATATATTCTATACAGAATGAAATTCCAAGTGTGTTTATTGATTGCATTATTTGCCTGTGCATATACTTTACCATTACCGGAAGGTGAAGATGTAAAACCAATTGTTGAGCTGGCCGAAGAAGAGAAAGTACCAGCTGAAGCTAAAATCAGTGATGAATTGGTAAAAGCCGACGAGAAATCAACGAAAAGTGTAGATGAAGTGAAAATTGAAGCACCAAAAGAAGAAGGAAAATCATTGACGGCAGCCGTCGACGATAGTGTTGTGACCGTTGACAGTGGTGATAAAGTAGTAGCAGAATCAGATTCAGCGGTTAAAACAGCCGAAGTTGTTGAAGAACGAAAATCTGATGTAGATGAACCAATTGAAGCAGCCATTGAAATTACCGATAACAAAGTGGCCGCCATCAAAAATGATAATGATGATGAAGTAAGATTAGTATCAGCCGAAGAAAAATCAACAGATGATGTTAGTGATGATAAAGTAAAAATTGTAGAGGTAGTAAATGAAGATAGTCCAAGACCAGTACGTGGTACGGCCGAGGAAGCTGTTGTTGGCGCAGCAGCACCCGTTGATATTGCAGAAAAACCTGCCGCCGCTGTTGTTGAAAATGCCGAAGTTAAATCAGAAGAAGTACAATCGAGAAATTCAGCTGATAATGTTGCTGTAGCTGAAGAGGCTGTGGTGGCTGATAAAAAAGAAGTTGTCGCCATTGCTGCTGAAGATTCAGTAAAATCAGCCGAATCAGAAGTAAAATTAGCAGAACCAGAAATTGTCAAGGAAGCCGAACCACAAGCTAGAGCTGCAGAAAAAGAAATTAGTGCCGCTGAAACAGATGCAATTGTTAGCGAATCAGCCGTTGTCGAACCAGAAGCAAAAGCTGCCGCTGTTGTTGCTGAAGTACCAGAAGCCAAAGTTGCCGATGTTGCCGCTGCTGAAGTACCAGAAGTAAAAGCTGTAGCCGAATCAGAAGCTAAAATTGTTGAACCAGAAGGAAAATCAATTGAAAAACAAATTGCTGCAGAACCAGTTGCAGAAGCAAAAATTGCATCAGCTGAAACACCAATAGTTGAAGAACCAAAAGTAGAAGCAAGTACATCAGAAGATGCTAAAACACCAACAGCACCAGCCGCAGAAACAACAGCACCAGCCGCAGAAACAATAGCACCAGCCGCAGAAACAATAGCAGTTGTTGAACCAACAAAAGTTGATGCAAGTTCAGAAGAGTCATCAGAAGAATCAAAAGAAAGTTCAGAATCAAGCGAAGAATAATATTTATATATAATATATATATAAATATAGACATATAAGTGTACGATAATCGAAAAATAAATTATTTTAATTGTATTTCATACGAAAAAACATACGAATTACCTTAAAAATCCCTTCTTCTTCCATCCATTCAACCTCGTCCACACGCAGTTTTAATTATTTCCTTTAATATACATCCTTTTAGTTCCTTTCGTATTTTGTTTTTTTTTTGTTTTGTTTTTTGTTATTTTTTAGACATATTTTTCCCGAATTTTAAATGAGAAAAAAAAAAAAAAAAATCCGTACAAAATTATATAAATTAAAAGAAAAAAAATAAACCGCAGAAACACAATTTTATAAAAAAAAAACGCAGGTATTTAAAATAATAACATTTTTTTTTAATATATATTTAATTAAATATATATATATAATTTTATATATATATATATAAATATATATAAATATAGTCAAATAGAAATACAAAAATTTCTATATATAAAAAATAATATTAAATTATGTGAAACAATATGACAATATTTTTTGTTTGTTTGTTTATTTTTTTTTTTTTTTTGAATTTAAATATTATTAATTTTTTATTATTCAACAAAAAAAAAATGTTTTCTAAATAATTATAATAAATAATACTATAATAACAAAATTGTCAAAAAATTTTTTAATGTAAACAAATAATTATGGTAAATGATGAAATTCAATGTATAAAAAATAAAAGTATACTTGAATATGAATGCAAGAACACCAAAATAGTATAGAACAAATATAGAAAAATTGATTTCTATTGCAATATTATAATAATAATAATAATAATAAATGAATTTTCTTCATATAAAAATTTTGTTTTGATTTCATTTGAATAGTTTATTTTTTTTCTAAAGAAATTATTTTATTATTCTTAGATTTGTACGTGCTGTAGAGGTTGCATTTTATTATTGAAGAACAAGAAAATAAATTAAGAAAATAATTTATTATTTAAATGAAAAAAATAAAAAAAAATATAGGTTGAATTTATGAGTCTCATATAGCGTGTGTGTGTGTGTGTGTAATATCATATATATTAAGTATATTTGATTGATATGATTTATTTAATTTGTGATGATTGATCTTGTTCGTTTATCTTCTTATTGTACATATATGGTAGAGATCATCATCATATAGAAAAAAATCTTTTAATCTTCTAAATGAAAGTATATGAAATAATATTATCAAAATGTTATCACATTCAATATTATAACAATATAAAATAATGAAAAATTATCATGAAACATAAACAGTTGTTTTTTTTTTTTATTGAAACTCTGCAATATTTTGAAATAAGCTATAAGCTGAGTGAATGCGCGAACGAACAACGACCACGAATAATGTAATCGTTATATTAATATTATTATTATTTTATTTTATATTGTTATGATATTAAATTAAATTATATGATTTTTTTTTTATTATATATAGAAAATGAAATATTTTATATTCTATGAGTAAAAAGTTGATGATAGATCATATATAAATAATATGATTATATAAAAAAAAAAGAAACACACAGCAGATGAGACATGCAAAGCGGAACTTAAATATTAACTAATTTAAATGATTTAATAAAATTTAATAATAATAATAAATTAAATAAAATAAAATAAGTAAAATTGTAAAATTTATTATTGTCCCGATTTTATATATTAAACACAACAAAACAAAAAAAAAACACTCTTCATAATCTAAAAGAAACGCAGAAAAGTTTATATAAAAAGAAAAGAAATTATGATGATGAAATGAACGAGAAGAATTTCAATCGCATTTCCCTTTTATAGGAAAATTATAGGATAATTTTATTATACCTATATATATAATTCGATATTTTTTTTCATTTATCTTAATTTTAATTATAGAATCGCTTTATATATTATGATTATATTTGATTAATATATTTTAAGAAAAGCGTATGCATGATTCTCACGCACTCAAAAGGAATTTTAATTCCTTTTGATGAAAAACATTATCGAATCTTATTTCTTTATAATAATTGGCGATCGAAATAGTAACATTTTTGAATAGTTATAATATGAAAGTCGGTAAGAAATATCATAATTTAGTATATCAGGAATTCATCAAATGGTTTATTATAGTACATAAATCAAAAATGTTTAGACAAATTAGAGAATCTAAAAATCTGTACCAATAATATTACCAAGTTAACTACCTGTTCGTAAACATAAGCATGTCCTTTTTTGAGAATATGTATAAGAAATTCCCCAAATAATATTTCAATGCGAAGTTTGGAAAATTCAGGAAACTCAGATTAATCAGATAATTTCCCCAAAAAAAAAAAAAGAATACTCCTAACATTCTGAGATATGTTTAATTATTGGTAGATTTTTCTGATATCTTTGGTTTCAATTATATGTTGATAAAAACATAAAACATAATCCATTTTCTAAATACGAATTACATAGAACAAGATTGACAAATGTGACAAACAGGGGTGTGGAGTCGGAGTCGGAGTCGGAGTCGGAGTCGAGGAGTCGGTTATATTTGAGTGGAGTCGGAGTCGAAATATTTGGACCGACTCCTCGACTCCAACATATTAATAATCAATTACATTTTTCACTTTTTTTTAAATTTCATTGATTTCCTCATATTATTAATTATTAAAGTAAACATCAGAAGGTTTTGTCTTTTATAATACAAATATTGAATAATTGAGTATACTAAACCCAATTTATATATAGGAGTAAAAAATGGTATGGCATTTGTTAATGGAAAATGTAGAATATCGTATATTCACGTATAAACACTTCGCAGTGCATATATATTAAATCCCAATAACAATATTTGTATATGCGTATTTTATAAAGAATGGCATGGCAGAAACTGATAAATTCTGTTTAGAATTCAATGAATGCCTAAAGACGGTGGAAAAATTCGATCGAAGCAGCAATTTAGACGTGCGTAGTGCGATAAGCAAATATCCAGAAATTGTACAACATGCTGCACTGTTAGCCAACGCACTACCACCAACCCAAGTCAATGTGGAGCGTTTATTTTCGGCTTTACGCATAATAAAATCAGATTTGAGAGCAAATATGAAAGCCGATTTGATTGATGCCATTTTATTTTTAAGAACTAATTTTTAAGGGAGAATAAAGAATATATGCGTTATTTAAATGAAATTATTTATTATTTTTATTATTAAATTAAATGGAAATCCGAAACTAAAAATGAAACTGAAGTTAATAAGAATTATAAATGTAGTTAATTCATATATGTAAAATCATTAAATATAACTTATTTCCCTTTAAAACATTATAAAAATCTATAAAGCTGGAGTCGGAGTCGGAGTCGATATATGAGTTCCGGTTGGAGTTGGAGTCAGAGTCGGAGTCGATCGAAAATTTGGCCGACTCCACAACCCTGGTGACAAATAAGAAGCAATGAAAAAGAATCTCAAAGTATAAGGGATGATTTTAATGGAAATTTAAATGACAATATTGATCGTTGATAATATATCGAATAGCATTCCCAATTAAAAAACAGTCAAGTGAATGTTTGAAATATGTTTGTGATTTATGAAAAAATCTCTTTATTACCAATTAACATTATGCGATGCCTATTTTTTTTTTTTGGAAATTCTTATCCGATTGAGTTAACTAATTTTTCCATGTCTGTTTTTGTCTTATTATCCCAATTTTTTAATGATTTATCCTATTTACCCAAATTTATTTATGATAACCAACAAATTTCTTTAGTAAGTATTTTTATACAACAAATAACAAGTACATTTTTTGGTCATTTGAACAGAGCAAATAATAAATAAATGTATAGAACAAGTAAAAAAAAAACTTTTGAATTTGAAAATTATAAATATTTGAATTTTCAAATTCGTAAATAACAAATTTCAAAATTATTCAAAAATGAATAATTTCAGGTGAAATTTATTAAATTAAAAGTTAACTAATAAAAAAAAAATTATTATCTACATTAAAATAAAAAAATAGATAATTTTATCAATGATTTTTACCTTAGCTTTTGTTGTTTACCATAAAATGATATTCATCATACATATTTCTTTTCTCACTCTTTTAAACAATATCAATTTCACTATTTAAACTGATATTAAATATTTTCATCTCTGTTTATTTCATTCAAATCATATGTTATATTCTTATTTATTTATTACCTTCAGTAGATAGTGTTGTTCTTATCATTTGTTATATGCATTTAATTATTTATTTATTTTTTTCACATTCAAAACACTTTAAAAATAAAATAAAAAATTTAATTTGATTTTATTTTTTCTCAAATCAATAATCAATAATCATTCTTGGTTTTAGTCATAGTTGTTGGTTTAATGATTATTATTATTAATAAATAGATAAATAATATTTTATCATCATTGTTATTAATAAATAATTACCGTGTGCGATAATAGTTCATTTTTTCTTCATTATAAATTGTTTATATAAAAAATAGGTAAGTGCATTCACAGCAAAGCAAAACAAAATATAAAAATTATATTATGCAAAACAGTAACAGAGAACGATGATGATGAACATACAAACATACAATAAACTTAACGTAATAATAATAATAAAAAAAGAACAAACAACATTGAATTATACGGAATAAATATATAAATAAAAAAAAAAAAAAGCACTCAATATAAAGTGATAAAATTGTTTGCAAATACAATTAACAAGTAAAATCAAATATCATGTATTTATTATTAATATTATTATTATTATTATTATTATTATAATATTAATTATAACAATAAAATTAAATTATTTATTTATTAATTTATTTATTTATTTATCGCAGTTTGTGTACGAGGAAAAAGACAAAACGACGAGACATTTTTGATTTTATTTTTTATGCATAGATTTAATTAATTTGTGTATAATATTTTATGGCAGTAGTGTAAGTGAGCAAGAGTACGATTGCAACAACAAAGAACAAGTAAGAATATAATTTATATATATAATAAAATAAAATAGTACGATATACCGCCACCACCATTGTACAAACAACATACACAAAAATTAATATACAAAACGTGCACTGCGCAGCGCACTAAAAAATAAAAATAATAACAACAATCGAAGAGAAGGGAGGAACGTACGTAGTAATTTTATTTTGCAAAACGAAAAAATAAAAAAAAAAAAACACTGAAAATCTGATGGTCATCATATAATAATTTTTCATTGTGTTAACGCCAACAAATTATTTTCGCGTTATTTAGTTTTTGTTTTTTTTTTTTTTTTTAAGTAATTTTTTATACTCTTAAATAAATATTTTTATTTAAAATATAATAAATTCAATATAAGGAATTCAGACAGTGAATAGAAAATCAGAAGAAGTTGAAGAAGAAGAAAAAAAAAGTAATTTTGCAATTCTACAATAATAATAATAACAACAACAACAACAACAACAAGAACAACAGCAACAACGACGACGACGATCAAATAAAAAAAATTAAAAAATAAATATCAAACAATGAGAGGAATCCGCAGTAGTTTGACTATAGGTCGTTTTATCAATTCATCAAATAAAGGGTTACAGATACGTAACAGTTTTCTTTGTCCTATAACTGGACGAACATTAAATAGTAACAATTCATCAGATATTGTCAATTGTCGTTCCTTTCACATAACATTTGTCTGTGATAAAAAAGATTCAACATCATCGTCATCATCATCATCATCATCATCATCGTCGTCATCATCTTCTTCAGCAACAGGTGGTAGTGGTGGTAATGGAACTACAACAACCACCACCACTACTGGCAGTGGACAAAATGGTAAGGAACCACCAAATAAAAATACATTAACATGTCCAAAATGTGGTGATCCTTGTACTCATGTTGTCAGTTCAACACGTTTTGTAAAATGTGAAAAATGTCATCATTTTTTTGTGATAATAAGTGAAGTTGATTCAAAAAAACCATTAAAAGATAATGATACAAAAAATAATCATCGTAAACAACCACCGCCACCAAAAAAAATTATGGAATATTTAGATGGTCATGTTATCGGACAAGATTTAGCTAAAAAAGTATTATGTGTTGCTGTTTACAATCATTATAAACGTATTTATCATAATATACCATCAGCAAATCAAACAACTAGTGGTTCAACAACATCATCATCATCATCATCATCAGCTAACGTTTCTAGTGGTAGTGGTGGTTCTAATTCAAATCAACATCATTCAGATTCATCAAATAATCGTGGTGATTTATTACATATATCGGGTATTGGACATACAATGATGAGTTCACATCCAACAGAGGTACCACGTCCACCGATTCAATCACCACCACATAATCATAATAGTGGTTCAGAATTATTAGATAAAAAAACGCATGAATTGAAATTAGAAAAAAGTAATATATTAATGTTAGGACCAACCGGATCCGGTAAAACATTATTAGCCCAAACGATTGCTAAATGTTTAGATGTTCCTTTTGCTATTTGTGATTGTACAACGTTAACGCAAGCCGGTTATGTTGGTGAAGATATTGAAAGTGTCATTGCAAAATTATTACAAGATGCTAATTATAATGTTGAACGGGCTCAAGTTGGTATTGTATTCTTAGACGAAGTTGATAAAATTGGTGCCGTTCCCGGTATACATCAATTACGTGATGTTGGCGGTGAAGGTGTACAACAGGTGAGATCATTTCTTTTAATATTTATTGAATATTTTAACAATTGAATACCCCCCTTATAGCGCATTTATACTAATCATTCAAACATCACACATTAACCAATTTTCATATCATTAATTAATTAGCAAATTTGCACTTGTTTATATATAAAACAAAAACCATAAACAACAAATAAAATGAATGATAACAACAGTACTGATTAATAATAACAATTAATAAGCTTACAAAATCATCCATTACAAATTTATTTTAATACGTCAGTTTTATAACAAAACAAAAAACAAACCATAAATTATTATTATTGCAATAACAAATATAGTGTTGGTTGTATAAGCTAAAATCAAAGATTTAGCATAATATATTAAAACATCGAGATTAAATAAATCATAATAACTTGATTTTAAATTATAAACACTATATATAATAGCTAGAGTTAATACAAAAAAAAAACAGGTGTAGGAGGTTTTTTTTTTAAATTTTTTTTTAATATTATTCTTGAGAAACATGTTTTGTTACATATACCGGAATACGAATATAAAATTGGTTAAATGTTTAAAGTATTATAATTTGTTGAGGAATATAATATTCTTGTGATATTATATTTCAATGCAATGATCGTATTCTGTTTATAAGAATTTGGAATAATGAGGATGTAAAACCACTTTTTTCCCCAGAAAAATCAGTAAAACAATTCTATAATTAACGGGGTATGAAGCAATCATCCGTTGCCTAATCTGTATTGTGTGTGTGTGTGTATAAGAATTTACTATTCTTTTCACATCCATTATACATCCATTATTATTATTATTACCTAATTATAATAAGAGCACCTTATCTGATTAATAGTTTTTAATCTAATTTTTATGTTTTTAACACATAAACCAAATAAATTTTATTATCATATCAATTTTTTTTTTTTACGACGAACGAGAACTATTTTTCGTTAACCCTCGATAATATTATTTATATACAATATAATATTAGAATAATTATAAAATTATATATGGCAGTGAATGATATATAAAATAAAAAAATATTCAAAATAGATATAAAAATTAAGGTCAACAACAACAATAACAACAATATTGTATAAGAATTGATTAATTATATATATATATATATATATTTCATTGCAATTGTTGTTATTTTTTATTTATTTATTTAATTTATATATATATATTATACATATATATGTTAAACAAGGTTGATATGAAGAAAATATATCTGACTTGAATTGATATAAAATTATATATTTTAATTTTAAAGAATTGAAATTGATCAAATTGAATATTTTTATTTTATTACAGTTTAAGAATTTAAAAATATATCTGTTCTTAATTTATTTGTATAATCCTTTAGTTATATGCACTCTTGGACATACTCATGAAATAATTTTATCTTTGTCATTGTCAAGGTAAATATATGATATTATTATTGGTATCATACACACACGTAACATATGATATGATGATGATCATATAATCGTCATATGTAAAATAACAATAATAATAATAATATACCATCATGATCATCATCTTGATTAATATCAACACTTATTAATAATTTATAAACGATAGATATTATATTAACAATTTAAATAAAAAAAACCCCATACAAACGCAAACATCAATCATATGTAATAATCATCATATATTGACTTTTGATAATCAAATCAAACTATAAACAATAATTTAAACATTTACGATATATTAAACAACATTTCCTGATAATAACCTTTTATTTTGATTCAACAAAGTGTTTATTTTTATTTTTCTTCATCTTATATTCATTCATCATGTATAAAAATGCCGGTATATCGCTTCTTTTTTTATTTAATTTTACTGAATTGATTGTTTTTTGTATTGTATATTGTATTGTATATTGGATAGAAGAAAAAAAAACTTGTTTTTTTATATACATATTTATTTATAAAAATTATTAAGTGGTCATTTTTGTGCGTATTATTATTTTGAATTTAAAACATTTGTTGTATTTCGCAATATGTTAAATGAAGAAGATATTTTTTTTAATCATCGCGGTTCGCATAAATTTAACAATAATCGTATATTTTATGGTGTTGTACAGTACACAAAAACAGACACCAATTATTATTATTATTATTATTTTAATTGGCTAATTCGTAGAATTTTTTTTTGTCTATACAAAATTTCAAGTGTTATGTAATTTGTAAAAAAAAAAAATATGTTATTTATTTGGGTAATTTAATAGTAAATATTGACAGACCAGACAAGATCCTTTAAGAAGAAAAAAAAATCTATATTCATTTTTGTTTTCTTATTGATGTTAATAAAATTTTGTTTGTTATTTGGATACAGAATTTTGTTTAAATTAAATTCTATAATAAATAAAAATTCAATTTTCATTAAGATCAAGACGATAAAAGAATCAATTTCTTTCTTAACGATTCGTATATGAAAATGAATAAATTAATTTTTATCTTTTGCTATAGAAATTGTAACTAATAAAATAACTAATTAATTAATAAATCATAGAAAAAAAAATATAAAATTATTATATGATCGTACGCGACGACAATGACAATGATATTTTTATTTTTTGCAATATCACCTTGCTTTTATTATATATATATTACTATATTGCCAGTATTGCTATTATTATATATGCAAAATCATTTTTTTTTTTGGACCACCTTCAATCAAACATGAATTCGCAATACAAAATGTACATATATTAATAAAATTAAAAAAAAAAATGTATAACAATGTTTATGCCATACCTACAAATATATATATATACAAACGTTTGATTGCACTTTTACAAGGTAAAATGTTTAGCACATATATACTTGAATTTTAAAATGTAGCCAAAAAAAAAAGAAAAGAAAACGAACTAAAAGATTAAAATAAATATATTATCTCATAATTTATTAATATATCGCTTTATAATTCCTCATAGGTTATATAGAAATATATAATCTTTCTGATGTATTTTAATTTTTTTGTCATGAGATGATATTTGTTTTGATTTGGAGTAAATGTCAATGACTCTCGTCGTCCGTCCATCCATCATTATCATCATCATCATCATCATCATAACAATAACCTTATGATTGTATCCAAATTTTTATATTATATTTATTGATGTGCCGAAATCAAATTTTGTACAATAAAGTTTAGAATATTCTATAATTAATAGAATTTGATTTGATAAAGAAAATTCTCATTTATTGATTTTAAATCTTTTTTTTTATTTTTATTCCCATCAATATAGGGTATGCTAAAAATGTTAGAAGGTACAATTGTAAATGTACCCGAACGTAATTCACCGAGAAAATTACGTGGTGAAACAATACAAGTGGACACAACGAATATATTATTTGTGGCATCGGGTGCGTACACCGGATTGGATCGTCTAATTGCCCGCCGTTTAAATGAAAAATATTTAGGTTTTGGTATGCCAAATAGTTCGTCGGATGGTCGACGTGCCGCCCAGGCATCGGCCGCCCCCATGGATAACGATCAAGAGGAACGTAATGCATGCTTGCGAAAGGTACAGGCAAGGGATTTAGTTGAATTTGGTATGATACCGGAATTTGTGGGACGTTTCCCAGTACTTGTACCATTTCACAGTTTAAGTGTTGGTATGCTGGTGCGTATACTAACTGAACCGAAAAATGCATTAGTACCACAATACAAAGCATTATTGGCCATGGATAAAGTTGAATTAACGTTTACACAAGAGGCTCTACAAACAATTGCCCATTCGGCAATGGAACGACAAACGGGTGCACGTGGACTACGTGCCATTTTAGAAACACTACTGTTAGACGCCATGTTTGAGGTACCCGGTTCCGATGTGAAAATCGTTCATATTACCGAAGATTGTGCTAAAGGTTTATGTGCTCCGCTGTACATAAGACATTCACAAAATGAAAATAGTCGGACAAATGATGATACAGATGAACAGAATAGCGGTTCGACAACCGGTACCACAAACGATCACGAAGAAGAAAGTACACAAGTTCGTGTTACACAATAGAGAGTAGAAGAAGTTGAGCATTAAGAATTAAAAAATGTGAGTGTCGAACACATACAAAAAAATTTTAATGAATTTTCCCTGTTTTTTTTAATAATTATTCATTAATTATTTGTTTCTTCTATTTTTTCTATTTTTTTCCATAGTGAATGCAACAGCAAAATAAATAATATCGAACTCACATAAATCAAGAAATTTGTACAACAAAAGGAATATTAATAATAATAATATATTAAGAACGACCAATCAATTCAATTCAATCAATCAAAAGCTAATCGAAATTGATAAAAAAAAATATTGTGATGTTTTGAAAGAAAAAAAAAATAAAATATTGAAATTGGAAAAAAAAATATACCATATTTATATATATTTTTTTTTCTTTTGTAAATATAGTCCAAATTATAATATTAATAATTAAATTTTTTGTCCTCTTTTTTTTTTTTTTGTTTTAATTATAAAATTTTCAAACTGAAGCATATTGGTAGAAATCAACGACATAAAGTATACTTCAACACAATTAATTTCATTTTAATTTGTTTTCTTATTAAAATTGAAAAAAAAAAATATATATTTAATAATTTAGTCTTTAAAGAATTAATTTCTTTTATATATTAAAGAATTAATTTCTTTGTTTTTTCTTTTGTTTTCGTTTACAAATAAACAAAGTTATAGTTAAAAAATAAAAGAAATAATTTATTAAATATACGTATTTAGTGTGATAAATAAATTAAAAAAAAAAAAAACAAAAAACCCATTTATTAAAATCAATTTAACAATAATCAAATAAATTAATAAAAAAGAAAAAAGAGAACAATGAAATATTAAAAAAAAACAAAAAAAACAAACAAAATTATGTAAAATATTAATTTAATTAAAATATATATATAAAATAATAATAATAATAATAATATATGATATATAATTAAAAAAAAAGAAAAAAGTTTTAATTTTATTTATTAAAAAATAATAAATGATTGTAAAAGAAAACAAAACAAAATATTGAATTTAATTTTTAAATTTTATCAATCATTATAATATTTATTGTATTATTATTGTACAAAACAATAAACCAGACGATGAGAATTTTGAATATTGAATATTTACAATAAAAAAAATACAAAAAATTCGATTATTTATATACAGAATGATAATTAACCAATGAAATGATAATTGAATTGTCTTATTTCTAAAGTGTCTTTACCACAGAAAATAATTTCAATTTTAAGAAATCTTTATAGTTCACGTATTTTAAACCATTAAACTTTAATTGAGAATTAATATTTTATTTATTTCCAGGGTATTTCCAGGTTTTTTTTAAGTGTGTGATTTAAAAAAACTCACCGATAATCTTTCGCATTTAACAAAAAAAAAAAGAAAAAACAACATTACAAGAATAGTTGATTTAAAGAGTTAATTGACAAGGAAACGTTTTATTTTTTTTCAAAATAATTAACAGACAATTTATATATTCAATGAATCCATTAACCTATTTATATTTTTTGTTTTCCTTTTTAGATACGAAAAAAAAAAAAAATCTTTATAATAAGAAGACATATATTAATAATTTTCATCGTATATAAAGTATAAAAAAATATGATGTGGAACAAAGGAATTGTTGTCATTTTGTCAGAATACAAAAATTTAATAATAATAAAATGGAATTTAAAACGTAATTTACATGTACATATATTCAATTATGAATGTGCATCATCAATTGAGTTAATCGAGTATATATATTACTCGCGTTAATGTGTGTATTACTATAATATATATGTACGTCAGTTGATCATTCAATATATATTTATAGTTAAACAAAACGTGTAAAATATATATGCATGCATATATTTGCAACATTGTGTTAAATGCAAATAAATTAAGTTGTATTTTTATTTTTTTTACAATTGAACGCATTTAAAATATATGATGGTATATGGTAACAAAAAATGAGATGTAGAAATAAAAAATATCATCACTGTTCTGTTTGTATAATGTTTATTCATATACAGTATTGTGATTTTTTTTTTTTTTTGTATTTTAAACCTCGAAATTGTAATTAGTTATTCTTTTAAATATAGTATCAATTAAGTGCTAAAACAGAGGTTTCGTCTCTAGATATCGTAATATACATTGAAACATTTAACTATAGTTAAACGCAATAGAAGAATTTGAATGTTAAATGTCCAAAGAATTTGAGAATGTAAACGTTCATTTACATTTCTGTAAATCAAATCAGAATAAATTTAAAGGAGTTAATACAAAAAAAAATCAATTGTTTAAAATATAACAAAATGTTAAAATGTGATATAATTCTATAAGTATATATATTCAAGTCCATCCAGATTTATTAATGATCCATATTCCGGTAATAATAATTAATTTATTATTCATTTTTTCTTTATCTTCATCCATCGCACCATCGCCATCACATATATAATATATAATCTTTTAAATCGATGATGAGTTCAAGATCAAATAATTTAAATTATTATTTGCATAAAAAATCAATTTAAATCTTAATTTTACCGCAAATATATCTGTGTATTTATATATTAATTTAAACACAAAAAAAAAAACAAATTAAATACAATATTATTATTATAATAAAAGCACAAAAGACGTAGATCAGCGACCGTATATATATATATGGATATGCGATAGTAAATTAAATATAAATTAACAATTATTTAAATTGAAATCTTATTATTTATATATAAGTAAGTATATTTTAATATTTTAAATTGATTTGAGCATCTATCAAGCAAATATACCGAAATATTTAAAAAATAAAAAAACTTTATTAAAACGCGATCTTCAAAATTATTAACACATATTGATATTCGATCATATATAAATTATTATTATTATTAATAATATACATTTACATATGATTATGTTTAATGAAAGCGATGATGACGATGATGATGGTGATGATGATCGATGATATAATATATAAGATATATAATATATGGAATGGTAATGATATTGAAAAACGTGATCGTTTAAATAATTATTTATTTAAATTTTTTCTAATAATAATAATAATAATCGTATATGTTAATATATGATCAATTGATTATGAATAAAAAAAAATCGATATAACAATAACAGATGATTTTTTGTTTTATTTGGATATTATAGATACGTAATTAATTATAATTAATTTATTATAAATAAATTATATGGTTGTTTTAAAAACCCCGTACGAAGAACAAGAACCCATATGACGGAGAATTAAAAGATTTACCTTTTTGTAACGTTTATAGAATTGAGACGCCGGAATTGAGACGCCGGAATTTAATTTGAATTTAGAATTTTAAGAGTTTCGGTCAGCTTAAAAATTGAATAATTCTTAGTCGTGATCATGAAAAAGCAAAAATCGTTCTTATAAGGATTATATAAATACGCGAGTGAGATTTAAATTTGAAGTTCAAGCAAAATATGTAAAATTTGGGAGTGGTGATTTTAGGGAGTTATGGTAAAATACCACCAATAAATAGTTGGCTCAAGTAGAGTTGATTTCTTTGCCATTTCAATGTAAAAATTATAAGGATCTAAACGAAACAGATAGAATAATCAAAAAAAAAAAAATCATCATTGGTTGGTTTCCCTGATATTCTCTGGTTTTGGATGATAATACTTACTGGATTCTAAATAAATACAAAAATGTTAGAGTCGATGAATTTCTTAAATATATATAGACTTTGGGACATTCGTAAGGGTCACACAACACAACGTTTTTGTATATATACTTTTTATTGTTTTTTACTTTTAAACTTCAAGAATTAAGTTTTGTATATAAAATATATATTTTACGTTTCCTTATTCAATATAATATAATAATAATAATACCAATATTAATTTTTTTTGATTGATACTATATTAATTAATTATTCTTATAATTTATATAAGGTAATTTAAGAATTTAATATAGGATTTCCCGGACAAATTTACCCTTTTCCATACCAAACAAAATCTTTTCCACACCGCAAATGAAATCTTTTGGACACCGACCGAAACCATTTTTTTTCCAAATCAAATGAAATCTTTTTGATAATTTAATTATATAAGAAATTTATTTAAAAGTGATGTGAGTTATATTTGGGCGAAGCTAAAAAATTGTTAGTCATATATTTCCAAAAAGGATATAGGATCTGAAAAGGCTGAAAATCTGAAAATTCGAATATGTCTGAAAAACCCATGCCTGAAAAAGTTGTTATACTGGGAAGTTTAATAACTTTCTTTAATTTGAAGAAAACCGCTGCTGATAGTTATCGATTATTGGTAGAAGCTTACGGTGAACATGCTCCAACTCAAAAAACTTGTGAACGGTGGTTTGCACGCTTCAGAAGTGGTGATTTTAAAGTGGAAGATATCTTTTCTATTCTGATAGCAAAGCAAATATCTTTTCTGATAGCAAAGCGGCACTTATGGCGGTGAACTCCCGAGAGGTAGAGTCGAAGCTTGTGCTGGATTGTCTAGGGGTACTGAGAGATGTGGCAAGGATAAATAAAGTCACAATGATGTGGATACCTGGACATAGTGGAATAGAGGGTAATGAGAGGGCAGATGCCATCGCAAGAAAGTGCTCTGCTCACTCGGGCACTCAACCTAGACCATTTTGTGGTTTAGCTAAAGCAACTGTTAGAGCAAGAATAAAGGAACTACTGCTGCGGGAGTCTCAGAAGCACTGGAATGACACCGATGGCTGCAGACATTCTAAGCTCTTTATTCCTGCATATTCAAAAGGACTGATGGAACAAATTCTCGGCCTAAATAGGAATAATACTAGAGTAGTGGTCGGATATTTAACCGGCCACTATAATCTAAGAGCTCATCTATACAGGATGAAAGTCGTAAGCTGCGATACGTGTAGGCTTTGCCACACGGAAGAGGAAACTGCGGAACACATTCTTTGTGAATGTGAAGCTTTAGCAGGGATCAGACTCAGGATCATTGGGTCATCATTTCCATTACCTGAGGAAGTTATGTCCATATCAATTAAAAAGTTGACCAGTTTCGTAAGAAGGGCCAATGAATGTATGTAGGGCAATAACACAATGACCCCAGGGGCTCAAGTGTTTAGGGGATTGACGACCCAGTCCAATATATTTAATTCTAATTCTAAAGTGGAAGAACGGCCAGGTCAGCCAAAAAAATTTGAAGACGAAGAATTGCAGGCATTGTTGGATGAAAATTCGTGTAGAACGCAACAAGAGCTTGCATTAGAGTTGAATATAGATATGCCTCTACAATTTCTAGACGATTGCATTCAATGGGAAAGATCAGAAAGCTAGGAAAATGGGTCCCACATCAACTGAATGAAAATCAACTCAAAGCACGAAACGATGCATGCCATAAACCCCTTACCGAGCACAAAAAAACACAGTTTTTTGAGTCGAATCGTCACTGGCGATGAAAAGTGGGTGTATTACGACAACCCTAAACGTAAAGCATCATATGTTGATCCCGGGGCCAACCATGAACTTCACAATCAAACGCGCGATATTCATTGCCAGAACCTTATGCTGTGCATTTGGTTGGATCAGAAGGGTGTCGTGTATTATGAGCTGTTAAAACCGAATGAAACGATTACATCTGATCGCTACCGACGACAACTGGGCGAATTGGCAAAGAAATTGAACGAAAAACGGCCATTGATAGCTCGAAAACACCACAAAGAGTTTTAATGCACGACGACAATGCCATACCACATCGTGCAAACATCGTTAAGGAAAAAATAAAGAGGCTCGGTTAGGATCATCTTGATCACCCCCCGTACTCTCCAGACCTTGTTCCTTCTGATTACCATTCCGTTCAGATCAATGCAGGTCAGCCTGACAGATGTACGCTTTCAAAATGCTGAAGAAGTGCGAAAATGGGTCGATAAATGGAATGGGACAAAAGATGAGGAGTTCTTCAAACGAGGAATCAACAACTTTGTTAAAAGATGGGAGGAATAAGTCATAGCTAACGATGGGCAATATATATTGGTTAATGTACTCAATCATTTTGTTATACAAATAAATGTCATTTTCAAGCCAAAAAATCGACATTTTCAATGCAGGGTCCCAATAGTTAATTTAATTAGAAGTAGAGAATTAAATTAACTATACATATAAAAGTGTAATTAAATTAACTATTTAAAAGTATAGAATGAACGTAACAATAAACATATAACAAAATACATCAATAAAATAAAAATTTTGTTGCATTTACAAAATGCTGCTAATTAATAAAATAATTATCACATCATAAAATGTATATATAGACACGCGGTTAATTAAAAACTCACATCAATTTAACAATACACATAAACTGCAAATTCGTGAAAAAAAAAAGTGATTTCTGATTCATTTAATTTTCACATACATCACATTCGCAATTGTTTTTCTTTATCAAAATTTATACAATATAATTAAAATTAAAAAAATACAAACATCAATCATTACAATAATATCTGAGCTATACTGACAAACATACACAATCACATTATTATTTGATAAGAAAAATTGAATATAGATAAAAATAATTAAAATTTATTATAAATAGTCTGGTCAATAGCAATTTTATATATATATGAATATGAATTGTTATATATCGTTTCGTTCAAACAAACAATCCCCCAATTAATATTCAAATTGAATTATAAAAGTTTTAAAATCGCATTTATAAAATTATTAAATTTTCCTTATCGTTCGTTCATAAACTAAAATATTAACTATAATAAAACGGAGTTAAACAAAAATAAATCCTTTAATTACATGAACTTCATAATTTCGAATTCGTGAATCAATTAAACAATTAAATATATTTGGAAAAAAATCAAAAATAATGAAATAAATATAAATATTTAAACTACTCACCTCATTGGTTACCATTCGATATGCAACAATTCCCAATGACCACCAATCGACGGCATGTCCGTATGGTTGAGCTTTAAGAATTTCCGGAGCTAGATATTCCGCGGCAAAAATTACGATCAAAAACAAACCAAAAAGAGAAAAAAAAAAAAGGAATTCTTTGAAAAATTATCATTTACTTACCTGTAAAATTATAAATTATAAATAATAATAATAAATTAATAGATAAATTGGGGGAAAAATATAATTAAAAATAAAAATTTATATATCATAATTAATATTTTTCCTGTTTATTTTTAATTTTTTTTTTTCTGTTTTTTTTTTTTGTTTTTTGTTTTTTTGATTATTTTTATTTTATTATATAAATAATATTTTTGCTTATTTTAATTTTTATATTTATATATTTTATTGCATATGATTTTTTTTTTTAATTAATTATATATTTTTTTATATTCACACTTTGTATATAATATTTAAATAAAATTTGTGTTTTTTTTTTTTTTCATTGTATTATATAATTTTCTTCTTATATATTTAATTTATATAGCATTTATTTTTAAAAAATAAAATAAAAAAAAAAAAATTATTACAATATTTTTATAATTAATTTGTTTTTTTTTTCTTATTTATTAATTATTTTTTTTTTTTTAATTTAAATGTAATCACAAAAGCTTCTTTCTTTTTCGTTTTTTTTTTTGCTGTTCTTTTTTTTTAAAGTATTTCTTTTTTTGTCTATAATTTCTTAAGTAGAATTTTAGAATATTATAAAAAAAAAATTATTTATATTTTTTTACAAAAAATTCATTATAAATAAATTTTTATCTGTTTAAAAAAATTATTTACAATTATTGAATGAATTTTTGAATTTGTTTTTTATTTATATATATGCGGATTTTATTTTACAAACTTATGATTAATTTTTTTAATTATTATATTATAATTAAATTTTTTGTAAAAATTATTTATATGTTTTATTAATTAATTATACGAAAAAAAAAATTTAACGAAATGAAACGTTTAATTTGTTTTTGTTTCTTCTTTTTATAATTAAATAATAATAAAATTAGCAAAATTGAATTAGTTAATGTTTATTTTTTATCACAACAAAAAGAAAACAAAAATTAATTAAAAAAAAAATTATTCTTCTGGGGACGGGACGGGGGCGGTTGGGAATGGGGAATATTTCATAGAAATACGCAATTGTAAAAATTGGGATATTTTAAATTGTATAATAATATGAGAAAAAAAAATTTTTATTATAAATATATTTGTATTTTTTTTTTATTTACACCTACTTAAAATCTATATATATATATATAGTTAATTAACAATACATCAAAAACTAATTTTATGGTATTTTAAAAAAAAAATTTTTTTTTGTAATTGTTTTTTGTTTGTTTAATCTGTTTTTTCTGTGTTTTGTTTGTTTACTAACTATACATTTATTAATTTTTCTGATTAAAATTTTGAATGTTTTGTTAAATTTTATTTAATAGAAAGAAAAAAAAAACTCCCCCAATAAATTGATATTTTTTTATTTGATTTGTTCAAAAAAATGCAATTTTGTAAAAAAAAAAAAAAAAAACAATTTTATTTACACATTTTTTACCCGTTCATTCACGTATTTAGAATTTTAATTTTAATTATTTTCATTTGTTTAAATATATTTACACGAAAGAAATTAAAATAGATTTTTTTTTTTTCCTTAATTATTATATTGATCATTAACCCTTAATTGTGTTTTTATTATGTTTAAGAACCCCTTTAATTGCTTTAATAAAAGGGTTCCATATTTATATATATATATATATATATATATATGTATATAGTTACTAAAACACTTTAGAGTTAGCTTAATTTTTTTTTTTTTTTTATGAATAAGTGCAATTAATTAATTTTGTACAAAAATGATCGTCAATAGAGTTGTTTTGCGCGACGAGTATGGGATCTAAAATTTACTTGTTATTTTTATATTAAAAATAACACTCCATCCACGCTCAACAAAAACGCACGCTTATTATTACATATATTTACAAGAATTGTTTTTGATTTAAATCGTCAGTTTTTTTATTCATTGTGTACAAAATTCTATAATCATTCAAGAAATTTGAATCATTTAAAATTGTTTGTAGTAATTAATGCGGTATGGATTTTTTAATCGGGATGGTTTTGAAAGAAATGTACAGAAAATCATTGAATTTTTGAATAAACCAAAATATTTTTCTATTGTTTTTTTCGATTGATCGATCTTCTATATGTAAAAAACAGAAATAGCATTTGAATGGTATGGCAAGATGTCTATAAAAAAAAATATTTTTATTGAAAGATTTTAATTTAAATACAAAATTGATTAAATTGAAGGATATATTATCGCAATTCGGCGTTTATAAGTCATTTGTAATCATTAACCTATTAGAAGATAGATAATAAAAGCAATGACTGAAAATGAATAGATAAATGTAAAGAATTAATAAGAAATTTAACATTAATATTTTCAAAAAAATTCTAAATTGCACAATCTATAAAAAAAAAATACAATACAATTGTGAATTAAAGATACATTTTGTTACAAATTTGTCGGAACTACGAATATACTAAAAGAATATTCTGATGATTGGATTACAAATCCCATTTTCATTTTACTATTCTGTAAATTTAGATAAAATGTCTCAATTGAAATTTTTGTCCCAATCATTCATTCGTTCTATTTATTAACTTTCCTTTCTTCAATTACAATTACGCAAAATATTCCCGAAAAAAAATTCATTTTCGTTTGAGTTTTAGTACCAAAAAAAGTAATTTTACATCTAACAAAATAAACTTAAAACTGTAACACATTTTCATTCGTCATATACCCTTACGCAATCGTCACGTTTAATATTCTACTTTCTTACATTTATATTTTTAATTCTTTAATCGACAAACGAATCGAATCCTAATCGAAAATATCTAGAACGAATCTATCACTGATCTGTACTATACATAAATTATTTTACATAATCGTCATTATTATTATTATTATTATACATTTAAAATGAAATACGAATCAAAAATAATTAGAAATGACAAAAAAAAAATCAATTTATTGCAGTTTTTTTTGTTTTACCAATCTTTTACCGATTACGGATATATATTAAAAAAAAAATAACGTAAACTAAAACGAGAAACGAACAAAATCAAATTAAAAAAAAAAACACACAGTTATAAGAGGTATTATATATACTATAACAATATTATAATAAATTAAAATTAAAATAATAGAAATAATAATAATAATAATAATTGTAATTACTAAAAAATAATCGTTAGAGTGTAGTCACAATGTAAATGTTTCTTTTATTAATTTTTTAACGGCATGTCCGTATGATGTTTCTGTTGGTCCGGCTGTATTATATTTAAATTTAAATAGATACGGTTGCACATCATTATATCTTGTATCAAATACCAAATCTAAATCACTTTGATTTGGCATTTTCGGTACATAATTATGACGATTCATAACCTCTGTTATATATAAAATTTTATCGGTTAACATTTCACTGACACGTTCACGACACAATTGTCGTTCCTCCTCATGGAATAAATTCATTAATTCAATGCGTACCGTCCACACTTCCCACGGTATACTTTCCGCGTTGAATGGCCAACGATTACGTTTTTTTTGAAAAAATTCCAAACTAATTTGTCCCGAACCCGAACTATTATCATTACTTCTTAGTTGTTCACTAAAACAACTAATTTCACGTTTTATTGTACTATCTAACATGGCCGATGAACAACACACATATGTAAAATCAATAAATTCACAATCAACATCCGTACTACCAACCGTACCCACTGAATACGTTGTATCAGCCGTATATATAAATTTACCCAAACTACGATGAAATAATACCGTATGAAATATACTAGCAATTGCTTCATCCACCTGACAACCTTCCATTGACAATTCAAATACTTGTGAACGTGCATTCATTTTTTTTTTTTGTATTTTTTTTGTTAATTTTATTATTAACAATTTCACAACTTTCAATTTTCAAATTGCCGTTTGCCTGATTTATTATTGAACAAGACAAAAAACAAAAAAGTTTCTATCTTTGATTGATTTTTTTTTAACCGTAAAATATATAATAAATATTAACGTATGTTAGAATTGCACTCGAAGAACCAATAATAATTTAATTACCAAAAAAAAAAAAACCCACCCAAAAAAAAAAAAAAACAAAAATGACTTAATATATATGTTTTAATAAAATATCGTACCCATGTATTGTAATGTTCCGCAAATAGTTTTTGTTAAACCACCAATTTTAAGCCATTTACTTAATCCAAAATCAATTAATTGTATATGATAATGTTCATCTAATAATATATTTTCAGGTTTTAAATCACGATAAATAACACCAGCGTTGTGTAGAAAATCTTAAAAAACAAATAAATAAAAATAAAAATGAAATATTTTAGATATTAGATATTTGAATGAAGTAAAAAATTTCCATTTTATTATGTATTCTATCTATAAATTGAGAGGATCGATCGATTTTTTCCTTCTATTTTGTTTATCTTTGATAATATAGAAACAGAACAGAACAGTTTTTAGTTAATCATAAAACGGAATGGAAATGTAAAGATTTTGAAGGTTGAATGAATAAGGAAAAGAATTATGTGAAGAAAATATTTTGTATAAGTTGATTAATTAACAACGACAATGACCAAAAATTGTAATACAAAATTCAAATTACATTTTTAATTAATAAAATTCAAATTCAATAAATTTTACCTAATGCCAATGCTAATTCTGCAATATAAATCTGTATTAATTCATAAGAAAAATGAATAATATTTTCAAAAAGTTCACCTCTTGCTACGTAATCAGATACTGTTTCAAATAAAAAAAAAAACAATTAAATTATTATCAAAATATAGAAACAAACTGCATTACAAATATTTACATAAAACAAAAAAAAATCGCCTCTTACATAAATATATTTTACGATGATTTTGCCAATATGATAAACCTTGTACAATAAATGGATGATGACCACAAATTTTCTGTATATCAACTTCGTCTTTTAATTGTTGTACACCAACGTCATTTATTATCTATAGATAATATTGCATATTGCATTTAATTTATAATTTATTATAGTAGTATAAATAAATAAAAATCTGGTAGTAATTACTTGAGCTTTATTTAAAACTTTTAATGCAAATATTTTTTGGGATTTTGGATCGATTACTTTATATACATCACCGAATGCACCTTTTGCCAATAAATGTATTAAATTATATTGGTCTTCAATTGGTTTACGATTTATTTGAAAATGTGGTAAAAATATTAATTCTAAATATGGTATTGGCCAATATGTTTTTGATAAATTATTTACTGTCGTTAGCTTATTATCATTTAATGATTTTGATTTTATTATTATTATCGTTGATTTACTATCCATATAAAATAAAATAAAATGTTTTAATTGAAATTGAATAAAAATATATTAAAAATTGAATTGAATAAAATTTACTATTTACTTTTTAGGTTTATTTTGACGTGATTGGGAAAAATTTGTAAATGATCTGGATGTTGTCAATGTTGTACCTGTTTCACCTGTTTGATGATGTTTATATTTAATTGAAGAATTATTATTATTATTATTATTGTTGGTTATTGTTGAAATTGTTGTTGTTGATGATGACGAGAGTGGTATTTGCTCCTGGAATTAAAAAAAAATAATAATATGATTAGGTATACATTACGTTTTAGTATTTCAAAAATTAATATGGAAAAATTATATTAATAATATATTAATATTAAATACAATTTGGAAAAACAAAAAACCAAAATAAAATTGATTGTGTTTTGACAACAATTAAACAAATTGGAAAATTAATTATATATATATATTTTAAAACATACGGAAAAGATGTCCCCATATGCAAATCACATGAAAATGAATGTATTTTAAAAGAGTGTGTGTTTTGTGTTTGTATATCTTTAAACTTCACTATCAAAATATATCATACCGATAAGAATAGAACCAAAATTTAATTAAAAACACAAACTAATCACACTTTTTTATTTTAAAGAACATTATCATTAAATATATATAGTTCAATAATAGGCGGATAGAAGATATATACATAGATATTTATATATGAAGAAAGTGTCATCAATTAGGTCAAATTTTATCAATTCATTTATTATATATTCTTAATATAAACGAAATGAAAAACAAAAAAACAAAAATTGTTAATTATATCGTATTTGTAAGTGAAATGATGCGTGTATTGAAAATGTGTCTTGAATTGAATGCTGCATATATAACAAATAAATGAACAGTAATTTCATTAAAAACTATTAATTTAAAGATGTTTCAAATATTAAAACTCTTAGCAATACTACAAAAACATACATTAAATTGAACGCAACGAAATATGAATTTGAAATGTTGGGGTTTTTTTCAGATTTAGGTAAACCCATATAGTTCAATTGTTTAGTTTTTTTTAAATACATATGGATTCAAATTTGTCAATTTACACAAACAATAATAGACAAATATAACAACAATAAAAATCATACAAAATATCCTATCATTTTTGATAGTTAGTGGATTAAAAAAGTGCATTATAGCAATTGGAAAAAAAACCCCATCAAGAAGATTATCAATAACTGTAAAGTAAAATTTGGTTTTTACCTGGACTTTAGTTATAATATAATCATTTACTTTTGTTGAATTTTTTTTATTTATTTTATCTTTTTGTTGTTGTTGTTGTTGTTGTTGTTGTTTATTGTTATTTAATGATGTTGTTATTGTCGAAGAAGACAAATTTGATGATGTTGGAACTGTTGTTGTAATTACTGTTGAAGTTGTTATTGTTGATGTTATTATTGTTGGTGTTGTTGTTGTTTTTCTTGTTAAAGTTGATGATGATGATGATAATGATAATGATGATGATGATGATGATGGTACATTAGTAGTTGATATTTTTTTGTTTTGTATATTTCCCATTAATAAAATTAATTTTATTTTTTACATACATTTGAAACACAATTCTTTTTTTTTCACTATCTTTTTTTTAAAACATTACTAAAACTAATATTTATATTATTACTTAAATTTATAATTTAATTACTAATTTATTGTTTTATTTATACTAATAGAAAAATACTGGCGAATATACAGTTTAGCGGACCTTGAGCTAGGACATTGGGGATACCTGCAATCGAAAGCCTATGTTGCACAGACAAAATAACCGTTATAATTTTTTGGCGGTCACCCCCCCTTCCGGAGATAGGGGGGGTCAAAGTGTGGTTATTTTTTAAGAAAATCCTGATTTGTGACGCAACCTGACGGGCGATTTTCAAAAGTAGATATTCAAAATAAAGGTATTTTCATTGTCTTTCATTGAAAACAACCCCGGAATAAATCGGAGGTATATAGGGGTCAGGGGGTGGGAAAATGTAGTTTTTTACATTTTTTTAGGTGGAACCGGTCTGCAAAGGGTTAACTGAATTTTCCAAACGGCAAATTAAAGCTAAAAGTAACATGTAACCAGCCCACTTGTTTATTAAACCATATGTGGCATATACGTGGGTCGTTTCGCATCAAACGTGTGATTTGCTATATTGCAAGCACTTTCCACATCACACAAGTTCTGTGCGTTTTGTGAATTTTTTTTAAATGTTATCTCACATAGCTCTATTGCATGGGCATTGAAAAACCTTTTACTATTTATTCTGGTTTATCATCTTCTGGTGTAACGGCTTATATAACCCGCCAGCTGCTATTGGTTTACTAATGGTAATGGTTTGATTTTTTATGGTGCAACATTTTAATTCGTACTTTTTTAAAAGGAATATTTCTAGTAGTGCATATTTTCAAACGCTGACATTAATTCATATTTAAAATGAATATAGAACTAACATAATAGCACGTTATTGAAAACTCATGTAATAGGTCTTTGTGAGATAACATATAAAAAAAACCCCATTTATACATATAACTCCTGGGTGATGGGGGGACTGCTTTTTAATTATAAACAAATAACATGTTTGATACGAAACGAGTCACGGTGTTTGCCATATATGGGTTAATGAACAAGAGGGTTGGTTGCATCTTACATTTAGCTTTAATTTGCCGCTGGGAAAATTCATTTAACCCTTTACAGACCGGTTCCACCTCCAAAAATGTAAAAAACCACATTTTCCCACCCCCTGACTCCTATATACTTCCGATTTATTCCGGGGTTGTTTTAAATGAAAGATAATAAAAATACCTTTATTTTGAATATCTACTTTTGAAAATCGCCCGTCGGGTTGCGTCACAAATCAGGATTTTCTTATAAAATAACCAAACTTTGACCCCCCCTATCTTCGGAAGGGGGGGTGACCGCCAAAAAATTATAACGGTTATTTTGTCTGTGCCACATAGGCTTTCGATTGCAGGTATCCCCAATGTCCTAGCTCAAGGTCCGCTAAACTGTACTTCAGCCAAAATACTTAATAATTACACACTAAAAACAAAAAAAAAAAAATTAATTTTAATACGCGATATTTTTCTTCACACAGAGGTTTTGAGAAATAAAGAAAAGAAAGAAAAAAAAAATAGTTTTTTTTTTATTATTTTGTTGTTGTTGTTGTTGTTTTTATTGTTATTGGATGATGAAAATTGAAAATATTTTACAAATTTAAAAAAAAAATATTACGAAATATTTTTGACAGCGATAGATTAAAAATTAAAAAATGGCCACCTCTTGTTTTCGCAATGGTATAAAAATTGCTCAAATTCTTTGCGGAAAAACTGCATTATCCAAACGGTAAATGATATGAGGAAATTAAGGATACATTTATTTATAGAATTTTTAAACAATTGAAACAGTTATGAATATATATTTTGGAAGTTATCCTTTTAAATATTTGGTAAATATTTAAAAAACAATTATAAAAACATTATAAATTTTAATAAAACAATTATTTCAAAAAATTTGTAGAGTTTTATTTGAAAAAACAAAAAACCAAGTTTCGAATATTTTCATCTATCACTTTCTTCTATATATATTCTATCTTTACTATTCTTTTCTTTTCAAACGATTATCATAACCTATAAAACCAAAAAAAAAAAAAATAAAAATGTAAAATTTTTTTATTGGAATTTTCAATTTTGTTGGTTGTACGCATTTTTTTCATTTGTGTATTTTTTATATTCTATTTTTTTGTCCTCAATGAATTAACTGTTTATTAAAATTAAAATTCATAATTGCCTTGAATTGCATACAAAAATAATATTGTTTTTTTATTATGTTTTTGAATAATATTTAATTTTATAAATAACACAACAAAAAAACCCACTTAAATTCTACAAACATTCTTATCAGCGCTGTGTAAAAAGTTAAAATAATTCAAAAAAAAAAAAAAAATGGATGCGGCTTCAATGAGCTTGGATGAAATTATATCAAAAAAGAATATTAAAGTAAATGTTGGACGTTCACAAAGGTATGAATGAAAATTTCATTTATTATTTTTTGAATAAATAACTAATCTATTTCTAAAAAATATACTATGAAAATTAAAGAAAATCTACAAATAATGATTCAACCGTTTCCGAACGGCGGCGTCGTCAACCAGAATCAAATAATGGTATAAAAAATCGATCACAACAACAACAACCATCAACAAATTTGATGATTGACGCCAGAAATAAAATAATACAAAAAAATCGATCAAAAATACGTGATGCACGTGATAAATTATTACAAAAAAGTATTAATAAACGTGTTGGCGGTAATATTATTCGTGATGCAAATGATGCCCGTTTACGTATCATGAGAAAAATGCCAAAACAATCGTCGTCGTCGTCGTCGTCGAGATCGTCGAGATCGTCGACCGCATCCAATGCAATGCATTCAAAACGACCGGCATCACGTTTAAATAATCGTTCCGAATCATCTTATAATTCACGTCCAATTAAAGAAAATATGAAACGATCTAATGGGGCAAGCAGTAATAGTAGCGGCGGTATTGGTGGCCGTGGCAATAATCTTCAAAGAATGAGAAATAATAAATTAAATCCAATGTTACATTTAAATAATATGATGGCAATCGATGATGAAGAATATGATGATATTTATCGTGATAATGATTTGGATTTGGACGAAGATGATGATGATGATGACGACGACGATGATGATGATGATGATGATGGTGTTGGTACTTATGACGATATTATTATTAATAGATCACAAAATTATGTTCAAACATCAAATCCATTATTACGTCGTACGGTTAAAAATGATATGATGTATCCATCAATGATGGTGGCACGACGCCGTGCATCAATAACATTACCACCACCATTACCAGATTTTTCTAGAGATCGTCGACACCTGCCAGAACCACCAACAATTCCGTTAATTGAACGATCCACAACGGGATCAATGTCGGCCGCCGCTGTCGCCGCCGCCAATTGGAATTCAGATCCATTTGATTGTTATGAAATGCCAATGGGACGTCCCGCTGATGTTTCCGAACCGAAACATTTGGCAATGCGTTATACAGATGATATTTTACCACCACCACCACGTAGAGGTATATTAAGGTATGTGCATTTGAAGAATAATTTTTTTGAAATTAATTTAACCACAAAATGATCAATTAGTAAATTATCCTCATTTATAATGGTTAATAATTTGAATTTGTTTTTTTTTTTTGAATTTAGAACATCATCACGTGATGTTTATCATCATCATCATCAATCACCATCACCACCACCTCTACAACACCACCAACATCACCAACATCAACGTCAAGAACGTCGTTACTCACCCGAAGATCAATCACAATTGTCATATGAAATGCGTGTACGTTTAGAACGTTCACCAGATACCACATCATCAAGGGGTATATTTGCAAATCCATACACTAATAATGGTCAGCAAAGGCAGCATTCAGCACCGATAACACAACAACATCCGCCACGTTATACGCGTGACCGTGAAATACATATTTCACAACAACCATTACAAAGACATCAACAAGCATCTCAGATAAAGCAAGTTCATCGTCAAGAATCTCCACCGTTAAATACTATTCGAAAAAGTGAACAATTACAACAACAACAAATCGGTGGTTATCGTATTGTAGTCAGTAATTTACATAGTAGCGTTAGTGAAAGTGATATAAAGGTAATTGTTTACTATTCTAATAAACTTCTATCAAAGTGATAATAAAAAATCTATAATATATATTGTAAATAGGAATTATTTGAAGACATTGGTGAATTGATGGAAGCAAAAATGGTACGACCGGGTGTTGCTGTTGTAATATTTAGTACAATGAAAGATGCTGAAACGGCCGTTGACACTTATCATAATCGTCAATTAGATGGTCAACCAATGAAATGTTTATTGGTAAATCCAAGATCATCGGGTAAACCAACAGCACCGGCTTTAACCACAACAAGAAGGTATATATATAAACTTTTTCTTTGTAATTCTAATTCATCGTTTTATTATTATTCTTGTATTATTTTCATATTCAATAGTGGTGTAACCTCTAATAAATCATCAATGGGTGGTGGTGGTGGTAGACAATCATCACTTGAAATCGATATGGATGCATTGCATACAGTTTTATTTAGAAAAAAATAAGATATAAAATGATTAATAGTTTATTTTCGTTTTTTTTTTTTTATCGAAATTTATTTGTTTATCCAACGATTAAGTGTACGGGGTTGTTGAACTCACAATAACGGAAAAACAATTTTTTTTTTTTGTAGAATTATAATACAATTTTCTAAGTTGAAAACAAAATGATAAATAAATAAATAAAACTTAAAGAATTGTGTTTTTGTTTAAGTAATTACATTTTAAAATAAGCTTTGTAATATTAAAACACATAAATTCGTTAAATTGACCGTTTTTGGTAATTAATTTTCTTCTAAAAATACACACTAATTTTTAAATTCATAAATTTTCATTTTGACATTCATTTTCAACATCATCGTCTTCATTATTATTGATCGTATCCGATTTGACTGTATATTGTGGTTGTGATGAAGTGGATATTAATGTTGATGGTGTGACAAATACAGATTCAGATGTTGTGTTATCCAATTTTATCATTTGAAATCTGGGCGATGTTGATCTGGTTGACGGAATCGTTGTTGTTGTTGATGTTGTTGATATTACTGTTACTAATGCCGCTACCGATGAAACCACCGCCAATGAGGGCGATGATATTTTATTTGTTAAATCAATGGGTGTTGTTTGAAATTGTGTTTTTCCATGAAAACTATTTGCTATACGTTTTGGTAGGTCAATGAATTTTTCTTTAACTAAAACAGCACCGGGATTTGTTGCATTGATATTATTATTAATATTATTACTAATATTATTAGTAGCAGCTGCAATAGAAGTAACATTAACAGAAGTATCAATATTGCTAGCACTAACCATAACACCAACTGTCGCAGATGATGAAATTGATTTTAAATTTTGACATGATTTTGTTTTTTCCGTATTCGTCACACCTACAATGGTATTATCAATTATTGAATATCCAATATTGGAGCCTGTACCGCCTGTACCACAACCACCACTAAAATCAATTGTATTACTAAAAAACAGATCTCTATCAATTGAACGATATTGAATTGATTTATTTATTGGTTGTTGATGTTGTTGTTGTTGATATAATTTCTTTTTTCTATCATACGTATTTTGTTGTGTTTGTAATAATGAAAAAGGAAATAATTCACTTTCGGTTGGTGTTAATAAAACGGATGGTGATAATGGTGCTGGTAATGGTAGAGGTGATGTTACCAAATTTTCTGTATTACCGGATGGTAATGATAATTCACGTTCATATAAATTTATTTGTTTTTGTATACGTGAAGAAGCATTTTTATTTTTATTATTTATTAATGTTTTATCGAGTGCAATATTTGTTGAAGATGACGATGATGAGGGTATCGTTTTGGGAGCATTTGATTCAACCGATAATGTTCGTTTTTCTAATTTATTAATTATTTCAAAAAATGGTGGTGGTTCAATTGAATTGAATTTCATTAATGGTTTTAATGGTTGTTCTGCAACAGAGACTTTTGATGATTCCATTAGTGTTATTAGATTTGTATTTGTTGCATTTGAAACAGTATTCCGAATGGATGTTGTTATTCCAGTTAATATTACATTGGGATCTGTAAAAAAGCATGTATCTGTTGATAATGTTGGTTCTTCTTCTTCTTCTTCTTCCTCTAATTCCTCATCCTCCTGCGCATCCACTTCTTCTTCTTCGACATCATCAACAATCTGTAGGATAGAATATAATTTATTTTAAAATTTAATAATTTAATTTCTAATGGGAAAATTGTTTTTACAACTACTATTTCAAGATTATATTAAATTAAAAAATAAATTTACCAATTCCTTTAAATTATTTTCATTATTACAATTATCCCATTGATTGGTATCATAAATATTTGTCGATACAGTTGGTGTTGTATTATCATCATTATTTGCAAAACCACTATAATTTTTATTCGTTAATTGGCCACCACCAAATAATAATGATTTTTTATTTAAAATTATTATATTTTCTGGTTCGGATTCATCATTTGTTTTTATTACTACTGCTGTTGTATTTGCCTTCTCTTGATTATGTTCGATTGATAGGCAATCTTTTACGGATGGTGATAGAGGCGGCGGCGGCGGCATCATCATCTTCATGAACATCATATTCGATTTATTTGAATCGTCATCGTATTCCAATGGATAATGTAGATGATGTACATCTCCAGCCGAGGATTGACCAGTCGTTATTAAATGATCAAATGTAAAATGTTGTTTTGAACTACCACCATGGTTATGATCGTCTGGTCCATCACCAACGATACAAACACCTTCGCCTCCGCTTCCACCTCCGCCTCCGCTTCCACCTCCGCCTCCGCCAATAAATCGTAAATTATTTTCTCGCATAAAATTTGGAAACATTTGTTTAAAATCATTTTCAGATGTAATAAATGTAAATCCTCGTCTGTATATATTAATTTAATTAGTTTTTGGTTATTTAAGGTACAATTTTTTTCATATTTTAATTAAGCAACTATAATTTTAACTAATATAGGAAAAAATAAAGCGAAGTAAAAAATGTTAATTAAAATTTATTTATATATATAAGTACCCATCGTTACTAGTCAAACTCGTTGTAGATAAATCACTGCGTGAAAAACCATCGGAAATATTTGGTGATGTTGGACCACCGCTAGACATTGCACTTATACTACTATTGGTCATACTCGATTGACCACTCCAACCTTTTTTTTTTTTTAATATTGATTGATTGATTAACGAAATAAAGAGTCGATCAAAATTAATTAATTAAATAAAATAATTGTAAGAAATTTGTGCAAATAAATTTTATTTGTTCGTTTGTTTGATTGCTATAAAAAAAGTTGATTGAATTTTGAATGATTCAAAATTTTAATTGAATTTCAGCATGATTTAATAAAAAAAAAAAAGCTTAATTTATTATATAGCCCAAGTGTTTTATTGAATCAACATTCAAATTTAATTATATAAAATTAATTAAATCATAAAATAAGAATGTAGACATGCACGTAATTTAATTTGTTTTTTTTTTTGCTTAAAGTTCCTAAATAATGATGAACTAATAATTAAAGCTGAAAAATAAAAAAACTAATTATTTAAATAAATAAAATAAATGGAATTTTTTGTTTGATTTTTTTTTTTAAATAATCATATACAAATATATATTTATTATTTTAATTTGAAAATTATAATAAAAAGAAAAAAACACAATTAAATTGATAATTGAACAATTAAACATTTTTTTTTTGTACTTAATATACTTATATTATATATATATATAATAATTAAAAATAATATTCCGTTGATATGTACTTTATTTATTTTATTTTTTTGTTAAACAAATGTCTTTTTATAATTCCAAATAAAATAAAAATATTAAGTAGATTTAATAAAAAAAAGTAGTAGATTAAGTAAAAAAAAACATATAAAAATTACAAAATAATAATAATAATATTTTTAAACAAACTAAAATTTAATAATAATACCAAAAAATGAAAAAAAAATCGAATTATTATATTTGAAACGAAAAAAAAAAACATCTGAAAACATTTCACTTTTTAAATTAAAACGTTTCTTATATTTTACTTTTAAGTAAAAAAAAAATTATTATTATAAAGTTTTTTTTTTATATAAAAATTAATCATCAAATTTAAAAAAAAAAAAAAAACTATAAACATTTAAATAAATAAAAAATAGTAATAATGAAAAAAAAAATCGCTTTATTAATTATCAGCAAATAAATCATCATCTTCTGCAGCTATTTTTTTTTATAAATATTAATTAATAGTTGCGATATGTCATTGTGCGTGTGTTTTTCTTTTTTTTTTTGAAGTTTTCCCAAAAATTTTTTATATTTTTTTTTCTTAATCTGAATCAAACTTACTTGATAATGGACCGGATTTATCGGGTAAAGAATTTTGTGGTGTTTGTAATGGTGTTGGTACGGGTGTTGATGGATATTTTGGTGGTGATGATGCTGGTGTTTTAAATAATGGTGCAACTGTCATTTTTTCCAAAAATGAATCCAATTGTTTCAATGACAATGCATTGTGTAATGTCTCTAATGGACGTATTGGTGGTACACCGCCAAAACCTTCTAAAACTATTTTATATTAGCAAAATAACATTTTTTATTTTTTATAATATATTTTTTTTTTAAAAATCATCCCTTATTTTTTTCTGGGTTATTTTTCCCAAGGTTTTTATTACCAACAAAAAAAAAAGGGATTACGATAATGGATTACGAATAAATAGATATTAATTTGAGTAATTTACGAAATATATAATTAAGGATATTAGTATAGTATTTATATAGAGATTCTTATAATTTAACAATTTATATAGTAGTATTTATTTAAGAAAAAATTTATACTTTGCTAATGTTTACTAATGCCCCACTAATCATCAATGGCGAGCGGGGCAGGTCAAATATTATCTGATTGATCTGACTCAATAAACGATAGAATAGAATGTTCTGAAAGATACGCATCCATAAACACAAATTAATTAATTGCACAAAAAGAATTGTTTTTCAATTAAAAATTTTCGCGGAACATTCAATTGTTAAAGATTTTTGAATAATATCAACAATTTTCTTTAAATAAGTGTCATTTTCTTTAAATAATTGTCATTTTCTTTACATCATTTGAATATCTCACATTAAATGCCGCAGAGTTTTGTAGAAGAAAATTTGAAAATTGGAGTATCTTGTTCAAATTATGAAGTGTGAACCCCAAAAAAAAAAAAAAAAAAAACTTTATAGAATAATTAATTTGTTTTTATGGGCACGTACCCTTTTTTTTTTTTTTATAGAATATCCTATCGTTTATTGGATCATCAGGATAAATTTTATCATACCCTGCCATTGTGCCCAATAAATATATTTGGGGTTTTCAAGCCAAAATGTTGGTTTATTAAACCGAAGTTTCATATATATATATATATAAATATAAATTAAATATTTATTTATTTAAATCATAAAACATAAATAAATAAATATTTATATTTATATTTATATATATAAAAAATTAACAACAATTACCTGATGGAGATGCTGTATTTGGTATCATATCACGTAAATTTGGCGCTGATGAACTGCCACTAATAACGGCCGTACTAAATAAACTATTTGTACTGGTTGTCATTTTTTTACTATAACCACCGAAACCCAACATTTTATAATAACTCATCTGGCCGGCAATGCTGTGCCGTTGACGACGTACCGTTGATGTATTTGATGTGGTGGTGGTGGTGGTGGTGGTGTTCGTGGTTGATGATGAAGATGTTGTGTCTGGATTATGTAGTTTAACGATTTTTGGATGAGGTATTATGATAGGATTTATTATATTAGTATATGCATTAGTATTACTAGCAATAACACTAGTTTTCAATATTGTAGAATTGGTGGTAGTGGTAGTGGTAATGGTATTATTATTAATATTAATAATATTATTATTATTACTATTAATGGTTTTTAATAAATTATTATCATTGATGATGATTGATGAGGTTGAGGTGATTATAGGATGGTTATTAATAATAATAGTAGTATTAGTAGTAGTAGTAGTAGTAGTAGTAGTAGTAGTAGTAGTAGAAGTAGTAGCAGAAGAAATACTAGTAGCAGTAGAAGAATTTAAAAATGTAGCATTAGCAGTAGATGTGCAAGCGATAGAAGAAAATGTTGATTGACTGGTTGAAGTAGTAGTTGTACAAGTAGTTTCAATATCAGTAGTATGAAGTAAAGTAGAAGGACCAGATGTATATTGATTTTTTGAAACTAATTGAGATTGAGATGTTTGTTCAATATTATTATTATTATTATTATTATTATTATTATCACTATTATTATTATTAATAATATTAATTCTATTATTATCTAAATAATTAAGAGATTTTTTAAAATATTTTCTATTTGTTTTTGAAAAACATTGATTTAATTCAGATAATTCATCAGTTTGTTCATCACAAATAATTACCGAATCATTTTCATTATCAGTATTTTTATTATTTATTAAAAGTAAATTAATTTCATCAACACAATCACAGTCGTTGCCGTCGGTAGGTTTCACTATGTATTGGGATTCGATAACCGATGTTATGGACGTTGATTCTATTGATTCCGAATCAATATTAGGATTTGATATAAAAATCTCATCATCTTCATCATCATTTACAGACAATTCATATGGTGAAAGATTGGTATTATTTTCAAAATTAAGAATAGATTTCAGTGATAGAATTGATGATGGAGCCGAAAAATTTGGACGTTTTTCAATTTGATAATCATCTTTACGATATGTTTCAAAGGGAGAATATGAACGACGATAACGATATTGTTGTCTGTATTTCGGATTAATTGGTATTAATAAATTGTCTAAATGAACAATTGTGGGTAATGATCCTGAAGATCCTGAAGATGATAGTGTTTTGGCTTTGGCTAATGAATGATGTCCCATTGTAGTACTAATTGTTAATGGATTTTTACTATGATTTTGTATTAATCTATGTGGTCGATTTTTATGTAAATGATTATGATGGTGATGACGTTTTTTATTAACCGTATCGACCATGTCCAATGATAAATTTAGCGATTCATTTGAAAGGATCGTTGTCAGGCACGTACACGATAAGGGACGTTCATTGGTGGCCAACGGTGAAATTTTCGGACGTACATCATAAATTAATAAGTGATTATTTTGAATGCCCGTATTATATTCCGGTGGATCATAAAGTGTTGGATCATCCGGTGTTTGTGGAACTATTGAAAAATTAATAGCCGATAATGGTAATTCATTGGTTGCCGATGCATAATGTGAATTTGCCAATGAATCCCGTCGATTATAAACAATAACCGTTGATGATGGAGATGATGAATATGACGATGGTGGTGGTTTTGATGGTGATGGTGAAATGGACAATGCAGTTATTGATTTTGATGCTGCCGCCAATGATGATGAAGGTAATAATGGTGATGGTGATGGTGTAGATGATGTTGATGAAGACGATGAAGATGAAGATGATGAAGTTGATGAAGATATTGAAACGGGTGAAGGTGTTCGGGTCGAAGACGATGAATGGGTTATAATTGGTAATGACGATACTTTTTTTTTTGAATATTATAAAACAGTCGATTCATTTCCGTTAACAAATCAAAAAGGATTCAAATCGCAGTCAATTAGCAAAATTTTAATAGCGCATTTTTGTATTAATTTTTTCAAACATTAAGTGAAAAAAAGAAAAGGAATTGATTTGAGATAAATAAAAATTAAAATTATGTATTTATATGAATGAATAAATATGATTAATTGAAACATAAACATAAAATGTTTTGAATTGTTTCGTTCGCGATGGTGCGGTAGGTTTTTTTTTTAGGTTTGGTTGATTCATTCATTGCGATTGATTGATTGATCGATTTTTTGTTTTGTTTTGGTTTTGGGGAAAGAGATAAATAATTAATAAAAATATTTATAAATTTATACAAATAAATAAAAAAAACACATTAAAATTATAGTAGTAAAAAATAAAAAAAAACCCTCACACGATATTATTATATTTTATACATCATGCGTTTGAATTTTTATAAAAAAAAAATAATACATCGCAAGGAGGGATCGCCAATATAATTTAATATATTTATATATAGAGGAAATTTAATTGTTATATTCTTAATATATATATTATCGTTAATTAAACTCAAGCAAAACAATTAATTAATTAATTTAAAACATCACAATATAATCTTCAATGATTTATTCAAAGAGCGTTAATAATAATAATAATAATTTTTATCTTAATTTTTATATGAAAAAGATTAAAATATTATTTTTTTTTTCGGCGGTGGGTCGGTTAAATATATAGATATATAATGCACGATTGATGTTGTTAATGAAATGAAATGGTTTTAAATTTCTTTTTTCATAAAGTCGCAGTCCCAATTCGATTTCTTCTTGTTTTTTTCATTAAAATTAAACTTTTACGGAAATATGACTGGATTAAATTGAATTTCAGTTAAAAATATGATAAGAAAAATAGATTTCGATGGTTTTCAATTAAAATGAAATATCGAAAACATTTTTGGTGGAAATGGTTATTTGGAGGAAAACGTGCCAGTTACATATAAGATGATAAACAAAATCATTCTATAACTAGATGAATTTTACAGATAAAGGTTACAATTTTTATAATTATTTTAGATCTTGAAGCTGCCAATCAATTAAATAAATTATTTCATGGAAGATATTTTTTAATTGTCTTTAATTTTACGGCAGTATTAACAAATATCACAAACATTTATAGGTAAATTAAACGTAGATAACAAAATGATTCTTAATAGGTTCTTAGGTTTTCATATAACAATTCAAAACAAATTATTAAATTATCAATCTATGGGTAAAAAAAACTACTATTTTAACTATATAAATGTTACAAAATTCATATATACTTTATTGAAATAAATAAATTTAAAAAAAAGTTTAAGGGATATATAAACGAATGTAAAATATTTATAAGGAAAGAGATTTTTTTAAACAAAACTGGGACTGACTTTCATGAAAAATTGGTTTATTAATATGTCAAAATTCATCATCAATTTTAAAATAGCATATACCATAAAAGATATAGATAGTGAATATTTAAGTAAAAGGTAAATATGAAGGAAAATTGTGTGTGTGTGTTTTGTTGTGTTTTTTCGATGATGTGTGTTTAGAAAATAATATTCCTTGAATTTGTGGTTATTAATTGCACAAAATCCAAGGAATATTATTCATGATAATAATATTATAGTAATACCAGCATAAAATACCAATAAAATTTTAATGATGCGATGGATGTTCATTTATTATTAAAAAAAAAAGTATTATGAAAATTATTTGAATTTTTCTATTTTTGATTATTTAAAATTTACATTTTTTTTTTCTTTCTATTTATTCTATCTATGATAATTAATTGCTTGTAAAATTAACATCTATTTTTTATTCAATAGATAAACACAATAAAAAATATATGATTGTATTTATAAAAATAGTTTTACAATCATTTAATCAAAAAGAATATAGAGAAAAAAATCAAAACAATCAAAAATTGAAAAATTCCACCAATCATAATTCATTTTTTTTTTTCAAATTATGAATTTTCCCTTTTTTTTTGTGAATCAACGAAATCAACTTGTTACCAAAGACACGGATCATTGAATCCGGCCAGATGTTGTTTATTATATCATTTTATTATTTATTTTGGTTTTTTTTTTTAATAATTAAAATAAAATAAATTTAATTAATTAATTAAAAAAAAATAATAATAATCATTTCAATATATATCTATGTTTTATGAACAAAATTTTGTTCATATATTGAAATTAATTATATATTATATATGTACATATAGCTATTATATATATTGGAATTAATTAATTACTAATAAATGTGAAACAAAATATATGTAAATATATAAAACATTATATAATGAAAAAAAAGAAAATTGTATAATAATTAATAAATTAAAACCACCCCGACGCTTTATCTTATAACATTATCAATTTCGCAATTATGCATTTAAATATCTCATAATTCAAATTCCAACGAGTTTTTTTTTTGTAATTATTATACAATTTTATTATTTTACATTATTAAGAAAAAAATGTTAACTAATTAAATCATCTTAATAAATTATAGAAATTTCAATATGCAACAAATAATATCACAAAAACATCACAAAAAACAATAGTAAAAAACGTCTATGTAATAAAAATATTAAGCTTAATCTTATAGAAAAGAAATAATTCCACTACAAAATAAGCATCTATTAATTAAACAGAAAAATATGTAAAGGGTCGAAATTACAAACAAAAAAATTAATATTTGTATTTTTATACAACTAAAAATTTTTAACCGAAAGGGAATTTATTTAATTGTAAGAAACATCCGAATCGGAAAATTGTTTAACGATTAAAGAAAATCGTTCCAGGTTCGGATTAAAAATTGTTTTGAAGAAAAGTCTGCACTGCATTAAATAAAACCAATAAAACTAACTTAACCAAAACAATAATTTAAAGAAGGTAACTGTTATTGAAAACTCTGAAATATCCTGGGGATATTGTTTTCAAACGGAAACAACCTATACTAATAAGTTTCCACCATAATCCCCCCAATACCTTAACAATTCAATTCAAAAAAAAAATTACCTCAATATAATTAAAAAATTAAAATATTTACAATAATTTTGAATAATAAAAACCAAAAAACTACATTTAAAATATATATTTTCAAGATTCATGTACATTTTTAGCAAAGAAGCAGCACAGGTAATAATTGTTTTTTTTTCGACATTTTATGAATATTGAATTTACCTTGATCATTTACTGCTTGAAGGCTTATAAAGTGATTATGATCGGCTATAAATTTAATCAAATATATATGGAATAGAATATAGAATAATAGATGTAATATAAAGTGCAATAAATTGTTAAATGGTTTTGGTTTTGAATCTTTTTCATCATTTTTAATTTGAGATCGCAACGTGCAAAATTACACATCATATATATTATTAAAATAAAAAAACACAATTTAAAATGTACTTTATAGTAATATAAATAATTTTCATAATGTGTATTGGGAAATTTTCATTTAATTTTCATGCTCAATATAATTTTGTACTTTATCATAACCAAAAAAACTATTCAATTCACAATAAAACCAAACAAAAAAAACACATTTCCATACAAAACTTAAAGTGAAAAACAAACAAAAAACAGTGAAAATAGAAAAGTAAAAAAAATAAAGCAATAAAACAACAACAAAATTCCAATTATATTTTTCTTTTTTTTTTTTTTTTGGTCTAAATAAAATCAATTAATTTTAATTGTTTTTGTTAATTTTATTTACGTTTGATAACAAAAATTATTTTGATTTTATTTAAATAAAAAAAAAAAAAACAAAAAAAATATAAGCATACCTTTTAATTTACGTTGTTCACGTTGTTCATAGGAACGTGCACGTGGTTCATTGTCTGGACTCAATTGACGTTGGGCATCCAATGATCCACATACCCGTTCATGACGATGTTTTGTATTTTCCATATTATCTTCCATATGTTCCTGTATTGATGGGTGTTGTTGTTTTGGTTGTTGATGCGGTTGCATTGTTGATAGTTGACCGATGTGCTCAGATTGCTCTTGGATTTGTTGGTGCTTTTGTTGTTGCAACTGTTGTAAAGCCAATTCTTTGGTTAAACGTTTTGCCAAATCCATTGCTTCATGACCGGATACCGTATGATGTGCACCAATCGGTATTGGTTTAGATTTTTTCAAATGTCTCGGTTTACTACTGGTCATTTTTGGTAATTTTACTATTTCATCTGATTCATCATCGTCATCATCATCATCATCATCATCATCATTATTCTCGTTCCCATCGGCCTTCACCAAATTTTCCGAATGAGAAACATGTAAACTTTCACCACTATTAATCTATATAATAAATAGAAAATAAAATATTTTTATATATGAAAAATTAAAAATCTAATTAATTTTTGTATCAAAAAATAAACAAAAAAATTAAATGTTTAACAATATATTACAATATCTGTTGCATCACGCAATAGAGTTTTTGTATCATCTGGAAATATGTCATTTTCTTCTTCAATTCGAGTTGGGGTGGCATCTTCGTCGCCACTCTATAATTATCATAGAATGATTTAGAACATAAAAATTATTGAGATAAAAATTCAATAAAATGAAATTTTATATAAAAAAATTAAAAAACACATACTGCATTTTTGGATGTTACCGAATCGTTACGACTGTGTGGTCTAAAACCAGGACCAGGTGGTAAATTTTTTTGTACACAACAATTAACACCAGGACTAAAATGCAATTCAACATGAAATCGTTCTTCGGACGACGGATCTTTCGTTGGATCCTCATACAGCATAATCACAATTTGTGACATATAATTTAATTCGGATACCATGGAAATGTATTCCATTGCACGTCGCCATTGTTCATCGGTCATAATGTCCAAGAGGCCACCGAATCGTAAAACAGTCAACAGTGAATGAACATGACTTTCACTGGTAAAATATAAACGTGTACGTACATGACGGCCAGGACTCGATACCCCATGACTATACCGTGGATTTAAGCGATTTACACTCTCGTTGGCAACCTCCTCAATGTTTCGTTGCAAATCGGCTTTGATTTTTTTCAGCAACGGTGTACATATTCCCTGGCCAATCGTTAATTTCTCTTGTATGGTTAAACCGTATTCCTGCGGTATAACAATATCAGCCAAATACTTTGCCATTATGTATAATTCTTCAGCGTGTTCATATTGCAGTGTATGTTGATTATGTTGTAAATCATATTTTATACAATCATAAATATCGGGTATTTTCGATATGTCAAATGATTTGGTCTTTGTGGAAAAATCTTTTTCAATTTTACCCCAACGTCGTGCCATTAAATCCCATGTTTCACCGTGATACAGTATTGCATCACGTGTTTTCGGATCATCCCGTTTAACGTTGACGATTGCCAATAATGATTGAATTAATTGTTGCACTTTTGTACAACATTGTACCGGATTTTTTACATAATCCATTGCTTGATTTATACTAATGCTATTACTGGGATTTACATTTATACGATCGTCATCGGTAAAATCACGATCGATTTGCATTAGATCATGTAAACGATTTTTTGCTAAATTCTGATATTTACTTGAATCACAATCATTATCCAATAGACCATTTGTATTTGCACTTTTAACCATTTGAACAAGAATCGGTGTTAATTCACCTTCTAATGCCAATAGACCTTTTGCAAATGCGGCCGCTGTCATTTGTACACGTCCCTCATCCGATGCATATATCTTTAAATCATGCCGAAAAGTGGAATGTAATCTGTACAATAATAAATAAATATAGTACAGTACTTAATAAAAATTAATATTGATACCCATATCATCAGTAATTTTAATTTATATATACCTTAGTAAGCCTAAACCTTGAGTCCCTGCATAATCATGACGACCCTGTCCACCCGGATACATACAACGAAATATTCTACCGAGCTCTTCTGCCTGTATACGACCGGCTGGTGTAAGTTCACCACCCCATTTCAAAATCAACACCAGGGATGGCTCCTTTGGTGTATCAGCTATATATATTTAATAAAACAAATACTTAATCATGAATTTATTATATTTAACAAAACTTATTTAAAGTATCCAAAAATGAAAGAAGATTGTGGCACATAAACAAAGCTATATTCAAACATATTATATAGATATGAGTATAAAAGTAATACTTTGAATTAAATTAAATAAAAATACTCTATAATACAAAAAAAAAAATAGTCGATATACACCATTTAATGATATACATCAACTGAAACAAAAAAAATGAATGCAAAACAAATGAAAAACCTACGAGAACTATTACTGTTACCATCATCTGAACTGGAGCCTCTTGGACGACCCTTTGGTTGATATTTCATTTGAACCTTACGATTGATACCGGAAAAATGACCATACCTGCAAAAATTTAAACATATAAAAATCAATTAAAAATTGTATATCATTCAAAAAAGTCAAACATTACATTTCCAAAACACTTTTTAATTGTTCTAATTTTCCTTGTTTCTCTTCGATTTCTGGTTCGGCCGCTTTCGTTTGAATTTCACTTAATAAAAATCTAGCTATATCTAAAATTTCTTGTAATTGTTTTGGACGTTTTAATTTTACATGACCATGTTTATAACCATCGTATTTCTCAAAAATTTCAAAAAATCTGCGCACAATAACAAAATCATTGATTATCAATAAAAATAAAAATAAAATACAATATATTAAATTGAATTTTACTGCACTTACTTTGGATGTCGCACTTCAACTTTCATTTTTTGTTTTGGTGTACGATCACCATGTCGAATAATTGCAACAACACAACGCAATTCCATCATTTTACCAAATGTTGTCGGTACAATTGGTGGATCATCCAATTGAAATGGCACCGACCACGGTATATGCAATGTCGGTGTTAATTCTCTTAAAATCATATTACCTAATATTTTCGCCGAATCATCATAATACTTATTTGAATTTTTAACAAAACTAAATCCATTTACATCACACACAAATGATTTACCACTTGCTCTGTTAATTAATGAAAAAAAAATGTATTTTTAAGGGATCCTTATTTGAAAAAACAACAAAATTTAATGCCCCATACCTTAATAAATCAAAACCACAAACAGTTTGTTTAAATGCTAAGCAAACTTTTCGTGATATTAATTTTTCAGCATTACTTAATATCACCGGATAACGAATTTCTTTACCATCACGATCACGTTCAACTTTACCATCTAATGCCGGACTTTTACGTGCCTCGGCATGTGCATAATCGGGACCAACTGTATATACTTTAACATCCGTACCATCCGTTGGCATAAAATCTTCGTATATAAATGAACCAGTTTTACGTACACGTGATTCGGGTGAATAAACACTACTGCGGCTACCAATCTAAATTTTAATAAATATGATATTTGCAATTTGATTTTACCACCATATCAAAAAAAAAAGATTAAACTCAAATCAAACCTTTCTAAATAATCGTTGACTACCGCCACCGGCCGATGTCGGATAATATATATAAATGTTATGATCTTCAGCTGATACCGGTTTTTCAACAAATGGTTTATTAAAAATAATGCCATTCACCTCTACATGATCTTCAGATTCCACCAATTCATGTTCTATTTAAATTATTTAAAAGAAATTATTGCATATAACCTTTATATAGACAGATAATATTGCTTATTGATTCATACGTTTTGGATCCGGTGAATCTCTATCAAGAACCGCATACCGTGGTATTTCAATACCTTCACTCTCCAATATCGAATAAACTTTTCGTCGATCTTGTATATCATATTGCATATGTAAATTATTAATAACATAAGGTTTTCGTAATTGAGCATATTGTATGGCTTTTTCTAATGGGAATCCTTTTGAATGAAAGGATATTAAACAATCACAAATTGGCCAATTTTCAACCGTATCCTATATATATATATATAGCAGGTATATATTTAAATATATAAATATATAAATAAATAAAAATATTAATGTAAATATTAATGTAAATATTAATTAAATAAAACAAAACAAAACAAAACGAAACAGAAAATATAAACAAAATAATAATAATACAAAAAAAAGATCTATAAATATATATATATATTGATAAATGGTATAGAAACGGTATGTATATTCAACCTTTAATATTACTTCTTCTGAAAATACTATCATTCGTATATATTCAAATTCTTGTAAACGTGTTAAAATCTCTTTCATCGGTTTCGATTGTGTCTTTTTTGCCATAGCACATATTCCAACAAGTACCTGTTTACCAGAATTTGACGATATACTACAATCAGAATCAATTCCATCACTTGGTTCGCCACATAAATCGATATCACCCTGAAATTATAGAAAGAAAAACAAAAATAGAAACACCAGCAAAACCAAATCCAAAGCAATTTATTTATTTTTTGTTAAATAATAATCTAAAATTAAAATATAAATTATAATTTGAAAATGATATAATAAATTAAATGTAATATAAAATCATATTTTTATGTACAATTAATTCATTTCTTTGACTAAAATGAATTTCAGGATTTCAGAATTGAATTTTTATAACTGAATAAATGACGTCACTGCGTCAAAATTCCTATTAAAGATTATTCTTAATTATGTGTATGAAATGTCCGTTTATGAATGAGTTACGATATTTAGAAAATCCATAGAGTTTTTATAATATAATTTTATGGAAATATTATCATAAATAATGTTTTGTTTTTTTGTTTTTGTTATTTATATGTATAAAAATAAATATTTAATATGTGCATTAAAAAGAATGATTTTTCTAAATTTCATCAATGTACAAAAAAATATATGAATATATATCATATTATGTATATGTTTTATTTATAATATAGACATTTTCAAATATATCATTATTATTATTATTATTATTTTATTATACTATATGATATAGAGGAATGTGTGGGTATAATCGCAATTTTATCAATGTATCAAATATCAAATGAATAAATTTTAACATATAGCGAGGCATGTGGATGGTAAAGTATAGTTTTCAAACTATATAATATATAAAATTTGACTGCAAAAATTGATGTATTGTTCTATATATTACATATACTAGAAATATTAATGTATTCTAACATTATAAAGTAAATGTTTTTCTAAAGAATGTTTTTCTGATGGCGGACAACAAAAAATCGTTTTGAAATATGTACTAAAAATGATATTATTTTGGATATATATATACATATATGGATTTAACATAAATTAATTGACAACTTTATTGATATATGTTGGTCTATTATATCAAAATACAAATGCGATATTAATTTATTTGCATATGGTATTTTCTCAAATAATAATAAACGTATATAAGCTTTTAACAACATAAACAACATATTCATAATTCACATGGAAAACAATTTGAAATCGCCGATATAATATTATTATAATAATAATAATAATCATCTCAATTAATCATACAAGAAAATCGAATGAGTATATGTATATTAAATAAGTTTTTTTAAATCTTTCTCGCTTATCAAAACAATCGTAGAATAACCCAATTATTTTTTTTCTATTATAGTTTCAAATAAAGTAAAAATATTATCGGGAGAGATTCGCTTTGATATGATTTTCTTTCACCAAAAAAATTGGTATATTGAAGGAAAAATATTCAGATGTGATTCTTGAAAGATTTTCTATCAACCCAGAAAAATTGCTATTGAAGGAACACCAACATCCTTTTAAGTAAAGATCCTTGAAAGATTATCTATCAATAAAGAAAAATATAGCTCTTTAAGGAAATCTATTTAGGAGAGAATTTTTAAAGGTTTGTTTTCACCGAAAAAATTGCTACTGAAGGAAAATATTCATAAATGATCCTTAAATAATTTTATATCAACACCTAAAAATAGACATCGAAGGAAAAATAGCTGCAAAAAGGAAAAACATTCAACAGAAATCCTTCAACGAATTTTTCCCCCACACAAAAATATATCTATATTAAAACAATCGTATTAAAATAACCCAATTTGTTTTTATTTGTTTCTATCAATTTTCAATGAAGTAAAAGGAGATATTCGCTTTAAGGATTTTCTTTCACCAGAAAACTTTCTTTTGAAGGAAAAATATTCAGTTAGGAATTTTTAAGAAGTTTCTTTTGCAAGATAAACTGCTGGTGAAGGAAAATATTCATGAGTGATTCTTGAATGATTTTCTTTCATCTCAAAAATTGCTATTGAAGGATAACTGAAGAAGAAGAAGATTTATTATCAACAAATAAATCGGAATGGAAGGGAAAATATTCAATAGAGATTATTGAAGACTCCCCAAATAAACACAGGAAAATATCAATTGAAAGAAAAACATTCAGAAGAGATTCTTTAATTCAAAGGTTTCTATCAACACAGAAAAATTGCTGCTGAACGAAAAATACCAAGGAGCGATTACCTGAAGGATTTTCTATTTGCGGAAAATTTCTGTAGAAGAAAAAATATTTAGTAGAAGGAGAGAAAAAGATTTTTTATCAGCACAGTAAAATGGCTGTTGAAGGAAATATATTCAAGAAAGATTCTTGAAGGATTTTCTATTCGCAGAAAAATATATCTATGAAAGAAAATCATTCAAGAGAGATTATATTGAAAGATTTTTCTATCAAAACAGCAAAAATATCTATTAAAAGAAAAAGGAAAATGGAATTTCTATTAGTAGAAAAATTCTGTGTTTAACACAAAAGATTATCTAAAATTGATTAAAAATATAACGTTAACATGAAAAATCTCAACAATATTTTTCACGGACGGAATATACGCTAATTTTTCAATCGCACGCACAATTACACAATGATATATATATTAATAATAAGAGTTATCAAATAAATTATAGATCATAATCACATATAAGAATAAAGACCCACTTAAAAAAAATTCAAACTTGAACAAATTTGAATTGTTTTGTATATGATTTCATATTATCAATCTTCATCGCCGTATTTCTAGTCATCATTTCTAGTTATTTGTAAATATTATATTTGTAACGATTGCATATGGGGATTACTTTAATAATCACCCAATTTCTCGATATACCCAATAAATATTATGGACTTCATTATGTATATGCCGATGATAATTAATATTATATCTATATCTGTATCACAAACCAATTAATATTTTCTTATCAATTTTCATTGTCACACTTTTTATATATATACGCAGTGCGACCATTAATATTCCGGACTGGTCCTAGGAAATACATTAAAAACACGATTTTTGAAATTTTTTTTTTATATTTATTCAAAACATTCTCTTCCTGATTCAATACAACTGTTACATCGATTTAATAATGATTCAAATACGTGTTCCAGCTCATTTAGTGGTATTGCCTCTAGTGCGCGTGTAGATGTTGTTTGAATGATTTCAATATCCTCAAAAAAACATACTTTCAATTTCATATTAAGTTTTGAGAACAAGGAGAAGTCACATGGTGCTAAATCAGGTGAATACGGTGGCCGATTTAACACACAGACGTGATTTCGACCCAAAAACTGACGAACAATAAGTGAAGTATCGTGTAACAAACACCAACTATCTGATTCACGATATTCAGGTCGAATACGCCCATCAAACGCTTCAAAACTTCGATATAATATGCGCCACTGACTGTTTGACCAGTGGGAACGAATTCTTAATGGATAATTCCCTTGATATCGAAAAATGTTACGAGCATTGTCTTGATTTTCGATGGAACTTTTCTTGTTTTTTAGGCTGTCGGTTGTTTAGGCCATCCACGAAACGTTTATACCACTCAAAAACTTGTGTTCTACCCATACAATTATCGCCATTAACTTGTTGCATCGATTTGAACGTTTCTGTTGCAGATTTACCAAGCTTTGCGTTGAATTTAATGACTGCTCTTTGTTCCATGTTAAAATTTTTACTTCAACTAAAATATTGTTTCACAAGAAATGTCATAACTTTTTTATTTGTAAACCAAATGCAATGAAATTTTTACAGACGATAGAGAAAACATCAAGCTTCAAAACGTTTGTTCCATCACATAGATCATCCCACTGGTTATTGAGATATGGTTTGAGTCCGGAATATTAATTGTCGCACTGTGTATATATTGAAATGTATATTTTATCAATTAAAGTATATAATTTTAAAAGTCTTACTATACACATAAAGTGTTTATTTACTATCATCCATATATATATATCGATAATATCATGCACATTCATTTATCAGAAATCTTATACATATAGTTATATATATACATATAGATTTGATAATATAGCCGCATTTAAATGTCATCATGTGTATATTATATAGAGACAATATATAAAACAATATAATCGTAACATAAAAAAATTAGATCAAGTGACACTTAAAATATTGTATATGTATAAAATAAATAAATATAATTGAAAATAATATTTGTTTTTATTTTTTTTCTTTTCATTTCAATTATTATTTTAATTTTACCAGAATTTATTTACGTACATGAAGCGATATTTTATTTTTTTTTATTGACCCTCCTTTTCTTTTATTTATTATATGAATTTTCACAATAAAAATTAAAAAAAAAAACTATACAATTATTTTTCCTTGTACGCGATAATACATTTTCTTTACCTATTTGTATTTAAACATATTCATTATATTCATTCATATACATTTTCTTTTGATATATTCTTCTTTTCTTGTGATCTTGATGTAGAAGAAATATTTTCAATATCTGTGACTATACTCGCGTGTCATCATCATTGAAAATTATGAATATTAAATCAACTTTAAAAAAAAATGTTATTTGTTATTTTTAATATATAAAAATCTTTTGAATGCGAAGGTTAAAAATATATAAATTTTGCTTTTTCTTAAATAAATAATCGATTAAATATGATTTTATCGTAATAAAAAAAAATCATCTATTGTTGATTTATTTTCTTTTCCAATATAAATTTTAATTTTTCTTTTTTTCCTTACAAAAATAAATGTTTTTCTTTTGATTTGATACATTTTAGTATATTTTAACTGCATTAATATCGCAATTAAAATTATCAAGAATAAATAAACAAAAATTTAAATTATATAAGATGAATGAATATTAAGTAATTATATATTAAAAAGGAAAATTTTTGTCAGAAGTAGAAAATTAAACTTTATTAGTATATTTTTTTTATTTAAACAGATGTTTTGTCAATTAGACGACTAAATCAATGAATATTTATAGATCAATTTTGAATCCAGAAAAAGATCAATAGATATTCAATGGGCTTAATTATTATTTTATATTCAATTGAATGGAATCAACAGATTTTTAATATTATAATTATTTCAGTGACAGTTTAATTTTGCTATACCTTAGTTTCTGTGCATCAATCTGTAATTGATTTATTGGCTTGCTTAAAGGTATCTTTTTTCTTCAAAAAACAACTGCTTATTAGATAAAATTATATATTATGGGTGTGGGGGTGTTTTTATGATAAAAAATAAGGGATTTTTTATTAAATTAAATTAGTATTTAAATGGAAAACAAAAATCAAACGTACATTCATACATTCATCACAATAGCAAATGTCATCGTCATCATCATCGTCATCATCGTTATCATCACTTGTATTATCATTACGATGATGCTGATGATGATGATGATTATGATCATCATCACCATATTCACCGCTGTTTGTGCCTCCATGATTACTATTACTTGAATGACGTTTTTGTTGACGTCGTATTTTTTTTAAACGCCACCAATCTTTTAACCATGTCCATTCCATAGTTTTTAGTTTTTTTTTTTTAAGGATTAATTTATGTTTTGTTTGTTTGGCTTATGGTTTTATATATCACTTTGTTGATTTTTTTAATAATTTATCACAAAATGGTTATTTATTTGAAAACAAGTAACTTTTTTTGATTTATTTTATTACATATTTTCTATATATGATATGAAAACCTACATAATTATTATTAATATATATTTAATAACACAATCACTATATTTAAAAAATTTTTTATAGTATAGGAGGTTTTATAATTTCAAACTGTTTTATATTTATTCATCAGATAATTTATAATATAACTATAAATATATTTAATTTTTTTATATTAACAAAATTAGTAAATAAATCTTACTGATTAATATATTTTTATTTTTTTTTTATCTTTTATTATTTTTGCATATGATTTATATTATTGATTTTTATTTTGTAACATATATATTTTCAATATATTTTTAGAAGAAGAAACATTTTTATTTTGTCTAAATATTTTACGTTAGTTGCGAGTATTTTTTTTTTTATATGATATAAATAAATAAATTATATATCTAATAACTATAATAAGTAAATAATTTATTATTAGTTCAAGTTTATTTTTATATAAATATGTAAATATTTTTTCATTTGAAAAAAGTATATCCATAACGTAGATCTATCTATCTATATATTATATATATCTCAATCTATATATTTATATTTTAAATGTATATGTATATTGAATTTTATATATATACGCGTTCTTATTTATCAATAATGAAATATGTAAATTTTTCAACACATTTTTTTTAAATAATTTATATAATTAAACAAAAAAATGTAAAGTAAAAATACTTATATAGAATTTATATATGACAAAAAAAAAATAAGAAACTTTTATATATAAATATTATTTGAGAATGTACATAAAACAAGCGTGTCAAGAATAAGAATATATATATTTGTTGAATAAATGAATCATTTTGTTATCTCTATTTTTGTCATGCTTTTTAATATATATTATATATATATACATATATAAAAATAATGTTATAGGAGTAAGAAGGAATGCTGAATTTGGTATGAACATGATGAAAATGGAAGGAAATATTATCGTTAAAATTTCGGCAAGATGGGGTGAGTTGGTGGTAGTACCGGTTTATTTGAGGGGCAGTGAATGGGAAGTGGATTTAAGACGTGTAGAGGAGGTAATTCAGGCAGTGAGGGGGATTAACTATATAATAATGGGTGATTTTAACAGTAGAATAGGGGAAGAGCAGAGGATTATGTATGGGGAGGACTCGGGTATGGACGTGTTCGGAGGTTTTGAGAGGGTGTCGAAGGATAAGGTGTTGAACGGTAGAGGAGTGAAATTGCTGGAAAGGTGTATAGAATGGGATGTGGTGGTCATGAATGGATGTGCTAGCGGTGATAGAATAGGGGAATATACTTTCGTCAGTGAAAGAGGGTGTTCCGTAATAGATTTGGTGTTGGTGAGTAGAGCGTTAGTGGATATGGTGGAGGAAGTTAGAGTGGGAGAGAATGTATGGTCTGACCATATGCCGGTGGAGCTGAAGATAGGAAGAAATACAGGAGGGATGATAGAGAAAAAGAAAGGGAGGAAGAGATGGGAATGGCGGGAAGAGAAAAAGGAAGAGTTTTCGTTGAAGGTCGAGAAGAAAGTAAGAGAGTGGGAGGGAGAAGGGCGGAACTTGGATAGGTTATGTGATATGTGTGAAGAGGCGGCGGGAGAGTTAGGGTGGAAAGAGGTAAATAAAAGGAGCATAGGGATACAATATTGGTTTGACTGGGAATGTGTAAGGAACAAAAAGTTGGTGATGGAGGCGTTAAAAAAATGGAGAAAAACAATGGAGGACATAAGTAGAAAGGAATATGTAAGCGCAAGAAATAAGTATAAGCGGGTGTGTGAGAAAAAAAAAGGGAACTATGCGTTGCAAGTTGTGAAGAAGGTGAACGAATGTGGGAGTTCAAGCGATTTCTGGAAGGCAGTAATGAAATTTAAAAGGCAGACGGAGGCGAGAGGTAGTTGGATTGATAATGAGGAATGGGTGGAGTATTTTAGTAGGCATTTGAACACGGGACTGGAGGGTGAGAGGGCAATGTATTGGGAGGAAACAAGGGTGGACGAGAGATTGGACAGGGATTTTGATAAGGGGGAAGTGGATTGGATGCTGAATAAATTAAGACCAAATAAGGCGGTGGGTGAAGATGGAATACCAGGGGAGTTCTTTAAAAATCTGGGTAGCAGCGCGAGGAAGTGGATAAGGGAGGCGGTAAACGAGATATGGAATGGAAAGGAGGAGATGCCGGATAGATTTGGAAAAATGGTTATTTTTCCATTATTTAAGGGTGGAGATGGCCGGCTGGTTGAAAATTATAGGGGTATTGCCTGTCAAAATGCTATAGGAAAAGTGGTGGCGGGGTTATTGAACGAGAGGATGGTGGAATGGATGGATGATGGGCGAATAATGAAAGAATGTCAAGTGGGTTTTAGAAGAGGGTACTCGGCGGTAGATAATGTATGCAGTTTAAGGGGGTTGTTGGATGTGAAGTTGAGGATAAAGGGGGTAAGGATATATGGGTTTTTTGTGGATTTAAAGGCGGCTTTCGACAATGTAGATAGAGATTTGATGTGGGGTAAATTATATAGGTGGGGAGTGTCGTCGAAGATGATGAACATGGTGAGGAGGCTGTATAGGGGTAATACGGCGTGTATATGGGGAAAAAATGGGTGTTCGGCATTTTTTGGCAGTGATAAGGGAGTCAAACAAGGGTGTGTTTTGAGCCCGACGCTGTTTTCCCTGTTTCTAAATGATTTGGATGAATGGATAGGTGGAGGTGTATGGATAGTTGGTGAGAATGTGAGGGTGTTGATGTATGCGGATGACATTGTGTGTTTGTCGGATAGCGTGTGGGGTATGCAGGGTATGATGCGAAGGTTAGAAGATTATTGTAAGGAGTGGAAGTTAGAAGTGAATTTAAGGAAATCGAAGATGATGGTGTTTAGAAATGGGGGTAGGTTGAGGAGGGACGAACATTGGAGTTTTAATGGAGAAGCAGTGGAGGTGGTGAACGAATATAAGTACCTTGGGGTTTGGCTGACGACGGCTGGTGCATGGAGGGTGCATGTGGAAAGGAAGGTTTTGGAGGCTAAGGCGGGTCTGGCACAAATTTGGAGTGGGGTAATGACGAGACAAGATGTACGGGTGGAGGCCAAATTGCGATTGGTAGATGGAGTTTTTAGGGCGATGGTGGGCTATGGATGTCAGGTGTGGGGGGTAAATGAATACGAGACTGTGGAGAGAATGCAGAGGAATATATTGAAGAGGATATTGGGGTTGAATAGGGGAACTCGGGATTGTGTGGTATATATTGAGATGGGTAGGAGACCACTTTGGGTTTTTTATTTTGGGTTACACGTGAGATATGTTATTGGTATGTTGGGAAGGGAGGAGAGGTTAACGAGTAGGATATTGTGGGAAATGGTGAAAAGAAAAGTGGGATGGATAGAGGTATGGAAGAAGAAAGCGGTTGAACTGAATATGGAATGGAATTGGGATTCAAAGGAAGTGGGGTATTGGAAAGCAAGGGCGGAGGTTTTGGTAAAAGGAGTGGAGGAGCAATGTTGGATGGAGATTTTAAAAGAGGGAAAAAAGGGGCGAAGTGATAGGATATATTCGGAGTTGGAATGGGGAATGGATAGGCAGGATTATTTGGAGGGAAATTTGCTGCAAGGGGAAATGAGGGCGATATTAAGGGCGAGGGGAGACAGTATAGGACTGAATGCGAGAGGTTGGGGGCCGGAGGAAAGGTGGATATGCACTTTATGTAGTAGGAAAGAGTGGGAGAGTGTGTGGCATTTTATGGGTGTATGCCCGATGCTGAGGGAGGTGAGGATGAAATGGTTGGGGGTGACGGAGTTGACGAAGGAGGAGGTTAAGGAGGTTTTATCGGGAAGAAAGGTTTTGAGAAATGGAAAGAGGGCTGAGTGGAAACTGGTAGGGAGGTTTATAATGGAATTAGAAAGGTATAGAAGAGAATGGATAAGGGAATTCAATGGGTAGGGCTTAGGAACTGGACTCGACGGCAACGGTCAATAGACCAGGCCGTTTAGAACGGTTTTGTTTTCTTGTGTTTTTTGTTTTTTGTGTGTGTAGTGTATATATATTGAAATATATTGTATTATTTAAGTTTAGATATTAAGAATGTAAATATTTTGAAATTAAAAAAAGAAATAAAACTAATAAAAAAAAAAAAAAAAAAAAAAAATATAAAAATAATGATTAAATGCAATTCTGCGGTAGATTTTGCAGGCATATTTTAATTAAAAAAAAAAAACATTAATAAAAAAGATTTTCAAATGTTATTAATTTTTTTGTGGTATTTAACATTCAGAGTAAAAATGTGTAAGAAAAGCAAATCTTATTTGTATATATTTATAACGTATAAGTCATATATCCTTGACTATAATCGAAACAGGATATCTGCGAATTCATACAAAAGTTTATAGAACTATGTGAAGATAAATGTGATTGTGGAGATATTTTTTATTTGTTTGAACGTCAGTACTCAGTAAATCAGTAATCAGTACTAAACAAAATCAGTTTAGGACCCGTAAATTGTCATAATTCTTTTGTCGTGAGCCCGAAATCATTTAATCAGGCATGATGATGAGGGATGAGGCGAAGAAGCCATATATTGAATACATTTAAGTAATTTTGGGTGGCGAAACTATTATATAATATTATATGGATTAATTTATATGAAATTTTGAAAGTAAAAGCGAACATATGAGAGAAAAACTAAAAAAAACTTAAACTGAAACAATTTTCATAAACAATAACGAATCGAAATCTTTATTTGACTAGAAATTTCTGTCCAATTTTTACGTTCTTATTGCAATTTATAATTAGTTTAACTTTTTTTTTTAAGACCGCATTGTAAGAAATAATATAATAATTTAACCGATAATCTGACCACAGCAAATCGGTAGCGATTTAATATTTAATTTATTTAACGAAAATTTATATTTAAAATATATACCATACCATATACCATATATATAATAAAAATCAAACAAACAAAAATTATCGCACACACGCTGAAAATAATACATCCATCTATATTCTATATTTATTATGGTAAATACATTTACATTTATATACTTATCACATATATATTTGCTATTTTGATAATGAAATTTTAATGAATTAATTTTACCCTCATATATATTAGGTTACAATGTTTATAATATATATTACGATATATAAATGATGATTATGGTATTTTATTATAGATTCGTCTATAAATATATATCTATATAATAATTATTTTATATATGCGTATAGCTATAAACAAATATAAACAACAAACGTATTTATGGTTCTTACTTCTTTGATATATACATATAATTAATTTATATATAATATGATATGATTATTTATATAAAAAAAACACAATGTAATAATAATATGCAGGGTGTTTTATAATAAACATTACAAAAAAATGTGTATATATTAATAGAAAAAATAGAAGCCATATATATATTGAGTAATTATAGTAATTAAAATTAAATATACAAAAGCTAAATGAAATATTAAATTTTCTATATACGTACAAATTTAAGTATCAGAGTCGTATACAATAGAAATAGAATTCAATACATTATTGACATTCGATTATGGTGTTGGTTTTGCCACAGAAATTCTATTGAACAGTGAATGATAATTTTTCCTTTGAATCTGTTTTGCATGAAATTTTCAATTTTTTCTGTTCTCTTTCTACCATATATTTTGTATACGACGACTCCGAAGCTTTAAAGTTATCTAATTTTTTCATTTTATAAACGCATTTTTAAAGGTCGCAGTTTTATAAACATATAACGAATTTCTTTTTTGAAACTTATTTATTCCTATATCCCCTGTCTCTGTATAATAAAAAAAAGTATATATTTCTATAATTATATACAATACATATAATCTAAATATAGTAAATTTAAGTATAGATAATTTAATCTATTTTAAGAATAATGTCATTTTTTATACATATATACTAAATGTATATAGAAAACCTTTATATATGAAACATTTCATAAATTGTTTTAGAATAATATTATTGCAACAATTTATGTATATATATACATTATAAAAAATATTCTTAAGAAAAATATTTCAATTTTTTTCTATAATATAACGTATACGATAAAATATTATAATGAAATTCATTAAAAATCTAAGTATATATAATAAAATTTATTTATGAGAGTTATATGCATATAAATTGATAATTTATAAATAAATTAAAAAAAATTATTTATATATGTATTTGGAATAGGATTTTGTGTGTATGACTACGTATATTCATATGAATAAATTAAAAATAATAATATTCATCATAAATACGTCAAATATTTTCATATATATACATTCCGTCAAATTCTGTACATATAGATTTGAATTTAAAAGACGTGAAATTTTTATATATGATAGGTGATAGATATACATAGACATTATCGCAAAGAGGTAATTTTAATTTTTTCAACTATATACATATAAAATTAAATTAAATTAATAAAAAAAATTGTTGATTTTGTATAAAAAAAAAAACTTGGCACAATTCAATTATAATAATTATAATTTATAAGTTAATTATATTTGTTTTTTTTTTTTCTTAATGATAATGAATTTTAAATGAAAGATGAAACAAAAAAATAAAATAATTGCATTGCATTTTTGTTGACTAAATTTACTATTTATTGTACAATGAAAATAAAATAAATTTTTTAATTATGACACAAATTACTGCAATTAACTAAACGGGCGGTAATATAAATAAAAAACAATGGAAATAATATACAAATAGCGATATCCATCTATAAATGTATATATATAATTAACAAAAAAAATAAAAATATATAGGAGATGGAAATTTTGTTTTGTTTGAAATATATGAATTATTATTTAAACAAACTAAAAAAAAAAACTGTATTACAATTTAATTTTTAATAAATGAAAAATTTATAACGCCACAAAGAGCAATTATAATTAATTTATTGCAATTTAAATTATTCATATATAGTATATAATAAATGAAATGCAGGAATATTTTATTTATTTATATATACAATAATTATATTGGTGTCAAATTGTCAAAATATATTCGGTTGTTGGATGGATATTAAACAAAACAATAATTAAAAAAAATCTTTCCTTTAACAAATATAAATTTACATATTTTTAAATACGCACAGGAAAAATTAATATATTTAGATAATTTATATGTAAATGTAATAATTTTTAACGCATTGGTTAAGTAATAAATTCTTAAGTTAAACTATACTACAAATTCTTTCATTTCCATTTAAAAAAAAACAATTTGATATGTTTTATTTTTATATAATATACATATTTATGTGACTCGGTATAATATAATAACTGTCAACGTAAAATTCTTTGGGGTGTTGTGGTTTCGAATTTGGACGGTTGTGAGTTTGAATCATTCTTTGAAGACATAAAATATTTGTTTGGTTTTTTTGGTTATTTAGCGAATCTGACCAATTATCAATTAGGATATTGTACAGTCTTTGACAGCCGAAATCTTATTGGTATAAATTATCACTATTTTGGTTTTTTTTTCGTTCTGATATTAAAAATGTTTGGTCAACTCATGAGGCTATAGAGCGACCAGATATTTTATTTTTTATCATCAATTATCAATACATAAAGTTTAATCAAACGTTGTCCATATTTATTCAATTGAAAATAATGTCATATAATTGCGAACAAAATTTATATAATTATAGTCTTAATATAAATATTTTTTAAATTAATTTTATTTTGCGTTAATATAGACAAAAAATTAATTCTTCAATTCCAGAAAAACCCATAAAAATATAATTTAAATTAATATACGATATTTTGATAACCAATTTAATTTAATTATTTGCGCTTATGTCGTAACTTCGTTTTATATTATACTATAATTTTGCGGTATAGATTCACATTTATAAAAACCTAATAAAACCACAGTATTTAATTGATTTTTCTAAATATCATGAAATAAAAATACAAAATAATATTTGTACAAATATACCAAATGTTCATGTTTAATGTATCATATGATGATGATATTATTTTATATAGATATATTATTGTAGTCTTTGATCTTTTCATAAATATATACGTAACAGAAAAATATATAAGACGCATATATGAGATATAAAATCAATAATATATAAGAAGTATTTTTTTTTTGTATATGGAATCAATAATAAAAAAAACATAAATAGAAATAGATAGATTTTTATCTTTGAATACGCATTTCTTATATACGGTTTTTAAATTAAATTATTGATTATTGATAGATTTTATTGATCTTTGGTATATGTATTTTGAAAATTTTTAAATTTTTCCTATCGTATAAACGTAAATATATAGAAAAGGACCTACCCTTATTATTATCATATAGGGATCAGGTTAAAAAGGTATTAAATGACATTGATATTTTGCAGATAGTATCAATGTCATATATAGAAATTATATACATGAAAAAAATATTCAAAAAAGATAAGATACACACATATACGGAGTTTCAATAATTATATAACAAAAAAGGTCTCATATACCAAATATCCTATGTAACAATAAATCATTTTAATATATGTAAGTACATACTATAGTCAAATTTCCAAAGTAATATATCATAAAAATATTTGAAAAACACCACCACGTTAATATTATTGATTACATAATAATGGTTTCATATATATAATATATATATATATGTAAATATATTTTAATAAAATGCATATATTTAATTTTCCCTTTATTAGTATATTATTAAATTTTATGTAAGTAATATCCTATCACAAAAAATATATTCCATATTTAAATCAATACCTGTAAAATTATATTCAGGTATAGGTATACAAAGAAAAAAAATAAAAACCAAATTAATATTACAACAAATTTTTATATATTGATATTTTTTTTTGTGCTTTAGGTTGACCATTAGTTTATTTATAGCCGAGTTTATATGTATATTTATGTGTGTTCTTGGTAGTATTATTTAGTATATATATATATATAGTTATGACCTTTAAAAATATAGAGTTTTCCGCTTCCCACAGTCCGATTAAGTATTCATATAATATTCTATATTCTATAAGTATAATATTATAGTTTCAATTTCAATTTATCTTGATTGCGATAAATTGTTTATTATTATATATTAAAAAAATTATTTAAAATATCTTAATTTTTCATTTACAAATAAACTTATTATTGTAACGTTTTACGATAGTTTTTTTTTTATTTATGCATGAATAAAAAAAAATAATGTAAATAATAATAATAAAAAAAAAGCCTAATCAAAAAACAATAAATTTAGTAAAATATTCGACCCTCATTATGACATCATTATTCAATTATTAATTTATTCAGTTCATTTTATTTATATATTTTTGATGGCGATTGTGTTGGCGATACGATGACAAAGGTGTACGGATAAGTTAAAAGTAAAATAGAAATTCTAAATGGAAAAATTGTCTTAAAATGGAGGGGGGTTTTAGTTTTGACTATTAACAATATCACAAATTGTAAGACGCGTCGCTTATAGATTAATAAATTGAATGTATATTTAAGATTAAATTAAAAACCAAATACTAAAAATATTGCCTCGCCATTCTAAAGAAGTTTGTATAAGAAAGTATTTTTAAGATAAATCTTATCATTTATCACTAAACTTATCCATATAATCTAGAATATATTTATCGTTTGGTAGATAATCTACAAAAATATTGTTGTATAAATAACATTAACGCCGAGGAGGACAATCCATAGAGGACTTATCATAAGTCTTATGTGCGAATATATAATTAATATTTAAGTAAATACACGCATTTCACATTTTTAATGCGAAATTTATTTGTTTTATGTTGTTTTTACTCTGCATATATAGTTTTTTTCTTCATTAAAACATTTACACATTATGTATAGTATAGAGGAAATATAATCCAAATTCAATATAATAATGTGATGTATTTTAGTATAATTAATACCCTGCGAATTATTTTATATATATTCATATCATTGTATTTGATTTCAATATATGTAGGTTGCGTATATTATAAAATGAATGAGCTTTCGATATTATTTAAGGAAAATTTTTCTTTTGAATATGTTTTTTTAAGAAATTCTATATGAAATTCTTATACGAAATGAATATATTTGAAATCGTTCGAGATGGAAAGACTTTCCCATTAAGATTCTGTCAGTAATTTTGTAGATATTTGACAGATTAGTATTTATTTCATTAAATTATTTTATAGAAATCTTTATTGATTTCAAAGTTATAACAATACGATAATAAATAAATTTATAAATAATAGTAAAAATTCCAACATAATATTTTCGCAATAACCATAAATATTTTGATATGTAAAATCGCACGTATGTTTGAATTTAAATCAATTTTATTAATACAAAATATTTTATAATTTATGATTGATATGCGATAACACCAAATTAATATTATAATTACAGAAAAATAATTTATAAATACAATAAACATGCGAACTTAGCGACCAAAATAATAATATAATAATTATATATTTAAAAAAAAAACGAAATTGTATTTCATTCAATGACGCAAATGCAATATCGCATTAAATTGTCATCGATATATATTTACAATAATATTATATAAATCTGCATTTTGTATAATTAAATACGATAAATAAATTTTATTGCATTTTATACATGTTTAATTAATACTATTTTTATTTCAACCTTATCGCAATTTTGTGATAATATAATAATATTTTTATCAAATTTATTTATGTTACAATATATATCTTTTGAGTAAAATATTTTATCGTATCTACGTTACACGTACACACGTTTAAATTTATAATTAAAATATGTAATTTGCATATTTTTAAATCTAACTATACACTAGACTCAATAGCTATAGAGAAATATAGTAAATACAAGTAAATTTTAATTATAAAATAAATTATATTTTAACATTTTATAATATATTCTTATAAAATTTCATTGTATGTATATATAGGAAGAAAAAAAAAATATACAAATGATAAATTATTTTTGATGAATAAACAACCGCACACGCAATCAAGAATGTGTCAATTATAATAATTATTGTGTCAACAAATATTTATAAAACAAAAAAAAAAACAAACAAAATATAGAATTAAAATGTATTATTATTATTATAATTTTTATATGTATAGAGATATTTTTTAAAGAAAAATAAATAAATAAAAGTATGAATGCATCAGACAGAATTTTTCCTATTTTATTATTTACTTTTATAAAAATTTATATTTATAGAAAATAAAAAATATTTGTTATTTGTGAAATTTTTGTGTTAAAAAAAATCTGTTTTCTATTTTTTTTTTTTTTTGCAATGATAAAGAATTGATTTATTTTGTTTTAGGAGCAACGAAATGATGGAAAAAAAAACCGAATAAACAAATGCGATTTATCTCGTGTGTATCTGAAACGTAAATTTATTTGTATATATACTTAGGTAAATAGCCAAAATAAAAAATTGTCAAATCAATCTTTTGAATGATTGATATAATTATATATAATCAGGATTTTTTTTTTTTGCTTAAAAATATATTCAAAAAATTTGGTTTAAGTCGGTAAAAAATGTGTTGTTGATTTACCATCACAAAAAACAAAACATTTCAAATAATACAAAATTGATTGAAAATAAATAAATATTTTTCGGTTTTTTTTTTGTATCTACATTCTACATACAATCGTAGCAAAAAATATTATTGCGGTTAAAATATTACTTAATGGATTAATTTTTTTTAAAAAAATGTTTTTTTGTTTAAAAATTGGTGATTAACCTTTCTAATATTCGCTAAAATTTCGTATATATTAAAAAAAATTGTGATATGATATTAAAATATTAATGATTTTCATAAGATGTTGGGTATTTTTTTTACGATGTATGATGTGGTAATTATAGCCGTTTCCGTACGAACGTGGGAAATTTAGATTTGGAACAATGTTTATCATGTCTTTAAGCAGGATTCAAACTCACAAACTCAATATTTTACTAGTGTTTTTGTTCAACTACATCACGAAGCCAAAAAGTTTTCCTTAGCCTCTTTAAAACTTTATTTGTTAGAACAAAAAAATTTTAATATTATGATAATAAAATTACAAGTAATGATTTCACATATTTTTTGAATATACAATTTTTGTTTATATTAATTTTAATTATATTACCAAATATTATTAACACCTTTTAATTTATACCTATTGCAATATATAAAATAATACAATCTCAAAATACGATTAAATTAAAATAAATTTTGGAATTTTTAAAACGATTGTGTGTTATTTTTATGTGAACTTTATAAATATTTTATTTATTTTTTTAGTAAAAATTGCTGAATCGAAATCTCTTAAGTACAATCTCACACACAATATATATTGTGAATTGTGATATTTACAATATATGTACACTATATATTATATTATAAATCACATATATAAATGACGAAATTTTCATTATCGAAGAAATATATATATAAGAAACGCACATACAATAATACATACGAATATATATAGGTATATATTAATTTTTTTATCAATAATATATCAATAATCACATGCAAAAATAAAATTATGAAATTTTATTATTATTATACGACGATATGTATAGATATTTTATTTATTTTTTTTGTTTGTCTTTACTTTAAATTTTTTTGTATATATAATTAATTAATTACATTTGTTTATTTACACAATAAATTATAATAAACCGAAACTTTCCAAAACAAACAAAAAAAATCATATTTATATTGAACACTTTATATTATAATTATATTTATGTGTGTTTTATTAGTTTACATGATTTTTTTTTTTATTTGTTAAACATACTCTTTATATTCTAAAACAACTGAAAAACATTTAATTGTAATTCCACAAAGAATATATTTGGAAGAAATGTGTTCTTTTTGGCAAAAGTTCACAATTACAGAAAAACAACACAATTATTCTTTATATTTGGCTTTAATAAGAAGCCAAAAATAAAAAAAAAACCCAACATGTATATTAAATCCACTTATATTTACAATTATTGCAACGCAACGAATATTGTTTTTATTCTACGTACGCACACGTATATCAAAAAATACTAAATGGAAAATTTTTCATACAAAAAAAATAAAAAAAAAAAAATAACAAAATACACGATAAGCAGATATAAATAAAAAAAAAAAAACTTTATGATGAAAATAAAAGTAAATTTTTTTTTTATCACAAAACAACTTGCTCTATTCGGTATTCAAAAACTCACTGGATTTTATTTAGACAAAAGTCGATGCTTTATTTTTTTTTTTTTTCATTTCTTGATATCATTTTCCATGTATGAAAAGATTATTATACATATATATATATATAAATATTTATATCATTTATCGTTTGTTTTTATTATATGGTATATTGCTGGTCGGTTGGTATAGATTTGGTGTGTTTTGGATTGTTTGTTGTATATATATACACAATATAACAAATGATATTTTCCATATATTATTTTCAGAGAAAACACTATTCGTATATTATTATTATATGATGACATTTAAATTCATTTGCCGTTTTGCCGATCATCATACACATTCACACAATCATATATACAAAAACCTACTGAAAACTGAAGAAAATCTATAAAATAATAAAACACAAAATCACAGAGAGCGATAAGAAAATTTGTGAAAAACTGAAAAACAAATATTTTCTTTTTATAATACATATTATTATACAAATTGACTTCTGTATTTGTGTGGTAGGTGATGATGATTTTTATTATATATATATTTTTTATATTTATTACAAGCCGCATTTACGTCATCCATAAACATTTTTCTTTATTAAATTTTATTTATATTTACAATTTTACATATATATATATATGTATATAATATAGCGATATAAATAAATAAACAAGTAGAAAAAACAAAATTTTTTTTATACAAATATAAAATTAACATTTTGTAAGGTAGTCAATTTTTTATTAATATTATTTGTAAAATTTCTTCAACTAAACGATCTTGGCAATTTTGCTATAGGAACGGCATATTTGATTCTAAAAAAAAATCTTCTGGATTGAGAATAAATATTATGATTATGGGAACTCTATATGTATGGGAAATTAAAACAACAGAGAACTATAAAAATAGTAAATTGAAAAGTTAACAAGAACTTTTTTTATATTATTCCTTAAAAATAATGCAATTCTGTATTGTTGATGAAATTCTTACAAAATATTGGAGTTGTAGGTTCAAATTCTTATGAAGACATAAAATATATTCTGTGTTATTTTCGAATCTGAATTTTCTCACAGAGTTATTTGTATATTTTTCCAGTTGTATTCTGATAATTATCGATATAAAACGGTAAAAGCATTAACCATTTTGTTGTCGAACGGTAAAACCAATCGATAGGTAAACCAAATCAAATCTCATGTATGATACAACTTTAAGCCAAACCGTAAAAAATAATTATTATAAGAATTATATACATTTGACTTTTGTTTACAATATATTTTAAATTTAATATCTGTGCTAAAAACGTGCGATAAAAAAATACATAGAAATATTGCGAAACATTTTGAATGATAAGTATATATGATAAAAAATGAATTGATAAGATTATAAATGTGTATATGGGAAACAGAACAACAATATATAGTTGTAGAAATACTGTTTTTTTTGTCTCACACACAGGGGAAACGACAAAACTAATTATTAAATGATCTAAATATTTGTACTATCGCCGATATTTATCGCTAGATTAAGTGCATTCATTTTTTTGTAAATATATATTACTATTATCTATATTTGGTCTTATCATTATAATTAAATTATATTTGAGCTGCGATAATAAAATGATAAAATTGATTAAAATAAAAACTCTACTCTGTGCCATTCAGGGTAAATTCTGCAACTAATCTTACCTTTCGCGTAGATTTTTAATAAGATTCAATGGACAATTGTGATAAAGACTAACAAATTCATCAAGACACAAACTATAGATTATCTATATTATAGATTTCGATGGAGATTAAAAAGAAAAATTAGAAATTAGTAGAAAACTACCCTAGGATCGTTCTATGGGTTAACGGATTTCAATATATCTTTATAATTTATTGAGAGCCTTTGAATGTCTATTTAATCCATTGCGACATTTGACATTTTGATTTTATGGATGCTAAATCGTTAAGAAATTGACAAAAAAAGAATAGAAAAGACAGAAAATTCTTTTACATATGTATTAATATTTTGTTTCAGTTAGAATTGTTATTGTATAATTCTAGTTCTCATTTATCTATAAATATTATCGATATGAAATTCAGAATAAGAAATTGACTTTAAAATCTTTTCTCAAATGATCCTTCTTGTTAAGATATCTCAAATATCCATGTATTTTATCATTGATATTATATTAGCATTAATCTTTGTATAAAAGATCGCCGACGACAGTTCATATAATATTTATACAGATGAATTTTTTAATAAATTTCTAATCTTTTTTTATCTTATTTATATAAAATTAGTAGCATATAACAAATAATAAATAAGATTATCTAAAAAAAAATAAATATCATAATTTAATTTTTTATTATTATATATATCATGTTTGTTTTTTGTTTGTATCTAATAAAAAACGGTTTATCATAAATTTATGTAAATAAATATAAAGCGGAACATTTTAAATTAGAGCATATGCGAATTAGATAAAATATTATATATAGAATAAATTTTAAAGATAATATTATAAAAAGAAGATTAAATTAGTTTATTCATTTTATAGACGATATAAGTGCGAAAAATTTAGATTCAATAATATTCATTTCCGGCGCTTTTGGATTTTTCACGAGTTTCATCATTGACAGCTAAAATGGTTTAAGAATCCTATCAGTGGTTATAAAATCATTAATCTATTATGAGAATTGTTTGTTGGAAAATTTAAAGATGAAATCAAAGCTATTTGTCAGAATGATTTTAAATAGTTTTGATCACGTAGATATTGGATGTATTATAATAAGCGCTTAAACTGGTATTGGTATTGGTATGTTCGCATGTATTAATACTTTATTATTAAAATATATATATAAGTATTTATTTTTTTCCCAATTTTGTTATAAAAATAAATACAAAAAAATCTCAAAATGATCTTCGTCAAATTGCCTGCAATAATATAACATTTATAATATTCTATATATATATTTATATATTTATTTTGTCATGTATGCGAATAGATTAATTTTTTGGCAAAGAAAATGTTTTTATATTTTATTTTTTTATTTAAACACATTTTATTATTATCTCCATTCAGGGATACTAAATATATAGAAGTTACTACTCATAGTTAATATTTTTCTGGTTATAGAATTCATATATGTGAATTAGTAGCAAAATCAGAATTGTATTTTAATACCTCTTTAAACAACGATTTTTAATTTGAAAAGATAAGATATATAGAATTGTAGGCGGTACTTTTATATGAAGAATTTATTTGTTTTACTACTGTACTCTATGAATAAAATACCCTGTCGGTAAATCCTATAATTATGTATATATATTTATATATTTATTTAAAATTGTACACAAATATGTCCTCGATTGTTACATATGTGTGTATATATTATATACGAACAAAAAAGTATATATTTTGTGCTAACATTTTATTTATTACTTTGAATTCAATATATATTGTAAATATATTTTAATTGTACTTGTACAGTTAAATATTGTATCATATAAATCTATTTAAAATTGTCATCCGAATTAAATTTATATTGAAAATTTTATAAACACACACACAAACACAAACACACAATCGGAAAATATTAAATTTTTTCAATATTTGAATTTTCTTACAAGATCAGGTCAAGGACATTTGTTTATTACTTTACTTACATGCATATATATGATTCAAAGTATAATTATTTGTATAAATAAAATATCATCAACTATGATTGTGTTGACTTAAATCAATATGACATTTTTGATAACAAAAACAAATGAATAATAAATTATATTTAAATTGAACAAACAAAGCGCAATTTATGGTTAAAGAAAAATATTATGTGATTATATAAAATAACTTTTTAACGAATTTAAAAAAAAGAAGAAAAAAACTTACCAATGAGATTAAATTTCCATCATGACCTACATAAAATCCAGGACGATTTTGTTTAAGTCCTTGATAACCGCTTTCCAATTCTGTATATGACATTATTTTAATGTTTTATTGTTGTTTTTGTATTAAAATATGTGTAATGCAAGGGTGCATGTGGGCATGTGTTTTGGTGTGTGTGTGTTTTTGTAGAAAATATCGAATTAAAATTATCACTTTTGCGGGGTTTCACAATAACAAATTTTCCATTAATTATATTAACTTAATTTTGTCGATTTTCTTTTGATAATTAAAAACGATTTTCTTTTATAATATTTATAAAACAATAAACTACAAAGGCATTACCAAACCGACACACGCAATTACAAAAAAAAAAAATAGCTATAAAAACAAATCAGTGACCCGACGAAGGAAAAATTATATACTTTGATTACAAATTAAAATCACATTTAATTCGATTAAAAATATTACAATACACTTATGACACACAAAAATTGAATAAATATTAATTTAAATTATATTTTTAAAATGATAAAATAGGTTTTAATAATTAAGGAATATAAAACCAAAAAATAAATTACGTTAGAATTGAACGCGTCTACAAAATATTTTTATTTAATTTCTTTTTTTTTTCGCTTTTTTTTTTCTTTCTTTATGTTTGCTTTTATTTTACCGCAATACAAAATGTATGAGATGCTTTAAAAAAAAAAATCGCACACAACCATATGCTGTTGATGACCAACATTTCTATACACATGGAAGAGCAACAATATATTTCTTTTTTTTTTTAGAAAATTCTAATGAGAAAACGCACACACTCTACAATAAAAATAATCATTATAAATTCTCACGCACTCTTCATAATGATTTTTCATCCATTGATTTATTTTTACCACCTTTTTTACGCATGCGTTTTTTTTTGGTATCTTGAAAATCAATGATGGACGGTGTTTTTTAACATGTGTGGTTTTGGTTAAAATTTATGAATGAATGAATGAGTTGTTGATTACGTCATTGCATTATTAAAAAAAAAAACATATGATATGAGAAATGTAAATAATAATAAAAAAACCAAAACAAATGATAGTAAAAAGAAAAAAATTGAAACCAAAACAAAAGCGAGTCGGTCGGTGACGTAATTAATGTTGTTTATTGTCTGCCGTCTGGGTTCAGTCTATATAATTTATATAAATTTAAATACCAGTTTTTTATAATATGGTATTTTTTTTACATACATAATAATTTGTATGTTTTTTTATATGGTAAATGATTTTATGTTGTAAAAATGTATGAAGAAAATGTTATCTTATTTCTTTGTCGGATTTTCATTGCCTGCAAAACATATATAAAAACTCCTAGAATTTTAAAACACGCACCTTGTGATCCTAAGAAAAGGACACTTTTTTTAGTTTTCAAGCACTATGTACATAACAAAATTTGGAATAAGAATAATCTATAAACGTTAAGGAAAAAGATCCCAACTTGATAAATATATCTATTATATTTAAAAATTACCTTATATAAAATCATAAATTAAATATAATCAATATTAGATAACAGGAAATCTCATAAAGCAATAAAATAAATAACAAAAATGCTTAATATAATAAATAAATAAAAAATTTCGAACCATAGCAACTGATGCAAAATTTCAATTTAATAATCACATATATTTTTCCAATAATTATTTATTTGACATTTACACCATATACATGTCGAATCTTTATCTTTTCCTATTTTTTCAATGGATAACATTTAAATTTAATTAGTTTAGTTTACAAAATAAAACGTTTCCCGTAATTATTATCTTCACACAACAATAAATAAGGTAGAAAACAATATATATATAACTATGATAAGAGATTCGTATTGTGATGGTGAATTACGTGGACCGGCTAAATTACGTATGGGTCAAACAATTGTTTTGAATCAACATAAATGGAATGGTATTTTAAATCATTTAAATCGTAATCAAATGCAAAGTGCAATCAATGAACAAGAACGTCAATATCAAGAATATTTACGTAGAGGTTCACGGGCAATGACCATCAAATGGGAAAATTCTGTTGACAGAATACGTCAACGAAAAAATCAAGAACGTTTGCAAAATGAACAAGAGAAAATATTAGATGGTATAATATACAATTATAATTGATTTCAATTGTGATTAACATTAAAACAAATATAACTATTATAGGTGAACGTCGCTACAGGACATTAAAAGAAAACGATGAACGACTTCGTCAATTTGAAATAACCAAAGCACAAGATTTAATGAAACGTTTAAAAATTGGACCACGTAAATTGGAAAGCGCTTATGTATTAAGTGAAGTGTTACGTGGTCAAGAAATTCAACGACAAATGAATGCTAAACTGAATGCTGAACGTCGTCGTAAAGAATTGGCTGATGGTCGTGAACGTATCGTTCAAGCCGAACAATGGACTAATGCACAAAAACAGAAAATGTTAAATGAAAAGTCAATCAATAATAAATATAAGAAAAATCTATATCAATTCATTCAAGACGAAGAAGTTCGTCGTACCGAAGAATCACAAACGCAATTGTTGAACGAACGTCACGAAAGCGAATTCATTAAGAATGAAATCCATTCACAAATTGAACAGGAACGTACGATGTTACAACGTAAAAAAGATGTATTACGTGAAAATGCCCTAGAAGCAATGCGAGTTTCCGAACAACGGCGTTTAAGTAAGTTTTTAAACTTTTTTTGATAAATATAAATCGAATTTGTCTAATGTTTTCTTGCAAATCTATATAGGAGAACAAATGGCTCGAGACATTGAAGATAAAATGGTTCAAGTGTATGGCGAGGGTAAAGAACGCATCGACGAGATGATAAAAGCGAAAGAACAAGAATTGGTAAATGAAAAAAATGAATTACGTGAAGGGCTTGCCAAAAAATTATATGCACAAGGCGATGAGAAATTACAATCAGAAATTGAATCGATGAAACGGGCCCAACGTCAATATGAAACCAAGCAGGGTACACTGGAACAACAACGTTTGGAACATAATCGTAAAATGAAAGCGGCTCGTATACAATCACATTTACAAGAAATGGAACAAAATAAATTGCGTCAACAACAAAGCGTACAGCAATATCAGAATGATGTTAATGTTCGATTACAAAACGAAGCGGTACATTTTGAATATGAAAAGCAACAACGTCAACAACAATACGAAAAATCATTTAAATTAAGGAATACAATTCAAAGGCAAATGACCGAACGGCAAACAATGGAATCTAATCAATATCAAAAATCGGTTAATGATGATCGTCAAATATTAAAAACATATGAAAATGATGATAAAGAATTTTTCCAATATGCTAATGAATTGCTACGTGAGGCTAAACAAAAAGGACGTTCAACGTTACCGATCATTAAAACAATTGACGATTATAAAAAACAAAATGGATTAAATGTACCAATTGAAAATTTACCACATTTAAAATCATTAATACCAATTGGTGTAAAAGAAATGCAACCGGAAACTGAAACATCGGCAATAATTAAGTATAATATAGTTGATTTAAAAAATATGAATCCAATTCGTAAATTGTAGATAATTAAGATTTTTTTTTTTATATTTGAATTTGAATTTTGGTTCTGTTTTGAAATTAATTATTATTATTATTTTTTCCCCCGATTTCAAATCAATCGGAATCGGGTAACATCACAATTATTTTGAATTTTCATTATTTTAATATAATATATTGGACAATAAATTACATTTAATATATATATATATAATTATATTTTCTTTCATTATAATATTATTACCCATTATTTACAGAATGTATTTGTAATATATATGAAATGACTGCGAATATTAAATATACCAATAAAAGTGAATTAAATTCAAAATTCCTTTATAGCAAACGAAAAAAAAACAAACAAAAAACAAAACAATAAATGTTCATTATATGAACGAAAGAAACAAACAAAATTGAAAAAATACCAAAATAATTCACCGAAACATTTAAAAAAAAAAACAAAACTACGACAATTTTCAATTAATTTTACTTGTTGCTGGACGTTTAGGTAATATAATTTTGTTACGATTTGATGTAGAGACCGCCGGTATATACAATGATTCCGATCGTTTCGGTTCAATGCCGCCGCCAGTTATTTGTATTGTTGGTGAAATTTTTTCGGTTCTATCAATACCATTGAGTGAAACTGTTGGAATTTCAGACAATGAATTAGTATGTACCGTTGTTGTCGATGATGACGACGATGCCTTTATATTAACAGAAAATCTAAAATAATTATAGAAAAAAAAAACAATTCAATATTAAATTGAATTTCTTATAATATTTTATATTATTGTTATGTTTATGAATATTTATATCAATATTATTACAATTCAATACGTTCTAGTTTATTATTTGATATTGATTTTTTGGAATGTAATTCTAATGCTGTTGCTGTTAATGGAGCTGATGCTGATGATGATGATGATGTTGTTGCTGTTGAAGATGATGAAAATAACTTATTGAATGATTGATTTAATTTTGATTTCATTATTTTTCTTTTTAACAATTCACGATCTTTACGAATTATTAACAATTTTTCCTTTATATCACGTTCATTGAATATATTTTGTATTTTATCACATGCTGAATTTAACTGTGAAAAAGAATAATATTTTTTTAAATTAATTTTTAATTTAAAAAACCCTCCCGTTTATTACAAACCTGTTGCAAAAGTGTTCGTTTTAATTTTAAATCGGCGGGACTTTCAACAAATCCATCAACGATTAATTTACTTTCATCTTGTAAATCTAAAATAAATAATAATGTATCACGTATAGTTTGTATAATTGATTGTACTAATTCAGTTTTAAATAAACGTCTAATGAGGTAACCACGAACATAAGAATTAATTATTGTTGCCGCTTTATGCTATTGGAAAATTATAACAAATGGTTATTTTATCAATTATTAATAACATTATCAAAATATATACATACCCTTTTAAATTCCATTTCATCATAATTGTATGCATGTAAATTTAATTGTAAAATTTCTTTTTCATTTTGTTCAAAATCATTAAATAACAGTTTACGATAACAATTTGGTGTTGTGGTTACCGTCGCCACAATAGCATCATTATTTGTATCTGTAGATTGTTTACTTTCTATACTTTTAATTTGATTTTGCTTTTCATCCAAAAAGGCTGTATTATTATTATCATCTTGGTTTTCCAATAAATTATTATTATGGTCATTCTCAGTTTGAAGAGTTGTTAAACTTTTTGTTGTTGAACATATTATTGATTCAACGTCACTGGTCGTTCTTGAAGAACAGGATGAAGCACTCGCCGATGAATTTGTCGACGATGTTGTTGATATTGAAGATAATGCTGATGATGATACTGACATTGATTTTGATAGGGATTTCTTATTTTTTTTACTTTTTGAAGAATTACTACTATTATTATTATTGTTATTATTAACTTTTAATTGTTTAATTAAACGTTTTTGTTGTTCATAAAAATCAATTTGTAATTTTTCATGTTCTTCTTGTTGTCGTTCAATTAAAAGATTTATTTGATTTTTATGTGATTCTTCAATACGTTTCAAAATCTCTTTTAATTGTTCTTGATTCAAAAGATTAGTATTACAATTATTATTATTATTATTAGTTGGAATGTTGGCGGACGTCTCCGAAGGTTGTTTTAATGTCTGAATTACTGGTGATGATTGTTGTGAAGTTGAGTCTACTTCAGACATAATTGAGATCGATTCGGATTTATTATCATTATTAATTTCATCAATTGGGTTAATACATTTATTGGTAATAGCTTTTGGTTCAATTGGCTTTTTTTGTGGTAGCGGTGGTTGTTGTGGAGGTGGTGGTAAACATTTTTTTCCTATTGATGTATTCTTTGTGGATAAATTGGTAGCCGAAGCAGTTGTAACACCATTTATTGTAAGACGTTTTTTACCACCATTTAACGATACATTACGATTTATCGGTTTATTTGAATAATTTCCAATTTGTGATTTGGAATTTCTTAAATCATATGGACTTTTACGAAATTTTATTAATTTATTATTTACCATGGTAATTTGTCCATTATTATTATTATTATTATTATTTGAACCGCTACTATTTATAGTACATTTTTTTTGTTGTATCACAATTTTTGGTTTAATTGTTTTAACAATAATAGGTTTTTTCGGTATCGCCTCTTTATTGGTAACAATAGCTTTTGTTACGGTAACAGCCGTTGTTAAATCAATTGCTGTTGATGGTGATTTTGTGATTGTCAATTGACGATTAAATTTTATGGTATCATCATCGGTTACCGGTGATGCTATCCATGATGTACTTAAATTAATACCTTTTGATTCCATGTGTTTGACAAACATGGGACTGGGCGAATCTAATGTGTATGAATTTGAACGAACTAATTTTCTTGGTGTTGTCATTGAACGTTTTGTATCTAAAATTGTACTACTTGAACCCGGCCGTGTATTATAATTGGGGAAACTTACTGATAATTCCGTTAAATTAAATGGATCTTTATGAACACTTTGTTTGGACGACGATTCAATAAATGATAAATCTGTATCAGTATGTATTGATTCATTATTATTATTATTAATTTCTATTTGATTTTTATTGCTAACAACTTCATCAACATCATCATCATCATCATCATCTGCGTTTTGTATATTTATCATTGATTGATATTTTTTAGTTAAACGATTTTGATCATCAAATTTATTAAAATCCTTTGCATCATTACAATGTAATAGGCTTGATATTTGTAGGTACTGTGAATTAAGCTCGTCTAAGGCACACTGTTGTGATCGATTACTGTTAAGCGATTGATCTGATGATGATGGTTTTTGTAAATGATCGTCAGTTGTTTCATTTGTTTCTTTAGTTTCTACCGGCAACAATTCATCTAAAAGAACATTATGATCCTTTTTACTATTATCAGCGTCGTTGGCCGATTCGGTATCCTTAAAAAATGATAATCGCATTTTTATACCGTTTTCTTTTTCTATAGCTAATTCTCGATATTGCTTCATTTCAAGTCGTTTTTCTTCAGTCATCTATACAAATAATATCATAATTATTTAAGTATTTGAAACCAAAAATAAAAACGGTAAACATTCAAATTCACACAATTTTTTTTTAATTTTACACTTACCAACGGTGGTAATATTGGAATGCCATCAATTTTAAATATTGAAACATAATTTGTTTCTATTTCATCCATTATATATATATATATGAATATTTTGGAATCAAATTAAACTTAAATTTTTTTTCTTTTTCATAAAATCATATTATTTTTTAATAAATTATAATTTAATTAATAAAATAATAAATAAATTAGAAATGAAAAACAAAACAAAACGAAACGAAAAAAAAAAATAAGGCCACTTTTTTGTGTTTTGTTGTTTGCGAATTAATTTTTTTATTCTCGCTTTCATTTCCATTGTTGCTATGGAAATCTCTACAAATGGAAAATGGAAAATTATGAGAGAGTATGAAAAAAATAAATGATGGTTCTCAAACCATTCAATTGTAAAGATCAAAAAAAAAAAAAAATGGTGGATAAAAATGAAATAGATAATTTACATGGATAAGATACTTTTATTAAATTTTATTTGGTTTGATTTTTCTAAACAATTTTAGATTTGTTTTACATAATTAGAATAATTTTTAATTTAATAATATTAAATTAAATTAATTAATTATAGTGTTATATATATTTTTTATTGAATATAAATGAAAAATTATTATTAGTTTCTTTTCGAATCATCGAATAAAATAAAATTATCTATAAATAAATACTCCGAAATGTTTGTAATTTAGTTGTAAATGGTGATGATGATGATGATGATGATAATTTGTAAAATACGCAATTTATAAATTATTTATACGTTTTACCGTTTTACGCATGTTTCAAATAAATAAAAAAATTCGATGTTCTGTTTTTTGTGCCAACGATTAAATTATAATTATTAAAAATTGTTAATTAATTATAAAAAAAATTAAAATATGTATTTAATTATTATTGAAATATTAAAAATAAATTATGCCAGTGCTAGTGTAAATATTATTAATAATAATTTTGTTGTTTCTCAGTTAAAAAAATAGTTTTTTTTAATTTACATGTGAAAAAAAAAAATGGTGCGAAAAACTGCATAATTATCAGAATAATTTTTATTTCTACCAGAATCAAATTGCAACAACAAAAAATTCCCTTAAATTCACATTAACCTAAGTGTTTAATTATATTTTCATTTATAATATTATTGGAGTTTATATGCAAACAAAAACAAACCGCGCTTTAATAAGCGGTATTAATAGTAAAAACAATTTTTACCATTGAATCCAAGAATTTACATTCACATCTCACATACAAATACATTTTTTTTTTTAAATACGCATATTATAATAAAAATTAGCACATTTTCGGCAAATTTACACTTAAAAAAGACAAAATTTTCTTCTTTTAAAAATAATTCATTGATATCAAAAGTATAATATATAAATATTTTCTTTTACTATAAACAATATACATAAATTTTACCGAATAAAAATCAACATTTTTAATATATAAATAATTTTGTGTAAGTAAATAAATTAATAATTGTTAACTAAAAAAATAAATATTAGTTCAATTGCGATAACTTTATAACTATTTATATATATATTTATTATATAGTAAATATAAGTATAAAGAAAGCACTTCATTTATATATTATAAAAACACGCATTATTATACGTATATTATATTAATATTTGGTAAACTTTTATAAACAGAATATTTTATAAACACAATTTTGGAACACTATATATACTCCTGACTCTTGAAATCAATCTGATTGTTTATAAAAAAAAAAAGAATAAACAAATATTTAAATTGTAAATAAAGAAGAAAAAACTTTCATTTTCATTAACAACAAATTTTTTAATATATACATATCTATATAATAATAAATATAATAACCTCTACTATATATAAAAGATTTGTTTGAATTTACATATTTACCTGCAGTGTACGTATAAGAAAAATCACTAAATTAACATGAAATTGATTACCATACAACGATATATGGGTATCATAAAGCTGATTTTTTTTTTTATTATTTATATTCATATCAAAGTAAAACAAAAAAATTACACATGAATTATGAAATATTTTATAATAAAAAGAAAATACTATATGAAAAAAAAACAACTGCTTCTTAATTAATAATAAACACGCAGGTAAATATAATAAATTATTTAAATACCTCATATAATCTCTATATGTATGTATATATATATAATAATTGAAAAGGAAATACAAATATATAAAAAGAAAATACTATAAAATATAAAGGCTCTAAATTTGACCGCGTATATTAAATAGAAAATATCAACTATTTTTTTTTTGTTTTTCCTTTTGGTTTTGTACTTTTTAAAATTATAATTGCATGAAATATACAAAATTTCCACTTACGGTACAGAGAATGTGAACTTCGCATATACAATATGAAAAGTGTTGTGTTAAGCGAGTCACCGCAACCAAACAAATAAATTTTTTTTTTAATTTTAAAGTGTATAAGTACTAAGTTTACAATTTTATATATATATAAAAATAAATTAATGTAGATTAATATATAATATAATAATAATAATGGAAACAAAAATAAATACATGTATTTTATATTGCTGCATTCCAAGACTCACCATTCACCACACCTTGAACGTATATGTATCTTATATATATATATATATATTTAGTTTAGATATACAATTTCATTATAAAATTCTCTTATTATTTTGTTATAAATGTACTTTGGTTGTACGCGGCGTATAGACATTAAATACAATGTTTTTTTATCGAATTTTAATATTTTTTATTTTTTACATATAAGTTCTTTTTATATTTTTTAATTTTTATTGCTAAAACAATAGAGTACCAATAAAACAATATAAATGAATTAAATGGAATTTCTTAAAATCTATTTAATTTCTAATAGCAGGATTAGAATCTTAAGTAACGGTTACTACTGATTGTAAAGGGACAATTGATTGTAATGAAAAGTGTTAAAATTTCATATCGACTTCCTGTTTATATACTAAAATGTTTAATCATTTTTCATATAATAGTTTGCACAATTTTAAAATACCTTTTCGATGAACTATATTCTCCTTTAATCACCTTTCTTTAAATTCCACTGAAGTCTGAAATAAATCTGGATTAAATGGAAAAACCTGATATGAAATTTTCTACATTTGTCAATATTCAATCAAATTTAATGAATAATGCAAATAAAATGATTGTTATTACTTAATCGTTTCTCTCTTTTTAAAAAATTATTTGTATATATTTTAAATATATACATATTTTTCTGTATTACATTTTTCTTATATGAATTTAAAATATTATTCGTATATAGTATATATGTAAATAAATATACGCAGAGCCAATTCAATTCATATATATAAAATATGCGATTTATATATCTTTAATATAGTTTTTTATATTAAATTGGAATTCAAAATTTTCAATATCTATATAAATATAAATTTTCTTAATCAACGGTGATCAAAGAAAAACTCATTAAAATCAATCAAAATTTATCATCGAACTGATTAGCATTATTTAAAAACTATGCGTTATTAAGATGAAATTAATTGAATAATAAGACTAAGTAAGAGTTCAAACTTGGTTCAGGCACAAAGTTCTTCTGAATACGTTTAAATTTTTTCAAAAAATGTTATACTTCATAAAAATTCACTATATATTCAGTAGAATTGGATCAATTCGATGGTTATGCATACCCCAAAAATATCATAGGCCCTTAAAATCGCCGCTTGACCTTACGCTTACATGAATATGTTTAATTTTTGATAAACATATGTATAATTTTATAAGTCAAATGATATTGCTATGTATACATTTATTATAATGCGTACTTTTTCAAATAAATATAGAAAATCTTTTACCAAATATATATAGATTGACCATTATCCAAATCACGTTTTTTGTCTTCTTATAAAAGATCAAACATTAAAATATATGTATATATAATAAATGTTGTATATATACTTTCGTAAAATTTAAGTATAGGTGTATTTTCTATATGCAATACAATTCTAGCAGTCAAGTACTTATACAAAGAAAAAATATATACAAAATAAATATTATATTGATATGCATTCGCTTATAGAAAGTTTCATCGATCCATAGGTAAATTACGTACGTATATCCAACAACTATTTATATATAAATACAATATATAATATATAATGAATATCCAAATTATCCATCTCCACAATCGATTCAATGTGTAATAAATACTATATCTATATATAATAAATATTTACATACATATGCATGCATATATGCATTATATTATATTATTACTATATATATATATATATATATATATATATATGATTTCAAAAACATGTACTTTATATATACAAAATTTATTATGTGGTATGGTATATTTATTTATTTATCTGTTCTGTGCTGTTGTTTTATATATATGTAGTTTGACAAGGTGATGCGAATAAAATAATTATAACGCGTTTTTATAATGGTTAAAGATCCTTCAGGGGGGTAGAAAAAAAAATTACATGAAAAAGTAATGATTATATACCGGATAATGTAGAGATTTCTTTATACCTATGTTAAAGTATACGGTTCACTTCACTATATAGGGGTATATCATTATGTGAATTATTTATATGTAAATACATTAAAAACAATAAACACTTTTGTTTTCGTAATAGCTAATATTTAAATCTTTATGTCTAGGAATTATATAGGTTAACAAATTTTGTCTAGATTCAATGATGGTTTTTGTTATATGATGTTGATTGACCTTCTACTTTATATAGTGTCACTGTGTCGCATCTCATCAGAAGAAAAACACTATATCTTTTAAGTTATTAAACAGTTCATGTAATACAGACAACATTTTTGGAAGATTTTCCAACATATACCATTACAAAACTGAAAATATTTAATATTATATATACTTATATTATTATTCATTCTAATTCAAATTAATTCTTTATAATTATAAAGATGATTTGAATTTTATAATTTGTTAATTTTTGAAATGATCTGGATTTATGTACGTACATATATATAATATTTCGAGTATTACAAGTTTGCGATAAAAAAAAGGCCTATATAGGAATTATTTTTATTTATATAGAAATTAATATGGAATAAAACTGTATATATAGTTTAATCAATTCTATGCGTTTATTTTTTCCATTTTGATACAAAAATTCACTTGTGGTAATTTGTGTTTTTTTTTTTTAAATAATTCTCCGAAAAATCCGCAAAGATTTTCCAATAATTCACATAACATTTGAATTTATATGCGCTTAACGGGGGAATAAATCATTTCGTTATTTGTGATATGTTCAATTTTTTCCGTTGGTAAGAAGATTATCAAAAGTCAGTCATTAGTTTCGCCGTTGTTTGCTTATTAACCCTTCACATTTTAATATATTAAATTGATTTTAAGTCATGTTTAAGTCTCTAAACTGAAGAAAATGTTTATTACTGTACAATTTGATAAGGCATTTATATAAACTCCTACGCGCACTTATAAACTCTTCTATATAAATAACTGACCGATCACCATCCGGATCTATTTCACCTTGTACATTAAATACATCATATATACATATATAATATATTAACTATATAGATATGTTTTAAATTTCAAATAGGTGGTACATACAGGTATATATATTTATAATATATATAGATACAGGCAAGTTTGCAGCATTATATGTGGTAAAAATACAAATAAAATGTTGTATATCACAATATTATACCATAATTCTTCTCACTATACACATTAAAATATTAACTTCAATAACAGTGCATCGGTGGCTACTCTTGAATAAAGTTGTTGTTTTGTTATTGTTCATCTAAGAAGTGGTATATATTTTTCTTACATATAAATATATTTTTATACGATAATAATTAATCGAGTTTTGAATTTGTTGAAATCGTAAAATAAAACTGTGATCGCATATTAATTATAAATAATATATTTATTTATTTTAATTTAAATTAGTGATTAAACGAAAGGTATATATATATTGATTTTGTTTGTTCTTGCGTTTGAATTGTCTATAATAATTTTTTTTTACAATGGAGTTTAAATATTATTTTAAAGATGATTAATTAATAATTTGTAAATATAAAATTGAATTCATAAAAAATATATAAATATTTATTAAAAAAAAAAAATATCACAAACTGGATTTTTTTTATTCAATTAACAAATGTTTTTCATTTTTTTTTCAAATAAAATGAAAGTGATTTTTTGTTTAATATAAAAAAAAAAATTAAATATATTATTTTAAATATATACTCCATCATAATACAAAAATAAAAAAAAAATAAAACTTACATATATACAAACCGCGAAAAGATTGATTTTAAACTTTTTATTTTTGTGAATATAAATAATTAAATTTATTTATATATATGTTGTGGTGTTGTTGTGTTAAAAAAAATTATTATTTTTTTTTTATTAAGAAATTTTGTCATTAAATAAAAAAAATTTTAATTTAAAGAAATATGTTAAAAAAATATTTGTATATATATAATAAGATATGGTTTACTGTTGGTAAAAATTTATTTTTCTGTGTTTTATACAGTTAAATAATTGCAGAAATATTTGCTTTTTTTTTTAATTTTGTATACTTCATTATACAATTGTTGAAGTAAATTATATATAAAGTTATAATAAAGAAATCTAGAATAATATTTATTACAATCAGAATGACTTTTTTTTTCTTTAATATATATAACTTGTTATATATATTTACACGTAAATGTTAACATGTTAAATTATGTCATGGTGAAATAAAAAAAAAAAAATTCATATTTTTTTCTTAAGATTGATTAACACAGTCACAGAGATATTTAAGTCTGATATTTAAGTCTTTGCATAAAATATATAATATATATGTGATGTAAAGAGCTTCACAGTGGAAAAAAAAAATAAAATATTAATACAAAAAAAATTAAATAAGTACAAGTATCTATAAAATATACAATTTCATATTCAAAATAAAAATTGATATATAGCTAAATATTTTATTTTATTTTAACACACTTGTTGAAAATTGAAATGTAAAAATTATCATAAAACACATATAAATAATTGCAAAATATTTTTAAAAGTTTTTTTTTACGATCAAATATAGAAAAAACAATTTTGTCATTTGTTTCATGATAATATGAGCTTGCGGTTTATTACGCAAAAATTTACAAATTTTAAAATAATGCGATTGGTAAAAGAAAAATTTATATAAATTTTGATGCTGTAAAATCATTATGAAAATCCAAAAATTGTTAAGTTATCTGATAAAATTTTTTCGGCTATGATTCGAGTTCATTCAAAACTTTCGGGAAAAATATTCTGAAGAAGTCTATTTCTTATCTGACGACCATTCGAAATAACAATAATATTTTTATACTATACATTCGTTGAACATTTTTTAATTAGAATTTCTACTTGGACATGAAATATTTCAAGCGATGTTCTTTAGATATTCAATTCTATAATACGTAATTTATCTTTTGAATTAGTTCCTTAGGAATATTATTACAAAATCATTTTGTACTTTATATAAATTCAATAAACCAATAAGAAAACCAATCAAACTCTATATTATATCAATAGATGTAATGTAATTTTTTTTATTGTATATTATTATGTATATTTTGTAAAATTACGCAATTTCTTTTTTTTTATATTCCAAAAAAAATTTTTTTTCATTGTATTTTCTTCTATATGATAGTTTTTAATGATGCTATTTTTTTTTTTTTTTTGTTATTTGTTTTACATGAAATCATTTAATTATGTTTTTTTCCCATCAACATTATATTTTTGTCCAAATAATATACCGGAATAATTATAAAAATCAGAAAATAAATATATATATAAATTTGTACAACGTTTATAATTGTTGATCTTGAATTATAAGTATACATATATTATTTGAAAAATTATATAATAGAATCGAATCGTAATTGTATAATATATATGATGATATAAAAAGAAGACCTTTTTTTTTTGTTTTAGATTTTTAATTATTTATAGATAAATATATTCAGATATAATTTTTTTTCTCTAATTCTATCGTTAATTTAATTAACAATTTTAAGAAATATATAACTATTTTGAAGAACGTTTTCAATACATAAAAAAAATTTTGTAATTGATCTGTATATGACAAATATGACAAAATCAAAACCTTATTCAAGGTAAAGGTATATAAAATAATATAATTTTTTTGTTTATTATATAATATAATTATATAATGGATTTTATTAAACAAATTCTTTAATGTTTTTTAGTCGCGTTTCATTAGAACTTGTTTCATCTGACCTTTAGAAATTTTATTTTAACATATATAGAATCAGACATTAATATATTTTTTATCATTCCAAATAGCTTCGATGCAATTCTTTCTATATGAAGCAACAAACGTACCTCAAATAATTAATGGTTTAATTCAATTCTTTGAAACAAAAAATTAGAATTTTCCTATTGAATGAAAAAATTAAGTAAAAATTAAGAAAGTTATAAAGGAATTTGATTCGGTGTTAATCGTAGCTTATTATATATAGAGACTTATTATTAAATAATAAATATTAATAATATTAATATATTACCGGTCTATTCGTCTTATTGTATTTTATTAATATGACTTTGCAAAAAAAAAAAACAAAAAAATATACTTTGCAAAAAATATCTTAAAAATAAAGTTTAAAGGTTAAAATGTAAATAAACAATAATATATGTACAATACTTGCGGAGATTATATATAGCCGATTATTAAAGTTTATTCAAATTGTATAACTCGCCTCATTTATATTTTTGTATGAATATATTTCTATATATAAATTATATGATTTTAAATAATTTTTTTTACTGCAATAATATTCAAAAGATAAATTATAACACAATTCTTTTCAGTTATATTTTAAATATAGAAGATTAAAAAATACAAACAAACCAAAAAAGCAAAACCAACCAGCTAACAATAAAAAACAAAACTTGAAAATCTACTTAAAAATTTCCCTTTAAAATAACAAATTTTTCATTTATTCAGTGTTATAAAACACTATACACAATATAATAATATAAATATTTAACTTCCAATATATATTAATTATATTTATTCATATATTATTGGTACAATGCGATACGATATGGTAAATATTTAGGTTTCTATTATTATTATTCATATTTAAATATATATACTATATATTAATTGTGTAAAAAATAAAATTACTATACAAAAACTATATATATATGATTATATAATTACAGTATTTTTATTTATTTTTTATTACACATATCAAAAAAAAAATAAACATTATTTATTATTTAAATTCTCTTCTATATTTGGTTGGGTAAAAAAAACATCAATAAATAAATAAATAATATGACTGATATAACAACCAGATGACGAGGTAAATGAAAAGAAAAAAAAATTAAAATATTTTTTTTTGTTAACTAAATATTCGAACAAAAATTTATAAGTATTTTGCAATAGCGAAATTTGAATAAATAAATTTTGTTATATGTCGGAGAAATTCATTATGTTGTATTATTTATTTTTTTGTTTTTGCTCAATATACAATTTTTCAATATATACTTACAATGTTTTTTAAATAACTTACCAAATATATTTTAAAATAATGCAATATTCCTTTAACTCGATTTTGACATCTTATCGAATATTATTTGATTCCTAAAGTTTCTAATTTACAGATTAACCCTTATAAGTATATATATATGCGATTAAATACTGGACCTTTCTTTCAACTTCGTCTGCATTAAGTTTAGCTAATCAAATAATGATATTTTCTTCAACCTACATTTGTACTTAAATTATAATTTTTATATATATATTTTTACCTGCAAAACTTGATATTTTTCACATTTCTAATTTAAATCACATATTGCTAATTTAAATTTAATTTGATGATATATATTTTATTATAATATTTTAATACGTATTTAAAAAAATTATATATTTTCACTTTCTCCTCCGATGTCGATCTCGCGGGTTTATATATAGAGAAAAAAAAAATCTATATTGACATCTTCAAATCAGTGAATGTGACAATTTTATTTTTTAAATATCATATTTTTCTATATATATAAAAAAAATCATATATGATTTATTAAAATTTTTAATTTTTTTGCTATAACTTTAAAGAAGGAAAGGTATAGAATATGAGGTATATATACAAATAACGCACCGTATCATTTGCAAAATTATTACATTTTCTAACATAGGTATATATTATTAAAATCTCATTATGATTAATATAATTTTAAAATATATTTCATGCATTTATATTAATATGCCATTAACCACATGCAATCATGTACTATAAAATGAATCACATATATTTATGAGAATATATATAATTTGTTTATATTAAACGATGAAAATCACAAAGGTATATTGGAATTTCCACCTTAAATTTATCATTATGTCATCATCATCATCAATGTGTATTGAATCACCTCTATAATAATTCTTTCTTGTATACATTTAAATTTATATACAGATTATTTCTTTTCTATAAAAAATAATATTCTCAAATAAATTTTATACTTGTCCATAACAGGTATAACTATAACTATATTTATACTTTCAAAAATTTATTCATAATAAATACATTTATAAATTCATTTTAAATGTATCATAAATTATTTATTTATGCGAATTTTAATATCATATATATATTTATTTAATCACATTCAATGCATACATATATTGAAATATAATAAAAATTAATTTATCCTTCATTAAATTCATTTTTGTATCTATCTATATATCTTCATTTCGTTTTTTGATTCATTTGATTTTTGAAAATATTAAAAATGAAAAGTAATTGGTAATTATATTCGTACAACAACAACAACAAAAAACCAAATATGATGTGTGAATTGAAAATATAACAACAACAACAACACCAAATAAACCATATCTTTTAAACAACATTATTTTAATATAATTATTATTTTTTATTTAATGACAAGGTGAAATTTTATTGACTTTCATATATAAATTTTGCAAAGTATATGAACTTATAAATAATCAAATTTATAATTTATAATTTTTTTATCTCTTTGTAAATAATTTGTATGGTATAGAGTGAAATCAAATTCTATATAATAAGTACAAACAAAAATGAACAATTAAATTTAACAATTTGTTTTATAAAATAAAAAAAAAGAAGAAACATAATAAAAAATAACTAAATCAAAGTTTAATAAATATCCATTTTTGCTGGTATTTATAAATATTTAAGAATATTTATAATTTTTTGTTTTGAAGAAGAAGAAACAACCAAAAAAATTATTCAAAAATGTTTCCGGTAAGTTTTAAATCATATATTATATAAATTATTTCACATATCATTTATTTATTTATTTTTTTTATTTATAAATATAACTACATTTTATTATAATATTGAACAAAAAAAAAAAGAAAAACAATTAAAGGTTATTTAAAAAAAAAATTACTTTATAAAATTTGTTATACACAAAAAATAAAGTTTAAAAAATAATTGTTTTAAAAAAAAATACCATATATTTAATGAGGTCATAGAAATATATTGAATTTTTTCTTCTCATCGATCGCACGATATTTAATATTTAAAGTTTTTCAAATTAAAACTAAAAATACATTGTAAACAAATTATAAATAGAATAATTTGTAATTCAGGACACCTTTAAAGCAGCTTCCAATGATTTCATCTTAGTTTTAATGGACTTTCACGTCCATTTGATATTCAACAACAAAAAAAAATCATTTCTTTTATCGCTATACGGAAAACTGTCCATTTTATATACATAATAATCATTAAAAAAATCGATTAACCATAATATATATATATCTTTGAAATAATAAGTGGGTTAATTAAAAAAAAATTAATCACTTATGGGAAGTTTTAATTCACAAAAATATATAACTGCTTGAAAACTTCCTGATCGCACAGATTTTTTTTTCCGATAATATACAATATTTAACTAACTTTTGCAAAAACAAAAAAAAAACTATTGATAAATTTAATTTTGTTAACAAAACAAAAAAAAACACCATAAAATGCGGTCAAAATATTTAAAAATATTATATTATTAAATATTTTGAAATATTACTTTTCGCTAAAAATTAGATATATTTTTTTTGTTTTTTCCTATATCTATAGTAGATATGTTATATGAAATGATAATATCGCATATTTTCACTTATTTTGCTAATACACACAACAAAAAATGACTGAATCATCATCAAAATTCATTTCTTTTCCTTTTTTTTTTATTATATATACAAAATATATATTACCAAAAAAAAATGGTGTTAATTTATTAAATTTGTACGCGAGATGCAAAATAAAAAATAAAATCATTCCGATTAATTATAAAAAAAAAAACTATATTGATTTTTTTTTTTGATAAATATCAAATTTTTATTAGACTATTTATTGGTTTAATTAATTAATTTAATTTTTTTATTCCATTATGCAATTGATTTTTTATTTTTTTATTTTTATAAAAGTTTTTCCTATATCAATTTAACAAATATGGCAAATATTTATTTATTATAAAATACCAAAAAAAAAAAAAAAAATAAAAAAATAAGGAAATGAATTATTTAATAATAATAATTTTTTTTTAAAGTTTTTGATCTGTTTTTTTTTTGTCTTCAAATATATATATATATATATTAATTTTTTATTTATTTGTACAATTTAAAATTAATTAATATCTAAAAGCTGTTAAAGATTTTTATTGAATGCGATTGCAATTTATAATCTTTTCACTTCTTTATATATAGATTTTTATGTGTCTGTAAACTATTCGAAATACCATAACTAAGATAAAACCTGATTAATATTTTATTTTATTTTTTTTGTTATTTGTTGAATATTTCAAAAAAATCATTTATCAAATTAAAAATTTTATTTTAAATGTTATGTACTAGAAGAGACGACGATCACATATATATACGACGATCAAATACCATATATAAAAGCAATGATGCGAAATATTTTTTATAGATTATGTAATTCTATTAGTTTTTATAAGCAAAATGTTGCAAAAAATAAAATAAATTAATTGAAATTATTTAGAGAGTAATAAAAAAAAAATAAAAATGCATTATAAAAGTGATACAAAAAAAAAATTATTATTTTTTCCACACAACAACAATACAATATTTTAATAATAATATTTTATTACTATATAATATTATTATATTTTTGTGGTTTATTTTATTCAATAGGAAAATATTATTTATTGTATTTAAATAAATATATATTTAGTCTATAAAATATATCTCTATTTATTATATATGCGAGGAGATTTACTATTTTTTTTTTTGTGCAATATTTTTGTAACAAGTTTTTTAACTTTACCTGTATCAACTACCTGTATTATTTATTTTATATACGAGATATGCTGCGTATATATATATTAGGAAAATAAAAAAGAGATTGTTTTATGTTACTATATAATTTCATTGTATAAGTTTTAAAAAAAATATAATTATATAAAGAATGAAGATGAAGGTACATGAACTATTTATAATATATATTAAATGTTAACTTGTTTTTATTAACTTTATAAAATATTTTAAGTTATATAAATTACACGTTCAGGGTTTTTTTGGTTTATTATTTTTTTATTTTTTTTTTGTATACGTTGCATTCATAATTTATTATATTTGATATGGTATCACCAACGATAATATAATTATTTAAAGATACGAAAATTAACAAATTATGCTTCGTAAATTTCAAATCAGAGCTTTGAGCTTTCTGATTGAAATGAAAAGAGATGGTAACAATCATTTTAATTTATTTATTTATATAGCTATCGCATGCATCACAATATCATTTGGATATTACGTTTTTTTTTGTTTTGTGCTTTTTTTGTTGGTGTTTTCTATTTTTTCGTATATATTAAATACATTATATTTAAAATACGATCCATTTGTAGTCAGGGCCGCCACAACATACAAGATATTGGTACGAACGAACCACACGCCGTTGCCTAGGGGCGCTGAAAACGATCAGATATTTTAAATAATAAAGCAAATTCTTAGAGTTCTAGAGAAAATTTCTGGAACAAAGAACTACGGACAGAGAACTGATAAATTAAACTTATGCTTGCCAGATTTTCCTAGAGCTCCTTGTGGGACATACCTTATGTTTTGATTTTGAAGCGCAAAAAATAAATTAATAGGTTTTTCTTGTCATATTTCAGGGCGCTTTATTTTAATAATTCAGCCAGGCGCATAAATGGTCTAAAACTGCCCTGTTTGTAGTACAAATTAAATTTTATTTTTCTTTTTGTATATAAATATATTATTATAAATATATTAAAATATTATGTATGCATGTACCAGGTTGATTTTTTTTTATATTCTTATTCTTAGATATGCTTCATTGTTGTTATAATTTTTGTATTTTGTTATATTTTTTGTTATTCTGTTTTGGTTTTATTTGTTGTTGTTGTTGTCTTATTTTTAGCCAATAAAATAACTACTTATAAACGATATATATATATATATACAACAAATATTATATATACACCAAAATTATTGTTGGTTTTTTGGTATATATAAAATAGAAGATAGAAAAGTAAAAATTATTTTGTTAATAAAAATCAAATAATGTTTTTTTTTTGTTTTCTGGTTTTTTTGTTGTCTATTTTTAGATCGTCGACTTATTTTTTCGTATATAACTTTAAAATAAAAATACAATCCATTTTTATAGCAAAATTAAATATTTCTTTTCTTTTTGGATATAAATATAAAATCTATTTGATATATATACAGATAACCCTTCATTGAACGAGCTGTGTATTACATGACTTTTTAATTTTTTTTATTTACAAAAACGATTTTTTGTATTTTTTCATTCCCTTGAAAAATCTGAAAATAAAGTGTTAACTGTATATCATATTTACTTACATCGCAACACTTATTTTGCTATTATTTTGTTTTATTTTTTGTTATTCAGTTTTATTTATTGTATTTTATTTGTTGCTTTTATTTTTCATTTTTTGTCTTGGCATTTGGTTTTTGTTTTTGTTTTTTGATATATATAAAAATATCCAATATAAAAAAGATCTAATCTTGTATATTTGAAACGATAACAGCTACGAATACTGGCCTTTGAAAATTGGATTAACAATAACACATTTCAAGACGTTTGAAATGTTCATACATTTTTTTTCGTTACATGGAAAAAATTTACGTTCCTTTTTTAATTTAGCATAAATTTATTAAAGGAAATTAAATATTGATGATAATAATATTAATATCAATAATGTTTATAATGCTAATAATGAGAATAACACTATAATAAGAATAATAATAATAATTCATCCTGTTATAAATTAGATTGCAAAAAAAAAAATCATTCAATATGGTATTAAAATCGGCTAAATAATATTTGTAAATGATGGAGTATATTTTCACAATCATATTTCATATAGATCCTCATAAAAGGAAATATTTAATTTGTTTAGTTACATATGTGTATATAAAATTTATTAAAAAAAAATATCCAGAAGAAAAAATCATATATTGCGTATCATGATAACTGTATAACATGAAAAAAAAACATTTGATTTATCATACCAAAATAGTTTTTACTTTTCTATATATCAAAAAACCAACAATAATTTTGGTGTATATATAATATTTGTTGTATATATAAATATTTTGTTTTTTTTAGGTGATTTATAAGTAGTTATTTTATTAGCTAAAAATAAGACAACAGCAACAACAACAAATAAAGCCAAAACAGAATAATAAAAAATATAACTAAATAAAAAAATTATAAGAGCAATGAATAATATATATATATATACATACATAATATTTTATATTTATATAGAAAAAGAAAAAAAAATTATTGAAAAAAAATACAAATGGATCGTATTTTAAATATAAGGTGTATATACGAATATATACGAAATAAAAACACCAACAAAAAAAGCAGAAAATAAAAAAAAAACATAATTTGATATTTCATACCAATATAGTTTTTACTTTTCTATATACCAAAAAACCAACAATAATTTTGCTATATATATAAATATCGCATTTTATATATATATCGTTTATAAGTAGTTATTTTATTGGCTAAAAATAGCCAACAACAAATGAAACCAAAACAGAATAACAAAAAATAAAACAAAATAATAGCAAAATAAGTGTTGCGATGTAAGTAAATATGATATACAGTTAACACTTTATTTTCAGATTTTTCAAGGAATGAAAAAATACAAAAAATCGTTGAAAAAGGTTGTTTCCTATATAAAAAAATTAAAAAGTCATGTAATACACAGCTCGTTCAATGAAGGGTTATCTGTATATATATCAAATAGATTTTATATTTATATCCAAAAAGAAAAGAAATATTTAATTTTGCTAGAAAAATGGATTGTATTTTTATTTTAAAGTTATATACGAAAAAATAAGTCGACGATCTAAAAATAGACAACAAAAAAACCAGAAAACAAAAAAAAAAACATTATTTGAATTTTATTACCAAAATAATTTTTAGTTTTCTATCTTCTATTTTATATATACCAAAAAAACCAACAATAATTTTGGTGTATATATAATATTTGTTGTATATATAAATATCACAGTTTATCTATATATCGTTTATAAGTAGTTATTTTATTGGCTAAAAATAAGACAAGTTATATATATATATATATATATATATATATATATATATATATGCATACATAATATTTTATAGATAAAAAGAAAAAAAAAATAATTTTGCTCAACAAATGGATCGTATTTTAAATATAATGTATTTATACGAAAAAATAGAAAACACCAACAAAAAAAGCACAAAACAAAAAAAAACGTAACATCCAAATGATATTCGATAGCTATATAAATAAATAAATTATAATCTCAAAGCTCTGATTTTAGATTTACGAAGCATAGTGTTTGAATTTTCCTATCTTCGTATAATTATATTATCGTTGGTATCACCGTATCGCGTTGTCAGGTATTGTATATATTGATTGATGCGGTGTATAGTTTTTTTTTTAATTTTAATATGTAATATTATAAAGATTTTTGAGATGCTTCATAATATTTAAAGGTTTAAATTCTGACCTAGAATTAATATGTAATTATATTTAATTATGATTTGCAAAAAATTTGTTTTTAATTAATTATAAATTATATATTGTGTTTTTTTTTAAATGAGAACAAACATAAGAAAAGGTTAATTGTGTAGTTATTTCGTAGATGTTAAATTTGTAATAGTAAAATCCGGTTAAAAATTTGTGTTATTGAATCAGACTGAGATTTTTTTTGCCATTATTTCTATATAATTTAATTAAAATGTTAAGTGTTTACGAACACATTTCAGTATTTTAACTACGAACATATACGCTTTCATTAACCGACAGACTGGCGCTTAAACTGATTTCTACCACAGACGAAATTTATTCAGAAATATTTCTTTATAAAAAATATTACGATGAAGAAATCTATATTTGCTAAACCACAATAAAATATGTGATAATATAATATACATATTAAATTCATTATTTTATGTTCATTAAAATTCTTTTATACTTTATATAGCATATAATTAGATGCGTAAACAATAATTTTAATCTATGTCTATACGATAGAGATTTTTAATTCAAATTATATAATAATTACTCTGTATTACTCTGTAAGTAACTATGGCATTTAAAGTACCAATATATGTATAATGCGTATTTTATTTATATATACATGTGATTGAGTAATAATAATATTTAATTTATAGCTGTGATATTTCAGATATTTTTCTATACGTATTATGTATTATATATATATATCTATTTCCTTCAGGAGTAATTATACTATTATGAAATATATAATTATGTACAAATCAAATTATCTATTTGTCTATAAAAAAAATTCTTCAAGGTGTAGAGATGAAGTGTGATATTAAAATGCAATGAATAGCAAAACATTACAATGTATTACATTAAAAAATATGTCATATATTTAAATAATAAGTGCACATCACTTAATAATAATAATAATTTTTTCTTTAATTCATCTTCAATTTGTCAGCACCTTCATGCATATACCTTCATATATGAATATTTTTCATATATTAAATCTATAATTGTAATTAAATTAAATTATAATTTGTATATTTTGTGTTCATATTATTCGGATTAATATCTTGAATGTGTGAATGTTACTTTTTTACTATTTAAAATTATATATATACTATATTAATGTCTTTATATCTTAAATAAAAAAAAAACCAACAAAATTTTAAATTACTTTTATATTCATTCAACCATTCAACCAATTTTCACATACCAAAATGTATAAAAAAAAAAAAACATTAGATGAGTAAGCAAACAAAGATATATAGTATATATAGTTATTAAATTTATTTAGATACACCTGCGAAATTTTATTTTATTTAAATTATAAATCATCAACTTTGACATTAATAAAAAACTATTTTTGATATTATTTTAAATATTTTTAATATATGCGGTATGTTGAATTCAAATTCTTGTTCAACAAAAAAAAAAATAAATACCTGTGTTTATATTTAGAAAATCTTCTTATAGGCGATGTGTATATAGATACTTAACATATTAATCGCGATTGATTTAATTTATTTTTTTAATATAATAATAATAATTGTAATTTTATTGTACCGGTTTTTCCAATGTCATATATTTATCTTAAATAAATTTTAAGCACATATTTTTAATAAATATATAACGTCATCTTTTCTATACCAAAAAATAAAAATATTTGCAAATAATTATTTCAAATTTTGTTTTTTTTTTTTCGTTTATTTTATATCATCATCGAATATATATTTATTGTACAATAAGAAGTTATGCAAATTTAATCATATTTGGTGATTTTATAAAAACTTAATCGCACTGATATTATCTCAGACAGATTTCTTTATATATATGTGATATAAATTAAAAGATAATCAATTTTTTTTTTACTTATAATGTAATAATAAAATTAATTTAATATTTTATTTAAATTTTTTTTATGTGTTAAATTAATAATTAATAATAAATTAAATATATGACAAATTATTTCTGTTAAATATTGTTGTAATGATTTGTAGAAATATTTTAGTTTATCGGCCTTCGTTCGTTTTTTTTTGTGCATTTCCAATCAACGCATAGGTTGGTTAATAATCGAAAAATTCAAATAAAAATCAATCGTTTATTCTGTCAATTAGCCGATTAATATTGGACAAAAATTATAATTTTTCATCAATAAATAGACTTCGTTAATTTTTCCAGTTTCGTTTTCATTTAAATATATATAATAAAGTGATAATAAATTAAGCACGTCTATGGTCTATTTCATCACATCGTAAAAAAAAAAATATTTAAATTATATATTATAGAAATGAGAGTAAAAGTAAATATTTTAAATATTTAATTATATATATATACAATTAAATAGATTAAATATAAAAACGGAAGTAAAATATTATTATACCAAACATATGTTTTATAAATGCATAACAATTTGTTAGAAAAAAAAAATAAACAAATTAATCTAATTAAAATTTTTGGCTAAAATATTAAAAATTTTTATTTTTTAGCTTAAATTTTTTAATGTTTTGATTATATTACGATTTTAAAACAAAATAACAATACGTTTTGAAAACTCATTTCTTCTTCTTCTTCTTCACATTTATAAATAATGTTGAAAGTAAAATTAAAAATAATAAAAATCAAGAAAGACATGTTTTTTTTTATTTTTCATTGAAATTAATTGTCTCAAATTTCATTTATATATTATGGAGACGTTGAATATATACCTGGTCTGTGATATATAACCATATATTGCATATTGACAGAAAGTAGTAAATCATGTGCATCATCATCATATCGTATATGAATTCTTTTATAAATACCATCGATCATATAACTTTTAAAGATACGCAAATTCAAACAACCATATTCGTAAATCTAAATCAGAAATCTATGGCCTTCATAATTTATGAGAAAAGAGATGATACTAATCATTTTCATTTATTTATTTATATATCTATCGCATGCATTAAAACCTCATTTGGCTGTTACGTTTTTTTTGTTTTGTGTTTTTTTTTTGCGTTTTTATCTATAAAATATTATGTTTGCATAATATATATATATATATATATATGTTGTCTTATTTTTAGCCAATAAAATAACTACTTATAAACGATATATATATATATATATATATATATATATATATAAACTGTGATATTTATATATACAACAAATATTATATATATACACCAAAATTATTGTTGGTTTTTTGGTATATATAAAATAGAAGATAGAAAAGTAAAAATTATTTTGGTAATAAAAATCAAATAATGTTTTTTTTTGTTTTCTGGTTTTTTTTTGTCTATTTTTAGATCGTCGACTTATTTTTTCGTATATAACTTTAAAATAAAAATACAATCCATTTTTAAAAAAATTAAATATTTCTTTTCTTTTTGGATATAAATATAAAATCTATTTGATATATATACAGATAACCCTTCATTGAACGAGCTGTGTATTACATGACTTTAATTTTTTTTATATAGGAAACAACGTTTTTCAACGATTTTTTGTATTTTTTCATTCCCTTTAAAAATCTGAAAATAAAGTGTTAACTGTATATCATATTTACTTACATCGCAACACTTATTTTGTTATTATTTTGTTTTATTTTTTGTTATTCAGTTTTATTTATTGTGTTTCATTTGTTGTTGTTGTTGGCTATTTTTAGCCAATAAAATAACTACTTATAAACGATATATATATAAACTGTGATATTTATATATATAGCAAAATTATTGTTGGTTTTTTGGTATATAAAAAAGTAAAAACTATTTTGGTATGAAATATCAAATAATGTTTTTTTTTGTTTTCTGTTTTTTTTTGTTGGTGTTTTTATTTCGTATATATTCGTATATACACCTTATATTTAAAATACGATCCATTTGTATTTTTTTTTCAATAATTTTTTTTCTTTTTCTATATAAATATAAAATATTATGTATGCATATATATATATTATTCATTGCTCTTATAATTTTTTTATTTAGTTATATTTTTTATTATTCTGTTTTGGCTTTATTTGTTGTTGTTGCTGTTGTCTTATTTTTAGCTAATAAAATAACTACTTATAAATCACCTAAAAAAAACAAAATATTTATATACACAACAAATATTATATATACACCAAAATTATTGTTGGTTTTTTGTTATATATAAAATAGAAGATAGAAAAGTAAAAATTATTTTGGTAATAAAAATCAAATAATGTTTTTTTTTCATTATACAGTTATCATGATACGCAATATATGATTTCTTCTTCTGGATATTTTTTTTTAATAAATTTTATATACACATATGTAACTAAACAAATTAAATATTTCCTTTTATGAAGATCTATATGAAATATGATTGTGAAAATATACTCCATCATTTACAAATATTATTTAGCCGATTTTAATACCATATTGAATGATTTTTTTTTGAAATCTAATTTATAACAGGATGAATTATTATTATTATTCTTATTATAGTGTTATTCTCATTATTAGCATTATAAACATTATTGATATTAATATTATTATCATCAATATTTAATTTCCTTTAATAAATTTATGGTAAATTAAAAAAGGAACGTAAATTTTTTCCATGTAACGAAAAAAAATGTATGAACATTTCAAACGTCTTGAAATGTGTTATTGTTAATCCAATTTTTCAAAGGCCAGTATTCGTAGCTGTTATCGTTTCAAATATACAAGATTAGATCTTTTTTATATTGGATATTTTTATATATATCAAAAAACAAAAACAAAAACCAAATGCCAAGACAAAAAATGAAAAATAAAAGCAACAAATAAAACACAATAAATAAAACTGAATAACAAAAAATAAAACAAAATAAGTGTTGCGATGTAAGTAAATATGATATACAGTTAACACTTTATTTTCAGATTTTTAAAGGGAATGAAAAAATACAAAAAATCGTTGAAAAACGTTGTTTCCTATATAAAAAAAATTAAAAAGTCATGTAATACACAGCTCGTTCAATGAAGGGTTATCTGTATATATATCAAATAGATTTTATATTTATATCCAAAAAGAAAAGAAATATTTAATTTTTTTAAAAATGGATTGTATTTTTATTTTAAAGTTATATACGAAAAAATAAGTCGACGATCTAAAAATAGACAACAAAAAAACCAGAAAACAAAAAAAAACATTATTTGATTTTTATTACCAAAATAATTTTTACTTTTCTATCTTCTATTTTATATATACCAAAAAACCAACAATAATTTTGGTGTATATATATAATATTTGTTGTATATATAAATATCACAGTTTATATATATATATATATACATATATCGTTTATAAGTAATTTTATTGGCTAAAAATAAGACAACATATATATATATATGCATACATAATATTTTAAAAGTATATTTTTTTTTTGTTATTTTAAATATACGAATATATACGACATAAAAACATCAAAAAAAACGTAACAGCCAAATGATGTTTTAATGCATGCGATAGATATATAAATAAATAAATGAAAATGATTAGTATCATCTCTTTTACGGAAAATTATGAAGGCTATAGATTTCTGATTTTAGATTTACGAAAATGGTTGTATGAATTTTCGTATCATTAAATTATATTATCAATGTAAATACACATATATTTGAATATTTTTTATAGTATTAATAAATCGCTGTTATAAATTAAAATAGAAAAAAAAAAGTCACAATGCGACAGAGAGATCTTAATCATATATGAATTTGTGTGCAATTATAATAAATCCAGAGATAACATTTTTTTTTTATTTCTATCTACTGAATATCATTTTTTAATGATTAATTACAAAAAAAATATTGGACGACGGCTGACGACGACATTTTACAAAATTAAAATTTTATCTTAACTTAAATTATATCAAGTTATTTTATTTTATTTTATTTTTTTACTTTTATTGTTAATACAAAGAAAGTTAATAGGTTTTTTCTATAAATAAAATAATACTTTTTATATGCATTAAAATATTTATTTTTTTTTTATAAAGAAATTAATTAACCTGCATTTCATTTTTATTATTAAAAAAAAAAACAGGTATTTATGTTTTTACTTTTAAAAGTCTTTTTTTTTGTTTTTTTTACATATTCGATATTTATAATATCATTTATCATTTACGTATATATTTAATAAAAAGATGTTCGATCTTTAAGAGTTTTGCTATACATAATATATCATACCATATATATGAAGGTCATCTTCATTTCCATTTTCATATATACATAATTGGTATTTGATTTTATATATTACATATTTTATATATTGTTTGTTGTTATATTATTGTTATTATTATTACTTGACATATATAACAAATATTATTCTCAGAAGTTTAATTCCTCGTTTTAACATTTAAAAAAAAGAAACGATTCATCTTTTGAAGATATTTATTTATATATGTTATGTAATATGTTTTATGTTAATCATAAATTTATATATACGTACGTTTGTAGAATGATAGAAAATAAGAAAATATCAGCGAATAATTGCTATAAATTACCTCTTCTGCAGATGATTTTGCGTGCGATTTAACGGAATCAATAGTATATATATTTTTTTTTAAAATATGGTTTTTTGGTTTTATTATGGATAGTTTCAATAATAACTATATATATAAAGAATTGCAAAACGTATACATTATACAGAGACCGGTTAATTGGCCGGTTTGTCCTTTAAGAAAACTTTTTTATTTTTCTTAATTTATATAGTATATATAAGAGAATGGGTATAGAAAATGAACGTGAACGTGATAAATATTATTGGAATTTTCTATATATATATATATATATATATATATATATATATATATATATATATGTTTAATAACGTTAAGAAATGAAAAATGTATTTAGGTTTACCTTGAAATATATATGTATATCGATATCGTTAGCCCCATATAATAACTGTCTAAAAAAAAAATTTATTTATAATAAATGGCCAAAAAAGATCTATAGAAATTTTATATAATTAAGAAAAAATCTTTTTCTCTATTATAAAATCGAATATTTCGAAATCGAAGATGCTATAAACCAAACTTAATTTATTATTTTAATTGATTAAATTAAAAAAAAATTCTTTGATTAACCAAAAATCAATAAAATTAATGGCAATTAATTCAAAATTTATATACCCATATCATCATGTATTAAATAATTAAATAAATATATATTTTCGGTTTCAAAAATATATGATTTTAAAATTTAATTTAACAATAATAAAATTATAATATAATAAATTGCCGTCGTGTATTTGTTGTTATTCGAAAATATTTTAATATCAATTTAACTTGTTTTTTAATTATATATTTTGCAAAAAAAAATAAATATAAAATAATGTGTTATTTATAATTTAAACATTTTTTTTTCTAAATAATATTCCGGTTAAGAAAATTAAAAGAATTAAAATATTTTGTTATCGTAGATTCATGTATGTAATTATTAAAAACGAACAAATTAATTTTATCGAGATTTATTTTCGCACGCAAAATGTTTAAAATGTAGATACCATCAATTAAAATATATTTTTACATAAAATAAATAAAATACGTGTCATTGCTGATTTTGATAAACGTTCACTGCATATTGGATGTTAATATTCAATATGATTTATTTATGTCAGTTCTTCAACACCTTCATCAATATATGAACACCTTCATCAATATATGATAAATGAAATGATTTAGTATTGATATATAATTATGAAAGGTTATGAAAAGTTATAAACGGGATCGATGTGAATGGAATATCACATTGTTAAAAATTTATTTTAAAAGAAATTTGATCTTATGATATCCATGCATACCAATCCATGTACTATATACATATATATAAACTTGAAATGACCTAAATTAAATCATATTTTTAATTTTTTTTATGGTCAAATTTTTATAGAATACAAAATAAGTTCATTGTGGGTAATATATAATTTAATGCATAATATGTTTCATTTATAATTATTTGTTTATTCATTTTTATATTTAAATAAATTTAAAATATTTACCCGCAGTTTCAAGGGTATATATTATTGTCAGAGATAAACAACATAAAATCATACATTAAAAAGTTATAAATTTAAAACTAAAATGTCATATATGTATAAAGAAAAAATAATATTATTCGAATGTAAATTTGTTTTTTTTTATGATTTTAAATATGCATTCTATATATAAATAAGTACATTCGCTCGTTCGTATATATCGCGTATACATGAACCAGATAAACAAGTTTAATTAATGCAAAAAAAAAAAGAAAAAAACATTCAAATAAATATATTAATTAATTATTTTATTGTATATTAATAATTGATTATATATACCATTTTAAAAACAAATAAGTTTTTTTTTATGGTATGCAGTTTTGTAAATATATTAATTGAATAAAAAAAACTAATTATTGAAATTTACCAATAAAAAAAAAATAAATTAAAGCAAATAACAAATATTATTAATAGCAATTTTTTTTTTCGCCAATGTATACACATATTCAAAAATTTAAATTGATATATAATTTAAAATTAATACATTTCCTATATAAAAAACAAAAAAAAATTAAATCTATAAATGAATCGCAATGAGAAAGAAGAATCATTGTAAAAATATTCCTATATTGTACAAATAAATTGTATCGAATATATTACAATACGAAAAAATAAAATTCAATTAAATTTTGTTTATTTATTTTTCATTTATAACCTCGACATTTAACATTCACCGCCGCCGCCACGTATTTTTACTCATTTCGGATTTTGTTTTTTCTTTTATATATATTTTCTAAATACTAAATACAATAAATCCCATATATATAAAATATAAAAAGTAAAATTATTTTATTTTCAAAGTCAATGAAAATTAAATTTATTTATATATATATATATTATAAATATATAGAAATGAAGATTTCACTATCGATCACGTCTTTTAAAAAAAAAAAAACTAATTTTTTTCTTTTTTTTAATTTCAATTTCAATTTATCTAAAAAAGTTGTTCGATTATTCATATAAAGAAAAAAAAATTGAGGTGGTGTAAATGATATTTATATTTAATTTATATACCAAAAGTATATGTAAATAGTAAATTATATTGTTGTTATTATTGGCTTTTCTATAATTAACATTAAAAATCGTCTCATTTCTATATAAATTATTTATTTATTTATATACAATTTACAATATAATATACATGATGCTAATTTCTATATATATATTTATTTATTTACATTGTAAATTTACATAATTTTTTTTTTTGAATTTGTTATATAAAATTGTGTGCGTTCATCATCATTTATTTATGTAAATAAAACAATTTAAATATTTTTATTTTTACAACTTAATTCTGTGTGTTTTTTTTTTTTTTTAAATTTTTGTTCATTCTAACATTTTGTTTTTAAGTTGGTTTTTCAATCTTAAGAAAATTCTCTATAACAAAAAAAAACACTTCAAAATTTATCTTTCCTACAAATTTCAATATTTTTTTAATAAAATTTTAACATTTTCAACATTTTTTTTAATTCAACCTTTTTCATACAATCATAATCGAAATTTCAAAACTCAACTCACTGCGGGCAAATATATTAATATTAATAGATGGGATGATCAATCAATCCATGATTATATAACAAAAAAAGCCCTGAAATGTTTATATATTTACAATTTTTAATGGCTCATAGGTCCAGTCACATAGTTAAATCAATTGTTATTCCATATTTAAAATCCAACACGGGGATGTAAAAGTGGAAGGCAATATTAATTGAATTTTTTTTAAATATCATTTTCCTGCCAGTTCCAAATCAACATAAATTATTAAAATGTTAAATTCCCATTTAATTGTTTATTATTTTCCGTTGATTGTCAAAATTACGATAATATACAAATATATTCCAATTAAAAACAGAATTGGATGTACATATATGAGAGCATATATAGATAGATGAGATGAACGGTATTTAATTAATAATTAAAATAATATTGAAATTAATATTATATTTACATATATATTTATATATCGATAGAAGAGGTAATAACTATATTTCTATATAATATTTTATATTGTATTGATACCAAATGATGACTGTACATTTATATGTCAATTTTAACCATACACATATACTTATTATACTTTATATTACGTCAATTTGTTACGTATCGGTTTTATGTTTATATTAATTATGTTTATACAAATATATTAGTAATGTATAGTGATTGTATTGATGTAGATTCGTATATTATATTTATATATAGTCAAGAGGAAAAAAAAAATTATATTTGTTAAAATTTCTACCTTAATTTTATTTGTTTTATATAACATATTTTTTTTTTTTTTATTTATACAATTTAAAGAATGCGTGTATTATTAGTAATCAAAACAGTATTGATTTACATCATCGCAGCAAAGGTGTTTTTTTATGTATATTTTATATATGATAAATTGAAAGTGAAAATTTTGTTTATTTTTTTATTGTTTATATATACCTTTAACATATATAATAGCAATATATAAATAATATTTGAAATTCTATTAATAAATAAATATGAAATTTTTATAAATATGAAATTCTGTCATTCAATCTGTGTGGGGTTTGGGAGAGGTCTACTGTAGAATTTACTCGATATAAGTTTTACTATATCTATAAATAATCATTCTTTAACAAACAGTATCCGCTTAAAGTAAAAATGAACCCTATATCATTTTAGATGGACATGTAATTTGAATCCCTTTATTTATATCCTTCATATATATATATATATATATATAATTAAATTAAAATTCCTAGTATACATTTTTTAATTGAATTTTTCTGCTGTTTTAATGTCTAAATAATCCCTTATGATTCACAATGATTTTCCATATATGCATTTTCGTATAGACTATATACGAAAAAATAAAATATACAATTTTTTTTTTTAATTATAATAATATAATTATGTTGACGTTATACGTTTATAATTAAAATTGTTGTATTTTTTTTAATTATTTTAAATATGCATATTATAACCTTTTATAGTAAAAACATTATGTTTATATATTGTATATATAATGAGTATATTTGCGAAATTCATATTTCCTTATAATCCGTTTATTTATATTAATCCATTTTTATACTATACATATGCGTTAATGGAATTAATCCTTATACTTATATGATTATATATACTATATTTTAAAAGCAATGTGTCCGTATATATATATATATTTATATGTATATTATCATATAACTATATATGAAAATGAAAATATTACCAAAAATGGGATAAAAAAAAAATATCATATATACTATTTATAATGCAATAAAATCCATTTCCATAGAGAAATTAAATTCTTAATTAATTATCTCTCGCACATATTTATATATATGTATATTGTATGATGGAATGTTTATTTCATTCATTTGTACCTATAGATATAGATATATATATAAGTATATATTTTTTTATACATAAATTAAAAACATAACCTGTCTGTATATAATTATTAAATAAAATAAAATTACTTGTTTGTATGAAATTATATATTCAGCATATACCAAACTAAACCAAAAAGCAACTAAAACTAAACCAAAAAACTCAAGTTGTTATATAATATTAAGTCATTTTAATATAATATATCCAAATTCATTGCTTTATAAAAACAAATTTTTCCAGATCTCATGACACAATTCATAGTAAATATTCAGCGCTATTGCACACAATCAACGGAATCACTAATCAGGGTGTCTTTAAAAAAGGAGAATCATCAATTATTATTGGAGTTTTCAATTTGTTTTATAAAATTATCTATAAAACTAAAATGTAATGAAAAAATTCAATAATTTCCACATATATTAAAAATGTATAACTTTCCGTTCCCAAATTTACCTATATAACATTTTTTTGTTCGTTACTACGAGGTTTAACGTTCGTTACTATACGAGGTTCAGCTCCGCAGTAAAACCATCGGAATTCTATTGCTTTAACGAAATCACTTAATCAGACACCATGAAACTATTGCATTCATTTAAGTGATTTTGAGTGGCGAAACTTTTATAATATATGTTAATGTTAATTTATGCAATTTTAAAAATCAAACTGAAAAGCAGTAACTCATAAAATAACTCATATTTTTAAAACAATTTCCATAATAAAAAAAATGTATCTGCATTAATACCCTGCTGTGATATAACACGCATATATATATATTATAAAATGATATGAAATCTTGTTTTTTTTTTAAATTTATCAGAAAAATCTTATATTATAATCGTCGCGAATAATCCTATATTTTATTTTATTGTATATATATATATATATATATATATATATATATGGATTAACATAAACACCTGATATAACCTAATAAGATAAATATATATAACTAAATATATTAGTAATGTATAAGCACACAAGTTTGCGATGATAAGACCATTTTTGTTTCCATTTTATTTATACCATATATATTCATATACTGACCAAATTAAAAGAAAATAAAAAAATCTTGTTTTGTACCAAATGAAAAAATCTATTTCGAAATTTACATGAGGTATATATTTACAAATTAAATGCATTTATAATATTTCATTTATGGTTTTCATATTTTTTTTAGTGATTTATTTGTTGTTTTAATAACTAAATTTCATTTAAAAATGTTTTATCTATAATATACTTATATTTATATAAATTAAAAAAATCAAAAGGTTGATTAAAAGAAGACACGCATAGAAATAAATTGCATAAAAAGGATATAAGTAAAACAATGCAATTTTTTTTATCATATTCTCGTTTCCTTTACATCTGCATATAAATCGCCTCATAGACATTCCCACAAATACTAACAATGTTCGTACCTACAAAATAAATTACTATCATAATCACGCTTATATTATTGCGATAAACAAAAAACTGTTGGACATAAGTTTCCAGAAATCCATCAGACAATTTTTCGTTATGAATGAAAAAAATAAAATATTAATTAACAAAACCAATATTCAAATCATGCAATCAGTATTCAAATTATATAATATCTACTTATATATATATACACATTTGATTGCAATTCAAAATGAATTATTTCTATATACCAACTAAATATAAAGTGAATCGTTAATTATATATTACCGCACACAAAACACTATATTATATACATACCATATAATCGAATGGTTAACAAAACTAAATGTTTTTTTTTTAATAATATACCTGTGCAGGAAGTGATGAAATTAAATGTATATATATGCATTTATAATTAAAATAAAATGTTCATCATATCACGAATTGTATATAATCAATGAATCAAAAAAAAAACTGTTAACTGTTTGAGTTTTTTTCTTTATATATGGTATATATACCTTTACAAATAAAGACAAAATAAAAAACAAAATTTTCTTTATTTCATTTAATTCTTTCATCCATTATAAGCTTGTAATCAAATGAAATTTCTTTTTGATTTATGATTGACATAATAAAAAAAAAGAGCTATATATCTATACACTGTATACAGGTAATAATATAACAATTGATATTTTTTTTTTAAAGTTAATTACGTGCTAAAAAAAATGTATTATAATATTTACATATTTATACTAAACACTTAATCGTAGTATAACAATAATAATGTCCAATGGCCATATTTTAATATTTAATTATATAAATACTGTATAATGTATGAGTATATATAATTAATTTTTTTGACAATATCGTAAAAAAACGTGCTGTTATATAATTTTGTATCTTTTATGAATTGTGTTTTTTTTTAGCAAATTATATAAATTTTTTTTTAGCTATAACCATACTATAAATAAAATCAAATGTATTAGCATAAATTATTTTTGCAAAAAATTAAAATAAATTTATTATATTAATTTGTTTTTTATTCAAATATATATTGAATTTTAATTTTAACTATATATGGATATATATTATATTAATGTCTAGATGTAGAATTAGAACAGCAAAAGTTTTTCAAATATATACCGGTAAAAAATATATATGTTATTATAAGCTATAATAAACATACCGGTAGATGTACGATTATTTTAATAATTAAAAATAATTTTATTTTATTTCGATATATTAATATTATTAATTCAAATTATATAATAGGTCACTCGTTTTATGATGAAAATATCATGAAATACAATCTCAAATCAAGAAATTTTATTATTAATTAATATCTGTTAATGCCATATAGAATTGTATACGATTTAATAATGAAATCGGAGATGACATTGTGAGATGGGAGATAATGATGGATTTTAAACGTTTTGTTTAATTGGCACTATAACCACATAATGTATTCTTAATTGATGTTCAGACAAGAAAACAATTTTATTCTTTCTTCTTAATAATTTTTTTTTTATAAATATTTAATTATTGCAATTCCAATTTTAAAGAAATAAAACAATTAACTTTTTAATCTCAGTTTATAAAAAAAATAAAAATCATTAAGAATCATCTTATTTAATTACACAATTCTTATAATTTTCTAAATATAATAATGTATCCTGTCTGAATTTGTTGGAAGTATTTCCTTTTATTCAAAAATTATATGAAAATTTAATTGTTCAAAACTATATGAATTTGTCGTAATATTTAATATTAATAAGTAATATTTTTACGTCGTTATTTTTTTTTTATAGTTCAAGGAGATGAATATATATATATATATATATATAGTATATTCATATAACAATATAATTAAACAAAATTCAACAAAAAATATACAGACAAAAAAATGCTATTTAAATTTGATTAATCTCCAAAAATTCCTAAATAGAACTTTTATTGTTATTTTGTAAATTTTTACCTTGCTTATTGTGAAAATTTAATTTTATTTCCATAATTAAATAACAATAGAAACAAAAATAAAAACCACCTTCTTCTTTATATATGTATCATAGAGATGATGGTCAAAATAAAACTAATTTTTCATTTTTCATTGTATGTAAAACTATAAATTTAGAATTTTCTTATATAAAACTTCGTATAATTTTATATAATTAAATTCGTCCATAAACGGAAAATGCAATTTTTTATATTATTATTTTTATATTCCCAATTTTGTATTTTTATATACAAATCAATAATTAAATAAAATAGATAACAAATCAATATTACAATAAAATATTAGTAATAATAATAATAATGAATATATATTTTTTTATAATATATAATTAAAATATATTTCATAATAGAAGAAATAAAATTTAATAAAAGAAAAAAAACTAATAAACGTTTATTTGCAATACAACAGAGATTTATATTTCAATACAATAATATATTTTTGAAAAAAAAAACAAATATATTAGAAAAAAATTATATGTTGAAAGATTCATTTGTTTTTTTTCTTTCTTTTATATATTCACAAACAATTATATAATTTAGCAACATATGCTTCATTCATACATCATCATTTTATCATCAGATAACATCGGACATAACTTTGCATTTCTTTTTTTTTTTTATGTATGTACAATAGTATACAAATAAGTGTGAAAATTGTAATCTTATCAAATATTTCAATCTAGTATTATAGATATACAAAGGTGTAATATGTAAATATATACATTTATAGAGAAATAAACAAAAAAAAAAGTCAAGGTGTCAATTTCGCATAACATTTTAACATTTTTGTATCTCTTATAAATTTATAGGAATTGATGATGAATTGATTTACAAGAAAAAAATAAAATGCTATTAATATTTACTTTTGAAAAAAAAAAATTAACTTAATGCAAAAGATTATATTTTTATAAAAATAAAAAAAACTTTGTGTGTATCCAAGAGGAAAGGTAAATAATTTTATACCTTATAATGTAAATTTTATGCAGAAAAAAATTTACTGCTGACTGAATGTTGTAATATTCTATATATATATATATATATTACAAAATAATAAACATGATGTATTATTTTTTTATATGATATATATACTTACATGTTTTTTTTATCACTTATTCTTATAACAATGGAGTCATTTAATATTGTTTGTAAATCGGTATTTTTTTCTGAATTCAGTAAATGTATATAATAACAATTGCATTTTAATGAATATATCTCCTGTCTTAAATATATTAAAAACATTTTTTGTTTTCCATTTTAGAGTGTATTAATAATAAAATAAATTTTTAAAATACCTACACACTATTATTTATTTTTATTATAAAAAATATATTTGAGATCAGTTTCTTTAAAAAAATTTTAAAGCTTTAATTTTTTTCGTTTCTTTCATAGAATAAAAATATTTTTTTTTTTTTAAATATTTAGTAAACCAAATAATTTATAATATATGATTTAGTAATTTTTACTTTAATAATATAAATTTTATTTTATATAAAATACACCTAGGTGTAAAATATCTAGATATTTTATATTATTTTGTTCATATTATAATAAATAATTTAATGTGATAAATACTGTTTTTATAGTAGACATTATAAATAACATATTATTAAAATAACCTTCACGGAATTAATACTTTTATTATTACTGCGTATTGTTGTTTTTTTTTTTATTTTTGGTTTTTTTCAAGAAATGGAGAAGATATAATAAGATATATTATGACAAAATTGCAAAATAAAGTGCATTTATATACTGGTTTATTTTTTTTTTTTGTATGATATGATAAACCGCAATGTACTTACAATTTTATGATTTTTGTTTCCTTATACATTCATTTTTCTTCTTATTTTTTTTTTCGCATACATACCTTCCAACAAAGATAATATACACACATATTTTATTGCATATTTTTTTTTTTAAATTAAATTATATTTATGAAAGAAAATGAATGAAAAATTATATATTATTACACATTTAATTAAAAAAAAAAATATTTATTTTATAAATAAAATTAAATTATCTATTGTTTATTTATATATACAAGTATTTTTTCTACTACTTTTTTTTTATTATCTTTTTTCTTATAATTTCTATATTTATTGATATTTTAATGTTAAAAAAAGAGTTCATAAAACTGTCATATTAAAAGATATAAAATGTTTTTTTTTAAATCATTTCACTTTTTAAAACTGTCAATGCATGTATTATAGTTTTATGTATACGATGGATTTCTTGTTTTTTTTTTTTAATACAGAGATAATTTATGTTATAACTGTATAAGAAAATTGTCCAAACAGTTTCCCTATGGTTGATGCAAAAACAGAAAATTGTTGTATATTTATAAAAGTAAAAAATATGTAAGGTCGCGTGGATGTAAAGCGTGGATGAAGAATGCGATAAAGAATTTCTTAATTCATTATTTACATACAAATTATAAGAGTTGATTTAATGAATGGTGATTATAATTTAAGTTTTTTTCAAGTACATTCAGGTTTTTTTTCTCGAATGTTCTTCCTTAATGTTTTATATTTAAAAAGGATAAAAAAGGAGGGGAAAGGTTGAATTGTTTGTTATGAAATTTCCGAGAAAAATGACTTTAAAAGAAAAGAATATAAAAAAAATGCAATGGTTAAGGAAACTACTCGCCGTAACAATAAAATTATATTCACTAAGCGGTTTGGTTGTGAACATTTACAGTTATATCGGATCTGGAGAAATAGACGACACCATTATAAAGATAAGAATGATGGGTTAGCTAAAAAATATATATGATGTTAATCTATGAATTTTCCGAGATTTTGAGGACAACTATTAAAAATTATATTAAATTCGTGGTAATTCGCCAGAACCAGATAAATATGTTCTAAACGATTATGTCATTTATAGAAAGTTATTTTCATACTGTCTCTATAAAAATGAGGTTTCAAACGAAAATCATAATGAATGTAATCCAATCATTTGGTCCAATCAAATATCGCTGATAACCTTATAGAGTATTTCTAAAGCAACCTCTACATTTTATAGCATATTTAGAATGATTATAAAAAATTACTATAACCTTACGTACCTTTTATGATCTTCTTGCGCAATTTTCCGAGAAGGTTCACTATTTTAAAAATTTGTATTAAATCAACACGGAAAATTACAGTACTTATATAAATTATTTATATCCATATTATAGAAAATAATAGAAAAATATCAATAACTTTGTAACCGCAGTTAACAGACAATTGACGAATAGAACACCGATAGAAATGTATTTCTTTATATGTTCTATAAGAATAAAATTATATTAAATCCCCTTTCAGTTAAATATATGTTAAAGAAATGAAATCATTTTGTTGTCTGCATTTTTTTGCGTTTGCAAAAACAAAGCGTTTGGAAGGCAATTTCTTTAAAATAGGATTGTATAAATGGAAAATCACATGAAAAATTACTATAATTCTGCAGAGTTCTAAAACTCCCTTCCGTTTTCTTCAATAAATCATAAATCAAATCATATATTGTCAAAAAATCATTTACACCGCATATATTTATCGATTTTCTAAAACTATCCCTTCCGTTTTCTTCAATAAATCATAAATCAAATCATATATTGTCAAAAAATCATTTACACCGCATATATTTATCGATTTTCTAAAACTATCCCTTCCGTTTTCTTCAATAAATCATAAATCAAATCATATATTGTCAAAAAATCATTTACACCGCATATATTTATCGATTTTATTTGTTGCCATTTTTTTGCATTTCCATAAAGAATTTTTTAACTCTTTTATAATTTATTATAATTTTTTTAATTATTCAAAGATCGTTATAAAGAAAACATACAAATTAAATAGATATAAATCGGATATATTTTTTTTTATATTTAGTATATAAAATTAGTAAATTATCAAAGTTAATAATAATAAATTCAAATTGGCAATAAGCAAATTATAGTTATTCATTTCTATATTATTACATATGTAATGTTTAATATAATATTAATGTATATATGCGAATATTATACATATGTTAATTTAAAGTAAAAAAAAATTGTTTATATATATACAGCAGGTACAGGTGAAAGAGAAAGTTAAAATTGAAGTCATGTATAAATAATATATATACCTATATATCTGTACGAAAATAAATAGAATTATAATAATAATAATAAATATTTAACACATCTCTTATATTGTAACTTCCATATATTCATATGTAAGCTATAGTAAAAAAACACAAATTTACATATTCTTTTTTCTTCATCATTTTGGTATAACAACATACATACATATGTATTTAATAAAATATTTATTTTATAATAATAATAATAATAATAATACATGTTTATAGAGTCACATAATACCTATATATTATAATATAATATAAATATTTGTAATAACATTATCGTTTTATTATTTTCTTCTTTCTTCCATATAAATAAATTAAATTTTTTTTTGTTTATTTACGCATAAAAATTACAATAATATAGTTAAATATATTTCAAATTGTGGGTGTTTTTTTCGTTTTGTATCTTCAAAATAGATAAATTGAAAAAAATAATTCGCAAATATTTTTATATGATAGCCATTATTACAATATATTAGACACGCATTTTTTTTTAAAACAAATTTATCCTTTTTACACAATAAATTTAAACCTCTTATATATCTCATTCATTAATATATATTACAAATAAATAATCATTAAACATATTTTATTGGATAAGAAACTGTGTGTTAAATTTTATATAAGAAATCCATATATATAAATGGATTTCTTCTATATGGAATAAAAAAAAAATCATTCATTTATATTCATCTGAAAATATCAATTGAAAATTGCAGACAGTAACTGCGGCTGATATGTCTATAAAAAATATCTAATATAGTAATATTATTAAATAATATATATATATTTCTGTATATATATATACATACATGGATTATGTAATTGAAAGAGTTTATTTGTATATATATATACTATAGATAGATAAAAAGACAACATTCCACTGTACCATTATTATTATTATATACATCATCATCATCATCATCACATCAATAAGATTATCAATAAAAAAAAAAAAAATTAAAACATCGTAACATTTGTGATTGCATTATATATGTGCGTTTTTTTTATTTTTTATATATTTTGTTTCTTTTCAATATTTAATTTTCACTAATAAATTTTATTATAATGATTTCAACATAACCTACATATTTGTTTATGTCGCATATATATACCATATATGTATATATAATACACCTGAATTATAGTTTTTTTTTCTTCACATAATCTCATCTCATTATATTTATTTATTTATTTTTTTTTTTTATATATTAATATGTAACATAATTTTTATTTCACATAATATTACATAGCTGCTATTATTTGCGTTATATTTATATATTGAAAATATATTTCGATTATATCTTAATTGTGAATCAACAACAAATGGAATTTATTACATGTATATTATATTAATTTATTTGTTATATAGGTATATTTGAAAATTTATTAATTAATCGTAACATAACAAAACCTATCAATTCAATAAATTATTATTGTAACTTATTGTAATTAAAAAAAAATTATAATATAGTTATTATTATAAATAAATTATTATGTTATATATGGCATAATTTATATCTTATTGTATATGCGATTGATTATATTTATTATTATTAAGACTATATGAAATCATATATATTTTCGAAGATAATCATTTTATAATCAAATATATGATCTTGTATAATATAAATATAATGATATGATACCCTAAACGCGTATATTAATATATTATAATTAAAAAACCACAGTTTATGATATTATATTATATAAATAAATATACCTAGTGTAAAGTGTAATCTATGCGATACCTGCGCTCGAATATTATTAATTCATTTTACAATAAAAAATTTATTATTTTACTTATTTTTATATATATTTTACCTTTTTTTTACTACAAATAAATGAAAATTGATATGAAGTCGGAACTAAAAAAAATAAAAAAAAAATTTTTTTTATTCATTGATAATTGAATTAAACCACACACATTGAATATTATAATAATATATCTTAAAAATATTATATTAAATATTTTCCACAGATAGATAGATAATATTTCAGTTGTTATTATATTGAATCAATTTAAAATATATATAGATTTATTTTTATACTTATTTTTTATATGCATTTTATAATTATTTTTTATATATTATAAATTATTTCTATTTATTAATAAAAATTAAACTGATGAATATGTCTGCTGTGAATATTAACTTCAATTGTTTTTTTATTTTTTTGTATTATTCAATAGATTTATAAAATAAAAAATATAATATTCAAGTAGAGTATTAAATTAAAAAAAAAAAAACAAATAAATAAATATATAAAAAGAAAATATAACTATCATATTGTTTATATATTGTATAAAAAAAAATATGGATAATAGCAATTTATAACTTCTTAAATAAATTATACATTTAGTTATATTATATATTTTCTATCAAATTGGTATTTATTCAATTGATTTTATATATATATAGCTATTTATATACAATAATACCAATTATGTATAGAGTTTTAAATAAATAAATTCATATGCATATGTATTTATAGATTTTTTTCGTAGTACGTGATGAATAGATTATCGCATTATCCGCATATAAAAAATGCGTCTATTAAAAAATACAAATATATCTAAAAAATCATGAATATTTAAATGGTTAAAACGAATTAAATGCAATGCATTTTAATTTTAATAATAATATATAAAAATAAATATAATCATATGTATATATATTTTATTGTTTTATGAAAGGAAATGCATTTTTTTTTATTATTATTTTAATATAGTAAAAAATAAATAAATACACTTTACTATTTGACAATAAAAATATGTATAGATTTTTGTTTTGTAATTCATTTATAAAAAACAAATTAATGAAATAATATTTTAATATACAAGAAATGTTAATAACTATTTAATAAGAAATGTTATGATACATAAGAGTCATGGGCAAAGCTGGGAAATTGTTAGTCATGTCCCAAAATCCCAATAGGCTAGGATATATTTTGAATGGCCCATATCTAATTAGCTGATTTATAAAAAAAAAATTATTTAATTGTGACTCGAGCTAAAGTTTCCGGAAAATCTGCTTTTTGACAAGGTTTCTATTTTTTTTCAACGGGGTTTTCTCTTAAATTTTCATTTTACTTAATATAATTCTTAAAATATAGCTTAAAATATTTTATATAAAATATAAAAAAGATATAGCGGATTTTCATTCGAATTCAGTGAAATTTACAAGAAATTTGTCATACTGTAAACATTTCATACAGTACATCAAAAAGGGGACAAATTTGTACTTTTTAGAGTTTTAAAGTTTAGAGTTTCAGGAATTTTCACAAATAATTGATTAAATTTTCTAATTGTTATATGCAAATAAACATTACATGTGTTCCTTCGGAATATCCTATCCTTTTGTGTTCCTTCGGAATATCCTATCCTTTTGGTAATATGGCAATAAAAATCACAGCTTCGTCCCTAATATATGTACAAATGTTCTCGACAGAATTCAAAAATGTCTTTATAGTAATTAAAATAATTTAATAAAATTGTTATTGCAATAAAATTGTTATGCATTTTTGTAATTACATTTATGATTTTTATATACGAAAATGGTGAAAAAAGATTATAAAAATACCTGTTAAAATTCCAAATTGAGTTAATTATATTTAAAACTGCTGAAAATGTCCAGTAAAGTTCACATGAAAATCAGATTGGATCTGATTCGAAATATTTATGATATTTAATCTAAATCTATAATCAAACGTTATTATATAGAAATATATGGTTAGGAAATAGAAAGTAATTTATTTTATATTAATTTTACGTATTTCAATTGATTTCCAATTCGAAAAAAAAACCATAAAAATATGTTTCAAAATGGATTTTACGTTATAAATCATTCAATTCACATATATTCTCCAACAAAAAAATGTTTGTAATTTTTTAATTAATCGAATTAAATACCTGCATTATTATATGGAATATGGTTTTAATGAGATGTTAAAAAATATAGAATTTTGTTCTCACGCAGCAGAATATATGAACATATATATTTTTTTAATACCTGTAATATACATATCTTCAAAAATCTACAGAGATAAATCTAAATAAAAACAAAAAGAAATAATAAACAAAAGTGTATATTTATTAAAATTACAATAAAAATTGCAATATATATATATATATATATATATAATAAATGGCAACATATACATATATTATTTTCAATTATTTATGTCTATTTATAGAATTAATAGAGCACAAACCAAAAAAAAAGAAAAAAAAAGTGTATACAATTATTTATTTATAAGATATAATGTGCTAATAAATAGACCTGTTGTATATATACTTAATCATCTTGGTATTTTTATATATATTGTATTATAAAATAAATACCAATATTATTTTTTTTATTTTGTATGCATATTAAGGCATTTTATTTATGCATCAAACCACAAATGCTTTATAATATACAAGAAATTCGCTAAACGCATATATACAAATTCTTATGATGGAAATATTATTAATATATATTTGAAAAGAAAAAAAATTGAAAAATTTATATATATTTGAAAAGCACGATTTTTATTGCAATATATCTTTTAAATGGTTTTTTTATTTTTTTTTTGTTTGAAAAACAATTGATTAACACAATTAATAACGAACACATGCATTTACCATATACAATAATTGATCAGAGAAAATCCGTATGGCAGAAAACAATTATTGATGTGCACCAAATGGATAATGTTGATAAATGACTTATAAGAGAACTTTTAAAATATATATATATATAACTGCAATAGATCATGCGAGATTACGATAACCAGTTAACCAATATTGTAATGTTTTTTTTGTGTAAATATGCACAGAATGACGTTTGAACATTGATTTGTATTTGCCAAAAGATAATCAGTAAAGGTTTTTAATTTTGTAAGGTATTAAAGTAAAATTTATATGAAAAAACTATATGATTAGTAAAAGTTGCATGGTTTAATTTCATTTGTTTTTGATTTAATAAAAAATCTATTAAGCTTAATAAAGGGTTATATGAATAAAAATTTTTAATCATAATAATTTACTAATAAAATTAATATTATAGATACTTTTACCATCAACGTATAATATATAGATTTTTTTTAATGTAACACCAGAAAAAAATATGATTTTAATATAAAATTGTACATGATAAATACATAATTTTTTTTATTATACATACCATACCGTAAATAAGATGTTATTTATTACTAATTTAATAATTTTACTATTACGATATATGGTATGTCTATAAAATAAAGAAACAAAAAAGAAACATTTTCTCACGCAATTCCATGTATTTCATAAATTACAATATTTTGTTTTGTTAAGATTTAATTTTTTTTTGATGTTAATACCGATACCGTGAGTCTTTTTTTTTGTTTGTTTAAATGTTGTTGATGGACACTGCTATAGTAGATACACAAAAGTATATGAGATTGAAGTATTAGATTTAAAATTCAAAAAATTGTTTATTTGATTTATTAAATTTTTCCATATTTCATCCATATGAATGCGGTAACTGAATAAATATAACCGCATATATACTTGAAAGACATAAATAGAAAATAGAATATATATATAAAATTGGTATTTGCATATATCGGTTTTAGAAAATGTTAAATATCAAAGTATAAATATATATTTAAATGATGATTGTTTGAATATTAATTCTATATTACACCTGTGAAATTAACAATTTTATATTATATATTCTAATGTATAAACGCTATATAACAGAGATTTTTCTTATATATTCGTTTGTGGTATGAATACACATAGTGAATTATATACACATTATGATATTAATATTATTATGACAATGTTTTAATATATATATTCTATATATAACCACAATTTATAATAATATAGTTGATATATATATAAATACATATTGAATTATAAAATTTAATTACAAGTTGTCTTTTATTTATTATTTATTTACGGAAGTATTGTATATTATTTTTCGCTGTATATAGATATACCGATATAAATGTACTTAAAATATATAGCTATATAAGCTCAAGTTATGAAATTAAAAAAAAATAAATAATAACCATTAACTAACTATATATTTGTATATCAATATTATATTTATACGATATAATATGATATTTAAGATAATTTGTTCCGGTTGGATTACTATCTCTAAGTCTCTTTGTATATATATATTGATAAAATTTTTATTATACCTATATATAAATGACAAATGCGTAAAGTAAAACCGCACATAAAAATTAATTTACCAATTATATTTACCATGTACCTACCTATATATATATTTATATAATTATATTGATGATGGAGTGACTTCTGGTATATATAAATTTCTATGGTCTTTAAAAAAAATCATAAAAATTACAATTTTTTTTACAGTACTCTATAATGGGTATTGTGGTAATAAATATACAAAAATAATAAGTCGATTTATTTATTAAATTTCTTTGTATGATAGTCCCATTTTTGGTGAAATGGTTAAAAGTACTTCTATATTGATGTATAATTTATATGGAATGAATGGTCAATAATAAACAAATGAACAACTCATAAATGCCACAGTTACGAAACATTTTTGTGATATCGCGATCCTAAAGTTGTTTTATCAGTAAGGTTTTGATGAACAAAAGTTGAATGAAAATTTGTCTAATCAAAACTTGTCAAATAAATTGTGAAAAATATTCATTTACCGACTAAATATATAGAGAACTCACGTTAGCGAACTCGTTCGTTTTTATCATTTAGATTTTAACCAACCAATTTGTAAATAGTCTAATCAAAACTTGTCAAATAAATCGAAAAATATTCAATTAAAGGTATTGTTTTTTTAATGTTTTAAAGATTTTGTATGTCTCTTTTTTGGTAAGTCATGAACTCTATTTCTTTGAGATTTCTTTAACGCTTTGTTTGATGGGCGATGTTATTAATATTTATATATATAATAAAACATATAAAAGATTTCTTAATAAAAAAAACGAAATTTTTGGTATTAGTTTAAGCATTCATCGTGTGGCGATTTTGTTATTTATGTAGCAAGTAATATAAATTGTAAAGGTGAACATAATTTTCTTTATGAACAACATACGCCTTAAATATAAAATGTGTATACATCCAAATTGATAAAATAAATTATACTAAATTTAACAATCATATATATTTTTGTGGATTGACATTGAATTAAGGATAGGGTTGCCTTTCAGGAAAATTACATTAAGAGAAAAGCTCCACAGTTGCAGGACTTATTATTTTTATACAACTTAAAAATTAATTTTCATTTTATGGCAATTTAATCGGCATTTCGGAAATGATATTTTTTTGTGTGATTGTAGATTACTTCTTTATTTATAATTAAAATCTTTAACATAATCAAATTGTATTGTTTTGTTAATACGTTAATAAAATTTTTCCTTTAATCTTTCATGAATTATTAAAATTATTATTATATAACCAAAACAAGTTTATAATAAATATTTAAATACCCATTTAGTATATAAAATAAAAATAATAGCTTCAATTTAAAATACCCACAAAAAACACTAAATATATTCTGATATAACCAAGCCCGCAATCGAATTAAACAGGCGAATAAATATATAGTTACTTCATAACAAAAAAAAAACAATTTAATAAAATCCAAATTTTATTTGCCTATATAATAAAAAAATAAAATAAAATAATAATTTGATTTTAAACACTTCATTTAAAGGTTTTTTTTTGTATTTATATGAGGTAGATTTTTTTTATTACTTTGCGTTCCATCATATAATTAATGCAAAATTAATTTTATTAAAACAAACTTAAACGTATTTGTATATTTTCTATACCCATAATTATGAATTAATGTTTGTTGTTATATATATTTTAATGTATACATAGTGAAAAATCAAATAGGAATTTATTTTACGATAATTTAATTTAATTTTTTATTGATCCGTGATTGATTTGAATATGATCACACTTATTGAAAGGAAAATTTTTGTTATTAAGATGATCTCATAATATATATATGTTTAAAAATATAATTTAATAACATACATATATATATATATATATATAGGTTTGTTGTATAAATCAATATTTATTATAATTAATTGTTTCATGTCTACGTACACTATCTGTTTCTATATGACATGTTATGTACACATGCGAGTTTGTATCGGTTAAAATTTAAATATACAGAGTGTTATTTTATATAATATTCTATTTTTTTAATATTTCATTTTTTTATATATAATTTTCGAAATGGATTTAAAAAGTAAGTAGAAATATTTTTATGAATTAATCCAGAGGGAAAGTTGTTTTATATGGAATGAAAGGAGTTCTGGAAAAACTCTTAAAATCTTGAAATCTTAAATTAAAATATATCCAAAGTGATAAAATAGATATTTAGCGACCAAAAACTGTTCTGTTCAATTATACTATATAAAAAAAAATCTGTGCACCTTTTTTCAATTTACCTGTAAATATTTTTTTTTTCTGATTTAAAAATCGCATTGATTCACATACTATTTTACAATCCTATATATATATATATAATTATTACAAATTATAATAATTTGTAATTATATATATTTAACTATTTTATATCCACTTCTTTTTTATTCATTCATAAAAATTTAAATATAATATACAAATTGAATGGAAATGAAAAAAAAAAAAAAACAAATTATTTAATATTATTAAATCGGTATGTTAAAATTGCGACTTCATAATACATAAGTTGTATGGTTGTATATATAATAAACGATTAAATAAAATTAAAAAAAAAAAAAATTCGGAATAAATTTATAATTATTTAAATAAATAACTAACATGACGATTATGATATTTTTTCAATCATATTATATACAAATACATAATTGTTGTTTTGCAATTATTTGTCCTAATTTTAATGTAAATTATAATTTAGATATGTTTTCTTTTTATAAAATATATTTTATATATATATATATAAATTAATTTATGTTTCTTATATCATAAACGCATGATTTTATGGTGTGTTTGTATCGTTGTATTGTATATTTATAATATCACTTATCATAGATTTTATTATAAAATATATTTTAAAAATTTGATGCATACATAATTTTATGATATATTCGTCGTGTAATTTCTTGGCATATATTATAATTAATATATAATATATAAAAAAAAATAAATAAATAATTTTACGTTATATTTATAAATTAATATTTAAATTTTTTGACACATATATATTTTATAATGTATAATAAAATAAATATATAGGTAAATTATGAAATTTTTAATAATCACGAGTAAATATTAAAAAAAAAAAATTAAAATATCCATCAATTTTCAGAAGTTATGTATTATGAACAATTTTGTTTTTTTTATAAAGTTATCGTTATTTCTTTTTTTTTTTAAACCTATCACTGACAAATTTATTCACGCATTTCACTGAATAGATATGATTAATTATATTTTACTTATGAGTTACACACGAATAAAATTAATTTAATTACATAAATTATATATAGATATATTCAAATGAAATCTATATATATATCAAAAATTGATTGACATTTGATTTTGTTTATTGATTTTTTAAATATTAATTTATTTACTTACACTACACCAATCACATTTATAATTTAAAATAGATAAAAGGTATATGATTCAAAATTGTTTCATTTGAAATTATATAATATATTTTTTTTTAATTTAGTTAATCCTTAAATTATTGAATGAATATTATTCATGATGCATAAATCCTTGAACATAGATTATGATTTATTTACACACATAATTCATTTTTATTTTATTTTACATTATTGTGTTTTAATGATACTTAATGAGCGCACACTTTTAATTATTTACACACAAGACAAAAACATTGAAAAAATACAGATAATTTTCTTTTTTTTTTGAGTTATAGACATTCATTACATATTAATGCATTAGCATTATAAATATTTTATCAATAAATTGGTTAGTTATTTATTTTAAAATAAATGTGAATTTAATCCTCCAATTTGACATTAAGGTCATTATCATTTTATTTGCTCGATATTTATGGATGGATTTTCCTTATAAAATGTGATAGGAAAATTCATACGAAAACAATAAAAAATTTATTTCACTCTAATTTTAAGTAATTTTTTCTTGAATTGTTCAATTATATAGATATATATATTAACAATTTCGATATCTCATAGAAAAGTTATATCATAAATTAACAATTCAATTCAATATAAATAATATCAAAAGAATGAATAATGAGATTAAATAATGATATAAAAATACTTAAAAAAAAAAAACGAAACTGAAAAAGAAATTGGATCATATTTATATTACATATAGCCATTCGCTGTATATAAATTTCATTTATAAATCTATATAGTTATAAATTTTCTTTTGTTACATATGATAAATATACAAAATAAAATAGTTATATTAAATAATTTATTCATAAAAAATGACTCAATATAACTATTTAATGTATGCATATATAAAAATAATGCAATCGTCAAAAAATAAGAAATAAAATTATGGTTGGCAGCAGACTTAAAAGAAAAAGAGATTATATTTTCAAACAATACATGAAAAAATTTGAATAATACTTTTGAAAATTATTATATTATTATTAAATAATCCTATATATGAATTTTTTAAATATCAATTTATCACTTCATTTTCATAAATTATAAAATATATAAAATTATTTGTTAAGATCTAAAGTAATTTTCATTGTGTTTTTTTTTTGTTTTTACAATTATAGCTTCGGAAAAGAGCGGTTACATGGCTTTTTCTATTACTTTGCATATTTAGTGTAATAAAAAGTGGTAAGTTTTAAATTTTTTTGTTGTATAAATTTTCGGTAAAATTTTTGGGTTTGTCTGATTGTTTTTTTTTTCTTATTAAATAATTTAATCATCACAGATGATGATATCATTAAGAAATATTTTTATCGTTTTATTTTTTTTTGTTTTGGTTTACGCACCTCTTTAAATATATACCTAAATTAATAAATAATCCTTTTAGAATTACGTAAGAATAAAAATAAAAAAAAAAAGGTAATACATCGTTAAAAATAATGTCTTCGTTTATTTTGTTTTGTTTGTTAATATAGGCGAAACAGATTCAGAATTACGTGTTGTTTGTTATTATACAAATTGGAGTGTTTATCGACCGGGTACAGCAAAATTTAGCCCACAAAATATTAATCCATATTTATGTACACATTTAATATATGCATTCGGTGGTTTTACCAAAGATAATACATTAAAACCATTTGATAAATATCAAGATATTGAACAGGGTGGTTATACAAAATTTACCGGTTTAAAATCGTATAATAAAAAATTAAAAACACTGTTGGCAATCGGTGGATGGAATGAAGGTTCCTCTCGATTTTCATCGTTGGTGGCCAGCTCCGAACGACGACAACAATTTACCAAAAGTATTGTTAAATTTTTACGACAAAATCATTTTGATGGTTTGGATTTAGATTGGGAATATCCAGCCTATCGGGATGGTGGTAAACCACGGGATAAAGATAATTATGCTCAATTTGTGCAAGAGTTACGAGAAGAATTTGAACGTGAACATTCGAAAACTGGACGACCACGGTATGAATTATATTTAAATTGAATGTATTGAATTTATTATGATTTATTTTTTATTGTTTGTTTAATAGTTTATTATTAACGATGGCCGTTCCTGCGGGTACAGAATACATTGAAAAAGGATATGATATACCAAAATTGAATAAATATTTAGATTGGTTTAATTTATTAAGTTATGATTATCATAGTGCATTTGAACCATCCGTTAATCATCATTCACCATTGTATCCACTGGAAGAAATCTCTGAATACAATTATGATGGAGAATTAAATATTGATTATAGTATAAAATTCTATTTGAATGCTGGTGCTGATCGTGAAAAAATTGTTGTTGGTATACCAACATACGGTCGATCTTATACTCTGTTGAATGATGAAGATACTGATATTGGTGCGCCAGCTGATGGTCCCGGTGCTCAAGGTGATGCAACACGTGAAAAAGGATATTTAGCATATTACGAAGTAATTTATATTATTGCTATCTATATAGTCATTCTATAGAGTTTTTTCGAACTCATTAAATTTACAAATATATATATAAATATTCTATTTTATAGATTTGTGAAAATATTATGGAAGATGATGGATGGACTGTTGTACAACCGAATACAAAAGCCATGGGACCATATGCATATAAAGACAATCAATGGGTTGGTTATGATGATGAAGATATTGCACGTAAAAAGGGTGAATATGTTGTTGCAAATGGATTAGGTGGTATTATGTTTTGGTCAATTGATAATGATGATTTCCGTGGAATATGTCATGGTCGTCCGTATCCGATTATTGAAGCGGCCAAAGAGGCTATGTACGGTGCATCAGGGTAATTATTTTCATATATATTTTAACTATAATAATTTAAACAAGTATTATTATAACATTTTCAATGACATTAAAATATGTATATAGCGTTGACGAAAACGAAGTTGAGTTACCGTCACGTCGCCAGAAACCGAATCGTGCACGAAATCAACAAAATTCAAGAACAAGTGCTAATCGTCTTTCATCAACCATTAAAGAAACATCCGGTGAAGTAAGTACACGTGGAAAAACAACCAATTTACAGCAATCACGAAGAACAGCAACAAATCGACGAACAACAACGACAACGAAACAACCAAAAATCGCATTATCAGCTGGCCGAAGAACGACAACACCGGAACCACCCACAACACCAGATCCAGGAGCAGGTTAATTTTATAAAAAAATAAAAAATAAAATTTAAAATATCTCCGTACGTAAAAAACGAAATGTTTTATAATAATTTAATATTTGTTTCTTAGATTTTAAATGCGAAGATGAAGGTTTCTATCCACATCCAAGAGATTGTAAAAAATATTTTTGGTGTTTGGATAGTGGTCCATCAAATCTAGGTATTGTTGCCCATCAATTTACATGTCCATCAGGTTTATTCTTTAACAAAGCAACGGATTCTTGTGATTATACAAGAAATGTTTTATGTAATAAACAACCTGAATCGACAACGGCCGCAACGACAACATCAACTAAATCGTCACCTGTAACTCAAAAGTAAATATACAATTATTATAGCATTTAAAAAAAAAAACAAAATCATAATTAAATTTATCAATAAATAACAGGACAAATCGAGGCAATTCAAATTTCAAGAGAGTTACAACAAAAAGAACAACAACAACGACCAGTACAACGGAAGTTCCTGAATTTGAAGTAATTATATATTTTGATAGTTAAAAATATAATATAAAAAATAACTTTTTTTTTTGAATTTTAGGAAGAAGAATATGAATATGAAGTAGATGAAAATCAAAATGCAAAAAATCATTTGAAAGAAGCACTGCTCGAAGAAGAAGATCCAAAAGTGATTAAAGAACTAATTGAATTGATAAAGAAAGTTGGTGGTCTCGAAGAATTAGAAAAACAATTACGCATACAAGAAGATGGTACGGCAATTATAAAAAATTTAAAAACTGATATTGTAACAACAACACCACCATCAATTCGTAAATCCTTGTATGATAAAGTTTTACGTGCCGGTGGTTCGGCTTCAAGTGGGAAATCAAATAGTATAAATAATTTCACAACAACACAAAATCGGTTTTCAACCAGTTCCATTGGAGTGAATAACAACAAAGACGATGCTGAAGAAATTTCGGAAACATTTAATTCACGTAGTCAATCGAAATCGACTTTCAGTAATAGTCGATCGGGTCCACAAAATTCTGGTATCTCGGAATTAGATGAATTTAAAGGTTTATTAAGAGAAAAACCGAAATATACAACAATTACACGTAATCGACAACCAGCAGCTGCTCTAACCATTGAACAAACTGAAAATCAATTTGATAATTTAGAAAAAGATGTTCTGTTGGTGAATGGCGATGATGAATCGAGCGATGAAGTAATTGATCGTATTAATAAAGATGAGGATGAAGTACCAATCAAATACACGACACAACATCCACAATATGTAAATATTCGTAGACAGAGACCTTTAACAACTACAACTATTAGTTCGTCTGCAGAAATTACTGCTGCCGATGAATTGTCATCATCTGAAGAAATTGGATCAACCACAAAATCACAATATGTGACACTGAATCGCGGACGACCGTCATCGTTAAAAACATCTGAACAAGAACAACCGCAACAACCACAACAATATACCATTAAGGATGAAGAAAATGAATATGTTACTAGTACATACAAGTAAGAAATTAATTTTATTTTTTATATATATATTTATAAAGTGATTGATAACAAAAATTGACTGTTTAATTTCAATTAAATATTGTTAGGTATAAAACAATTGAAAGAAGACGTCCAACAACAACTGAAGCCAGTTCAACTGTAAATGATCGATTTGAAGTTAAAGAAGATATCATTACATCAGAGGGGATCAACAATGATGAATCGCACGCTGGTAATCGTAATTCGGATAGTTCACAAAAAACAACGGTAGATTTTTTCAATCAATATAATACAAATACACAAGATACAACATCACGTTCCTATGTTACAATACCACGCCGTACAACTAAAATCCAAATAGAACAAATTACAAGTACAACAACAACACCACCAGTAAACGAACCAACAACATATACTACAATTTTACAAAATTCACAAACCATTAAAACAGACACTCAAACTGACACAGAAAATCCAAACATCCCAGATCAGACCACACCACCAACAACAATAATAACAACAACCACATTAAAGACACCCGCCGTTACAGACAATATTGACACAATTAACAAAATTGAGGTAACTACAATTCCTACTAACACTATTTTTGGTTTAAGTGAAACGACCACACAAAGTGATCAAGATGATATTTTACATAATAACATTGAAATTTCCTCAAAATTGACAACTGACACATTAATTACTAACAATAATATTAATAATAAGAATAGTAATAATACACTTATTATAAATACCACCACAATTATTGACAATTATGAAGTTACCACAAAACAATTATCTGAACCACTTCCGGTCCCATTAAGCAATGATATTGCAATAACAAAAACCAAAATCGATACAATAGACTTAAAACCTATTAATAATAATCAAAGGGATTCCTCCACGGTGTTTGGTAATAATAATCTAGATTCACAAAATAATACGATTTTAAATACGATAACGACAAATGTGAAAAATGTAAATGTTACTACGATCAGTAGTAGCGGTAACATAAATGTAAATAATATTAGTAATGTAAATGGTCAATTAGAGGAATCTAATGAAACAGCATATCTGGGTGCTGTCTCAAGTCCTCGTCCATTTGGATTTTCTCGACGTACTCGTCCTACGTCACGAACAACTATAACAACCGTACCATCTTCAACGGCAACCAACACGGCAACATCTTCGGATTCAATTTTATTAGAATCCGCAAATGTTACAGAAATTAATTCTACGGTTAAAGCAAACAATAAGGTGAGTTCAATCATTCAAAGTGTCAACGTTTCAAATTCAAATAGCACAATATTAAATGGTAAAAGTAGATTAATTGGTTATTCTCAATTATCGGATAAATCCGCAACAGATTATTTAAATGGTAATATAAGTAGTAATAATAGTAGTGATAATAGTAATAGTAGTAATAGTAATTTTATTATTAGTAGCGTAGAAAATGGTTCTGAAAATGATAATGGCAACAATACAACAATAATAGAGAATGACATTCTAAATCTTTCGATAGAAAATCAAAAATCAGAATCTGTTATAAAAAATAAATCAAGATTTAACATTAGACCCATAAATAGATTTAATCAAAAGAGTCGCAATCAAACCACTTTATTAAATGAAATTAAATCAACAACTTCAACTACACCCACAACAACTTCCACAACGGAAACCCCAATTGAACAATCCAATGTTAATACCCTCGCGACAAGACGACGAAATTATCGGGGACGTATTAGAGGTAGACAACCGCCGACGACGACGACCGACACTAATGTTAGAAATAATCTATCAATCAGTGCGGAAGATAGTAAAATCGAACATACCGAGAAAACTTATAATACTAATCAAGAAATTAATATATCTGAAAATTCAGCTGAAGTGACTATTCAAAATGAACCGAAACCAACAAGAATCGTATCACGTCGTCGGAATAGACCAACAATAAACAATGATGATGACTTTGTAGAACAGATAAGAAAATCAACGACAGAAAGCGTTATTCGACCATTAAGACCACAAATAGAAACTGACTTAAGTTCATTGACTTCATTTGATTTCTATAGAAGTGGTAATGGACAACAACAACGTAAAAGTACAGCACGTAGAGTTTGGCCTCAACGGACAACATCCACGACTACGGTATCCCCATCAACAACAACAACCGAAGACACTACTAGTATTGAAAATGAAAATTTCCGTGAATCGATTAACTCAAATGAAAATGTTCAAAATCGTTTTAATAAACGTAAATTTATTAGTGAAACAAACAGTAGAACAAGTACTGAACAACAACAACAACGACTAAGACGACCATTAGTTGGTCGACTTAATAATAGATTTAATATTCAAAATCGTACTACTACCACTACTACAACTTCTACTACCGCTTCAAATGAGATCACTTCAAGTGAGATCACTTCAAATGAGACCACTTCAAATGAGACCACTTCTTCACATGAAAACGATGAATTTTTACAAACTAAAGAATCCGGTTCGCCGGTTAGTAGTCAAAATATTATCAAATCAGTTGAATTAAATAAACAACGTATTATAAACTTAAAATTACAAGACAATAGTAAAGAATTAGATGGAAATTCAACAGAATTACCATTGTATATGCGTAAACAGAATTTTCGAAACGATTTACAATCACCAATTACCTACGTTAGTAATTCAAATGAAATAGAAATTAATTCTACCGAAGAAAAGACAACCAATTTACCTGACGTTTCTACACAAACAATAGTCGAAATAACCGATGATATTACAACAATATCGTTTGTCGATTCCAATTCAACCGGTGAACATTTAACAACAAAAGTAAACATTTTACCTGATATTGTGACTGAATCACCAAAATCTCCAACAGAATCGAAACGTAAATTTATCTTAAAATCTAGAATTCGTGTAAATTCTGGTGAAAATTCAATTGAACGACAAAATGTAAATACAGACATAACAAATGAATTGACAAATAGACAAAATAGTAATTCATTTGTACGTTTATCAAATGACGTTCAAACAACAAGAAAATTCCCATTGACTACCGCTTTTCAACCAATAGAAACTGATGAATCGATTAATCTACGAACAACGAAAGAAGAGAGCCTGGTAAACGACACAACCATAATTACGGTTGACAAACCGCTAATAAAAAGAAAACGAATTATCTATCGAGGAAGTAGAAAATTTACTTCACCTTCATCCGTTACCAATGAATTTGTACCACAATCTTATAGACGACGTATTCCCATTGATCGATTAAATTCAAATAGTGGCAATAATTCCTCCGTGTCTCAAGAAGCATCGTCCATTGAAATTGGATCGAATTCATCCGAAAGTATTGTAGAAACGGAAAACAATGATACCCAAGTACGCATTGATACTGCCAATAACAATAATTCCCGAACAAATGTACGTCGTCGTTTACCTAATAATCGATTAAATTTAAGAAATCGTATTGCTACTACAACAACGACGACTACAACTGAATCTGTACCATTAATAGACGAGGTTGATAATGGTACAGAAATAACAAGTAGCGAAACAATTTCTTCAGATTTAAATGAAGGTAGTATATTAAAAACCAAAACAACAACTATTAATAGGTTTTCACCCATACGTTCATTTAAAGGTAATAATAATCGATTGGTTAGTTTGAGAAAATTCGGTAATACTTCCGTTCAAGAGGTTTCAGATAAAACAGAAAACATAACTTCTGTTGAAGAAATCGTTGAAACCGAAAAAGAAATCGTAGAAGTAGAGTCCAATAAACAAGCGACACCAATAAATCGTTTCTCAAATAGACTTGGTCTACGAAGAAATCCAATAATAAAATCTCTTTCCACTGCTTCAACGACATCTGCAAATGCGTCCATCGAAAGTAGTTCTGAAGAAACGACAAATGATACATTTATTAATAAATCCATTGAAAATTTAACCAAAGAACAAGAGATTGTTGAAGATCAATCGTCTGTTAATAAAACTACTACATTGAATCGATTTACAAATAGAATTGGTTTTCGACGAACTCCACCGTTAAGAACTGTATCACCTACAAAAACTCCAATAAACCTCGAAAATAGCGGTGAAATTGTGTTAAATGAAAGTTCTGAAAACGAAACAAACCAATCAATTGAAGTGAATGAAAACTCGGAGGATAAACGAATTAATGTATTGCCAAGTGGACGATTGAATAATAGATTTGGATTCCGAAGATTTGGTAAAAATTCAACGATCAACACAAGCAGTGAAGAAATAAGTAAAAATAGTGCAGAAATTACTAAATCCTTAGAGGTAAAAGATGAACGTGCAAGTCAAGAGATTATTAAACCAAATCCAACCAGACGTTTTAATATAAATTCACGTTTTGGTGCAAATAATTCGCGTAAATTTGGAGTTGTAGGTAGTAGTACAACAGAATCGTCAACTATTCAAATTGATGTAAATCCCGACGTTACAAATAATCAATCGTCGTCACAAGTAGATAATATTGATAATCAAGAAACTATTAAAACTATTAATTTAGAATCATCTAGTCAAAATACTAGTCGCCGTTTTGGTTTCCGAAAATTCAATAATCAATCGTCATCAACCTCATCCACTGAAGAAACTGTTCTCAGTGCCAATGAAAGCGATAATGAAGAAATTAAAAGTAGAATAGAAATTGATATTGATGAAATAAAGACAACAACTGAATCATCGTCAACAAATGAAATTTCAATTACAGATATACCAGTTACAAATAAAATTGAAACACAATCAGAAGAAATAACCGTAACTGAGTCAAAGGAATTGATTGAAGACTTGACTACCCAAAATACAAATTTCGAAATAATAACTGAAGAAAAAATTGAACCAACAACAAATTTACCATCGGTGACTGTAGACACTTTTGCTATTGATGTAAATGATCTATCAGAAAATGTTAATCAAACTGATTTAATTGAACAATCTAAAATTGAAACATCAACAATTGATAATACTAATGATATTTCAGGTTCACGTGTGAATTATACTAGAAAAATTAAAATAAGAAAATTCGGTAAAACTGTCGATAGCCAAGAATCAATAATAGAACTAAATGATAATATTACAAATAATATAGAATCCGTTGTACAATCAAATGAAAATAACAACCGTAGTAGTGTTGAAGAAACATCACCAGAAATTTCTACCCCAGCTAGACGATTTAATCCATTAGGTGTTCGAAGATTTGGTGGTGCTGCTAGAACTTCAACAACCACTGCTCCATCATCAACCAGAACTACATCAACCGAATCATCCAGTGTTAGTGAAATTAATGAATCATCTGAAGTTGAACATGATGAATCACAAGAGGAACAAACAGATACATTTGTACAAACATCAAGACGTAATAATTTCGGTAAAAATCGATTTGGTGGTAGACAACGTTTTAATACTAGATTATCGGTAAATGACGATAGTTCTCAGTTACAGGCACAAGCTCAGTTATCAACTTCAAACTTAAGACGTTTTAATAATCGAGGAAATGTTAGACAATTTAATAGATCTACTACTGCAGCTCCAATTGAAACAAATTCAAATGAAAAAGAAGAAACAAATGATGGTGATGACATTATTAATAATACCAATATTGAATCAAATAAATCAACTGAAATTATTACAGAAAATTCACAAACAAACGTTGATGAAAATAGAAGAAATAGATTTAGACGTCCACAAATTGGACGACAACGAAATACCCCAACCACAACATCAACAACAACTACAACAACTACAGTATCTAATGAACAAATTAATGAAAATATTGAAAATACCGATAATTCTGGAAATGTAAATGAAGAAACAAATGTAAAACTAAAATATCGTATTCGTAGACCAATAATTAATAGAATCATTAATGATACCTCAATTGAAGATGATACGGTAGCCTCGTCGATTATCACCGCGGATAACAATGAAGATGTTGAAACATCCAAAGAAGAAATTCTATCAGAAAATAATGATGGTAATAAAATAAAATATAAAATAAGACGACCGAATTATAATAGGGCAAGTGCCGAGGAAATAGCAGTAAATAAACAAAATTTAGAATATAGTACAAGATATAGAATACGTCATCCAATTCAGAGAATTAATACAAATGTTGAATTGGACGATGATCAAGAACATGTTACGGGATTGTCCGAGATTGATGATGAAAATTCAAAAGATGAACCGGTAACCGAAAATAATAGTGAATCACATCACAGAAGAATACGTTATAAAATTAGACGTCCAATTAAAACATCAGCAGAAACGGAAATAACAGAAACTGAAAACACTCAAGCTGCCATTGAACATACACTATTACCGATAATAAATGAATCAACGAGTGCAATTGAATCGAATTCAACTAAAACTTTACATAGACGTCGTAAAATACTTCGTAAACGACCAATCCATAATACTGAAGAAATTGTTGAAAATGAACATATTGAAAATAATGGAACAACAGCGACAGAAACTGGAACCGATGATGATAATGTTGATGGTCCACAAATTGGTCGAAAAAGAATACGAAAAATTTTCCGAAAATTTAAATCGTTAACAAACGAATCAGTTGATAATAAAAATAATGTCACAACAATTATTGGAGAAAATATATCACAACATCAAGTAAATAATAACGAAACTTCCATCAGTAATGTCTCGGGTGAAGGTGTAAATACAACAAATATAACTATTACAAATAATAATAATAATGTTGAAAATAAAAATGAAGAGGATGAAACCACGGATTCAACAGACAAACCATCAGTACGTCGTGGTAAATCACAATTTTTAAGTTCTAGTGAACGATTAAATAACATTATTGGAGAACGTAAAAAATTTTCATTGAAAAGTTACAATTCAAAGTCCATTGATAATAATTCAAATTCAGAAATTTCAACATCAACAACAACTACTATTGAAACACCGGTTGATGGTGAAAAGCAGACCGATGACATAGAACATGAAACAATAGTAGATAGTTCACTAAAACAAGAAGAAGAAGAAGATGAAGAAAATGATAATGAAATAAAAACCACAACCCCTTCAATATTATTGGATTCAACTACACAATCAGAATTAACAACATCAGGAATAACCACCACAACACCAACAACAACAACAACAACTGATGTTACAAAATCTTCTTCCGAAGCATCTACAAAATCAAAATTATTGATAAGTCGTCGTCCCTATCGACCAACTCGACCATCATCTTCAGCAGTTGCAGCGGCCGCCACATCATCTCAATCACAAACATCATCAACAGAAAAATCTTCGAATTTCGGATCAAGAGGATATGTACGAAAATATAGTAATAAATTTATATTACCAAATTCACCGAGTGTTGATGATGGAGCAACAGCTGATGATACAGCATCATTATTAAGAAATGTTAAACCATTTAGTCCACGACCAAATGCAAATCGTTTCAGAAATACTTTTAGAAATGATGGTAATGATGCCGCAGAACGAGTTGAAATAAAACCAAATTATAATAAACTTTTTAATAATAATAACAGATTTAGAAATCAAAATGTTGAGGTAGAAAAAGACGAAGAAGATTATGAAGAAGAACAGAATGACGACGAACAATATCCGGATAATGAGCATGATGATGATAATAATGCATATTCAGATGGTGAAGAAGAAACCGTTAATAATAAACCTGTTGTAATTCTGTCTGAAGATAAATTCTTTAGACGTCCACAAGATCCGGTTGATGTTGATTTAGAAGAAATTAATTTTAGCACAAGTAGTACAACAATACGTCCACGTATTTCTTTACTCAATCATAGATTTAGACCCGCTAATAATGCCAATAACGATGTAGTAAATGATGAAATAACAAATACAAATGATGATAATAATAATAATAATAATGAAGATGATAATAATAATAATACCAACTATGATGAAAATGAAAATGAAAATGTTGACAATGGTGGTGAGAAATCAGTTACATCATTTACTCGTCCTGTTATAAATCGTTTCCGTCCGTCAAATAATCCACAAGAAACTCTTGTATCACGTAAACCATTCTTTAATCGTCCCACTTTCAATCGCCCCACAGCGACATCATCACAAAATGATCAAAATGAAGTAGAAAATTCAGAAAATGAAAACAATGAAAATCCTTCAATTGATGAAAATGCGAATGATATTCAAAATACGGTTATCGATGATGAACAAGTAGAAAAAGAAATTGTTGTTAATAAACCATTTAATAATCGTTTCGGAGCGGCAACATCGACAACCACAACTACCGTACATCCAGCTTCCCTTAGATTTAAACCAACATTTACACCATATCGTCCAACACCAAGCATTAAAAAATCACAACAAAATATACCATTTGCTGGTATTACAACGGTCACTAATAATAATATTAATAATAATAATAATAATAGCGCTCGAACATACGAAAGAAAATATGTTGCAAGTACAACGGAAACCAATCAACAGCATAATCAATTACTGGAAGATCTTGATGTAAATGCATTGAGTGCACGTAATAAGAAAATATTTGAAAAAAATAGTAAAAAACATACATTACCCAAAATAAATAACAATAATATTAGCAATAATAATAATAATAATAGTAATTACATTAACAGTAGTAGCATTAATCAAACAACAACAAATACAACAAATGTAGTAGAAATCACTAATAGTAATAATGAATTGTTCATTTCTAATAATGATGATAATAGTAATAATAATAATAACATTATTAGTATTAACACCGTAATCAATAATATGGGTAATAGTGTAAACAGTAACAACATCAATTTATACACAACAGAAGATTATTACACATTAAATTACATGAGCACATCCTCAGATGATTTAATACAAACAAATGATGAAATACATGAAACAAGTACACTATCATTTTCAATGTTGGAACAAGAAGACACGACCAATGATAATTTACAAATAAATACAATTAATTTCAATGATTTACAGGAACTAGACGTTAATAGAAATCGATTTAAGCATAATAAATCTTCATCGGGATTATCTTCATCGTCCTCGTCATCGTCGATCATTACAACCACTGCCAAACCGACAACATTACATCATGTGTTTGCCATTGACTATGATGATTTAAATAGTAATAAAGGTACCGAAAATTATTTAGAATCAAAATTAAATAATGGCACAGCCACAATGGGCGGTAATACGATGACCGATGAAAAATCATCTGAAGTAATAAGTCAACGTATCGAAAAATTAGCCGAAGTTAATCGTATTGTAGAAATTTATTCCCATCAAGAAAAACATAAAATTAATAAATCAAAAACACAACAACAAATTAAATCGGAACACACCGATTCACCCAAACCAAATCAATCCGATTTAATATTGGAAAAATTACCAACTGTTGATAAATTGGGTGAAATAAGTCGTTTAACACTTATCAAATTAGTTGATTTAAATAAAGATGCAACAACTACAAAATATCTATCAACAATCACAACAACATCAAATGATCAACAACAACAACAACATTTAACAACAGAATCACCATGGTGGTCATTTGGTGCTACCGGTTTATCAACACTAACAACAGAAAATCCAACAAATGATTTATCAACAACACAATCCAAAGTCATATTAAACGTTGAAGGATTACATAATACTGGAAATACACCAGCACGAATTGATTTCACCCAACCGCATTATAACCCCGATAAACATGGAAGAAATTTAAAATTACCTGAACGTTTTTATAGTGTTGAAACATCAACAATACCATTGGAAGGACTATTTAAAACTGAATTACGTGATGGTAAAAAATTAAATGTTGTATATGCAAAAACATTAGGTGAAACAGTAAATATAAAAAATGTTGATGTGAATAATAATAATGATAATAAAAATGAAATAATTGTTAATATACCATCAATATCAACAACGACAACAACAACTACAACGACTGTTATCCCATCAACAAACATTGAAAGTTTCATTGAAAATCCAACAACCGAAATTAATGCAATTGTTAGAGAAATAACATTTGATGAATTAAATGAAAAAAAAACAACATTATTATCGTCAACATCAACTAATAATAATAATAATAATAATAATGATGAATTAAATGAATCAACAACATCACAAACACAAACCACAACAACAACAACAATGACAACAACGTCAGTAACGGATAGTACTATTACTACTACCCAATTTACTGCACAACCAACAGTAATCACATCATATCAACGTAAAATCAATGATATACATTATGTTAGACCATTAACACCTCTTTTAAGGCCAGAATCAAATGAGTCATCGCCACTAGTCATATCCATTGCCAATTTAGATCAAGTAATTTTAAGTAAAATAAAACCATCATCGGAAAGTACATCTTCAACGACAATTTTAGCACCAAGTGTTACAAATAATACAGACGACCACCATGAAAATGAACAAAATCAAAATAGTCGAAAATCAATTGCTTCCTTTGGAAAGGTAAGCATTACCACAATAAATGACAAAAATAATGATAATAATAATAATAATATTGATAATAAAGAGAATGATGTTGATGGAACCTTATCAACAACATTTTTCACTAGTACACCTCCACCATTTCCGACCACATTATTAATTCCAACATCTATACCAAATGTTATTTATAATAATAATATTAATAATCATATTATTAATAACACAATTGATACAAAAAATTCTGTCATCATTGATGATGGTAAATCGATAGTAAATACACAGACAAGTTATAGTAGTGAAACGACACACATTCGAAAGAAAATCCCTAAACGAGCTAAAATTGTACAATTAGAGCAAAAATCTATAATAGATAAATAAAATGTTTTTCATTGTCCTTAAATGAAAAAATTGTAATTTAAAACAAAAAAAAAACAATGTTTGAAAAGTGATTAATTTAATAATATATAGAAATGATTTTATCCATATGTAAAAACTAATAAATTAGCCATCCGTGATTGTAAGGAAGTTTTCTTAAAAGAAAATTGGGAAATAGATTTTTGTTTTGATTAATTCAATTAATCATATATAGAGATTATATACAATAATTTTATCATTTTAAGTCAATTAAATTTTTTGAATAACAGAAAAAAAAAATTCACCTTTCTCATAATCACATCCTTTTCATAATAATTTTGCACGATGGATTTCTTTTTTTTCCCCCTATCAATTAACTAATCAGTTAATCAGTTATACCACTCCAAAAAGGCGACATTACATTTTATAGCCGAAATCTTGCCCTTGGCATCAAAATCTTCATTATTTTAGCCACCCCCAAGTTAAGTTTATCTGCATTCAGAACAGAAAACAGATACTTTATCTAAATATTTAAATCATTTAATTCAAAATAATAAAATTTTATAATGAGTTTATTTTTATTAAACAGATTTTATTTTTAATTAAAAAAAAAAATCACATATTAATAAAGTTAAAAAAAAATAAGTCATATAAATTGTTGCCATTTATCGTCATTAGATTTAGTTAATTAAATTTTTTTTTTAATTTTATCTATATATATATATATACATTTATAAGTTTAGTCTTAATTGTTAAGAAGAATTCAAAAAAATAATTAAAAACACATTTAAAATAGTAATTTTTATAATTACTATATTTTAGGAACGTTGACATACAAAAAATATAGTTAATTTTTTATAAAGGTATTTTTTTTTCCTTTTGGGATAATTCTGGGAAATGAAATAATAAAAAAAATATGATTAATATATTTTAATGAAAAAATTAATTATGGTCATAAGTGAAATATTATATGTATAATTAATTTTATTATAATTAATATCATTTATAAAAGAAAATTATATACATATATTAATTTCATCGAGCAGATAAATTGCAAAAAAAAAATCGTTTTGAAGGATTGGATTTCAAATAAATCATTTTATTGTTGTTTTTTTTTACGAAAACTTAAAACAAATAATTTATTTTGAATCATTTTTCAACTTATAATAAAACTTAAAAAAAATAATTAATTCAAAAGAAATGAATTAATGAGCGAACTTAGAAATATTATTAATATAAATAAAATATATATATAAAAATTACCAAATAAATAATTAATTAATTTTTGCATGTTATATAAAATAAAAATATGAACATCAACCCATATAAATATAATTATAATATTTTGTGTATTTATAAGCAAAAATAATTGTAAATATAATATATGTTCTTTAAATATATATAAAGAAATTTGTATATAATTTATAATTTACATATTAAATTCTATATAATTTCTAATATTTATTTTATTAATATACTACTAAATATTAATTAATAATTTTGTAGCCATTTTGTATATATTTAAATATATAGGTATATATATAGAAATTAAACACACTGGATATATACACTGCACATATCAACAACACCACACACATATATATATGTATTATATATTAGTATAAAACGAAATTCGTAAATGCATGATGAAACGTTGAACATTCCATATCCCAATTTCCTCACGTTTTAAACATACACAATCACTCTGCAAACTACACTTTAATTATCTCTATATATATTTGTTGCATAAAATACTAAAATGTGATGGAAATGTTTTTATATACAGTTTTTACTTAAAAACTTTAATGTGATGAAACACAAATATACTAGAAACACAAGATAAAAAATACGTGTAGAATTACATTTTTACAGTTTTACTATTATGAACAAAATATGTTGATTAGTTACTTAACATGTATCTTAATTTTAATAAAAAAAATTGATGTAATCGAATTCTAACAGAAAATTGTTCCTATTTTAAATGGATTTTAAAAAAAAAAAAGGTAATAGGAATTTCATTTCATATCTTAATTTTTAAACAAAATCAATTTATCAAGTATTTCTTTTATTAGAGTTTTATTCCAGTTTACGTTTAAATTTAAATTAAATTTTGCCTTTAATTCATTTGTATTTATAATTACATTTTAATAGTTTTTAAATAATTAAATAATTTTTTTTCATATCATTTCAAAATAATGATATGGTGGCGCAAATATATAATTTGTTTTGCCATATATAGGAAATTATATTTTAAATATGATAAATTTGCTGTGCGTTAACTTTACTGCAAGTTTTAACAATTTTTCTCATTTTCTTTCTTCGGCATAATAGTAATTGATAAAACGGCATAATAGTAATTGATAAAATATATAATAATAGAGATGGGAATTTTCAAAATATTGATTGAGTCCATAACGTTTTGATTATTTCCGGTATTTCCGGCCAGGTATTTCACCAAAAATCTCTCGTTTTCTACAGTTCTTCATTTCATTAAGTATTCCGCATATAAAGAAATATCCTTATATTTTATATATCAATCGCAAATACTAAAGATATGAAATTAATTTCCATAAAAATGTCTCTATTTAAAGACTATTATAGTTATATTACTATTTGTATTTGAAATACATTTACTATTTTTGGATCATAATATAAAGATTTTTTTTAATTCATTCATAATAATAAATGTTCGGTTTACAATCGATAATTGGTTTTAGCGTCCTGTCGGATGGCCTTCGGTTGATTTCACAATTCATAATTCATAGAATTTAGTCTAGGAGCTTAAGATTCCATAAATAAATCAAAGACAAGTTTAATAATAATGAACTTTTTTTTGGTTTAAAACTCCTCGTAATAGTTAACTCAATTATCACAAACAATTCAATTTTATTCGGAAGAAATTGATGAGTTTTATATTATTTATGATAAAAATATTATTGCAAAACTCATCACAGAAATAATCGCATATAATTAAATAAATTTCATTCATTTAACAATATAATGTACGTACAAAAAAAAAAAATTAAATATCAAATGCATTTCCTGCATATTTATTTTTACAAATCACAATTTTCCTATTGTGTATTTAATTTAAAAATTCGTACATAATTTAAAAGGTCATGAATGAATTCGCATCAAATTTTACGGAAGACATGCCGGTTTTTTATTCTATTATATTCAAATCTGAATTTTCCACATGAATTTACATATTTTTTCCGCAAGCTGATCGATTAAAAAACTTATTATTTATGAAACGAACAATAGAATTCTGTTAGCACGGAAGATAAAATCAATCATCAACGGACGGTTGTAAACCCGTATTATTTTATTATATATTATTTTTAATGTACAAAATTCCTTTTGTATCTATATACAATCCAACAATAATCACCTTGAGCCATGTTTAAAAAATCTCACTTTCTTAAATTATCATTTTCCATATCGGGATTTTTTTTCGTTATATTTTTTATTTTTTAAATAAATTATAAAAATTGAAATTCAATGTTGTTAAAAATCACCAGTAAAAAAAAATAAAATATCCATTCCTTTTTCAATAATTCAATATCACAACTTAATAATATAAACTACGCCAATTATCATATAATATATTTTATGATCACTTTCTCAGATATGATATCATCTTATTTGTTAAAAATAAAATAATACTCTATATATATTTCCCATTTGATTATATACGTTCACGATGATCATATGCTGTGCAGGCAGATGATGATGATGAAATACAAAATGATTTCATCAGAAATAAAAATGAAACCTTTTTAAAGGCCAATTAAATTAAATTCAATAAAAAAAACAACAACCACAAAAAAATAAACAAATATTTATTATTATAATAAATAATTCGATGACCAAACAAAAAATAAAAATATCACAGTCATGAAAAAATATAATGAAATTTATTTATATATTGCATTGCATTTACTCATTATTTAGCAATCGCAATAATATAATTTATAAACTCCATATCCAAATAATAATAAACTCAGCACTTTTTAAGAAAATTATTTTTACTAATAATTGAATTGTTGAAATAAAATACTCGTCAACGTCGCGCGTCGTCATGAATAATTTATTTACGTAAATTTATTTTTTGTAAATTAATTTTTTAATTTCAATATATATATATAAGAATTCGATACAAATAAAAAATAAAAAACCACAATAAGATAAAACGAGTTATAAAAGAGATGACCTTCTGTGTTATTAATAAAAATATAAATTATACATTTTTTTATTTTTAATGTCTGTGTTATATAAAAAAATTAAATATCAAGAATAAAAATAAAAAATATAATAAAAAACCATGACAAATAACACATATATTTAATGAAATTTAATGAAATAAATATAAATAAAATAATAAAAATCTCCATCAACTCTGCGGTTATATAAGATTTTTACATAATTATTTATATATTGTATGATGAGCCAAATCGCATATATAAAATTCCATTCAAATCGATATTATAATATATGAATATTAAAAAAAAACTAAAGATGAGTTCGTATAACAGAAAATAAAAAATGAATTAAAAATTTCAAAATAAATCGCACACAAATTATAATATATACAAAACACTTTCACTATATATGGTTATATTTGAATTTTTTATTTTTTTTAAATCGATTTTTTTTACATAATACATAATTTAAATATTTTATAAAAAAAAAAAATAGATAAATTATTATATTTGTCATCTTCTATATTGCTCTTTTCCATTCACATAATACACCTCAAATATTATTATAAATATTATATTTAATGATGAAATTCATCAAATAAAATGTATTTATTTATATATATTATTATTACTTACTGACCTTTTATTATTACTTACTGGTTGTTGAGATACACGCAATTATTTTTTATATGTATATATATTATTAAATTACCATAATATATATTAATTAAATACTTAAATAACTTGCCCACATAGAGTATTTATACACATCTTCTTTTCATACATATATATATTTATTTACATGTTGCGGCACAGCATCACCGCATCTTAAATGGATGTGCAAATATTTACCATTGATATTTATATATAATATATATTAATCTTTTACTTATATTTTTTTTTTTAAAAATAGAAAATATATTATGATATTTTTTTGTTTTAAATAAATAGAAAATCATTAATGCTAATTATTCATTTAAAAATAAAAAAAAAACAAAAAACAAACCAATAAATGAGCATCGACGTAACGCATTCAATATATATAATTAACACAAATATATATTGTATATTCAATTATTGGTAAATGGATATTCATAATATTAAAATTTCTTTTAAAATACCACAGTTAATTATGACATTTTATTTTATTTTTTTTTTGATATACAAAGATATATGATCATATATATATTGGGGTTAGATGACATTCGATATTCTGTCCTTAAAATAATTTATATATCGCATTATTGTAGTTCCTATAGTTAAAGTCAATTTACAAATACTCAACAACAATAAAATCAAATTTATATATAGAGTAATATATAATTTATATATAGAGTGTGTTAGGTAAGCGATAAAAATTAAAATTAATATATAAAAATATGATTAAATAATTTAGAAAAATAAAGTCATGCGATCTTTTTTTTACATCTAATTACGAAAATTTACTTCATTGTTCAACTTGAATATGATCATTTGAACAAAAATATATTCATGTCACATAAAATGCTTTTAAATATACTTTTATTCTTGCCGTTCATCTTCTATTCTAACCGTTCATCATATATTTTTGTATGTTTTTCAAATAAACCCATATTTCACTTGATAAAATCCATTTAAAAAAACATTCACCTGATGATATTTTCATATATTCAATATAACACACAAAAAAAAAAAACAAACCCCAATCACATATACAAAATCACAGATTCACACATCCTTTTGAATTTTTTTTTTCAATTATCCTTTTTGAAATTTGAATTTAAAACAGAATTAAATTTGTTTTTTGATTACAAAATAAACCTTTTTGTTAATCTAAAAACAAATTAAATTTATTAAATTTGAATAAGAAAAATGTAGAAAAACACAAATTTAATAACAATTTATATAATTAATTATTTAAAAAAAAACAGCAAATAATCACACATCCGCATATAAACTAACTTTAAACACACATAAAAACGCCTTGCAAAAAATTCAAAATTAAATACACCGCAAATTAATAATTGCTTTTTCTGTTTTTACAAAATTTGCTAATTGGTTTAATAAAAAGAAATAATTAAATTCGTATATAATAAGAAAGAAAGACAAAAAACAATCACAAAAACGAAATTTATTTATATTAAAATTATTATAAGTTATAAAACTAAATTTATTAATTATATTTTAAATCACAAAACAAAAAATAGATTCGTCCACAATTTCGTCCTGGTTTTCGTCGTCCACCACCATTAAACGTATCAGCAGCAACATCCACAGCAACATCCATTAATAATAATAATAATAATCAATCAAAACCTCATAGACGTATTATTATTAAATCAACTCCATCCAATGAAATATCCGATATAACTGAATCATCACCGCATTTAACAACTATAAAATCTGCTGTTTATACTAATAATCGAAGAAGAACAAGGCCATCAACTACCACCACAACACCATCACCATCTCCCACATTATCTTCATCATCATCGTCATCATCATCATCATCATCATCATCAGTAAAACAACAACAACAATCGATTAAAAATAATAATACAACAAAAGTATTTTTACGTAGAAAATTTGGACGTCCGAATGGTAGTGGTAGTGGTGGTGATACACGAAGATTTTCAACGACAACAACCACTACTGCATCATCAATTATTGTATCTGATACGGCCGATTCATCAACAAAGTCTAATGATCAACTTGATACAGGTAAGTCGCATCATCCATTCATCATTTAAAAAAAAAAAATCAATGAAACTTTATACATAATTATATATATTCGAGTATATATCAAAAACAAACCAAAAATATCAATGAATATTTTTTTTTATTTTTTAACCGCATATCGAGATCGAGAGAAAAAAAATTAATAATAATTATTATTATATTTATTTCGGTATATTAATATAATAATAAATGAGATATTCGAATATATTTAAAAAAAAAATCACTTTCTAATGCGTGTTTTTTTTTATTATTATTATATTACAAGATCATTTGATCAACAAAAAAAAAATAAACATTGCACTTAGTATATGAATTGGAGGCAGCTCATTTCGATTCCCACATATTTTTTAAACGTACATTTATGTAATTAAGAAAAAAAAAATATGCGGATTCATATCCATATTTATTGATATTTATTATTGAAATTGAAATTTATTTTATTGATTTTTTTTTTAATGGTTCTCTTAATTAATCATACGAAAATGTAAAATAGTTAATATTTTCACATAATATCAATTCGTTAATTGCTTTATATACTTTATCTTGATCAATTTCAATTGATTTTATTCGAATCAATTTTATTAATATTATTATTTCCTCTACATATAATTTTTTGGTTCAGATGGCCATAAATATTATTCATCAAAACATCCATATTTTCGACGTCGATTTGGTTATAATACGACAAGACCAACGATAACATCAAATCGTATTGGAACGCCAACATCAACTATTGCCACAGCCACCGTTCAATCAATACAAATAAGATCAAGACCAACAACAACGAGAAGGACTACAACAACAACAACACCTAAAGTTACAGTGGATGACGTAAATGATTCTATTTCAAATGAATATAAAAATACAGATGATATTATTGTTATTGATGGTTTGGGTGATGGAGATGATGCTATTTCTGATGATAATAATAATAATAATGATGATGATCAAGAAATTGAATCAAGTATACAAGATAGTAAATTTATTAATAGTCGATTTAATCAAATTGGTGAACCAATTAGTGATGATATTGTTGAAGCATTAACGGCAATATCAAAAGCACCGTTACCGGTTACAAATAAACCAACGACGTTGTCGTCGTCGTCACGAACTACATTAAAACCAGCGCCGACTGTATTTTTTATAAATCATCGTCGTAATCAAGGTGATGGTTATGAAGAAAATGAAGATGGATTTTTGATTGACAATCAAAAATTGATACAAAACAGTGAACTCAATCAAGAAACACCAAAACCACAACGATTTACAACGAGAGCTACAAGTAATTAATATTTTATTTTAATATAATCTTTTTGTCTGCATTTTTTTTTATGATTGATAATCTTTAATTTTATATATAGGAATAAGATCAAAACGTTAAGTTAGAAACCTTTGAAATTTATCATTTATAATATTTTAATTCTGACTGTGATACAATATGATTTTTTCTATATCCACAATTTGGATTATTTTTAATCTTTTAAAACTGAAAATAAATTCTTTATCCCAAATCACATTTATACATTAATATTTTGCATCGAAACCCCAATGAAAATTCTATAATATCTAATAATATAAAAATGATGCAGTAAAATCTGTATTCTTTTTTAATACAATCACATTAAATTAAATTTTTATTGGTACAGGAAGACCAAATGTATCAAGACGTACATCAGTTATTCCACACATTGAAATACGACGAACAACATTTGCCTATCGTCCTACAATAGTAACAACACCACAACCGTCCTCATTCCAAAACAAACAAATCCGTACACCATCATCCCCACGAGATTATTTACGAAAAACCATTACAAAACCAAAACCATTTGAAAAATTATCATACAATAATAATAATGAGGAGGGTGGTGTTGATGATGCACGATCCTATGTAAAAGGACGTCAATTTACACCAACAAATGAATATGATTATTATGATGAAGGTGATGTACAAATTATTGGTAAATCAAATTCAAAGGTAATTGCGGGAAATATTCTGTTTCGCTGAAACCCTTTTTTTTGTCATGTATTAATATATTAGAAATATTTTTTTTAATAAATTTATAGTTAAAGGTAATAATACATGATGCTGGTATTATCGAATGTTTAGATCAAGGAAATTTTCCACATCCATTATCATGTCGAAAATTTATATCGTGTGCTAAAATGGAAACGGGAGGAGTTGTCGGTTGGGAATATACATGTCCGAAGGGTTTAAGTTTTGATCCTGTCGGTGGTTTATGTAATTGGGCAGCCGGTCTTGGTTGTAAAGAGTAAAATTTAATAATTATTATTTTTTAAATTTGGAAAAATTATTTAATAAGACATACATTTAGATATAGACATATATTGTAATATTTATTTATAATTAAATTATGATGATTAGGACGATCAGGAGATATATGTGAAAGGAAGAATAAAAAATATAAAAGAAAATCTTTGTATATTTATCTACTTAATAATGTTTAAAAGGAAGATAACAAAAATTGAGTTGTTATTGCTTATAGTTATATTTTTTATTTTCATGTGAAATGAAAATGAAATCAAAATGAAATTGATTCAAATTGAACTGATTAATTTTAATTTATTTTCGAAATTAAAACATATAATAGAAAAGGATTAAAAATAATTAAATTATACAATAATATAATTTTAAATATTGTTTTTTAATTGTAATGCAAAAAAAAAATTGTTTTACAAATTAAAATTTTGTCATTGTTTTATTATTAAAGTAATTTTTTTTTAAATTTTTATACATTATGCAAAAAAAAAAAAAACAAAAACATTGTGGCATTTTATTTAAATAATATATAACTTAAAATATTTTTTGATAAAATATAAATCATTTTTTATTTGATGGAATTTTTTAGTTTTTTTTTTTAATTTTACTTTAGGTAATAAAAAAATGGGGAAAATTTGTAAAATAGATATTTGTTTATTTATCATCACAGTTTTTCATTAATGAATGAAAATTTCTCATTAAATATCGTAGATTTTCATTTAATAATCACAAAATTCGCAGAGATATTAGTCAAAATGGGAATATAATAAACTTTAAAACACCAAATTAACTTCATCAAAAAAGTTATGCGGATGTGTAGTTTCTAACATTAAAGGTAAACGTAAGCTAAAGATCAAAATTGGATCCTAATTTATTTTAGAAGAAACATGGATTTTTCCCAAATTTATTATCGCTATATTTTGAATGGAATGGTTTAAAATGGTTTTTAAGAAGAATTTTGTGTTTAAGAAACCAAAAAAACCAGACGTCTGTTCATAAAAATTTTAAATTAAATTGTATATTGTGTATAAATCAAGGAGAATGATTTTGCTGAATTCAAATAACAAAATATTTTATTTGTGTATTAAATAAAAATTAAATTATTATTATTATGAATATTACATATTTTTTTTTAACATTTATTTAAATGAAATATGAAATATACAGCACAGTAGAGTCAGTAAAGATATTTACCAAATAAAAGCGTTTATAATATCGTTTCTTTTTTTCTGTGAATTATTCCTATACGATTTCCAGTTTACAAACCAAACCATTTAAATATTTCACATTTTAAACTTAAAATATGTATTTTTATTTTATTTTTTTCACAGTAAAGAATATATGAATATGAATATTTTTTAAATAGATTATAATTTTTGTATGAATTGTTTTTGTATTTATTGTTTTTAAATTCCACATGAACACATAGACAAATAATATTAAATTTGTTATCTTGTTAATGTTAAATGTACGTGTTCACAGTCGTACAGGTAAAATTTCTTTTATAGATTTCATTCGTATTCGCATACAAATTTTAAAATATGTATTATAATATTGCAAAAAAAAAAAAATAAAAATATATTAGCGTGTATTTGCTTTCAAAAAAAAAAAAATACGAAAACATTTTTTAAAAAAATAAATAAATAAATAATGTTGTGTGTTGTGAATTTTAGATAAGTTACAATATAAGTTTATTTTATATATTTATAATATATTTTTTGCATTTGTATAAGTATTTTGCGTGTACGTGGTTTGTGATTAAAAAAATTATAATACAAACTTTTAAAATTTATAAAAATACAAATACAAATTTAAAATTTATAAAAAAAAAAAATCAAAATATATATTTGAGCGACTTTTAGCCAAATTGCACACAAATAAAATATAAAATAAAACATATATAAAATATATACACATTACAGTTTGCTTTGAGATCGATCATTATATTCAGATCATTTATCAAATATTTTTAGTCTGTGTATATTGCGTGTAAGTATAATATACTATAATATTAGTTAGTTAAAAGTTAAACTTAGTTGCATAGAACCAGCCTTACTGATCGGATAAATATATATAAACATTTTTTTTAAAAAGTGATTTTTTGTATTTATCAGTAAATTTTTTATTTTTTGTTTTCAAATAAATATTTATATAATTTAGTTGAGTGTGTGCAAAAACGTTTCTTATAATTATAATTAATTAATTATTTTGCTGAAAATTTTGAATTAATATATAAATATTCTGTGATATAAACTACACAAAATTAAGAAAAAATGAATTGTTTAAGAAAAGTTCCAGTTGCAAGAGTAAGTTCGCCGATGATTTTTCTATATATATATATATATATATGTAAATTTTCTCGCAAAAAAAATATATATTTATATACATAAAGATAAGAATATATATAATTATTAAAATTAAAAAAAAAAAATAAAAATGATTACATAATTATAATTTATTTTTCTTTTTGCTTTCCAAATATGTTTAAAAAAAACCTCAAAATAGTTATGTAAATCGTTAATCAAACAACAAAATGCATTGTATAGTTCAACAATTACAACAGCTGAAAAAATTGTACCTCTATCATTTCTTACAGAAGATGAAAAAATGATGAAGGAAACAGGTATGTACAATAATCATTGCGGTCTGAAGATTCTTCCAATTTTTTTTTGCTTTTTGTTTGTTATATATCAATCGTTCTACATATTTACGTATGCAAATTTTATAAAAAAAAAAAATAATTTGTCGTACGTTTTGTAAAATAAATGAATTTATTTTCGTGTACATAAAGAAATGTTTTTAGAAATTGAAAGTTATTATATCGTTCGTATATTGTAAGAATATATTTTTTACATATAGAGCGAGAATGCATATTTTTGCAATTTTTGCAATAAAACGCTTTTTTCATATGTATTTATTTTTTTTTTATTATGATAATCTATTTTCATTTTTCAAATTAAAATATTATATATTAAAAAAAAATTGTTATATAATTCACATATATCAATAAAATGAATTCGTAAAATTCTCAATTGATAATTGCGATTGTATTTACAAAGTCATTATTGTTTTTATTTTTATTGAAAAACATACATAAAACAGATGCAATAAGTAAAAATCACAATAATTAAGGTCAATATTATAATACATATAAATATTATCTCATATATATGCAAAATAATATATATAAATATAATGATTATATTACAAAGGTTTCATATTTTCATATTATATACGCAAATATAAGTATTATATATTATTCGTATATATTCAATTCATTGAGATATGTTATTTAAATACAGGCCTGGTACTATTTTTAATGGGAAATTCTTTATAATTTTGCCCAGAAAGTGTTTATATTATTTTTAAGGAACGCTTATACGTTTTCCTATGGAATTTCATGACAATTTATAACAAAACTCTTTTCAATTTTCAAATGGATGTCTTGTATGGTTTTCTAAAGAAAATTATAATTTTCAGAAGGAAATTCTGTACTGTTTCTATTCAATTTTGTTAAGCAATTCTTTGTACATTCCTGAAGGAAATACTTACAATTTTGTAATGAAATTACTGTATTATTTGCTTATTAAATGTCTAAATGAAGATTTTCTAAATGAAATTTCTCTTTATAATCCCTTTTTCTGACCAAAATTCTTGACAATTTTGCGAGAAAACTCTTTGAAAATTTTCTAATGGAAATTTTGTATGGTTTTCTAAAGAAAATTCTGCACTATTTTCTTCAGGAAATTCAATGAAATGTTTTCAAGCAATTTTTTATAATTGTCTGAGGAAATTCTATTCAATATTCTGAAGCAATTCTTTATAACTTTCTGAAGGAAATGTCGGTATAATTTTATAACAGAAATTCCTCTATGATTTTCTAAAGGAGATGTTTATCTAAAGGATTTATTCTGTACAATTTTCTAAAGGTAATGTCTGTATAATTCTAAAGCAATAATTTTCTTAAGCAAATTCTATCACTTTTTGTATATTCTATTCTTTTATTATAATTCTATCATTTTTTAAAGCCGATTTTGTATATTTTTCTAAAGGAAATTTTTGCACAATTTTCTAAAGCAAATTTTGTATATTTTTCTGAAAGAAATGGTCTGTATAATTTTCTAAATGAAATCTCTGCATAATTTTCTGAAGGAAAATTTTCTATACTTTCCTAAAGCAAATTTCTGTATAATTTTCTAAAGGAAAAGGAAATGATTCTAAGTAATTATCTATAGGGATATTTCTTAAATACGCACTTCCCAAAGGTCTATTCCTCACCCTTAAAAAATATACTTATAATTAAACCGGAAAGTTCATATTTATATATCAAAAACTCCCCAAATATATGAGGACGCCAGGTTTTTTGTTCCCCCATTACAACTTTCGACATTATAGTACTGCGACATTGTTCATATTTAAATGTACATTTATGATTTATATATATATTTAGCGAGGATTTATTATCTATATAATGAATTGTTGACCTACCCAACAGGTTTCTATATTATTTATAAATACAAATTACACAGGTACTTTTGTTTCAACATAAAACAATTATACATATAATAAACAGGTTGATTATATCATTTTATAATAAAATTAATTTTGTTTTATTATTATATGTCTGTGTATAAAATCAGAATGCAACTCGATGCAAACAAAATCCGCAAGTTAATAACTTATTGGTTTTTATTTATATATGTATAATAATAAGCGCAGAGAAGCATTTTGGATAAATTTAATTGAAATTCATACATAAAACACTCTCTAAAATGTTTTTCAATTAAGAAATTTATAAACTGATACTTAATTATTTCATGGAAAATTCTATTTAATTAATTGTCTTGGTTCATTCATTAAACAAATTACGTTATTTCAAATAAATCGGTTTATATACAAATATTGATTTTTCTTTCTAAATTTATTAAGTACTACTAAATAATAATAATTGAAATCCGATTAATGTGAACCTTGTAGAAGTTTTCAATAAAAAAAAAACTGATTTTAGGTTAAAAAAAACTCCCTTTCGCCTTAAATATCCTATGTGAATTTAGTATTAAAGAAATTTTGTGGTTGTTAACAGTTTTAATGTAATGTTAAAAAAACCCTATCGAATAATTATCCGGGGAAAATCTCAACAGAAATAAATGTTAAAAAGACCTTTAAATACTTTAACGAACAGAAAACTTTATATAAAATTGATATATAGAATAATTATACAAAGTAAACTTCTAATATTCTACAGATAACTTTACGATAAATAAATAATTAAGATATTTAAATTCAATAACATACACGAGATATAATGTCCAATAAAACATGTGATTTTTATTATTTTTTTTAAAGAATTATAAAAATTCATTATCAAGGTACATATACAAAATAAACATTATACCATTATAGAAAAAAAAAAGACTATACATATATAGTAGTAAAAAAAATTAAAATAGATAACAATAATTATAATTATTATGTAAAAAAAAAACAAATAAATAAAATTAAAAGCTTATTTTTACTTGACTTATCAACAATTTGAAACAAAAAATACAACGCACCGAAAAAAAATAGATGATAAGAATTTTTTTTTTATTTCTATTTTTTACCTCCTATTTTATTATCATTTTATTGATATTTCATATTATTATTTAAAAAAAACTTTAATTTACTTTATTAATATTTTTTTTTAGCGTAAATTTGATAATATAATGCAAAAAATATAATTTTTTTTCAATTACATACACACCTTTTTCTGTGTGATTGATTGATGAACGATTTCATTATTATCTTAAAAAATAAACAGGCATTTAAACCTTCCAAAAAGTTATCATTTATTTAGATGCATTTATGCAATTTTTTACAGTAAAATAAACAAAACTTTTATGATTTGAATGATATTTATTTAGAAAGTCTTCAGGGATCAGTTTATACAGGATTCATTATCACGATTTTTAATGAAATAGGAATATTAATAAATCATGAATGTGTTTTTTTGTTTGATTCCATTTGATTGAATCAGCAGAACAGGCAGAAATATCACGTAAAAGTTAATTCGCAAGATCACAAGATTTTTAGCACTTTTATCATATGAAAGATTTATGAATCATTTTGAAATATTGAAACGCCAACGGGGTGGTTGATTTAAATTCAATAACGATCATGAAATTTACTTGAATATGAACGGTTACTTGAATTCAAGTTGTAGAATAAATTATTTGAAACAATTCTTTTTAAACTTTTTTGAGGATTATCGTAATTTTTAAACAAGACATCCCAAAAAAAAAAAAGATTTTAAATCCAAATACAACATAACTGTTTACCAACACGTTAAAGTATAATATAAAGGCAAAATATACATAAATATTAATATGCATAATTGAAAAAATAAACGAGCCTCCAATTCCATCTCATATACATTCACAACTTTGTTTTTTTTTATTCAAATTCAAACATATGGAAATTAGGAAATTATACATAAATGTTATAATAATAATAATTCTATAACGATACGTCTGAAATATATATATTGAGAGAATAAAAAAAACAAATTCGATAAACAAAAAATGTTTAAAAATAAATAAGATAAAAAAAAAAATCTGTTAATTTGTTAGCCTTGAAGAAGCAAAATTTTCAATGTTTTTCTTATTCACATAACAACAAATATATTTATATTTTTTTTTTAATTTAATATTCTGTATCGCAAAAAAAAAATATAGGATTGTGGGTGTGTGTAAGTGATTTTTTTATCATCTTAATACGTGTCTTTATATTCTGTTCTGTTCACATTCGAATTTATGTTTGTATTTTCCATATAATCATAGTCAAGTGTATCATCACTAATAAATAAAATCTATACATTTATATTATATTATTTTGGTTAATTTAATATACACGCATAGGCAGGAAAATTATACATATATATTTGAATTTACAATTCACATAAATCGCTATATAATTGAATATACAAAATTAAATTAATACAAAAATTATTATTTCATAAATAAAAAACAAATTCAGATCTGTTTCTATAAATGTTACCGTTGGTTTATTCACTATGTGATCGTGGTACTTTCATTGTAAAATGAAAATCCTCGAATGAAATTTTTAAATTTAATTCCTGGGCCTATATTAAATTCTCTTATATTATTCCACATATCCATACTCTGTATTAACTTACCAAACGACAGATTTGGAAAGTTCTTTTTTTTTCCAACAACATCAAAGATAGGAGTCTCACAAAGATATGAGTCTAACAGAGTCTCACAGGGTTAGTATGTCCCTCTTTTATGATTATAAATCATTTAAATTAAGCATTTCTTCTTATCTATAAAGACACATCCACCTAAAGTGTAACTTGGACATTTGTTTGAAAAAAAAAATGGTCATTACCACATCAACTATATAAGTTTATTGGAGAGTTAGACTAGTTATCCATGTTTATTTTAACTATATTAATTAACAATAACTGCGAACTTCAAAAGAAAAACTGTAAACTAATCATCCTTAACAAAATGCATATATACATTTTTTAATACAAAAAATTCCTATAAGAAATGTGACTGCGTCTCCTGGTTTTTTTAGTTTTTGGTCATTGTAGCATAATTTGAAAGGATCGGCATTGATCGGCATTCATATATTCATATATAAAGATGATGAACAATAAAAAATAATATATACAAACACAATAAATTAAATATATATTTTTTTTTGTATGCTAATCGTCGCTTATTATATGACATATATTTGTAACAATATCACCAATATGTTTGTTCAGATATCAAACAATAAAAGACTAATAATTTTTAATGATGCTAAGTTTTTTTTTTGGATGGCGTTTTTATAACAATATAATGATAAAAAGTGTTTTATTTGATTATTTATATACATTTATTATATCTTTATGATTGCGTACTTTCCCATATAATTCAATTTTAACATAATAAATATGATAATACATAAATTATTATATCTCTCATTTTATTCAATACACTTATCTCTATATCTTGTTATATCGCCCGCGTCTGTATATTAGATTATAGTTAAATTAAGAAATTGATGCAATTTTAAAAATTCTCTATATTCAATTGTATGATGTACAAATAACAAATAATATTTTTATATGTGATTGTTAAAGTTCCCCTTTATTAAATCAATTTGTTAATATAATTTCTAGGGCAGACTGCAATGAATTTCAATTTCAGACAGAAAAATATACGATTTTATTATTTTTTGCTAGTAAAATACTAGTATTTTATGAACTCTGTTTCGTTTATAAAATCTTTAAAAATCTATAGTGCTATATCCATAGTAGATTAGAGAAATGGATTTAACCACGTAGAACATCTCGATATAGAAATCTAATATTTTATGTCTTGATGAATTTTTTACGTTTTTTATACTAATAAATATTTATTTTTATTCAATTTATCATTATTATTATAATTATTACAGTTGCAAAATTAGCACAAGATCAAATTTTACCATATGTTAAAAAAATGGATGCTGAAAATTTATTTGAACCATCTGTAATTAAAGCATTGTTCGATAATGGTTTAATGGGCATTGAAATTGATAATGATTTGGGTGGTAGCGGTTGTAATTTTATGACAACAATGTTAGTCGTTGAAGAACTATCAAAAGTTGATCCGGCTGTTGCCGCATTCGTTGACATTCACAATACATTAGTGAATAATTTAGTAATGAAAGTTGGTAATAAAGAACAAAAAGAAAAATATTTACCAATGTTGGCTCAACAATGTTCGGGTAGTTTTGCCCTGAGCGAACCGAATGCCGGTTCAGATGCATTCAGTTTAAAAACAACAGCAAAAAAAGATGGTGATCATTATGTTATTAATGGTACAAAAATGTGGATATCCAATTCGGATGTGTCCGGTGTATTTTTAATTATGGCCAATGTTGATCCATCAGCTGTAAGTTTTGCTATTTTTTTCTTTAATTTTATCATTTTTTTTTATAATTAAAAACAATTTCATATTAGGGTTATAAAGGTATTACAACGTTTATTGTTGAAAGAGATACACCCGGTTTTACGGTAGGTAAAAAAGAGGATAAACTTGGTATTCGGGCGTCTGGCACCTGTATGTTACATTTTGAAAATTTACGTGTACATAAAGATAGTGTATTGGGACAAGTTGGACATGGTTATAAATATGCGGCTGGATTTTTGAATGAAGGACGTATCGGTATCGGTGCCCAAATGATTGGATTGGCACAAGGTTGTTTTGATGCGACAATACCGTATCTAATGGAACGTAAACAATTTGGAACGGAAATTTATGATTTTCAAGTATAAACAAAATATAATAAATCGCACGCAAAAACAAACAATTGAATTAATTTTAATTTTTTTTTTCGTATACAGTCTATGCAACATCAAGTGGCAACAATTGCAACACAAATTGAATGTGCCCGTTTATTAACATACAATGCGGCTCGATTAGTTGAAGCGGGTTTACCATTTGTTAAGGAAGCAGCAATGGCAAAATATTTTGCATCTGAAGTTGCCCAGACGACAACGATTAAATGTATTGATTGGATGGGTGGTGTTGGTTTTACAAAAGATTTTCCACAAGAGAAATTCTATAGAGATTGTAAAATTGGAGCAATTTATGAGGGTACAACAAATATGCAATTAAGTACAATTGCAAAATATCTTAAAAAAGAATATTCATCGTAATTATAATATAATTCATCGTTTTGGCAAATTTTACTGATTTTTTTTTTAAAGATGCATTTATTTTATTTTTTTTTTTAAACTGATTTTCTTAATTTAATTATTATTATTATTAATATTATATGATCCGGTGTTTGATATATAATAATGAAATGAAAGGTGAAAATATTTTTATTTTAAATTGCAAAAGAAAAATTGCATTTATTTTATAGATATTTTTTTGTCTTTTTATTCATTATATAACAAAAAGATTATAATGAAAGATATTAAATATGAATATATTTTAATAAATAATATATCGTTTTTTTTGTTTAATAATCCATGAGTTTATCAAATAATTATCAAGTTCTTAATTGGGATAGGTGAGAAAGTCCTAAAAGTTGTTTTTTTGTCATTGAAACCATAGTCAAATATCATTTTTATAGATTTCCGAACAATAAACTATAATCCATATTAGACCTATATAACATTCATATTGACGGGTCAACTTTTCGTTAGAGACTTAACTTTACGGAGTGAGGAAACATTAAAAAAAATTAATTGTTTTGTCTTTTAAATATATATATATATTTTGGTTTCTTTCCATTTTATTATTATTATTCTTTTATATTTCTTTGATATTATTTAAAGTATATAGTATTTCAATTGATTTTTTTGTTTATACAGAATTTTTTTTTTATATTCTAAATTTAATTTAAATTAATTTGAATTTTTTTTTCCATATAACTAAAAATAAATATAATATTTTTTTTAAATTTAACTTCTTTTTTCTTTTTTTATTTGTGGCATTTTTTGTTTATAGAAAAAATATTCAACTTTAAACGAACTTTAAATAAAATAAAACATAATTTCGATTTATTTTAAAATTAAAAAAAAAATATATAATTTTATTTTACAAACAACCTATCGTTTGATTATTTATTTCGCGAACACTCACAATCATAAAAAAAAACCATAAAATATTATAATAATTTAATTAAAAATGCATAAATTGATTATAATTGAAATATATATTTATAATAAATAATATGAATATTGATTTCTATATAATAATTTTTATTATAACGTCATATATAGAAATTATTGTAGATGGTAGAGAGTAGTTTGATTTAAAAGAACTGGGGGTATTTTTAATATTAAGGCATGATTTTTTTTTTAAATTTATTTATAGGACGAAAAAGAATAACAATTCAATCAGAACAGGAAAGCAGATGAAAGGGAAAAAATTAGATTAGATTAAATTAAAATGAAAAAAAAAAAAAAGTTTACATAATAACATTGAATAGACGACTATGGCGATTGTGGTGGCGCCTGACTAAAATATGGAGCTGTATTTCGATTTAATAACGTATGGCAAACATCACAGACACGGGCTGGTTTTTTACTTTGACCAGTTGGCACTGATTTGGTTAAACATTTTTCACAATAAATTGTACCACAATGACGACAATGTTGCTAATTTTCATACACGTATAAAAATAATATTCTACTTAGCATTTATTTTATAATATAATTAAAAATCAACAATCAATTATTAAGTAAATGATTACTTACCTTTCGTCTTGTTACAGCAAATGGAGATTTACAACTTGAACAATTTTCAACGTCATCATCATCTTGCCAACGTACTGTTGTATCAGCAGCACGTATTTTTTCTAATTCCATCTAAGAATCAAAAGGGGTAAAAGATTATTATATTTTATTTTATTTGGGTAACTCTTTATAATAAACTAATAATACCTGTAATGATTGTGATAATCGTACAAAATCCTTTTGAACATCTTCACTATTTTTTAAATCTTGATGTAATGTTGTATTTTTTTCTCTCAGTTCAACATTTGATTGTTTTAATTTTTCCTGTAAATTAAATCAAAATAACACAATTAATATCACAATGGTATTTAAAATTTTGTCCGAATCATTATAAAAACAAATTTACATACATTTGTTTCACGTAATTCTATTGCTAAATTTCGTGAATCCGAAGCTTCTTTTTCTAATGTATTTTTTTCCGTTTCATAACTATCCTTTTGCGATACCAATCGTTTGCAATCGTTAATTTTTTCTTTAAGTAAATGTCTATGAAAAAAAAACAAACACAATTACAGATTTGAAGGATAAAACAGTCAATAGATCAGTAAATAGAATTTACAGTACAAACTTACTCTAATTCGGAAATTTTCTGTGACATTTGATTTTCATTTGTACGTCGTTCAACATTATTCATGGCTACCTCTTCACGTAATATTCGTATTTCATCACAAAAGCTCATTGATTGCCGTTGTTCAAATTCATAACTAATACGTGCCTGTATTACGGTTTCATGATATTTTAATAGCAATTCTTGTAGTTCAGCAACACTATTTGGTAAATCAATACGTTCATTTGATAATTCATTTGATGTTTCCAGATAACGACCCGACAGAAAATCATTATCATTTTGTAATTTATCTAAATGTCGATCGATTGTTTCACGTTCGGTCGTTAACATTTGTAATTCTTCATCGATATCACTTTTATATTTCATATATTTACGATCGAGCTCATGAAATCGATCTTCACAATTACGTATTTGCTCATTTAATCGTTGTACTTCATCTCTATGCACATCACGTTTTTCATTCCATTGTTTTTCTAAATCCGTACGTAACGTTGATTCTCTAATTAATTCTACCTTATAATGATCAATATCTTTTGTTAATTTAACATTTAATTGTTTTTCTAATTGAATATCATTTTCTAATTTTTCACATTTTTCACATGGATCATCGATGATCGTCCCCGTTGCCACCGCCGATGTCAATGGATCACTACTACATTCAATTGCTTTGGATATTGTTTTTGACGGTGACGGTGGTGGTGGTGGTGATGTTGTTGTTGTTGTTGTTGTTGTTTTTGTTTGTTGTATTGATTTTTGTGATCGTATTTGTGATTGCAAATTTATGGGTAAATCATTTTCTATCAGCAGCACATCATTATCATTACAATTGTCTATATTTAAATTCGATTTTGTTTCGTTTAACATTCCAACAAGGGCGGATTCGGGTGTTCGTAAACCACCACGATATGTTTGTAATTCATCATCGGTTGTTCGTAATTTTTCTTTTAATGCTTTTATTTCATCTTCTAATGGAACGACCAATGAACGTAATACTTCAGCATCTTCTTGAGCCTATAACAAAAAAAAACAAAAAAAAAAAACAGCATAATACAAAAACGTAAAAATTTTATGTATAAACTACAAATTATAACATCGCTAAATAATAAATAGAGTTGTTATTAACAAAAAAAAGCTTTTCTTTTTCCGATACATCCGATCAAAAATATATTAATAAAGACATGTTTTTTTTTTATAAATAAGCAATGACAGATGATGTTAATTTAATGGAATATTAAAGGAAAAAAAAATGATCAGGAATATAAGGAATCATTTGGTTTTGGTTAAATTCATTGAAATGATTTTGAAAATGTAATGAAAAACATACAAATTTTTGCCGATTACGTACATATTTGTTTACCTTCCGCATTGAATCATCAAGATTATCCGAATTATTGCTATTATTATTATTACTACTACTTCCAGCTCCAATTGAATCACCACCTAATTTTCTAACTAAAGTTTTTTTTACATGACTAATAACGGGTACTAAACTATTTGAACTTAACGATGATGTTAATGATAATGACGTAGATTCATGTTGTTGTTGTTGTTGTTGGGGTTGCGGTTGATGTTGATAATTTGTTAGTAATTCACGTAAATCGGAATTTTCAAAATGTAATTTATCCAATTCATTTTTAAGTCTATCAATCTCTGTTTTTGTATGACTTGATTCTTCAATTGTTTCTAGTGATAATAAATACAGTAAAATAATGAATGAAAATATATTCAAATAATAAAATAAAATTCATTATGATACAAAATTATATTATAAATACCATGTACTAATTGTTGTAATGATGCAATTTCTTCTTGAGCCTTACGATCTTGATCTTGGATTATATTTTCTTTTTGAAATTCCGTTACAATTACCTGGGATTTTGCTTCATTTAATTCCCGTTTAATTTCATCTAATTTCATTGTTAACTGTTTACATTCACCTGAACGCGATTATCAGAAGAAATGTTAATTGAAATTAAAGAATTTGGATTTTCATTTAAGGGTAGTTATATATTTCATTCATTCGAATGTTGTTTCATTAGCATATTTCACAGAAAATAGATATTCATGATAGTAGCGAATCAATTGATTAGAATTTTCAATTAAATTCAAAATATGAGTATTTGCAACTTGACCTTCAAAATTCCATACTATTTCGTTCTGTAATTCTTTTGGGGAATCGATACGTATCATTGAAATTTTCAATCAATAAAATCATACATACGCAAATAATCCAATTTTGAATATAGAAATATATGGTAATAAACCATAAAACATTATAATTATATAATAAATAAATTTTTGGCAATTTTACCTTCTTTTTGGATAAATAATTCTTTCATTTTGGCTCTTTGTATATTAAATTCTTCACGTAATTTTTTATTTTCCATTTCTAATGTTGTCATTTTTCCTTGTACAATTTCTATTAAAAAAAATAAAAAAAACGATGAAACGACACAGAAAATTTTGTATATGATGATTCAATGTAACAATATAATAACAATAACGGAAGCAACTTTTGTGGGTTGTTGAATCAGCGTTTTAATTTTATTTCAAAATTTAACATACCATTATTATTAATTTGTTGTTGAGGCTGTTGTTCTGCTGTCTTTTGTGATGATGATAAGGTGGCATTCATCCCGTTGTCGTCATCGACTATAGCCGTACTGGTGCCACTATTGCCACTTTTTTTATCTATTACATTATTATAATCCATGATGTTTTTTCTCGAACGAAACTACACACAAAAAACTACAATCAATTAATTTTTTAATAAAATTGTGATAATAAAACTGCGTATTTCATACAGCGAGAGAGTTTATGATGATTAATTTTTTATTATAATTATTTGACAAAAAATGGTTGTTTTTTAGTTTATTTAAATACATATAATTAAAAAACTTTTTTAATTAAATTTATAATTTATTATTGAAAATAAATTAAAAAAAAAAAAAAGAAAAACAACACACAAAACTAGATTTCGTCATAAAGGCATTATAGCAAAAGTATTTTTATGCCAATAATGTGTTTCTATTTTTGTTTTTCACTAATATTTAATAATTTTTTTTATTGATTTTATTGAAACACATAACATATAATTCTCATTTAAATAATTAAATTATTATGTTATTTATTTATTTATTTATTATTATTTTAAAAAATGATAAAATAAAAATTGAATGTTATTTTTATTTTCTTTTGGTGCCTTGAAAATTTTTTTTTTACGATAAATTTTTTCTTATCATTTTATTTGACAATTTTTTTCTCTCGCCAATTTTCATGTTTTTTCATTATGTTGCCGAAACTGTAATTTTTTTATTGGAATGCGTTGAATTTTCATAAACGCAAATGGTTAAAGAACAAGGTACGTAAAATCATAAAATTGTTTAGATTTTAAATTGAATCGTTTTAATATTCATTTTAAATTTAATTAATTTAAACGGTTTTTTTTTATTTTATTATAATTAGTATTTTTACATAAATAAATCAATAAACAAGAAATCTTTTAAAATGACTATTTAAAAAATAAACCGGGCGGTAAATTCGGATACAAGAATTGCACTACGGTAATTGAAAATTCTCATTGGAAAATTGTGATTTTAAGAAGTGTCAAAAAGGCAAGAGAGACAAATTTAATAAAATAGAGATCCCGCTGGAACTGTCAAAATAAGTAAAAAAGTTGCGGTTTCAGCTGATTATTTGCATTGGAGGCCATCAGCAACTATATATCCTATATATTATTCGCATTTTGTATTGTTCGGATTAATTTTTGTTTATTAATAATTTAATTAATTAAGTATTGTGTTTCAAATATAGTGTTTTTGTTATTTAATTAACAGTTGTGATGTAATTTATTATTAAAAAATATTTCCTACCATTAATACTATATTTACTATATATTTATTTATATATTTACTTTTTTCGTTGAAGTGTTTTATATTTTGAAAATGCCTTCATGTATCCCACCAATATTCTTAACCCATCCGCTTTTATATAAATTATTAGAATTTAAGGATTTTAATGCTCTAAATTCATTATTGGTGGTTGTAGATTTTGAATACAGTAAATAGTTAACTATTCTCATATAATCAACATTATTTGGCAAGCATTCAACGTTGTAGCTGAGGGTATACGGATCGTTTTTTACGAATTTTTTAAATTTGTTAATATAATTTTGTTTATCAACGTTCGATAAATTTTTGGTATAGTTGGATAACATTTTTATATTTCAATTTGGTTTTCTAATTTTATATATCTGTATTTACATTTTTACATTTTATTTATGTTTCGCTGATTTTATCTGTGATTTAAATTTAAATTATATTTTTTTACTAAATAACTAATAATATTTTGTAATACTTTTAAATTTCAATTTTATTTAACTAAAGTAATTATTGCATCACATTTTTAAATTTAATTTTTAATAATTTTATTATTTTTAAGATTTTCGTATTGTATTTTATACGTTTGAATAATTTTTCATACAAAATAAATATACTGATGGCCTCCAATACAAAAAATACAACAACAACACATGCAGCTGTCAAAATCGAAAAAGCCCCATATATTTATTTTTTTTGCTGTGTTATTTTTTTTTTGTTTTGTTATACAAAGTGTGAAAATTAATTTTTATTATTTTAAAAATTAATTATATTTAATTAAAAATTAAAAATAATATTAGAAAATACATTGTTGAATTGTTAAAAAATGTTATAAAATTGTGTTAAATATTAAAATAGTGATAATAAAAGATAGTTCGGTTTCTTGGCAAACACCAAAGAAACGATTGTTGTGTGTTTTTTTAGGTGAGGCTCCCTGCTGGGTTTCTGATAATATATTTTTGGGGATTTTATTTATTTTTTTAAAAAAAATTTAATTACTAATGATAAAAAATATAAATTTTATCTTATTATAAATACTTTTAAAATCATCATCCTGTTTTTTTTTGTAAAAAATATTATTACTAATTCGGGATGAATCTTTTGTATTATATATTTATAATATGGATAAAAAAAAAATACACTCACACAATCACTTTAACGATATATCGTCATATGAATAATTGTTTTATTTTTGTATATTATTCTTTTTAATTTTTAAAACAACAAAATTATTATAAAAAAAAAAAAAATAACCACTTACGTAAATCATTTTAACATGTTTTATGTATTTGTTTTTGAACCAATTAGAGGTATTTTTATTACTTTCCCGGATTCCCTCCCGGTAATTACAAATATTTTCTGATTAAAATCTATAGATCCAGATAGTTTTTGATGAAAAACCATGCGGGTTTAGTTTAAATTGTAGGAAAAAGTGAGATGTGGCTTGATTGAAATGGCTTAAACCGAATCGTTACAAAAATTTTAAGTTATTACCTTGAAGGTTAACTTCTCTAAATCCAAATATATTCCATAAATATATAATTAATTCTATAGGAATGCTTACAAAATAACCCTATCACAGAATCTACATTTAATTGTACGTGATTTTCAAATTGTTTGCATGGTTTTTTTTTTGTATTTTGTTTATAAAAAGATTTCAGTCATTGAAACGTCGTCCAGGGTATTATATATTGTTGTTATTATTATTATTATTATTATTGTTATATTTATAGGATTTATATTATTATTTAATATTTAGATATTGTTGTTAATAATTTTTTTTTAAACACTCGCTCGGATATTTCTCTTTTCATTTGTTTTTTTTTCAACCATTAATATAATAAATGTATTTGTTTATTTTTTTCATATTTTTAATCGCATTTCCACAATAATGAAACACGAATGTGAAAATGAAAGGCGTTTAAAAAAAAAAGAGTCTATCGAAAAAAAATCAGTTACTTAATTCTGCATTAAGAATATAATAAAGAGCTGTTTGTTGATGATTCAATATTGGCTGCGATGACCATTCAAAAAGTATAAACAAATTAAAACAGTGAAAAATCACACATCACATATACTTAATCATAAATAACAAACCAGCTAGCAAGAACCACAATAGAAAAAAAAATAAAAAATAAAATGAAAATTAATGAAAAGAATTTGTGTATGTTTGCAACATGTCCACCGGTGGATTTGGAAGGTTATCTATTGAAACGCGGTGAAGTTAATAAATCCTATCAAAAACGTTATTTTGTACTTAAAGGAAATTTACTATTTTATTTTGAACGGAAAACGGATCGTGAACCATTAGGTGTTATTATATTAGAAGGATGTACAATTGGTATGTATGCTTTGGTGATTTATTTGGGATAAATAATTTAATTGTTAATCAAATTCATTTTCAAATAGAATTGGCTGAAGATGGTGAACAATATTGTTTTCAAATTATTTTTCATGGTATGAATAATCGTACATATTTTTTAAGTGCTGAAACTCAAGAGTTAATGGAACAATGGATGAAAGCATTAACTTGTGCCGGTTATGAATATATGAAATTAATGGTTTCTGAATTACAGCGACAATTGGGTGAAATTGAAGGAACTAAAGGTAATTTTGATTTATTATGAAGATGATGATTGTTTTTTTTTTAAGGGTTTTTGTTAGCAGCAGCAGTTACAAAATCATTACATTTTACGGATCCGCTGATTTGGATATCAAAATCTAAAGTTAAAATATGATTCCGTTCTTTGATCTGTTTGGAAATGTTGAAATACAAGGATTAGAGGTTGATTTAGACATTGCAGACGATGCAAACACGATGACTGGAGTCGTAGCGATTTTATTTTTTACAATATAATATTTAAATCGGTTTCTTATATTCATTAAGATTTACTATTATCAATTTGTCGGAGCAATTATTAACTAGAATTATTCCATTAATAGTATTTTATAATGCTTATATAAACTATTTTTGATCCAAAAGAAGTCCAAAATATTGGTAAATTCTCATTGGAATAACAATAAAATTAACAATTTATATAAATGTATTTGAAATAGTCTCTTTATTCTATGGATTTCATTACATTATAATGATTATAAATAAATAATTCTAAAATCAAATTAATTTTCATTTCATTTAAATAGTTGAAACACCCGAAAGTACACCAGCAACAGCACCTAAACCACCACCACGACGTCACAATCCATTTAATAGACAAGCTCCAGCAATTCCTACTACTGTAAATAATAATAATAATAATAATAATAATACTAACAGTAATAATAATAATAATAATAGCAATATAAATAGCAATACAAACCATAGTAAAAATAATAAAAATATAAATAATACAATAAATGAAATTATCAATGATACAAATTTATTATCAACAACAAATTCATTGTCCAGTAAAAAAACTATTGAAAAATCATCAAGTTCATCAACAATTATTATTCCCGCAGAATCAACAACTAAAAAAATCTATAATAATAATAATAATAATACTAATAATAATAATAATAACAACATTAGTAACAATACAAAACAAAACAAGACACAAGGTAATTTAAATTAAATTAAAAAATTAATAACATCGGGGCATGTGTAAAATAAATCATAAATCAATGGGGGAAAAATTTAATTAATTTTAAACGATATATTGTGTTTTATATAAAATTAAATTAATAAATTTTTATTTCTTTTTTGATGTGAATGTATTTTATTATTGTTTGTTTGTTTATTTTATATTATTGTGTGTGTTTTTTATTTTTTTAAATTGCTTTTATTTTTACAGAATTAAATGTTGCAGGTATTTTATTTTTTTTTGAATTTCTATTTATTTTCTGTTTTAAGTTGTTTAAAAAAGAAATCAATCAATAACGGTCTTTTAATAAGTAACATATCTGACATTATTATACCTCTGAAAGAAAAAATTTACACATGCTCGCGAATGAATTGTTTCAAACATTTTCTTCTAATTAATAATTATATTTTGATGATTTTAATTTATTTTTTATAATTTATTCTTTAAAACAAAACAAAACAAAACGAAATGAAACGAAACGACCAAATAAATATATTATTCACAGTAATCAATTCAAAATCATCATCAAATTTTATCAGCTATCAAAATATTTTAAATGATAATAATAGTCCAACATTTACGAAATCGTCATCATCAACAATATCATCATCACCATCACCACTATCGTCGTCGTCATCATCAAAATCAAAATCACAACCAACATTACCGTTATCGTCATCATCACAAACGATGATTCAGACAAAACCATCAGTGATGGTAACCAATAATAACAATGCCGCCGCTGTCGTCGCCATCACAAAAACCAACGTTCCTCCTCCTCTTCCATTACCATCTTCTCAAAAAATAACAACAACTCCAGATGATTATACATTTCAAAAAGTTCATGAACGATATCGTATAGAAATTATGAAAAATATTAATGAATGGAAAAATGCCAAAGAATTAGCTGAAAGTCCTTTAATTGTTTTATAATTTTTTTGATTTTGAAAATGAAAAAAAATTATTTAACTATTAAACTATATAATATAACTTTAGGAATAATTTTTTTCCTCTTAATTCCCTTACTTACCTTACTTTTAATTATTTATGGTAAATAATTAATTAATTATATTTTTTTTTTTTTTTGCAATTATATCAATTTGAAAATGTAGTAATTTATTCAATGGTATTTTTATCTGTGTATATATTAATCAAATTGTTTTGAAAATTTGTTTTGGAAAAAATATATTTAATAGTTTTTATTTATAACTATATATATAATAATAATTATTATTATTTATGCTTAACTAATCAATAAAAAAAACCTTTAAGTAAAATTGAAGTAAATTTGAGATTAACCATCTTATTTATTTTATTTACTTTTGCTTTACATTACTTTCCTATTTTCTTTTCTTTTTTTTTTTTTAATTATTATTGTTTTTTATGATATTATTTTTCCTCCTTGGTTGATTTAAGTATATTATTTTCTTTATTACTTCTTTTTTGTTTATTTTAATATTTGTGCCAAAAAAATTTGATTTATTTTATTATTTTATTTTTGTTTTGTAGCTAAAAGAGAATCGGGACCACCGTTGGAATCGCATTTTTAACCCAAAACAAACAACACATAGAATTTTTTTTGCACATATAATCCTATTTAATTATTATTAGTATAATAGGAAAATGAACGCATGTAATTATATTACATAAATTATTCATTATAAGATTTGTAAGTTAAACAAAAATCCAATCCGGTTTCAAACAATCCCAAAAATAAAAAACAATCATTAAAATATTCATATGGAGAATAATATCTCAAAAATATAAACATTTTAATGGTTATTATATTCTTCAATTCAGTGCTATTATTAATTAATAAAATATTTTTTTATAATATATCAAATTCGTTATTTAAAAAAAAAAAATACCAAAGATTTTTTTTTTGTTTTGTATATATTTTTTCAATTGGTAATGAAACAAGACCAATTAAAAGTTAAATATTTCAAATATTAATAGTATTTTTAGTACTTTTTTTTTTGTTGTCTCCAAATGGTTATGCGATTTTTATTAATTATTAATATTTATTGTAGATTAACAACAACCCAATTAATAATTACTGAATATTCTTAAAATAAAAAGAAGGTTTTCCGATTCAATTTTTTGTTATGTATAGGATTTTTTATTATTATTATTTTATTTTATTTTATTATTTTTATTTTTTAGTTATTTTATTATTATTATTTTATTGTTAATTTTTTTCCTCTTTATTTTTTCCTCTTTAAACTGCGATAATTCAAAATTATAGATGATTTATATTAAATTTATAGATGATTTTTCTATAGAAATAACAACACAAAAAATAAAATTCAAATAAATATTAATATAAAAAAAATAAAGATATGTTAGTTGTTATATTTAAAATATATAAAAAATAAATAAATAAATAAAATGGTTAAAAATAAAATAAAAAATATGTATTTTAAATTAATATAATTGCCATTGTTTTAACAGATATATTTTATAAATTCGATTCACTACAAAATTTAAGGGTGAAATGGGTTTAAATGTTCAATTGAAAACTAGACTAGACCACACAACATTATCAACTTTCATCGTGAACGGACGCATCTAAAAATATCATATTTTATTTAATCCTATACATCATAATTTCATTTATCTAACTCTCTATTATTACCTTTTCACTTATTGTTACCTTTATTTCTACTCCAAACAACAATAGTCTTTGTTACCCATTGTTTATTGCTATTGTCTTTTCCATACAAATCTCATAATACCAAATCAATTTACCATTTATTATATCAAACACAATATATATATAAATACAATATATATTATCAACACAATATACAATCATTTAAAATACAATATACAATATAAAATTAATTATACAAAACTGAAACTGTTTTCTTGGCCTAGCTGTACCATCTTACGGGGGTTTTAGTAAAAGTTCATCAAACCAAAGTTCATTAACCCATGAAAAAGACCTAGAGGAGAAACATGGCTTGTTCTTCGGATGGGATGATAACAAATAATTACTATGACATTCTGGATACCGATAAACGCCCAATAAAATCTTCCACCAAACGAAAAACAGATAAAAATGGTACTGCATTCCACCTAAATAGTCTGGGGGACTTCCCAATCCCACCAAATAAAAGAGCTACCAACACCCAACGGGGATCCAACCTTTCACCTAAATTCATTGTCATAAAACACAAAAACCCGGACTCCAACTTGAGGTCGCTTAATATATTCCTTTTGACTAAATCTATCGACGCAATATCTTCAGGCGTCCAGGATATTTCTTTCACTAGGGACGGTAACGTTCTAATACTTACAAAATCCGAATATCAGGCTTCCCTGTTCTTAAGGACTACACAACTTCCGTCGCTCTGCGATATACAATGTTCCCTTCACCCTACTCTCAACCACTGTAAGGGGGTTGTATACTCGGCTGAACTGGGGAACCTCAACGAAAACGAGATAGTTTCTGGTTTGGCAGACCAAAACGTTATAGAATGTCGAAAGATTACAAAATTATTAAATGGTGTGCGTGTTAACACGGGTCTTCACATCTTAACTTTCAACTCATTTTCCCTGCCAACGAATATTAAGGTAGGCTTCATCAATACTGAGGTTAGGCCATACGTTCCAAATCCAATGCAATGCAATAACTGTTTTAGACTGGGCCATACACAAAAATTCTGTAAATCTCCACAAATGTGTGAAATTTGTGCATCGGCTGCCCATGAGAATACAAGATGCGAAAAGGTCTGCTGCATTAATTGCAAGTCGCAACATACTTCTACAAACAAACGCTGCCCTGCCTACGCAAAACGTAAGCATATAATTGAATTAACCACTATCAATAAAATTAGCTATAAGGCGGCAACGGAACAGGCCAACCAGATCCAAAACCCTATGATCACAGGCCCAATTGAAACGGTAGATCAGGCCATCGAAAACAAAAACAAAAAACACAATATTAAAGGGCCAAAACCCAACACAATATTAACAACTAACAATTCAACAAACGAAAACAGTAATAAAACACAAATACCAAACAAGCCAGCACCTATATTAAATGCAAACAACAACCAAACCATTACGCAAATGGATGGCCCCAGTGGTCAAGCTTCACATACTACTTCAAAACCACTAAAATTACTACAAGAAAACACTCAAACTAGTAACTTAAAAACAATAACCAAAAACCAACACCACGAACACTCTTCAAACATAAATAACTCCAACAACGATTCGAGACCATTTTCTAAAATGGGTCCTACTGTGCTTCAATTTGAACCCACTCCTACAATATAAGCTTGCAACCCCTAATATTAACAATTATCTATATCAAATGGCTCTACAAATTCTGCAGTGGAACATCAAGGGTTACCGCAATAACTACCCGGAGCTGGGAATATTGATAAATACATTTAAACCTGACGTCATCGCTTTACAGGAAACCCATTGCAAAAATGGAGACACTCCCTACCTGCCCTCGCAATATGCGGGTGTATTCCTAAACCTACCCTCAAATACATCATCAAGGGGTGGCATAGCCATCCTTATCCGGAAAAACATTCCTTTCACTTCTATACAACTAAATTCCTTCCCACTAAGTCTTGGTATATCCATTAATGCCGTTTCCAGGATTGACATCATTTGCACGTACATTCACCCTGACGACAGGATCAATCTGGACACCCTTATGGATCTATATGCGTCATTATCTTCAAGAACAATACTTTTGGGTGATTTTAACGCCTGGAATACCATTTGGGGTTCCCGGCGCACAAACCGCAGGGGTTCTACACTGGAATCCTTCTTCCTAGCAAACGATATGATCATCTTGAATGACGGTTCTCCCACACATTTTTCCACTCACGGTACATTCACACATATTGATTTAACTGCTTGTACCGCTTCCCTCGCACCTATTTCTTCTTGGAAGATCCTTGATGACCTCCATGGCAGCGATCATTTCCCAATAATAACCTCGATCTCCTCGATACTGGGTGGAAAGAATAATCGCAAATTCATCCCTAAATTCAATCTTGACCGCGCCAATTGGCCATCATACACGGGAGATGTGGATGCATTCCTTTCTGAAACACCTGCCAGCCCAAACATCAACCGGGAGGCTGCTGTTATCCATAGGGCTATGTTGTACGGGGCACACAAAAATATTCCGCAAACGGCAGGCCCGCCTGCTGGGTCGCGATCCGTCCCATGGTGGAATCCCTGCCTTACCAAGCTATACTCGGAAAAAAAGAAAAATTGGAAAGAATTTAAAAAGCACCCCACAATACAGAACATGATGGCATTCAAAAGGGCTAACGCGATTTTTCGCAGGGAAGTTCGCGCTAGTAAAAGGGCTTCATTCCATAAATTCACCTCCTCCATCAATACAAACACTCCCTGTACAACCATGTGGAAAAATATCAGGGCCCTCTCGGGTGCTAAAGCATCCCAAGATATAGGTCACATAAGGGTGGCCGACGTATCATTGGTGCACCCTATAAACATCGGTGAGGCTTTTGGTAATTTCTGGAGGGACGAATCGGACGATAGCAACTTCTCAAACGACTTCCGCAATGCAAAAACGTCGGTGAATACTATCGAATATTCCAATATCGTACCATCTCGTGATGCGGAGAAGATCGATGGTCCCGTGGGTATCTTCGAATTCGATACCGCACTCCAAACGTTATCGGGAAATACTCCTGGAATGGACAGGATAAACTACGCCTTTATCAAACACCTATCGGGTGGTACTAAAATAAGGTTGTGCAATTTGTTTAATAATATTTTTTCATCTGGCATCATACCACAGGCCTGGAAAACTGCCATCATAATTCCAATCCTTAAACCTGGCTCCTCTCCCGACTCCATTAACTCTTACCGCCCTATATCCTTGTTATCCTGTGTTGGTAAGGTCTTGGAAAAAATTATTGCCCGGCGCGTGTCATGGTTGGGTGAATATAAACATCTTATCACCGATCATCAATACGCTTTTCGAAGAGGACGGGGCACACAGGATGCACTTCTCCATCTCGATTACCTTATATCAAACTTTATTTCCCATCGAAACCATGCCAGCGTATTGGCTATCGATTTCAAGAAGGCATTCGACAGAATTGGCATCCACTCTATCATCGGGGAATTACAAAAATGGAAGGTGGGCCCGAACATACTCCGGTATATAAACAGTTTTCTAACCGGTCGCTTTTTCCGGGTACGAGTAAATAATCACCTCTCCACAATTCGCCCATTGCATAATGGTATACCTCAGGGATCCCCAATTTCAGTCATACTATTTATCATTGCCTTTAATGGACTGAGTAGAACTCTTGAGGGTCATAAAACATTTCACCATGTATTGTACGCGGATGATCTTATTATTACATTCAAACACAATAAAACTTCACAGGGCAACGTAATAGATGGCCTATTTCGGGACGTGTCTCAATGGGCCAATAGGTCTGGGGCCATGATTTCGTTTCCAAAGTGCAAACATCTTCATATCTGCCGTAAAAGAAATTGTGTTGTGGACAGTATCAACATTAACAACACTCAAATTCTACTATGTGACAATTTGAGCCTGTTGGGTATAACAATAACTAGTAGATATTATTGGAATCTACATATCGAAGTATTACGGCGTTCACTTTCTAAGAGGTTAAATATCTTAAAATGCTTGACACCCCGCAACAGTGGTTCCAATACTAAAACGCTACTGCAGGTATCGAGGGCTATAATACTGGCAAAAATCGATTACGGGCTGCCGTTGTACGGCAGGTGCGCTAATTCCACCCTGAACATCCTATCACCAATTTACCATGCTGCCGCCCGTATATGCGTCGGTGCTTTCCGCACAACTCCAACGATGCATCTCCTGGTGGAGGCGGGATTTCCGCCTTTGGGCGAGCGTATAAAAATCGCCACGGCAAAAACAATTACTAGAATATCATACGGTAATATCACCCCCCTCAAAAACGATCTACGATGGATTCGTCGAAAAGGCCGTGTGGCTCGTACACCATCAGTCTTGGAGGTCGCGCAACGCATATTGAATGACATGAACATCAGCGCCAATATACAAAAACGTTTCTTTCCACCACATCCCCCTTGGAATCTTCCTATACACAACATCGACCTCTCATTGTCTGAATACACCAGGGCAAATACCAACCCACGGCAATACCAGGCTCTATTCTCAAACACCATTTCTTTCCATCGGTTGGATGGTTTTCAACCTATCTTTTGTGATGGATCAAGGAGACATGAAGTGACCGGGTTCTCGGTGGTCGATTTCACGGGGCGAGTGTTGGTGACGCAAAATTTGCCATTTGGCGCTTCATCACTAACGGCCGAGGTTGCGGCAATCATCTGGGCTATCGAACATATAGATCGGACCGGGGGAAAATTTTGTATTTGTTCGGATAGTTTGTCCGCCATTAAAAAAATTACAAACATCAACAGACCCGACCACTTGTTCGACAAAATCCGTAATACGTTGACCACATGCCGAAACAAAATTAGGCTCCTTTGGCTTCCTGGCCACGTGGGTATAGGGGGAAATGACCGGGCGGATGAATTGGCAAAATTCACCACCATCGCTCCATTAACGACCTACCCAATAATCACACCTGGTGATATAAACCGCTTAATGCGGGATCATATACACGAGATATTTATTGCAAAATGGAGGACTAGGCCTCAACCATATTGCGGAATCATCAACAGCCACGCTAAAATCGCCCCGCATATTTCCACCCTAACAAGACGTGACTCAACGACCCTCACCCGTTTGAGATTGGGGCATACATATTTCACCCACCATCATCTCCTGCACACCAATATGGAGCCGCCAATATGTAATATTTGCAATACCAGCAACTCCGTAAAACATATTCTGGATGAATGCTCATTATACGCCAATCTACGCAAAACCATCATACCCACTGGTAGCATCACAACCCTACTCAGCAACGACTCCATAATGAACTCCCATACACTAATTCTAGACTTCTTAAAACAAACCATACTGCATAAACAATTATAACAACCCAATGTACCTGCTTAACAAAAGTAAATTCTATTCATTTTCCATCTCATTAAGCAACTTCCCAATCTAACAAACCGAGCCGAAGGCCCTGGTAGCCAGTGCTTGATATACATACTGCATCCGTATTTTATATACCATGTTAGTAGTCTTAATAATAATAATAATAATAGACTAGACCAGGGCAGTTTATTTCCACACTTCAACTTCATTACCTGCTTGATGCATTGAACTTAAACCTCTCAGTGGGCTATAACATCTGAAATTAAGATTTAATTAAAAGATATATTAGAAATGTTTAATTTCACAGGTAACTCAAGTAAAGTTTTTTTTTCTCCTTTATTTTACCAGAAAATTATTCAAAAAAAAAATAAAAAATAAAATTCAATTTTTAATTTTTATAATTTTTCAATTTATTCTTAAAATATATTGAATTTTAATATATAAATTTGTTTTTTTTTTTTAATTTTTTCCAATAAAAAAAGAAATCGAATCGACACATTTCACATTTTAACTTTTTAAATATATTAATAAAATGTTATTTGTTGCGGGTTTATAAAAACAAAAAGTATCTAAAAAAAAAAATTTCATTTATTTTCTTAAAAATTTTGTTTTTTCTTAATTATTGTTCTTTTTGTATATAAATTTTCAATCCATAAAAATGTTTTGGGGACGCGGGGACAGACAAAGAGAGAGATAGATCGATAGAGGGGTTAATTGAAAAAGTTTTTTTTCTATATTTAAGTAATTTCATTTTTTTTTTTTATAAATTTTAATCGATTTTATATAATTAAAATGTTTTCGATTTTAGTTTGTACGTAAAAAAAAAAAAGAAAAGAAAATTAAAATACCATTTTTAATATTCCCCAAATAAAATAAAGACTTTTTTCCATTATTTTATTTTGTTTTTTTATAGACACAACATTAAAAATTAAATTTATTATTAATTAAATTTTTTCTTATTATGTAAAAATTCATTATATTTTTAAATGAAATTATTTTTATTGTTTCTTTTTCTTTTGTTTTTTTTTTTTTTTTTTTTGTAAATATTTTAATATATATTAAATTTTTATTATAAAATATTTCTATATGTGTTTTTTTTAAATTTATTTTGTTTGTATTTTTTTCTTCGGGAAGTGTACGTTTTTTTTTTATTGTTTATTTTAAATTTATCAAATTTTTAATTAAAATAAAGAATAATAAAAATGTGTGTGCAACAATAATATATATATATATATTTATATATATTAATTTAAAAAAAAAATAATAATTATAATTAAAAACAAATAAAACAACAAAATAATTCTATATATATATATATGTAAAATATATAATTATAATAATAATAATAAAAATAATTTTTAATAATAATAATAATTCATATATAATATTTCATTTGTTTAAATTTTATTGTATTCATATATATTTAATTAAAACTAAACAAATATATATATTCAATATAATATTATTTTATATTAATTTTTTTTTTTTTTTTTTACTTATTATTACACAAAGATAAATAATTATATTTATTTTTATTTTTACATTTATTATATATATATATTTATTATAATATAAATGTGTTAATTTAACTTTATTTAAAAATAAATTAATTAAAAAGAAAAACAAAAAAGTAAACACAAAAACAAATAAAAAATTTAATGTCATTTTGGAATGTAAAAGTATAAAAAATAATTTAATATATAAAATTAATTTTTATTTAATTTTTTTTTGCTGGCATTTTTTGTATAATTTTTTTTTTTTTGTATTTGTGTGTGTGTTATAAATTTAAAATTTTATTTATTTATTATTAATTATTTAATCAATACAAAATAAAATAATAATAAATAAATAAATAATATAAATGTGTGTGTTATTATTATTGTTTGTTGTGCGCCTCGCTCTTCAAAAATCAAGAAAACAAAAATAATTAAAATTAAATATTTGTTATTGTTTTATACACAAAAAAAAAAATTAAAAAAAAACAATTAAAAACAAATATGAATTTGTTTTTTTTTTTTAGTTTCTTCTTTATAATTACCACAGATGAATTTTATTTATATTTTTGTTTTGTTTTTTTTTTTTTTTATTTCATATATTTTTATATAAATTATATCTTAATTTTAAATATTTTAATTTTTATTATATTAAAAATAAATTGATTTTTTTTTTTTTTCATTTCTTGTTCATGTTAATGCCATTTTCAATTATTTCGCAATTATTAAATTTTATTTATATTTTTTATAATAATATATATATTTTATATAGAAAATTATTTTTATTTTTTATTTTTTTATATTTTAATGAGCATTTCATAAATATTTTTTATTATATTTTTTTCTACTAATAATATATATATATTTATTGTATTTATTGTATTATTTATTTTGTACATAATGCAACAGAAAATAATAATAATAATAATAAGAAAAAAAAAAGAATTAAAATTAAATAAATATAATTTAGAAATTTAATAACATAAAGAAAAAAAAAAAAGAAAAGAAATTTTAAATAATAATACAAAAAACAAACAAACAAACAAACAAACGAAAAAAAAAAACAAATACAAATTAAAATTAAAACTTATTCGTTCTGAGCAAAATAACAAAATAGAAAAGAAAAAAAAAAATTTGTATATAAAAATTTAAAATATATTTTATTTTTTTATCATTTTCTTAATTATTTTATTATTACAACAACAAAAAATTTTTGTTTTTGTTTGTCCTATTAAATAGAAGAAAAAAAAAATGTGTAAATAAAACACATACCGCATATAAATATATTTATTTATTTATTTTTAATATTATAAATATTATTATTATTTTTGTTTATAGAGAATAGAGAATATTTATTTTTGAGAAAAAAATATTCATTTTATTTATTTTTTATGATTTTTTTGATGCGCGTTACAAATTTTGTTTATCAAAACTTTTTCGATTATCATTTATTTTATAAATTATTAAAAAATATTATTTTATTTTATCAATCAATAAATAAATTTATTTTTTTTTCATTTTCAGAGATTCCGCGGAATTCATAATTAATTTAATTGTTTTTTTTTTTATTGTTCTTCTTTTCTATATAATTATAATTTTTTAAGAAAATAAATGCTTTTTTTTATTCTTTCCTTTTTTGCGTTGATTTTTTTATTTTATTTTTTTTATTAAAAACATCTCTTTTGGAAATAATTTGATTGTTATAATATATTAAAATAACACAAATAACATTAATTTATTAAAATTATATATTAATTAAAAATTATGTTAAATATATATTAAAAGATTTTTTATTTATATTTATATATATAATTTTATTAATATATATATATATATATATATGAATATATATATTTTTTAAAGGAAGACATTTAAAAATCAAACAAAAAAGAAATAAAAAAAAAAGCTTTTGTGTAAAAAAATAATTATTAAAATAAAATAAAAAAAACACTAAAATATTTTTCTATTCTGTTCTCTCTGTTATTTTGAATAATTTAAAAAAAAATTTCTTAATTAGTTTAGTTAGTTAAAGAACAAAAATTTTGTTTTGAGTTTTGAATTTTGAATTAAATTCGTTGTTTTTAAATAGTGAGATAAAATAAAAAAAAATTTTAAATATTATTATTATTATTATATTTATGTAAAGGGACAAAAAATAAATATATTATAGAATATGCGTGGAAAAAATTATATTTTTCTACAATTTATTTATTAAATCATTAATTAATTTTATGGGTTTTAATTTTTTCTATAAGTTAATTTATTTTTTATAAAGATTTTTTTAGTAATACAAATTTATTATTATCATAAAATTTTCAATATTTATTTCTCTGTTAAATCTTTCTCGGCATTCATAATTCATTTAAAAAAAGAAAAAAATTGTTTTTTTCACGTATACATTTTTTTTTTAGTTTCTTTAATTTTTATTAATTATTTTATTTTTTATTTTTATTTTTTTTTGCTAAAATTACACTTAACAATTAACAATAAATGTGTATTTGTGTGTGTACTTTTCTTCTTAATGTACTTTTGGGTAAAATTTTTTTTTTTTTAAATATATTTTTGTAAAATAAAACGAGAACATTTAATTTATTTATAAAATCTTATATAATAATTTTTTCTTCGATCCATTTAATTAATTTTTTTCTATTTTTTTTTTTAATACAGAAATAACTTTTGCTTCATTTAAAAAATCCATTTAGTTGTCCATTATATTTGAAAAAATTATACCAATAAAATTTGGTATTAATTAAATTTCTATAGTAGACCACCCGCCCGCAGAGTTTAAATTTTTTTTAGTACAAATTACAGAGTTTAAAGAATAAAAAATATTTTATTTATGAGCTAAAAAATTGTATATTTATCTTAATAATATTTATTTATTTTTTTTTTTTCGTTTATTTATTGGTTAATTAAAATTTGTGTTTAGAAAAGGTAAATAAATAAATGAAGGATCACCGAACGGAAAGCCAAATAAAAAAAAAAAACATTTAAACATTTAGCAAAGTATTTTGAAAATCAATTTGAGTGAGATTGAATAAAATGTAAGATTAAGATGGATTTTAGAATTCTATACCATTACTTTTTTTTTCTCTTTCGTTTGAAATTATAATGAATAAAAATTTACCTCTTTAATTAGAAACCTCACGTTTTTTCTATGAAATTCACTTTAGAAATCAAAAAACTCTTAAGATTGCGATCAAGAAATATTTCAAGTGTGTCTTTATAATTAAATATAGATTTTAAACATAAAAACATTGCTTGAATTCTTAGATATACATTTAAGGAAAATTAATTAATCCTTATAAATTATCAAATATATTTAATTGCGAAAATGTGCAAAATATTTTAAGGCTTTTTTTTTTTTTTAATTGAATATTTCATTAGAATGTTATAAAATATAAAAAAGTTCTCAGCGTTGTTATTAATTAAATAAAATACATTTAGGATACATTTCCATTAGTTCATTGTAAATAGTATTATTACTTTAACTATTTTTGAAGTAAAAAAAAAAAATTGTAAATCATTCATTAAATAATGCCCTATATTAATTAAATTAGCAAAATTTTCAATCTTTCCGATCTGGTTCGCGTTATTCAAGAAAATTACATTTTGGTAATAGTTTTTTATTAATTAAAAAATAAAAAACACAATAAAAATAAATTGCTAATTATTTATATATAGATATATATAGAGAAATTGTTTACATATAAAATTTATATTTTATTTAAATTCGTTACCTATTCGAATTATTAAATTATTAATGCGGTATTTATTATTTGAAAAACTAAATGGTATATTTAAATATATAAAAAAAAATTTCATTAAAAATTTTACCTATATAATAATTTGTATAAGATTTTTTTTTTTTTAATTTATCAATTATTTTTTTTTTTTATATACTTATTTTATAATTAATTCTCATGAGATTTACCAAAAAAAAAAAATTAAATAAAAATTAAATAAAAAAACACACGAAAAAGATACGAAAAACAAATAGTCATAAAACATACAAAAATGTTTTGTAAAAAGTACACAGAAAATTACGTAAAAAGTAATTATTTATTTATATTTTCAAATTTCAAAAAAACTCGATTTTTTCTTTTCCTTAAAATCAAAATTTAATTGTCGCAAAAAAAGTTATACAAGATTTTTTGTTTTTGTTTTTTTGTTATCATATGCAATATTTATTTTCTTCATTTACCAGAAGAAATATTTTATATTTGTTAATTTGTTTGTTAATATAATAAAAAAAGAAAATTTTAAAAGTTTCAAAACAAACTTTTAAAATTTTCTCACACAGAAGATGTTTTCGTTTATGATGATTTTGTTTTTCAATGAAAAATTACAACAAAAATTTTCCATTTTTATATTTATCAACAATAATTTAATTTACTAAGGATAAATAAAAATTTGATTCCAATCAACAAATTGTTGTGTTATGTTGATTGAGATTATTTTTTTTTTTAAATATAATATAACAATTAAAATTTAAAAATAAAAATATTCTTTTCATTTAACATTAATAATATGAATTTTTGTAATTCAAATTTCATATCAATATATAAAAAAAAAACAAAACAATTATAAATGTAATAATGTAATATAAATACATTTATGGTTAAAAAATAGAAATAAAAAAAAAATTTCAATTACCTGTTTGACGACAACGATGACGACGACGCGTGTATATTTTAAATAAGTAAAATATATGTAAAGTTAAAAAAAAAAAATAATAATAAAATAAGTACCTTTTTTTTCTGTTTATTAACAGCTTTGTCATCAAAAACTTATTAATTATTAATTATATGAAGTGTTATGATAATGGCAACCGCAGGGGATACATCATTCGCTTGTCATATATGGCAATATATATACATAAACATATATATATATATATATGATAATTTCAAATATTGCACAATCAATCGAATTATCCGCATCCATGCAAATTCAATAATTATATATTATTGAGTGAAAAACAAATACACATTCCAAAGTTTAATTTAATAACATAAACAGCAATGCAAATCGCAGGTATCATTTCAGCGCAATCATGAGGATGTTGCGATTTTTCAATTGTGTTGTTTATTTTTCTTTCTTTTTTTTTTTTTTTTTTGGTTTTGTTAAATATAACAATTTTTTTTTTGTTTTGTTTAAATTTATTCACAGCTGTATTATTTTTATTTTATTATTTCATTTTCTTAATTCAAATAAATTTCATCACATAATCTCTAATCAACCACAAAACCACAAACAGTTATTCATTTTGTTTCATCTTGTTCCATTGGTTCTGCCGAATTATCACGTGAAAGATTTTGTGATGATCTGTTTAGCAAAAAAAAAAATATTAACATTTATTAATGGAATTTTAAGACAACTGACAATTTTTACCTATTCGGATTTTGCATAGATAGTCCGGCCATTGCTGTAACCGTTTCCGATTCTTCACGTTCATTTTTCATAGCTTGGATAGCTGATAAACCAGCGGTATGAGCTAAACGTTTTACACAAGGCCAATGTGACATCTATATGGACAAAGCACATTATAAATAAATAATTTAATAATCTATATGATACAAAATTAAACTAATATAAATTAATTATTTCTTATTTCTTACTTGTATGGCAATGGTTTTTTGTAATGTATCAATTGCATTTTGACATGGTTGTCTTGACAATTCACTATCGGTTATCGGCGGCACATCTTCGCCCAACAATGCCCGGACACATTCTTGTGATGAATCACAAATGGCCGTTAAATCATAACCGCCCTCCAATGCCAATACAACTTTACCATTGGCCAATTGCATAAGTTCACGTGTAAAATGACCGAAGCACGCGGCTGACACAACATAACCGCCCAACGGTGGTGGATGCCCGATGGCCGCATCAAAACCGGCCGATACCAATATAATATCGGGTGCAAAATCTTTTGCAATTGGCATAACAATTGTACGAAAAGCAGCTAAATATTCAGCATCGCCCAACGGTGGATTCACTCCACCAGACCACGCTATATTCACATTAAATCCTAAACCTAAACCGGATCCGCATTCTGTGGGACCGCCCGTACCCGGAAAAAAATTACCATCATCGTGACGATGTATTGATAAATACAATATCGAATTATCATTATAGAATACTTGTTGGGTGCCATTACCATGATGGACATCCCAATCGACTATTAAAATTTTACCAATTTCTGGTAGACGTTGACGCAATAAACGTGCCGCTATCGCAACCGAATTGAAATAACAGAATCCCATCGCAACATCCGGTTCAGCATGATGACCCGGTGGTCGTACAATGGCAAAACCATTTTTTAAATCACCTTTGGCCGTTTTAAATGCTAAATCAATAACACAACCGGCTGCCATACGGGCAGCAGCCGCCGTATAATGTTCATTCCATGTTGTGTCCAAATCAACACCAACACCGCCACACGATAACCGTACAAAACTGGCACGTGCCGAATCCATTTTTTGTCGACTCAATTGATTTAATCCGAAAAGCATTGAATGCCCTTCGGTATGTACCGTTTGTAATTCCTCCTGGGTAGCCTTTCGTGATCGCAATCGATCACAACGATTCGATAGACCTGTTTCCGTTAAACGTGCCCAAACACTTTGTAAACGACCACTGTGCTCCGGATGCGTTGTATTATCACCACAAACACATGCATGTTTTAACATTAAATTATCAAATGCCAAACCCGTTGTTATTTTATGTGGTACATTACGATTATCACTTAAATTACGTCGATGAGGTAATGCTAAATTTACAGGTGGTGGTATTCCATCATCATCATCAACAACATGATGATGATGATGATGTTGATGATGTTGTTGTTGTTGCTGTTGTTGTTGAAGATGTTGCTGTTGTTGTTGTTGTTGTTGATGATGTTGTTGTTGTTGAAGATGTTGTCCAGTATCACGAAATTGTATTGTTGACGGTTGTTGTGGTGGTTGTGGTCCTATATGTACTAATGGGCTTGATAACGTTCTGGATAATTGACGTGTAAATAGACGTCCATAACTATCTTCAAGGGTTACCTACGACGATAAAGAATATTAGTAAATATTTTTCATAATTCAATGCTATAGAAATATATACATTCTTTTTGTTTCATATATAGAATATATTTATTTATATATATATAGGGAGAGAAACCAATTTAAATCGGTTAAAATTGGTTAAACAAATCAATCAAATAATAAACATTACAATTTCTATCAGTATATTATCTGTTTATTTATTGATTATAATAATATTGGTAACAAAAAAACATTTTTTGTTAATTTTTATTATCATTTAACTGGTTAAATGTAGGCGATTTTCGATAATACCGACACATTATCGCAAATACATGAAATCTTTTATATATATATGATGAAAAAAATCAATATATTATTTGGTAAATCAAGTCAAATGAAGGGATCGTTTTCATTAGATATACAATTAAAACATTTTTTATATATTGAAAATTTACCTGCATTGAATTCCTAAAGAGTAGTTCACGTTGCTGTTGTAAATATTCTTGATCACGCAATCGATTTGCTAATTCATCGCCACTTATATGATGATGATGGGCTATACTATGATTTGTATAATTGATTGGATTATGATTGGAAATAATGGTTGTGCCATTACTCGTACTACTGTTACTACTCATATTACAATCATCATTATTATTATTATTATTATTATTATTATTATTATTACTATTATTATTATTACTATTATTGTTATTATTATTATTATTATTATTATTATTATTATTATGACTATTATTATTATTTGTTAATGATGGTAATATTTTCGTTGATTTTGGAGGTTGTTTTTTATCTGTAAGGTCTATAACCTCATCATTAGATTCTTCTTCTTTAAATTGTGGTTCACGACCCGCAACACCACCACTGAGCATAGCACCACTACGTATTAAAACTGTTTGTCGAATTTTTTGTGCTAGTGATAAACGTTGTTGGTCGTATGCCTGTTGTTCAGCCTCACTATTTTCATAGTGAGTTTGATGGGATAGGCCACCGGGACCGGTTGCATGTATCACCTGGGTACCCGTTAACATTGGGTGACCTAATGGTAACGGTGCCGATTGTGTACGACCCAATGGTCTGTGTCCGGTTTTGTGTAAATGTGCTTGTGCTACTTGTGCATCGGTAAACGGTAAATTATATATCGGTAATGGATGTATGCCTATGTGTAAGGCATTGGCATGAGCTTGTGGCGGCATATCTGAATAATCTAACGGTGGCATTTGTTGATAATATGATAGGGGTGCAGTGCATGCAGCTGCTGCGGCTGCTGCATGTGCATGTGCGGCAGCCATTGACATACACGATGATGATGCTCCTGATGGTATTGTATTTGTACTACTTATACTGCTATTACTACCCGAACCTATTGAACAACCACTTGGCGAACCCATTAATGGTGAACCCTGTAATTGTTGTTGAGATTGCTGTTGTTGCTGTTGCTGATGTTGTTGTTGTTGTTGTTGTTGTTGTTGATGCTGTTGTTGCTGTTGTTGTTGTCTCAGTGCTGATATTAATGCCTATTGAATGCAATTACAATTCAAATGGTTGAAAATTATATTTACATTACTCAAAATAATGTTATATAAAATGAATTATATGAATATTTTACATAGTTTGGATTGTGTTGTTGTTGCTGTTGTTGCTGCTGTTGTTGCTGATGCTGTTGTTGTTCTTGTTGATCTTTTTGTTGTTGATGGGCATTTGGTAAAAGTGGACGTCCCAATGATATATTCGGCATTGATGGTGATGTATATAATGAAAGATCGGTTATACTTCCTCGACCGTCCGTATATTGTGGATCTTCATTTTCCTCTTGTATTGGTGCACTTGTTGGTGATCCTCTGCTACCGCCTAATGCCGGTGGAGAATTCGGACCCGAATCCGGTGTACTTGAACAATCTATAAATTTCATTTATAAATGTTATTTGTATTACAAAAATTCGAAATATATATCTTTTTTTTTTTTTTAAATTTGTATGGAAGTTTTATATATAAGAAAAATGTAAATTACTTTATTTTTAACAAGAATTTAAAAAAAATCTTATCTATATTTAAGTTTAAGTATTTAAAACTTCCATACAAAGTAACAGTAAGTATCAAATGGTTTTTTAAATAAACAAAATTAATAAAATTATAATTAAATAATATATAAAATTAAAAAAACACAACCACACAAAATAAAATCATGCATTTTTTGCTTTGCTCTTATATTTAATTATAAATATTAAATATAAATACAAAACATAATTAAAAAAAAAATAAATAAAAAACGACGGTGATATAAAAAAAAACACACATTCCGACACAGATTTTGTGTTGGTTATTTTTTAAATGGGTTAGAATAATCTTTATATTTATTAAAATGCTTTTTTAAATTTTTGTTTAACCAAAATTTCTGTTTTAGTTTTATTTTGCCAAATATTTTGCAAAACTCAAAAATATTTTAATTTTATTAGTTAATGTTTTGAAAGCTTTTATTTATTGGTTTTTTTTTTTTGTATTCAAAATTCTTTATACGGCAAAATCCTTTTCAAAATATCTTTTCTTTTTTTTTGGGACAGAAAAAAATATTATTAATAATAAAAACGAATACATAATTTAATAAAATTTAATTAAATGTTTCCATATTCAACACCTATATTCAATTTATCATAATTTTTAATCATAATTTAGTAAAAAAAAGGGTAAAAAATAAAACAAAAATTAGTTTTCTTTATAGTTTAAATATGTGATAAAAATAAGCGAAAAATTCATAAAATTGGATTTATTTCGGTTTATTTTTGTTCAGGTAAATTTCTGTTCTGTTGAATCGAAAGGGAATAAAAAATTGATGGATTTCACACAATTTCAATATAAATATTGTATAGCGACGAATCTAATTTATATCATAGTCGTTTATGGGAATCAACAATAACAGATTATTGTTTGGTATTTAATATTTAATAGTACTGCGGGAATTTCTAAAATATATTGATCATATTTAATGAATATTTAATTAGTTTTAAAACATTACCAATATTTTATCGACAAGATATTAATTAGTCAGGGTAAATTCAATGGTTTACAAAGCATTTTTCTTTATTATTCATATGTCGATTAGTTTATTCAACGGACAATAAAAATGTTTTAAAACCCCAGAATTTGAAAAACGAATATTAAAAACTTTTAAAAATTACAAACAAACAGAAAAAATGTGGAAACGCGTAATCCAATTAAATGAATTTTAGCTCCCATACATAAATAAATTGAAATCAAAATATGTGGATGTGAATAAAAAAAAATAATTAAATGGTGAAATTCATAAACAAATTAAACAAAAAAAAAATCATTAACAAAAATTATGAATTTTATAAATATTAAAAAAAAAATAATAACATTTTTTTTTCATTTCAGTTCAGTTCATTTCGTATTTTTATTTTGTATTTTGTCTGATTGATTGTCACACTTACTTGTTAAAGATGAATTTTGTTGTTTCTGTTGACGTCTTTGAGCGGCCTGTAGTAAACGTTCTTGTCTACGTGCAGCTATTGGTCCACCTCTAGCTTTACGATCAATAACACTTTGTTTCAAACGTATCTTCAATAAATTGGGCTCGGATGCTGTTTGTGTGTAATATCATTTATATTTTTATTTGTTAAATTACACATCACAATTTGTTTTTGAATTTTTTATTGATATATATTCATTTTTGATATTGTTTTTTTTTTAAATCACTTATATTATATTTTAATTTTAATTAAGGATTTCATATTATTTTGTTTTTGTTTTTTTTTTTAAATACGATTAAAATATATATGGGGACTTGAAAATAAACGATATATGGATATCGAACAAAAAACCGCCGTGATTAAGAATTAATAATAAAACAAAATAATTATAGCAAAATTATTAATAAAAAACATTTAATAAAATAATCCATCGATAAGCTTTAAATGGTTATTCATTTTTAAAAGATAAACAAACCAAAAAAAAAATTAATAATATATTATTCCATCAAAATCAAAAACACAGTATTTGTTAAACGAATTTAGAAATTTTTTTTTAAATATCCATTCGTTTGCATTTTACAATATTAGTTGGTTTAGATGAAATAAATCAATTAAAAAAAACGAGGAAAAGGAAAGAAAAACGCACGATCATGCATAAAGAAAAAAAACACAATTATAAAGCTTAATATTAATCTTTTATAATTTTTCCGCATAAAATTGTTTTGTTAAATATATTTAATTTCTGTATTTATTTTTATTTTCTTTAATTTTATATATAGAGAATTGCAAAAGAAATTCATTTCATTCATACCTGTTTTTCTTAATTGAAAATCACCACTGTATGTTGGTGCGGCTGCCGGTGGTTGAGGTAATTTATATGGATGTGAACCACCTATTGAACCAGCCGGTAATGCTTCACCAGATGAACTTTTAACGATTCCCCTATTTTATAAGAAATCATTATGGAAAAGAAAAAAAAAGAAGACATTGCTGCTATAATAACTTTGTAAATTTATTAATGAATTTTATACCACGTTCTATATGGTGATGATGAAGATGATGTCATTCCATTTGTAGCCGCATTTTGTTTTTTATTCATTAAAAAATTCTATATAAACATAAAAAAAAATAAAAATTTAATTAAAGTAATAGTAAAATAAAACAATAATTTTCTCAAATCAGGTACAAAAAATATTGATATGAACAACCCCCGTTTAAAAACTAACCTGTAATTTTTGTTTTACTTCTGAACTTGCATTTGCACTTGTATTATCTTTACGACGCATTGCAGCCGCTTCACGTTCACGACGTTCCCGTTGTTGTTGTTCTTCAACGGCCGCCGCACGTTGTTCACAAAATTCCTGGAATACCCCATTTGAAATTGCCGCACGCTATATATAGATATATAAATATAGTTAAATTCGGAATAATTTGTGATAACTAAAAAAATAAAAAAAAAAAATCAAAATTCGCACCAAATAAAAATAAAAACTAAAGCTAAATAGAGAATTAATTCTAAAACATTTTTGAAATAAAAAAGCGAAACATTTTTGTGATAAGCTAATTAAAAAATTCTTTTGTGTATTGGAGAAATTGTTTATCATTCCATCTTTCCATTTAAGATTAATTTATTCCGACAGTTACAATTCTTAATGAAAATGTTTGATAAATAGATTAAATAAAACGCTGATGAATTGTTTTCTTAAAATTTAAGCTGTTTAAGTGTAATTATTTTTCACCATATCATATCAATAACTTTATTGTTAGATCTCCATCATAAAAACAAAATTAATATACGTCAAACAATTATAAAGTTCATCATAAAATTCAATTTGACGACGTAATGTAAAATAAAACACAAAAAAATAAAATATATACATACAAAAATGACAATGAATTGTGTCACTAAAAATGTACACACGCATTCAAATAAATAAATAAATGTTTTATGACTATTTTTGAAAAATTATAACAATTTTTTTTAATTTATAATTTCATTTTAAGTTAAAATAATAATTTGATAAAACAGGTAAAATTATATATAGGTTGATTTAACTCATCATCGGAGTCGGCTAATCATCATCGATATATTTCGATAATTATCACATTTGTTTTTCAAATATTATTGTAATTGATAAATTATAAATGAATCAAGTATCGACAATCAAATATTTAATAGAAAAATTTGTAGATGATTCGTTTATATATACACATTGAAGATCGTAAGGCATTGATCAAAATAAATATATAGGCTTTTAATAACTTATATTCAATAAACAACATAAGATATAAAAACAAAACTATTATATAATTTATGAAAAATAAAAACAAAAATTTTTAATTTCATATAATATAAAAGCAACATTAGATTTATGTATGTTTTAAAATATTAATATACAAGAAGCGGGTTTTTTATGCGGTTTTATGGTTCAAGAGCGTTTAAGAACGGTTTTGATTTAACCGCACATGACAAAAATAAAAAAATAAAATAATGATTTGATTTCTAAATATACAAATTAAATTAAAACTATTTAGAAATACCGCTCGGCGGTCAAGCAATTAATATTATTCGAATGTCTCTATATATATATATATATATATAATGCCACAAAAACACATATAAAAAAAGGAAAATTAAAAATTAATTTTAATTCATTTTTTTTTTTTTTTCAAAAATATATCTTACTTGATATTTATGTTCTAATTGTAATTTATGTTGTATTTCTAATTGTTTATTTTTCTCTTGAAATGCATTCCATAACATTTGTTTTTGAATTTCTTGTTCCTTTTTAAGCTGCAATGCAAATTTAGAGAAAAACAGTACCAATTTAATATATTAATTTATTCAAAATAAATCAAATGTATCTATATATATATATATATATATATATATAATAAATACTATATATAATATAATTTTTTAATTATTACTATATATATATAACTGATTTATGTGGAATTTTCATTACATTTTCTATATATGTATTATATGTTGATTGTTGATATTTCAAATTAAACAAAAAAATTTGTGTTAGGTAGGAAACATATATATATAAATGAAACAATGAAACAAAAATTAATACATTTGAATGAACAAATTAATTATGGATAATGAGTATAGAATACACACAGACCGCATAATAATGATGATCTCATATAATTTAATATATTTTTGGTTATTATAAGTTATTTAAATTATTTATTATATTTTTGAAATAAATATATCAATTATTTGTTTGTATAATGGGTGAAACTGGAAAATTGTTCCAAAAGGATAGGATATTTTGAAAAGCCCATGTTTAATAAGCTAATTTTTGTATTTTCCTTTAAGATATTTTGAAAATTTAATCAATTTTTAATATTTTAAGAAAATAAAGAAAATTGGAAAATCCTCTAATTGGTTCAAAATAACAATAAAATTGAATGAATTTTCAAATTAATTGAGGAAAATAAACAGATAAAAAAAGCCAGGGCCGTAATTCAAAACTTAAGAAAATGAATAAAAAAATCGATTTTCCGCGGAAAATTTAATAAGCTGTATTTCGGAATATCCTTTTTTTTTTTGGTAATATAGAAAAACCTTTTTCAGCTTCACCCTTTTGCATAATGAATCTCTGTATTGTAAAACATTATTAATAATGAAAAAAAAACAAATTATATGTTTTTATATGTATATATATATAGATAGATACGCAAACATATCAATAACACATATTATACAATTTAAACTTGAATTTTACAAAATGATAACAACTATATACATATATGAATTTAAATCCATTTAATCTCAACACATATCAGTCACACACATAAACACACAAACGTACGCCACACAATCTGTATATTTTTTTTTGTAGTGTGAAAAATGATGGCGTTAAACAGTCGGTGATATTATCAATATAATTTTTTTTTTTATATATGGAAAAAATATGAATGAATATATTTTTGTTTATCGCAACATTTGATAAAAAATTTATTTTATAATAAGTAAAATTAAAATATATAAATTAATCAATTATCGATATACGATACGATACCGGTCAAATATAATTTTTCTATATATAAACATTACAATGAAAAAGAAAAAACAATTTGGATATATAACAACATTATATTCGACAAGTATATCAGTCAGTCAGCCGCGAAACATTTTTGGATAATTTATGAGAAAATCTGAATTTTAACAAACACCACAATAAAAAAAACAAAACGGTATCAATATAGGATTTAAATAGGATAAAATATAGAATTTAAATGGACAGTCGGATTCTTGGAATGGAATAATATCACTCTTTTGGTTTTTTTTTTGTTTCTTTCGAATATCTGCGATGATATATAAATATAATTATAAAGAAAAAACAATATTTCAATAAATTTGTTTGACAAATTAATGCCATTTGGATACAATTTTTTAAATTTCTAATAATAAAAACCACATGGACGGTAAAAATAGAAATTAGCGCCCTAAATACTATCATTACAATTTACAAAAAAATCAATTTTTTCAATATACAACACCCTAGATGATAACAATAAGATTCTTGTAAATATTTTATTAAAAAAAAAACAACGTTTTATAGATATACAAACATATTTATATACAAATAACAAATAAAGACAACGTACATATCAACTGCATCAACATACTTTATATGGAAATTTTTCACAAACACATATAAATTAAAGTTTTTCCATTACAAATTTATAGTATTTAATTTAAAAAAGATTGTGTAATTATATATATAAATAAATTCAATTCAATATATATACCAGACATACATAATTATACATTTGTCCGATTAAAATTAAACTAATTTTGTTTCTTATCTTTTCTTATCTATATATTTATTATATACTTTATATCATATATGTATATACAATATCAGAAAAATAAATAAAAAAATAATTCTTTCTATATATTAAACAAGTTTATTATGTATACAATCTCAATTTCATTATTATTATTATATATGCATATGTTTTCAAATTATTATTATCTTTATTATTGCATTTAATATATTATTACAGTATATATATATATATATGGTAATGCACCATTTAGATAATAAAATGATTTTTTTTAAGTGTATGAACTTCAAATATATGAAATTTTAATCCTATATAGATTTATTTATTATTTAAAAAAAATTGAATTATTATAAAACACTAATGTTTTTTTTTTCATCTGTTCCAGCAAATTAATTTTCCCCAAAAGAATAAAGAATAAAATACCCTCAATTCGGGTATTAAATTTCAATTGAAAGTCACAAACATTTAGATGATATTTGAATTATTTTTGGGTTAGTTTTCTCTAAAAAATTGGTTCTTATTTCATAATTTCATATTAAGTATTAAATCAATAATGGATCAAATTTCTTGAGATGTAATACAATGTATAATAAAGTGATTTAACGTTACAAGTCCAAAATTGACTTAACAATACATAAATTATTATCGCATTCGCCTTATTGTCACAATTGGTTGATTTAAGATAAACTTTAAATTGTTGATTAAAAATACCAATTTTGTTTTGTAAAATACCATATCAATAACAATATCAATAACAGAACAAATACGTAGATGAACGTAAAGTAATTATTATGAAAGTTTAATTTAATTATAATTCAGTTTTATTTTAAAACAAAAATTCTTTATTATATATCTTATATGGAAAATATTCAAACATAAAAAAGTCTAATTGTTGAAGGAATTTTATTTAAAGTTTTCAGCAGGTTTTTTTTTATTGGCGAAAGTTTTCAATAACAACACAGCAAAATGCAAAATTATTTGAATTTATAGGTCATAATAAAAAAAAAGTATATGAGAATTTTGTTAATATTTCCTATAACCAAGTTTAACAATTGAAAATGTTAATTGAAGTCTCTCATTTTAAATATTATATCCTTAAAAAGTTCAGTATTATTGTCTTTATAACGCACTATATAAAATACCCGATTTGCAGAATTTCTACATTCGTTTCTTTTCTATATATATATTTTATAATATATTTAGAATAATTTTTAAATTACATTCAATTTTCTATAGGAAAAAATTCTAATATTTCTTTTTTTTTTGGTTATTGAAAATTACCATTTGGTATACTAACCAAAAAGTAAATATACTTTTTTTTTATACAATAAACAATGAAGTTTTAATTTTAATTTTTTAATACAAAAAATAAAGGTGTATTTATTTCTTTTGTATATTTAGAAATGGGTCATAATCATAATAATAATAATAATAAAAAAAATATAATTCGATTTATATAAAGTTTTTAATTTGTTGTAATTTTAAAAATAAAAAAGTTTTTATTTTTTCATTTTCAGATATGTTATTATTTATATAATTTATATTATATCAATATAGTTATACTTTTCGGATATAATTTTGTTTTGTTTTGGAGTTTTTTTTTTAATTTTTTTATAAATGTCCAGTGATTTTCTTAATATTAACTATATATAAATTATGTTCTTTTGATTGAATTAAAAGAAGAAAAAAATACATTAGAAAATTATTAAAATACTAATTTATTGATATATACAATAAATAAATAAAAAATCATCAGAAATAAATGGTATATGTATATAATTTTTATTAAATTTTATTTGTCTATCTAAAAAAAGACATGGATTTTAAAGTACTTTGTTCATATTGGATATAAATGAATTTTGTTATAATTTATAATACTATGATATAGGTATAAATAAAAACATTTATATAAATGTGTTGTATAGCACAGAAACTAAATACAGAAAACAACATCTTTTAGGTAACAAGTTCCATAGATATTCAGAACTATTCAGATAATAGATTAATCTATATGATTATATACGATTACTAATATGATATGAATGCGAACGAAATTCCTTTTTAAACGATTGTGTCCTTTAGGTTTTAGTTCTTGTCGAAAGAATATATACTCTCTTCAATCAGGAATTTTATGATTAATCTAATAGTTATCATTATGTACTATATAGATATTTAAGGAAAATTGAAATTTTAAATACAGATTTTTTTTTACATTCTTGAGATTTCCCAGCAAATTCTTTTCACATATTATCGAATGTATTCCTGTGAATATATATTAAAATAAATATCAATTATCAATATCAAACAAAAAAAAACCTTATTATCTTTATACAATAAAAGACATATAAAATATTAAAAAAAGTAAAACAAACCATATAACTACTATAAATAGCAATAAAAAATATAAAATAATAAAAATTAAATAATATTCATCGACAAAACATTAGATTTATTATTATTATTATTATTATTATTATATTCTATTTATATATCTATATTAATAATATTTTTTCATATAGATTTTCAAATTTTTACGTCGTAATTTTTATGATAAATATAAGAAGCAAAAATCTATCTTATTTCAAAAATGCGTAATAAAAATTTAATGAGATGAAAATACAATAGTAAATAAATTAAAGAAAAACAATATACCAATATATATATATATATTTATTTATAAAACGTGGTTTAAATTTCGTTATTATATAAATAATTTATAAATAAATGTTAAAAAAAAAAAAATAATACGTAATATAGAGTAGTTGGTTATCCATATTGAATTTGTATTTATATATAAGAGGGAGGGAAAACTGATGAATTTACTTATGTGCGTTATATATACAAAATTGTTAAAGAAAAAAAAAGGGTATTTTATTTTTAATTTTTTAGGAAAAATTAAAATTTTTATAATGTAAAAAAAAAGGGTAAAACATTTTTCTATAATGTTTATAAACTCCTTTTTTTGTGTATTGTAATTTTAATTGTTCAATAATTTGCATCTATTTATTAATTAGTGCGTAGTTATGAAATTCATTCATATATAATGGAAGTATTATAATATGTAGAATAATTTTATAAATTATGAAAGGTTTTTTTATTAATATCCTAAATCATTTTTCTACACTTAACTATACTTAATGATTATATAATCCAATTTATTTATAAATGGCAGAAAATAAGAAGATAAGAATAAGAATATAATAGAAAAATTGTATGATAATTTGATAATTCCATTAGAATTTGTTTATAAAAAGTCAAAACAGAATCGAAATCGATGCTATTCAAATAATATTCTAAAATTATATACCATAATAATCATATTTAATATTTCTTCTAATTGGTTCTATATTTTTTTATTTTTGCTTAAAAAAATAAGAATTATTTCTAAAGTGTATATATAAAAATATGTAAAAACTTTTTGTTGAAAAGCTTAAGTTCAAGCAAAAAAATTCCGATAATTACTAAATAAATACTTGTCAACTGACAGCTGTTGATTTTTTTTTTTTTGTTTTTGTATAAAATGAAAATGAAAATGAAGAACGAATAAAAAAAAACACTATACTAATTAATTATTATCATTAAGATATAGTAAAGTAAAAAAAGAGATGACAAAAGCAAAATTAAAATATTTTTTTCTATAGTTAATTTTTTGTTTCTTATACTATAAACGGAATTTATATGCATCATATTTATTTCTGGACTGTAAATGATTTTTGTTATATATTTTAAAATATCATCTATATATAATAATACTCTGTATATAGTTAGTATAAGATAAGTGTACAAAAATATAATTTTAAAAATAAAATGATGATATTTCAATGTTAATAGTATTTATATATAATATAAAAAAAAAATGTTTAAAAGTATTAAAAAATATTTATGAATTTAGATTTTTGAATATTTTTTACCTATACGACGAAGAAGACATCGACGATGATGTGAAGACGACGACGAGGACAATATTCATCGCGTTGTTCAGATCAAAAAAAAAAAAAAACAAAAAATTTATTAACACATTATTTTTTTTTTATTTTTCAGTTACAACTTTTACAACATTCTTTTATTTTTAATATATATTTATTGTAAGAAGTTATATTTGTTTGGCTAGATATCTATATAGAGATTTATATATAGTACATACGTTCCGCATAGTGTATTTAATCATAATAATCTCATAAAAAAAATTAATTAATCGTGTATATATCTATTATTACAGTAGATGTATAAAGAAATTGTTTATATTGTAGACGTAATATGTCGTAACATAAAAGACAGACGAATGGTGATGGATAGATAAACAACAAATGCACTTGAACTTGAATTTAAAAAACAAACATAACTTTTTTTTTTTTTTTTTTAATTGTTTTCATCATACATTAAAAATATTTTTATTTTTTTTTTTTTAAATAGTTTCGATTTATTATATATATATATAGGATCATCACGCGTGAATATAGACAAAAAAAACTATATGTGATAATGATAATGTTGACATATATGCAGAGGATAAAAAATGTTATATTTCATTATATAGAATTTATGGTTTATCTCCTCGCCGTGTAACACATAAAAAAGGTCAAGTCAAATATAATAAAAATTATGTGAGAAGAAGAAGAAGAAGAAAAAAAAAACATTTGTTTAATAACCATACGATGGCAGGTTTTTTTTTAAAACATTTATTAAATATGTAAAATTAAAAAAAAATGTGAGCCAATTTAATTTAATTTATAAATAAATATATCATGAAATGAGTCAGTCAGTTTTTTTTTATTTTAATTCTATTATATATAGCAGAAGCTAGACAATTTTGACAATTCAATAAATTAATTTAATTTGGCATAATTTGTATATATTAAAAATGTTTAAATTAATTTATATATATAGAATAGACATAGAATAAAACTATATATAAAACATCAAAAATGATGTTCTTCTTCTTCTTTATACACATAATATTCATTGAAAATAATGAAAATTTAACACATTTTATAAAATTATTATAATGCAATTCATGTAATGTAGTATTTCTAAATAAGAAAATTGAGTACTTTTTTGTTACGGTCCATTTAAACGTAATTTTTCGGTAAATTTTTTTAAATATATACAATTCTATAAATACATAAATTATTATAATAAGTTAAGTTAAAATTTTGTATAACTATACACAATTCGATGTGCATTATATTTTTATTTTATTTTTTTTTATTTCATTAAAAACATTAAGTAAATATAAATATTGAAAAAAAAAAAAACAATTTAATGAAATTATTTAGAAATATATATACTAATAATTCTGTATAGATTGAAATGAGATAAGGAAAAAGATAATTTTTAAAATACCATTTATATTGTATATTCATAAATATACTATATGCGATAATTGGCAAAAAAACAAAATTAAAAATATTAATTATATATTTTTTTTTTACTATATACATAATAATTATTATTAGTTATTAATAGAATTTGAACGCTAATAATATTTTTTTATTATTATAATTTTTCTGTAAAAAAAAAACGACTAAAAAGAAACAAAAAATGTATTTTTAAAAATTTGTTTTGGCATTTTCTATTTTGTATGTATTTTTTTATATATGAAAAATAGATAAATATTTAAAATTAACGTGTATAGAAATAAAGAAAGATCGTAAATTGTTTAAAAATTAAAAAAAAAAAAAATTCTAAACGCAGATGTTTAAAAAAATTTTTAGTTTCATCATCATAAAGTGATAATATGAGGATGATATACAAATTCATATAACGTTCTTGTGTGTAATAATTCCATTTTTTTAGGATATATCACAGTTAATTTTTAATTCATAGTTAAATTATAACTTTAACGTTTAGAAAGTTTTTAAAAATGACTGTAGTGAAGATTAAAATAAATTCATTTTTAAATCACATGACATTTAGAGATTATTATTATATAAAACACTAATAAGACAATTTTACGTTTTTAAATGAATTTATAAGCACTTCAAAAGAAATGCTTAAAAAATTATTTATATAAGAAAAGACAATTTTCAACTAATCGCACAATCAATAAAAATAAATTATTTGTTATAGCAAACATAAACATTTTTTAAACATTTACCATGACCTTTACAAAATAATTATAATTGTATAAATAAAATAAACACGCATATGCGAAAGAATATTAAGTTACATTGCAAAACTTAATACGTATACGTTTATAATTCTATAAATATAATTTTGACATTATATAAAAAATATATATATGGAAAATTACTGCATATTTTAAGCTATAAATAAATACTATATAGCAATTATCATAAATTGCATTATTTATTTTTAATTTTTTTTTTTTTTTTTTTCATTTGAATATAACATTCAATATTTATTTGTTTTGTATTTATATTTAATTTAATCTATATACGCAAACAAAACAAAAATGTATATATAATCAATTATGTATATAAATAGATTTTAATATATATATTTTCTAAAAATGGATTATTAAAATGTATTGTTGTTGTTGTTGTTGTTTTTAAATTGACGTATTTTATGAATATTTTTGTTTGTAAATTTCGAAGAATTATTAAAAATATCTATATATCTCTTGAGATACATATATATATATAGATTAAATACACAATGCATGTCATTCATTTAACATTCATTTTATCAATAATAAATAAAAAGATTAAAAACAAAAAAAAACAATTTATATTAAAATTGTATATTATTAAATATAATATATTTTTTGGTGGTACCTCTAATATGAAGAAATAATTCAACTGTTTATAATTATAATTAATAATAATGAATTGCAAAAAAAAATTAAAATTAAATTATCACGCTATTTAATAATTGTAATCATGTGCAATATTTTATTTATAGAAATGTATTTATAAATCACAAAAAAAAAAAAAATAAAAAAATGCATAATATATAAAAAATAAAAGTCTATCGTCGTCAGAATGTACAAAAAAAAAAATTAATAATAATAATAGAATTTTCATCGTGTAATCTCGCTCAACTACATTTATACATGTTTTATTTTCTATATATACTTAAATATATAGATTAAAAATTAATTTTATACCGTACACGTTTTTTTTTTTTATTTTATTATTTATTTAATAATTTATTATCAATTTTTAATTATTAGCAAAGCAATAATATGTATATATTTATTTATATATCAACAAAAACAATAAAATATTTTTATTTTTTGCAATTTTTAAATATATTTATATATACATCATATTTATTTATATACACATTTCTATAGTGTAACGTAATTATTTAAAAAAATATATACTAAGAAATATACAATCTCATAATTTGTTAATTTTGGTGATATGAAACATTGTTATGTGCTTGTATATATACAATTAAATAAACAAATATATTTTAATTTTAAAACATTTAGAACACTTGCTAATTGATTTTATACACAGAAAATTATCAGATTAATAAATATCTAAATAGAAATATTTATTATATAATATTTTAAATAATTTAAATTGATACAGTGAGCTAATTTAATTTTTAGTTCAATCTTTAATAAGTGAAACTGAATGCGTTTTAGCTTTAGTTGAAATGATTAAGGAATCAACTACAGAGTTTAATCCAATGTCAAAGTCATGAGAATATGATAAATAAGAAAAATTAAAGTGTAAGATTTAAAAATGTAATCATCGCGGATAGAGCTTATATTCATTACGATTTACGATTTCTGCGTATATAGAGATATCAATTATCTACAATTATCTTAAAAAACAAAACGTGAAAAAAATAAGGAAAAAGATAATGCAATTAAAAAAAAAATTAATAAAATTAATTAAAATTACATCATTTTCATTAACACCATTTTTTCTTTATATTTTATTCAATCTTATAATATTCTGAATGCAAAAAAAAAAAAAAATTGCGATAATTATATAATTTTTTATTGGTTATAATTATTTAAAAATTATTATACTCGTAAATATTTATTTTTATTTTTTTTTTTTCAAATTACCTCACCAAAACGAAAGAATTGACAAAACAAAATCTTACTTTAACAATTTTTAAGCAAAGAAATTAATATATTGCGAATTATATTATGAAAATAAACCCATATGTTATAAAAAAAATATTCAATGTTCAATAAAAAAAAAAAAATTGCATTTTAAAACGAATTTTATTTATTTTTTTTATTCATTCTATTTTTAAAACAATGACGTTATATATATCGTTATATGAGGATGGAATATCTTATCACAATTTATATTTTATTATTTTTTTTTTTTTATTTTTGCTGTTTTGTGTGCTAATAATAAATGTTATTATACGTATTAAATATCAACTTAAATTTTAAGAAAATTTAATTTTTATATATTTATAATCTCGCTGTGTTTCGCGTTTTATTTTTCTGGTTTTTTTTTATGAAAAAATAAAATGTGATGGTTTTTTCTTTTTTAAATATATAAAAAATTCATATCTTTTTTTTTTTTTTTGTTTTAATTATCTCATATAATCATTTTATTTTTATTGTATCCCAATTAAGCGTTTTTTTTTCGCTTATGTTCATTTTTTATGTGTTTATATTTTTTTTGCTTAATGCAATGCAACACACAAACAATAACGAAATAATTTATATTATATGCAAATTTTTTGTATTCTTTTTAATTATAAATATAAAACTTTTTTAATTTATGTGATATTGTTTAAAAATTTTATTATTTGGTTTTTGGGGTTTTTGTTTTTTAATACATTGTACTTATATTATATCGTGTGGTTAAATACATTAAAATAATATTTTATTTTATTAACCATTAGAGTTTATTGTAAAAAAAAAAAAAAAACAATTAACGTGTATGATATATTAAAAAATTTTGCAAAACAAATTAATATATCTGAAAATAGCATGAATGCATTAAATTACATCATGTGTTTAAAAGAAAAAAAAATCAGAATTAGTTATATAAGATAAAGTAAAAGAACAACAGGTCAATGGTGGGCTTAAAATGATATTGCATTAACTTCTATGACGTTAATACACCATTTTTTTTTAAATATATACTTAAATATATATTTATTTTTATTATATAAATTAAATACCAAATTTATTATGCAAAAAATAAAATAAAGATAATAAATTTGTGTATTTTATAATTTTAATAAAAATTATTGTCAAAACGCTCAATTTTATATATTGTATGTATATAATATTTTTAGATTAACATCATATATGGATTTCATTTTGTAAATCAAATAAAATCAAAATATTTGTAATGTATATAATACATTTTTTTAATCAAATATTTATATATTAATAATATATAAAAAATATTACTTTGTATTTAAATACCATAACAATAAATAAATAATGTATTGATTTTATATTTATTTATTTCGTATTGGCGCCTATTGTTTTTACTATATATATAAATAAAATATGTAAATACAATAGTCTTTTTTAATCGTTTGCTTTTAATGCATATTTAAATTTATATATGTTTAAATACAAAAACTATTTAATTTAGGTGTTTTTTTATTATCGTTTTTGCAAACGTCAGTTTTTATTTATTGATTTTGTAAAAACTTTTTTACTAAAAAGTAATATCATTGCATTTTTTTGTATATAGATCAGCACAAACAAAAATTGATTAGGTTTTTTTTTGTAGTTGATAAACTACAATATAATAAATATTATTTTGAGAAATGAACTTTTGGTTATATAATATTAGAAAATTTTATCTTAACTCAAACAGAAAGTTTAATTAAACGTTCTTTTGAATACATACTGAAATATATATTTATAGTTAAAATATTTTGATAAAATTGATTGTGTCCTGTACAGCAGTTGTATTATAGAACATGCTCTAATTTAACACAAGAAATAATTATGAATATTTTTATCATATGAAATTACATAGAACTGATAGAACATAATAAGTAAGCAATAAAAATACAATTTAAATTCGCTCTAACTGTCATAATAAATGAATTATTAATTATAGTTTTTATAGTGAAAATTATAACTATATATAGTGAAAATTTATTAAGATTATCGCATAGAAATTTTGTCAATTTCAATGAAAGAAAAATGTTTATTTCATCAGAAAAATTTGTACTCAAATATATTTAAAAGTGTGTTATATAGAATAATAAATAATAAATTTTTTTTTGAATATTTATAGCGAATTTTTAACTATAAATTTATTTATACATATTTTAAGCCGCATGTTTTTTTTTTTTTGGTTTCATTATAATGCGTATATATAATCAGAATATATGTATATGAACATTTAAACACACAAATTATTTTTATTTTGTAAATAATATACGATTTTTAACAAAACGAAAATAGCATTTTATATATAGAATTTATTGAATACATATAGTATTTTGATTTTTTTTATATAAGAATTCTTCGCAATTTTGCTGTATAACTTAACATATATAAAAAAAAAATTTTTTGGCATTTGTTTAATATATATATATATATATAGAAAAAGATAAAAAATAGAAAAACTAACTATATTGATATATAAAATGTTTTTATACAAAATAAATGTATATATACATATATATAAATCGAAGAAGACAGTGAATATATGTATGTATATCTAGTTATTTTTATAAAATTATAAATTATTTTTATACACCGGAAATTGTTTTAAAACAACAATAATATATATATATAAATAAATAAATAATCGTTATATATATATCAGCAAAAGTTGGGTTGTGATATGCAGAAATTTGTAAAGCAAAAAAAAAAAAAGAAGAAGAATTAAAAGAAAAATCAAATGAAAATTTTCTTATTTCAATTTCAATTAATTAGGTAATGGAAAGTGTGTGTGATTGGCTTCTAAACAAAAGATGCTTTTCATGTCATTTTACTGATTTTATGCGGTTTATGATCAAATGATGATGATCGCAATGTTTCATTTATCTAATTTTGTTTTTAGTAAATATTAAATTTGAATACAAATAATATAAAAAAATTTTCATTAACTAATCATATCATAACAATAAATCGGTGCAAATATAATTGAATGAAACAAAGTATTTATAAAATGGGGGAAATCGGAAAATTTTTTAAACTATTTGTAAACACAATATTTTCCGCATATTGAAAAATGCGAAAATAAAACAATTTTTTAAACCCGAATGACGAAGCGCCATCAGAATATGATGATGAATTATATATTATTTGATTATTCATAACAAAATTTTGTTTTATAGATTTGTGATGGAAAACAGAGTTTTTTTTTCATATAATTTATATACAATAAAATATTCATATTTTTTTTTTTGTAAATCAACTCAACCCGTTACTCGTTCATCAACAATATATTTATACATATATAAAAAAATATATGAAAAATATAAGCATTTATTATATGTAATTATATGCCAAAACCAAAAATACCGAATCAATTAATTTATTTATTTATATGCATTATATATTAATTATAATTAGAAATTAAATTAATTTTATAGATGTATACGTGCCATATATATCACAATTGTAATCATACCGCCCAAAACTAGATCAAAACAATTCTATATATATATTTGATAAAAACAAAATAAAATGAGTTATCTCTGTTATGATGAAACCATGAAATCAATCTTATCTCTGCCTTTGGATCATTTATATATATATATATGAATAGAAATAGAAACTGGAGCCGTATAAGAGTCCATTTAAACGGAGATTCTTAAAAGAAAAATTCTGCGATAAAATTAAGAGTTTGTATATAAATTATAAAGGTAAACAAAAAGAAATGATAAAAATAATTTAATGAATATGAAACCAAAATTGTTTATGCTTTTAAATGGTTTAAAACAAAAATTGTTCGTCTTTAATAAAATTAAAAGAACTTAAGTAGTGGATTTAACTGAACTGGAAAAGTGAAAGAATACCATATAATATAATAAAAGTTGAAATGATCGTAAAAGGTGTTATATGAGATGATAAAGTATAGGGTTTTTATTATATAGAATATATTCTTTGAGCTGATATTGTGATTAAATTGTTGATTATTGATAGTGGAGTAAAAGTATGATAAAATTTTTGATTATTAATATATATATAGTGTATAGGTAATTAATTAATAAAATATATTATATATAGTATATTATAGTATATATAGAGACTTAAAAATTAAATTAATAATATAATTAAAAAAATAGTAATCAAAATAAACATACAATAAATAATGGGCTCACCTCCATTATTTGTTGATTAATATCGCTGCCACCGGGTTGACCACCAGATTGTTGTGATTGGCCACCGTCTAACGTAAGATTACCGGGAACAATTAAAACACGTTCTCGTCCCATAGCCGAATCACCACGAGCCATTTCTAAAAAAAAATTAAAGAAAAAAGAAAGAAAAAAACATTCAATAAATTTGAAATTTAAAAAAATTTTATTTGTTTAATTTTAATTTAAAAAATAAAATAAAGTCTATATATTCAATTCATATTCAATCAAAACCAATATTATAACGAACGTATACAAAAAGGAAAAACAATAAATTTTACAAATTAATTATAATCGTTATTATTAGAATTTTATATATTTAAATACTTTTGTAAAATATATACATTACACATGTTTGTATATATAATATTTATATGTAAATGTATGACATTGACAAGAAATTCTAATGAAAAAATATATATAAGGTATATATAATATTTTAAAAATAATAATATTGAATTTATAATACACATATAAGTATAATATAAATTTATAAGTTTGAATATAAATTGTTGTATAATTATAAGTAGTTATATTTCTTTTTTCTTGTTTATTTAAAATAAAATTAGTTTTTTTTTTTATTTTGTTTATTTAATTTATTTATATATAGGAAAAACTATATATATATTTATTTATGCATTATACAGCAGTTATAGTACAGTCGTACAAAAATTTTATATATCTATTATTATTTAAAATCATTATTATTATTATTATTATTATTATATAGTATAAGAAGTACAATATATGTATAAAGAAAATTTTTATAAAATAAAAGCTATTTTTAGTAAAATAACTTAAACTTTAAATTTAAACATTTTATATATTATTTTATTGTATATATAAAATATATTTTTATATCTACTTATGTAGTATTCTGTATAAATATTTATGATGATATAATTTACAAACCTATAAAATTAATTGTTTTTTTTTTTTTGGATAGATTCATAATTATTTTGAAATCTATTTTTAATTTGTAAAATAAATAAAATATTTTTTTTTTTTTTGAAAATTAGAATAAAATTTATTTTTAATATCTTTTGTTACGAATAAAATTTTAATTATAAAGCGACGTATTTATTTTATTTTATGAGAATTCAGTTGATATTTTATTAGAATTTATTTTCAGTTTTTAATAAAAAAAAAAATAAAAATATATTTAAATGTCTGAATTTTTTGCCTGAAAAATGCTAATTAAAAATTAATTTTTTTTCTTAAGAAAAATTCTATAGGAATGATTTTGTCATTCAATTTATATCATTTTACGCGTCTTCGCACATCTTTTAACAAACATTTTGATATGCGGTTTTGTGGTAATTAAAAAAAAATCTTTTATTATAGATATTTTAACAACATCATATAATAATGTTTTTTTTTTTAATTTTGCATTCGAATTGCGATGCCATGCAATATCGTTAAAATAAATACTTTGTTGTCACAATTTTGATTCATTCTCTCATAACAATATATAGTTTTAACTTTACACAAAAAAAAAAACGCAGTATAAAATATTATATTTCAAATATGGTCCTTTAAATTTAAATGATCATCTATATCTTACTTAAAACAAACGAATTCAAAAGAAAAATAATAAAAAAAATTTAAACCATTTCTATTTTTTGTTCAATATATATTTAGAATAAATATTTAATTATTTAATTAAATAACTTATTCGATGAAGAATAAGTGATTAGGGTAAATGATTTTATTTTGTTATGATTATATAAGACCTTATAATAATATATAGATATTAGATAATTTATGTTAAATAACCTTTAAAAAATTGTATATATATTTATTAAAAATAAATACTATTGTATATATATATACGGTTATGTAATAATAATAATAATAATATAAATAATGTAAACATAATGAATAAAATTGTTTATAGTATATACTTGTGTTTGTTTATACTTATTTTTATATCATGCCTCATCTACATTGAAAATATTTAACCCATCAATATATTAAAATAATGATATAATGATATTTGTATATATTCATTCTATAAATAAATCATATATTGTGATTATATATGCGACGATGATGATAAAGACAGACATAGATAAAAAAAAAATATGTACTTATTTTACGAATACTTTAACGTTTTATATATATAATATTTTATCGGTATGCAATTTATTTTTTTTTTTTTAATAATTGATAAGATAAAAAATATTTTCATATATAAAGATTATATTGAATAAAATTTCAGTTTTCTTATACATACATACAGATATATATAAGTACATATAAATAACTATACAAAAATATATTGATATATTTTTTTTTTATTTCTACTGTAATATCTTTAGGGTTTTAATTTATAAGTTCATACGAACTCGCAATGTGTATAATAGAATGACATAATCAAATGTTAAAAATAAAGGTGTTTTTGAAATCGGCTATGGAGCTATTTAAGATAGAGATCGTTTTTAACGTTTTAAAGATCTCTGCACATTTCAAATATCTCAAAATTAATCATATATACAAAATTTATTTGGTTAAAAACTATACTTAAAAAACACGCATATAACAATTTTTAGATAAATTGTTTTTAAATGAGATAATAAATTCGGCAAAAAAACTTTGCATATAAATGCAGAAAAAAAAACTCTAATTGGAAAATGTATTTTTAACTTATATATTTTTTTAAAAATATACATTTATTTTTTTTCTTTGGACGTTTAAGTGCAAATACACACGATACGATACGATCAAAGTATCAATGTCACAAACAAATTTAAAACGATAAAACCTATCTCAAATGTATTTTTCCATCACTACCCACAGTTTAAGAATGGTTGATGATATATATATATATATAATTGAGTTTTTGTATATATTCATTACATATATGATGACATATATCCATATAAACAAATTAAAGATATATATATTAAATAATATATGAATTGTTTGATTTCAATTTGTCGTTCATATACTATACATATAGTATATATAGGTATATATGGATATATAAATAAAAATATATATATATTAAATTTTCCACTGAATTGACAACAATTTATTTCTTATTCATTGTATTATTGTTTGTGTATATATACCCTATACATTATATATATATATGTTTGTTTATGTATTTTATATAATTTGATCTTGAAATATTAATAATTGTAATAATTTATGTTGTATTGATATATAGAGTAAACAAAACAAGAATAATAAAAAGGGTAAAAACATCTAAATAAAAATAAACTTATTATGTATAAATACGTTTGGTAGCGGCAATTTTTCATCAAAATAGACTATATATTTTTTGTTAATCCTTTATTATTAATTGATACCGATTTTTTTGCAATTGCGATACAATTTTAACATATGTCAAGAGTATATCAAAAAAAAAAATAAAAATAAAATCAATTATTTAAATTAAAAAAAAAAAGTATATTCGATTAGCAATATATAAATCTGCGTATATAGAATGAGTTATGCATATATCAATCAAAATGAAAGTCATATAGTTTAATCACAATTTTTAGCATAAATATGCGCGGATTTAGACTTACGATAAATATGCCTATATGTATAAATTGTGAATTGATAATGAAATAAAACACAATTTACCTCAATGGGATGACAAAAGATTATATTTCAAATTATCTTTATCTGTGGTGTAGGATCGCAACTATTATTTTCTATACAATAATCTTGTGATTTGTTCTTTCACTATATATAAATCTATTAAACGACGTTGTTTTGTGATTCTTCACATTTCAAAATATATAAATATATAACATTTTAATTATCATATTAAAAATAGAATAAAGAAAAAAAGAAGTTCTAATTGACATGATTGATGGGTAAATTGTATATATATTTTTCATTCCTAAAATAGCGCAAAAAATAAAGCAAAAAAAGGTTTGTAAAGGTAGGAAATAATTTTGGAATATAGTTTATTGACATTTTTGTAATTGTAAAATTTTTTTTTTTTTTTGTATATCCGAATATATACATAACATAATTAAATATAACAATATTTTGAATAATATATTCTTTTATCTTAATTATACAATATTTTGTATGCATACAGAGCAAAATAGATGAAAGAAAAACTGATATAACAGACTTGCATCGATCGCAGTTACTATAGTAAATCACAACATCGTTCGTTTTCATATATATTATATGTATAAAATAAACTTATACAGAATGTACAAAAGAATTTCAATTATATGAAAATATAAACAACAAAATATACAAGCCTAAAAAATATTATACAAATAGTCAAAATTTTCACGCAGTTACGTATTTTTAACTTTTTTTTTTTTGTATTTCATTTTTGTATGTGAATATAAAACAACTATATTTCTATATATGCAAATGTTTGTATAACCGTAGAACACACAACAAAAGAGATCACATACAAAGAATATTATATATATTATCGTTCACGGGTTATTGTGTTGCTTGTGTACAGTACAGCGATATAGACGAACAAAAAAAAAAATGTGGTATATTTAAATTCAATTTAATGAAACAAAAATAAAAAAAAAATTGTGTATTTTTAGATAAACGCTGACATAAACGGGATATTACGATTAGTGAGCATTTTAAAAATAAATGCTTTTGAATTTATTAATAAACTTAATCTAAATAAAAAAACATGTTGTATTATAGCACAAATATATATCAATGTGTGTTTGTTTATATATATATAGAAATATCAATGGGTATAGATGAGGAGGAATAAACAAAAAATTTAACATATATCTTCTTATACTTCTGTTGTTACATATACCGATGCGATTTTATTAATTTTTCATTATTGTAAATATATTATAGATGATTTTCATTACATTTCATTATATATAAAAATTTTCTTTTATAATAAAAAAAAATTAAATACATATAAATTCAATATATGCTAAAAGAAATAATAAAACAAAATTTTCACAAATTTTTCTTTTTTAGTATATATTACACGAATTGCGCGCGGATGAAACAAAAATGCGCGCGATATAAATAAATATATAAATGAAAAATCGAATAAATTCAATATATTCAGAAATGTTGATGTAAATAAAAAAAATAAATACATTTTTTGGTAAAAGAATTTCTGTATTTTGACTAAAAAATTATCGTCGTAAATTATATGGATAAAAGAAAATTCTTTCCTATATATATATTATATACGGAAGTTTAAATAGGCGATTGATTATTAGTATATATAAATATATGTTGTATATACACAAAATAGACTTTAAAAATCTATAACCATACCATTTATTGATCGAGGTTTGAACGGACACGGGCGGACACCGACACACACGTGGAGATATATTGGTTTTCATTTGAAAATTATTCAGGATTGTGAACCGAACCGATTTTACATACTCTACAGGATCGGATGCATTTTAGACACTGAATTAGAAAATTATTAAAAATAATTACAATATAGAAATGTGAATACACTTGTTGGGTAATTATAAAATAAAAATATTCTTAAATTAATATAATTGTAAATCTTTGTATAAAACTCTGTGGTTATAATTTGATGATTACTTCTATATAGTTCAGAGAGGTTTCTTCAAAAACAATAACATTATATAAACTTAATATTAATTATATAATAAACATAAATATTAAACAATTAAAGCTTATAAAATAATCTATAGACACATCAATTTTTTAAGTTATAATAAAATAAAGTATCAATTATAAAACAAAAATATACAGTGTGTGAATAATATGCAAAATGCAGTATATATTTGAATTTTTCCTGTAAATTTTTACCATAAAACATTTCCATTTTAAAGACTTTTGATTTTTAAACAATTTTATCGCTTCATATTTATACTCAATTTCATAATTTCCATAAATAAAAATATATATACATTCGATATATTGCATACTAACATACATAGAAATGTAAATGACTATTTGTATATATGATGGAAAACCCTGTAAGTTTTTTATTTACACAATTAATTGAATATATATATATAAGAATTTCTATAAATCTTTGAAAATATATAATTGTATACGCCCCCGCATAATGGCAAACCGCACATATGTGTACATTGATATTATAAATATATATATGAATTATACTATTTCAATTATTCATTAAATATTTTTCATTATAATTTATAATTTATATAAAAATAAACCAAGCACATATAACTAACAATCCAATAATAAAACATTCTTTCAGATTTTATCTCAATTCATTACTTAAACTTTATATACTATACATGTATATAATACCATATTATTTATGAATGAATGATCAAGTAACATCACAAACATGGTTCAAAGTTTACATATATTTGCAAATGATTCACGCATATTTAATTATTCAATTTTTATTTTCTTCTTAAATATATATTAACTATATTTATATATGAAATGAATAATATACTTTTATTATTTATGATAAAAATTTATTCAATAATATATTTTTAAATAAAATTAAAACCATTTATTATATATAATACAAAAAAAAAAACAAAAACAATTAAAAAAAATCTATACTATTTTTTTTAATTTTTTTTACACAAAAATTAATATATATTTAAATTTTAAATTTCCATATATATATTATTGTATTTTTATTTTTTTTTTCATATATCCTTGTATTTTAATTATACATAAATAAAAATATGAAATACAAAAATAAAATGAAAAAAAAAAAAACATATATACAATAACATTTCAAATGTTAATGTTTTTTAATTTTATTTTGCGATAGTTACATAGTGAAAATATTAAAATGTTCGTGATATTCATTCGTTTTGAATTCCCATATCAATTTTAAAAAAAAATATATACAAGGAAATATGTAAAAATAACAATAATACTATAATAGTGTTATGAAAAATTTACATATATAATATAGAGAGCTTTTACAATGAATATTAAACGCCAATGCAATGAATATTTGTTATATAAGTTAATTTAACTTATATTGAATCCTTTTTTCTTTTTTTTTAATTTGTTATTAAGAAGGGGTGAAAATTATTCATGGAGAAACATCCTGATATGGTCAAAGAATTGTTCATAATATGAAATAATAAATTTTATTAACAAATTTATAAAATTTTAAATTGCGATAAAGGCAGTTTTAAATATGATTAATTTTTAATCGTATCGAATTAAGATGTTCTTATAAAATTATTGAATAAAAATGGTAATAGTTTATAAAAGGTATAAGTAGATGAGGTGTGAAACAATCAATCAATTATTTCGAATGATTTCTGATTTATTTCATGATTTATTTTTCAGTTTTAGTTAATTCAATATATTAAACATTTTCAAGTGGAAGGCACATTCAAATAAAAAACAATTCCTAATCATATTTTTTGATCTTTAAACATAAAACCTTATTTATTTCATAAATATCTCTTCAACAGATTTTTAAGATTTTTTTTATTGAATGTCGGAAACCCTTCACATCTTTTTCTATAAAATATATTTTACAAATTTTATAGACGCATATTTAATAATAATGAACGCAAGGTTTTTAAAATATTGAATATTATAAATATAAATTTTTTTTTTTCATTAATTCGGATATTAATTATATTATACAAATGCTTTGAAAAATGTGTAAATATATATTTAATATTTACCCCCAGAATATATATATATATATTGATTTTCAAAATAATTTGATACACTTCCATATTTATATACAATTTTCGATATATGACATATTCAAAACCATTCCATTTAAAACGTATCCATAATAATATTGATAAGAAAAAAAAATGTAATATTCAGTTCATGTAAAAAATAAAACCACACAAAAATATATATAGAATATAAAAATAACGCGCATTTTCATTAAAGGTGTGAGAATTATTTCTTTTATATATAGATATTCCTTTCATTTTATTATTATTATTATTATTATTATACTATTAATATTGGTATAATATATATATACTATTTAAAATATAAAAGTAAAAATAGATTTTATTTGAAATAGTATAAAAATACTCATTCGATATATGGTATATATTGTAAATAATATAATAATAAATATTGTATATTGAATATATATGCTTCATAGACATGAAAGTTTTTATAGTGTATAAATATAAATAGTTTAATCTAAAAAAAAAACCCCCAACCCTATATATAAAAATGAAAATCCTTAATGTTTTCAAAAAAATATCCTATTTATGTATTATTTCATCGTTTTCATATATATAAGCAGATATATGGGCTTATATAGATTTTTTTTTTTGTAAATTCATTACTAAATTACATTCTAATTTTAGATATATCGCGTGCTTATTATTTATATAGGTAATATAGGTATATATATTCAATAATATGAATTTATAAATAGAGTTGTATATTTTTTTTTTATTTACAAAATTGTATGTATATAAATTGTTTTCTTATATACAAATATCATAATATTGTATATATATATATGGGTATTATCGCAAAACACTTTTTCTCAATGCAGATGAATTTTTATATATGCATTTCCATGTCCTTTTTTTTTAATCTATAAATAATACGTTGTTTAATAAAAATAAATTATGCAATAATACCGCATAAATTTAAATATGTATTTATATATGATCATTTAAAAGCGATTATAGGAAATTATACAATGGAATTATAATAATCAAAATATATCATTTTTATGAACCATCGCGCAGGATGTAATCAATATACATATGCATAGAAAATTTTATTGAATGACTTTCATTCCACAAGTTAATCTATAAAAGTTATTTATATATAGTGGTGAGAGAGCGAGATGGGGGTTGTTAAATGTTGTGTATTTATGAAAAAATTCTAAGTCGAAATTATTCTTTAAGGTTTTTTGTTCTTTCTTTTCAATTAATCCATTAAATTCTGAATGAAAATTCATTGCCAATGTCGTACTAATACAAAATACTTTATTGTTATGAAAAGTATATAATATCCAATATTCCATATATAATTTCTATAATGGTTAATGTTAACAAATTCAGTGCTTCAAACAGTATTATATATATACAATTGTAAATACAATAAAATTCAATTTAATTTAATTAATTTGTTGTGTGTATTAATAAAACGTAACATTTTTTTATACAATATATATGGTATAAGGACACAAAACGAAATTAAATATTTGAATAATTAACACAAAAAATTAGACCTAACCATATCACATATCGTATCGTATCACATATTTATTTATAGTTATACAATATTTACGTTGACTCACTTTAGGTTGTCGTATCCGCATATCATATATATATATATATATATATATTACATTATACAGCCGAATGTAAATAAACAAAAATCTATATATATATATTTATTTTTATTCATCATAATATATATATATAATTATTACATGTAAAAATGTTTCTATATTGAAATCTATTCATTATTTTACTTAAAAATTAAAAAAACTATTTCAGCAAGGTCAAGTTTGTTATAAATTTTATTGTGTGCTTGATGATATTTATATATATTAAATACAATTCTAATAATAATAATAAAAATGAATTCCGTATCATACGGCATATGAAAAATACATGTATAGATAATATTTATTTATATAGATAAAAATATGGATGATTTTTCATATATATATGATTATTATATGGGGTAATTAATCTGTCTGTATTTAAACAGCTCAAATAAGCGAGCTCAATTGTACATTGTAGTATAATAGAATTAAAAAGATTTGAAAAATTATTCATTTCTTTTACAAACATGTACAGTTTAGTTGACTTAAATATAGTATAGACATTTCAGAAAATCGAATATTCACTTTCAATTTTAATACGCTTTAAGTATAAGTGTAATTTTATTGATTTCTTATTATATACATAGTCTATTTATAGGTAAACATTGCAGTTAGGTATGTATGTTAACTTCATTATTTGTATAAACGAAATGCATATTGATCGAAATAATCAGATCTATAAACTCAAAAGATATGGTATATTGAATTTAGAATAATTTATATAGTATGAATTAGGATTTTATTAAAGTGTTCCAATATATCGTGAATAAAGATATCTTTATCGCAGTCCCCTTTAGGAATATGCGATTAACAAATTGGATATACAAATTCGAGGAATGATTTTTTTTATCAATTTTTAACATATTTATTGTAATTGTATTCATCAATACACGTAAAATAATTAATTTTTTCATTCCGTATTTTAATATAGTTATAGAATTACTATTAAAATTTGTAATTATTGTAATAATAATAATAATAATAATATTAATAATAATAGTCATACTGATAATGTACTATAAATATATATAAAAATAATAATAATAATAATAATATCATAAAATAAATAAATATACTACCATGCCTCATTTAAAGTTCTTGCTGTTTAGGATAATGTAAAAAAAAAATAAAACTTCTTTTTGTTGACACCACTTTTGTCAACCATTTTTAGATTATTTACTTTTCAGTTATTACTCTGATAGGTTATTGTTTACATTTGCAGTCCAGCGATGAATAAAAATAAAATGGAATTTGCATAATGATCACGCGCTATAGCACAATACACGTTATTCGTGATTTTTTATTAAGACAACTGTTATTCAACAAGTTCCCTATACACCTGACATGGCTCAGTGTGACTTTTTTCTGGTGATAAACGCAAAAAAACCAATTCAAAGACACGGTATGAGAGCATACTGAAGCAATACGCCATAAAATCACTGGAAACTTTAAAGGTTATACCAAAAAAGTGAGTACTAAAAATAATTCGCGGTTAAACACTGTCATATCGCAGTTGATGGTGAGTACTTCGAAGGGAACAATGTCCATTTTGATGAACAACAAGGAATTTAAATTTTATAAATAAATTTTGCGTCAAATTTGAATACGGTAGTATATATGTATATACAAATAACACATTTTCCATCTCCATTTATTTTATATATTTTGTTTTTTTCCATATATAAAATAAATAAATATACAATACAATATTGTAGTATATATGATAGTAGATAGATACATATATAATTATATATACAAACACCATATTTATAAATAATATATTGCATATTTTAGTATATATATATATATATATATGTACATAAAATATTATACATACAATTTCATTTAAATATTCATATAAATTATATACATAAATATATATATGTAAATACATAAAAAAAATGTATATTTATATATCATATATACTAAAGTTTGTCGCGGCATTGGGTGTATTTATCGATCGCAATTCTATTTTTAGAATTTTCATTTTTTTCCATTTCGTATATGTTTCTGTTTTTTTCTTTTACACCACCATACATTATACGATTATACGCATTAGTATACATTATATTGTATATGTGAATTTAATATATATAAAATATACAGATTGTTTATTTCATTTGAACTCGCACAATTACAAGGGTTGTGTTATTGTATTGAAATACCTGTGGTAATTAATATTTTTTTTTATATAGATTTAGATCACTATATGAAAATTTGTAATAATTTCTCGGAAAGTTATCAAATCAATTCAATTCTTATATATAATACTCGATTATGTATTGAAAATCCATAATTATATATATATATATATGTATAGAAGAGGTATATTATTCAGACAGGATTCAATTCAGGATTTATATGGTTTTTTTTTTACATATACAATTAAAATTAAGTATACCAAACACACGAATTTTTTACCGATTTTCCATATTCAATTAATAATGAAATGTTTCGATTTTAAAAAAATACATCTTGTATATATAAATTTCAAATACATAATCAAAATTTAAACATTTTCTTTATTTTATTTATATAAGTATTGATACATATACTATGAAATTTTTTTTAATTGTATTTATATACGAAAATAAATAACAACAAGTATAAATAATAATAAAAAAAACTATAACACTTTAATATATTTTTAAAATAGTCGATTATACAATTTTTTTTTTTTTTTATATATTTATAGAGTTTATTGTCTTTCTTTTTTTTTTATCGATTCCGAATCATATGCGTTATAATGAAAATCAAGAAATAAAAAATCTGTATCGTGTATATATAAGAACCCTCTTCTATATTCAATATATATTTAACCGAATATAATAAAATTGTGATAAAAAATTGTAAAATGATCATTCAAAATTATTAATTAATTAAAATCATATAGATTTCATTTCAATCACTGATGTGGTTTTAAAATGTATAGTTTAAGGTTTTTTTATAGCTTTGTTAAATATATCACATCGAAAAAATTATTGCAAATAGATTCATCATATATAAATTAAACTTTATATATCGAAAATGAATTATCAAGTTAAGGAGAAAAGACTGTATATACGGTTTATTATACATATGTTTATTTATTATATATAATTCATTATTATTATTTTATTTTTATTAATAATTCCTATATATAACTACATATATAGTTAAGTGATAATAATAATAAAAAATAATACAAATATGTTTCATACAACGAATGTTGTTTCTCTTATATCAATATCGCATGGAATATAAAATGATTGTATATATATATGTAAATAACATACTATACTAATTTGTATGTAAATTTATCGAGAAATATATAATTAAATTTTTTTTTTCCGTATATAATTCCAGTATAAACACAGAGTTAAATTCAGTAAATATTGGTTATTGAGAAAAAAATAAGTATTCTTTTGTTCGGTATAGATAGAAATTAATATATATATAAAAGCTATATTTTTTTGATATATGTAAAATTTAATTGGAAACTGGTTAGTTCTACGGGCATTCATGAAAAATATTAATCGAAAAACTTTTCGTTAAGGATTCAAATATTGTTCTTAATTCATTATATATTATCTATTCTATATATTCATATATTCTCTGCTTCGGGTATAGACTCAAAATAGGATCTATATAATTTATTATTTTCAATATTCAATTTATTTATAGAATGTATATATATATAGAGATATTTTTACACAATAATTGTCATATAATTGTATATAATAAAATGTATATGTGTGATAAAATTCAGTGATAATTTTCACTACAATATTAATATATAAAATATAAATTATCGTATGTTAAAAAAAATACAAAAAACAGACATATTATTACTATAATAACTATATAAAATATTCATTTTTTATATATAATATACAAAATCAATGTTTAATAAATAATTGAAGTTTTATTACCTGTTTTTATTATTACTATTATTATTATTATTATGCAAGAAATCAAATGGGTTTTGATTTTTTTTTTAATAAATAAAAAATATAAAATTACAGCTTTTATATACGATAACAAAAAAAAATTAAATTCATATACATATTAATATACCAATCAAAACCATTATTTGTAACACATAATTTAATATTTTAGTATTGTAACAAAAAAAAAATATTAATAATAATAATATAGAGGTATTCATTTCATTTTAATATATATTTAATATCTATATAATATAATGAATATGATGTAAAAAAAATTTAGCAATATATTATTTATAATAAATATATATAAATAAAATTAGAACTACGAATACAGCGGGATATATATAAATATATTTATTATATGAATGATAAATACATTTATATTGAGACAATTTGGCGACAATATACGACACCACCTACATAATAATTACATTGCAAAAAAAAACAATGATTAATTATCGTCAATATTTATAACATTTATATAAATAGATACTTTATTGTGTCAGTAAATAAATAAATATATATATATAGAAATAATTGTATAAATAAATTTTAATTATTATTATTATTGTACGATAAAAATGGACTTTGGGCAATTAATATATAATATATATAATAAACAAATTTGATACATAATAATTTATAATAATAATAATAATAGAAATAAAAATACTAATATTAGTAATAACAATATAACAATAATGAATGGATCCAAGAAAATTTCGGTATAATGCGTGTATAATGAAATTACTGACAGTGCAGCCAAAGAAGCAACCTCGCTAACAATTGAAACAGACCTAATTACACCACCCGAAGACATTTTAAGTCTGATCAATTCTCAAATCTGGCATCAGGAATACATAATCCAAACCCAAGATCGCACAAAACCCAAAAAAAAAAAAACAATACCGATACAGTATTAATACTTTAATAAACTCCCGACTCTATATGGAGGGAGGGCCACCGCACTAGGAGAATATAAAAAAAAATAATAATCGAAATAATTACAAAAATAATATATTGATTATGTAATAAAATTATTTTACGAATTAATTAAATTAATTTTATGTATTTATCATCCTATAAATAATTTTTTTACATTTATATAATATTATATGTTCTATTATTATGATTCTATATATAGAAATTATTTTTAAATTCAATTGATTTATAACACAATAATAAACGCAGATAATATATCGATAGATAGAATTCTACTATTATTAGTTAATCGATTTTATGGATAACATTTCGATGACAAATAAATTATATATGTTCTATTTATATAGGTACGTGCTTGTGGCGATTCATTACCCCAAAAATTATTAATTTGATCGTCTGTTTTCGATCTTATATATGTATAATCTTGGATGAATCGACACTTAATCAACATTATGGTACTATGAACATCAAGGTAAATATATATTACTTACATTTGATATAATGGATTGAATATGGGACAGTGTTCTGATGTTAAAAATGATTGTGCTAGCGAACATTTTAACATCGCAGAAAAAAACAAAACCCTTAAGTGAATTAAATGAAATACCATTCCTATCCATTATTTTTAATAAATGAAATTATTTCTTTATTTCTTTATTAAATTATTTTATAAAAAAAAAATATAAAATCATTTGGCATTTTCCCCATTTTTTATTCTACACAAAAATATCAAGAAAACATTTTTTTTTTCATTTGATAATTCGTTATAAATATTAAATATCAATATTATTATTTTTATTTATTTGCGATTTTATAAAAAAAAGAAACAAATATATATTTCATTAATATTCAATATGTGAATATAAAAAATATTGCAATTTATTTTTTTATATAATTAAGTTTAAATTTTTATATAATATACGATTAATGTGTATTTTATTGAATGAATATAAATAACACACATATGGAATGTAGTTGACACCAATTTTTAAATTATAAATTATTTTTTTAAGTTAATGCAGTAATTCAATATATAAATATTGTACATATATATATATTAAGATATTAAGGTTTTAAGTTATAATAAAAAAAAAATGTACGTATAATATTTTATGTAGCTTCTAAATATTATTTAAGGAGCAAAATCGTTGTTTTCACTATATTTGTTTTATTTTTTTAAATTAATTCAGTATATCTATAATAAAATATAACGCTAAATATTTTAATAATATTAATTTTTAATGAATATAGATTATAATTAATCAATATTAAAATATTTTTTTTGTTTTGAATAACTCTCTAATGTATACAAAATGATTTAACACATCTAGATTTATGTATAGAGAAAAAAAAAAACTTTGTCAGCAAATTCAACTATAAAAATTTTCATAGCAAAAATTTTATTTCTACATGTATTATATTGAACGATTTCAAGTTTTATTAATCGTATTCATAATATATTTTATTTTATTTTATTTTATATATAAATTTTCAGATGATATATAAATTTGAAAAAAAAAAAATATCAGTTCGTTTAATGAGAGATGAAGACAAGAATGAAAAAAAGAAAAAAAAACCATACACAATTTGAGTTGGTTGTGTGTTATTATTTCTATATAAATATATTTAAAGATATTTTTTATATGTTTAATTATAAATATATATATAATATATATATATATATACGTTGCTGCGTGTTGTGTGTTGTCTTAAGTGCTGTAATATATTAAGTTTATAGCACATGTTTGCAAAAATAAAAAAAGAATTAACTTTTTTTGTTGTTGTTTGCTTGTTGTTTTTTTTTATTTATTATTAAATTTAGGTCAATATTTACATTTTATTATAACAGTTATTTAGATTTAAAATGACAGATATTTTCGATTGGATATTTGTATAAATCTATATATCTGTATATTTAAATCCATATTGATTGAGTATATATATTTTCATAAACCAATGAACAACATTCATTGGATATATCTGTATATATATATATATATATATATAAACAATATATATAGTTAATATCATATATTAATTTTGATTTCTTTTAATATACTTGCTATATATTTTAAATAAATATATAGAAACAATTTAAATATATACATATTTTGGTTTAGTAATTAATTTGAGTAGTTTTCGAACAAAATTATAATTATAGAATTTCGGAATTAGGTCGATGAATGTTTAATTGGGCGGATTGTTGAAATTGTTTGTTGGAAATAATTTTATAAACGTATAATGGATAAATAATAATTATGTTCTATTAATTTTTAATCGAAGATATGTTGAATAAATCGATTGGGGATTTTGGTTTTTATAAATTCCGTTTAATCAATAAAAATAGAATTATTATGGTCATATATTTTGATTCAATTATCAAAAGGTAAATGATGGGTTAATAACATCAAGTGGCTTAAATAATATAACATCATATATATTTTCAATTTTGCAAAAAAAAAATGATTTTACATAATATCAATGCAACTCTATATATATATATATATTTTATAATCAAAATAATTTTCTTTAACTCACAATCAATTATTTATTCATCAAAAATGAATGTCTTAATTATACGACTAGTATACATTTAACAATTTATTTGATTCAACTTTTTAAAATTCAATGTTTATTTTTAACAGTTATAATGCAAACGATATAACGAATTCGATAAATTTATATAAAAATACAATAATTTTTTTTTAGGAAAATGAACTTGACAATTTTTTTATATTAGATTAAAGATTAAATGCATATATTAAATATTAAATATATTAAATATGTTAAATAAGAATAAATGAACTTTGGATAAATGGAATAAAATGAGGGAAAGTCCGTAAGATATAATTAATATATTTATTATTATTCCTTGTATAATTTTTTATGTAAATAATAATTTATTATGTAGATATACGCAAAAATTTTAAAAGCGATACAAGAAAAGGGAGTATTTTATAAAAAATATGAAAATAGAAAAAATAAATAATACAAAAATTTTGATGTGAAGTGTATATATATATATATATATATATATATCCGCATATATTTCAACGAATTAATTTCAAGTTTATATATATGATATAATATGATATACAAAAGGTATATAAAAACACTTTTATATATGTACGTACTAAATAATATATATGTATATATTCTATATACAATTCATATGAAAGTAAATATTTCTTTTTGCTTTTGTTGTTGTCAATTAACATACCAAAAAAAAAAGTTTATATTTTAAATCAAAAATTTATCTAAACATCTGTACATTTGTTATTGTGTGCCATGCCATCATCATATGTAAATCAAGACAAGACAAAAAAAAAAAAGGTATATATACAAGTAACTTTTTTTCTTTTTTTTTTTAATTATATTCATATCTCATTCAATTAACACTATATATAGAAAATATTTTTTTATTTTTTTTTACTTTATTTGCAAAACCTTTCAGCAATAGCTCGTTTTTTGTGTTTTTGTGTTGCGGATATTTATGAGAAAAAAATTAAATAAGAAATTCAAATATTGTCTTATATGTGAAGTATACAACAATATATATATATATATTCATCGTCGCATATATATTATAATGTATATACATTTATCATATATATAAATTTGACTTGTGTACCATTTTATTATTTAATTAAATTATAACGAAATTATTTACCATTGCCATCCATCATTATTTGCAATTGTGATATAGATAGTATTATTATATTGTATATATATAATGTACTTATTTTATTTCTATAAATATACTCTTATGACTAAAATTCATCAAAAATATTATGATTGAGAATTAATACGACCTCGAATTGCAATTGATATAAACAAAAACACGAAGAAAAAAAATCAACATAAACGAATGACCACCACCACGGAAACGACGACAAACATATTTTAATAAAAACACAAAAATAAATAAGTTAAATTAATCAAAAAAATGTATATAGAGATACTAATTTTTAGAGATACTGGTTTTTGGTTTTTTATAAAATTTATCTTGTTGTTCTAATTATTCATCATAAGCGATTGCATATATGATATTCACTGTATATAGTACTAGTTAAAAATAAAGTATAAAAAACAAAATATAATCAAAAAAAAAAAAATACAAAAATTGGTCATGCATAAATTCGCAGAAATTATACATTTGTTTAATATATGTTTTTTTTTTATAAACTTATTCTAAAATTTTTTTTTTTTATTGATCAATGTGACTGCCCACACATGTTATAACTATCAATATATATTTTTAGATACTAAGATTCATTTATAATTGTGTTTAAGAAAACACGATTTTATATGAGAAATTTAATACCTTTGATATATGCATGAGGTGGAATTTATTTTTTCATTTATATTAAGGTTTAGCGTATTTTATATTTTGTTAATTCTATATTAATGAGATTTTATTTGGTTGACTTTTTATTAAATAACACTTCTCATATATGAAATGGCAAATGCAAGGTTTATATATTATCATAAGTGAATAAATCTGGATTTTCAATTTCATCTATAAGTTCAAGTTCAAGATCAAGATCAATCACAAATTTTTTAATTTTAATTTAATAATTGATGTATTTATAACAGAATTTTCATATGAGTTATATAATACAGATTATTACAAAAGCACTTAATAATAAAATTTTGAGCTTATTTAAATAAATTTCCCATTCTTCTATCGTATATATAACTTATACGTTTGTATGTTGTTAATAACTTATATATTACCATCAATCAATCAGGTAAAAAATATACATGGATTGTTTTATATAATAAAATAATGATTAACTTACCTAATTTTAAAACATGCATTTTTTTATATGAACTTCTTATTTCAAAGAAGATGATTATAAAGTTGAAGAAGCAGAATTAGTTGATTTATTAAGTTATCAACACCATTTAACTTAAGTATAATAAATATTTTTTAACGTACAATATCAATAATCTATTAAACTTTTTTAATTTTTTATCTTTTTAGCCGCACTATATAAAAAAAACGAAACAATTTTATCATTATCTCAATTTCTATAAGTATCAATTTTAATTTTATTATTCTATCATAATATTAATAATTAAAACTTTTATATTACACACACAGTTTTGAAATCCTTATATTTCTTTTTATTTTAATTTTCTGTGATCCCAAACCCCAAAACCAAATTCAATTAATTACAATCCCAAATATTTTGTACATTAAAAACAAAACAAAAAATTCATACATAATAATAATCATTTACTTAACCATTGAATTCATTGAATCAAATAGCCAGCAAAAAAAATAAAATAAATATAACATCATCATACATATATTCAGATATTTTTAATAAAGATAAATTATACGTACCTAATACAATTTTATTATTGTTTATTATATACATATTTTTCATTTACAATATTTAACCAAAAAAAAAAACAAAAAAAATTTATCTATCACAAATCAATATTAATAATTTGTGATGAACGTATTATTGTTATTATTTTTTTCTAATATCGAAAAAATTACATTTTTAATGAAGGAAATATAAATACATTTTGAAGAAATAGAAAAAAAAACACAACAACAACAACAACATAATTGATAAAATATACATTACATTACTAAACATTGTATATATATAAAATACCTAAATAGATTATTATTTTTTTTGTTTTCAATATATATAGGTAGATATTTGTTTTTTTACATTTATTTTTAATGATATATATATAAAAAAAAAATAAATGATAAAAATTTTATTTTTTTCATCATTTTTTTGTTTTCATTTTGGATATTATTTTTAACAATCTAATAATAAGCTTACGACGTCCTCGCGCGTACAAATAATAAAAAAGATAAATATAAATTGAAGTGTTATTTCTTTCTTATATACGATTTTTTTAAATATATATCAAATATTACATAGATGTTATGTATATTAAATATATATAAATTTGTATCATTGATATGAAATAATTTTATTTTCAATTTATGACGTCTCACGTGTATTATCTATATATACAATATATATTTATTTATAAATGGCGTTTTTGATTTCTATTTAACGTAACAAAAAACCGAAGAAAAAAATAAATAAAAACAATGTCATAATTAAAAATAATTTTGTGTATTTGTTAAATTTACGTGTGATTTTCCATTTGATTATATATAAAGTAAAATAATATACGTTCATAGGGTTGTTTATTTAAAGATAAATTATTTGAAAACAATATACAATTGTGTTTTTTTTTATTTAATTTTATTTTAATTTTATTTCCATATAAATACTATTTATTTATAGATTAAAAAATGATTGTATTTATATCAAACGAAAAAAAAAAAGATATCAAACAACATTTTTTTTTTGTCTATTATTAAATATTTTTTATACTACAACTCAACTTAACAATTGTATATACTAAAAATTTAAAATACACAGACAATGTATATATTAAGATTATTTCTATAAATGTATAATATATAGCCTAAAAGTTTTAATAGACAATAAACAAACAATTAAATAAAATATAAAAGAAAAAAAAAATTATCATTAATATTTGAGATTGTTTTTTTTTTTGACAACAATAACCCAATAACATATTAATTATACGACCCTATATATTATATGTTATATGATAATAGTCTCTGATAATTCTATATGTTTGAAAAGAAATACTCTTATTGTTTTTTTTTAAGATTATATACCGCGGAGGGATTTAATTTACTAAAGATGTTAAAATATATTTTAGATAGAAATTTCATTTAGGATAATCAGAAAAAAACTAAATATTAGCTTATTTAATTCAAGACAAGACGATTGCGATAATAAATCGTTCGGTTTGATAATAATAAAATACCCAAAAAGTCATTCATGGCTATTGGTCGTATAGACACGGCTATAGTAAATAATATATACCAATTATTCTAAATTTTTTGCAATAAATTAATGCCCACCAAAAAAAAGACATTAACGATATGGATACGATGTTATAGATGATGATGACATTGAAATAATTAATATAATTATAATGAATTGACTTTTAAGACAATTTATAACCATAAAATTTATGATACAATATTGGTTGAATAAATAAATATTTAGTTGATCTCTCTTTTATATAATTAATAATATATATTTAAATATTACTTAAAAAATATTTATTTAATTTTTCCAATTTTAAAATATTTGAATAAAAATTAATTCTATATTTTGAAATAATATAACAATAAGACAAAAAAATTTTTGTATTTACATTTTTGTTATAATTATAGTCGCTGTTGTCTAATATAATATCCTATATATCTATAATCTCTATGATAATATCACATATAGTATATGTTTGTATAAAATATAACAAACAAACAACAAAAAATTTATTATTATTATTTTTTTGCCAAATGATTATTCATTCATTGTTTTACGCGAAAATTTTCTATACTCAGGTGAGTGGTGTTTGGTATTCGAATAAATAAATAAATAAATAAAAAAAAATCAAAATAAACGCATAAATATTTATTTATTTTATATAAATGTGTATGTATATATTTATGAAACCACGTTTTTAATATGTTGCTTTTTTTTTTTTTTTATTTAATTTAATTCTTTTATTTCTTTTGCAAATTCCTTCACACAAAATGGATATTTTCTAAAAATAATTTTATCTATAGTACACATTCGGTAATTTTTTTCTTTTTTTCTTTTTTGCTATTATTATTATTATTTTTAATATTTGTAGAGGTGGGTCTCGTCTCTATTTTTGTATTCATTTTTATTTTTTTCTTTGACTAATATTTATTTTGGACAAAAGAATATTTGCGATATTTATATATAGAAATAATTATTAATATTTGTTTTTCGTAAAGAAAACAAATAAATAAAATAAATATGCATGCATGAACAATAGGAATACAATATAGGTATTTTTTTTGTTTGTCAGTAGGTATGAAAATTATCTGCAAATATATTTTTTAAGAAATTTACAATATAGGATTTAAGTCGCGTAATTATTTTAAAAGATAATAAAATAAATTAAATAGACGTAAAGTTAAATGTTTTTTTTTACTTTACTTCAATAATATATTTTTTATTTTAATTGTTTAGTTTTAATTTTAATAATTATTTTAATGCAAATCAATTTTGTGGGAGTTTTTAAGGTTCAGCTTATACCATTTCGGGATGATATCAATTTCTGAGAACATTATCTCATGGGATTGGGATTGCCAGAATCGAATTGTTTTGAATTAAACAATAAAGAATATTTTCATCTAACGGTCTTAAATTAAAAAAAAAAACTAAACCAGATTGAGATAAATTTACGAGACATAACCAATTTTCTTTAAATATACATAAAATAATATTATGAACATAAAGTTAAAAAAAAACTAACAAACCCAAAAATTTATCAGTAAAATCAATAGTAAAATTGTATATTATAATAAAAATTAATATTAAAGTACTTTTTTTTTTTAAATATAGAGAGTAAAAAATATAACTATACATATTTTATGTTGTTTTAAACGTAGCCTTTTTCTATATATATATAAACACATTTATATAGCTAAAATTTTTGCACTATTTGTGTAAATGTTAAGTGTATAGTAGAATTTGTGTATTTATAAAATGTATAAAATAAAATCTTTTAATTTATTTTTTATAACATTTAGATTTTCGGCGAATTTATAAATAAAATTGAAAGAAATAAAAAAAATCATCATACACATAAACACATATTATATTGGTACAAAGCTGCCACTTGAATCTCGACCCAACGTTCTAATATACAAATACATTGATTATTAAAAAAAAAATTTTTTTTAGCAGTATTGTATTAATTTATTATACATATATAATATATAATAAAACTTATTTATATTCAATATTATTATTATTATTATTATAATATGTAGAAAATTGTATATAAGTATTTTTTATTTTCTTGCAAATTTATAAGAAGAAAAAATAAAGTTATATATACGAAATGATGCGGTAAAACAGAGTGAAAACATAAATATATAATATAAAAAAAAAAAACTATACACAATTGAAAATTCGGCTGAAAGAAAAACCTGTTTACCAAAAAAAATTATTTTTTTCATGTATATTTATAATTTTTTTTATTTATTATTTATTTTTTTTTTTTTTGCTTCTTATAAATTCATCTCGCTAAATAATCCGTCTTGATAGACGCGTTTTGCTAAAAATAAATTAATATGTAGTGTATCATGAAAAAAGAATTATATTTTTGTTGTTATTATTGTTGTTGGTGAATAATTTTTTTTTTGTTACCGGCTCATATGATATTTTTGTTTATTCAGAGTTTTATTTTTTTGCTAACTCTTATATATATGTATATATATATACGACGTCGTCTTGTTTTTTTTTATTTTATAATATACAGTTTGCTTTTATTTTTTTTTTTCTATTTAATTTATTTATTTTAATTTTTTTAATTTTTTTTTTTATATATATATTTTTTGTGTCGAAGTCGAAATCTTTATATTTCTATATGTATACAGTAGATAATTCGCGATCATACGACGATATAGCAAAATTGAATGAGTGCGGTGTTTTTTTTTTTTTTTTTTGGCTATAGCGTGTTTAAAAATACACATAAATATATATATATGAATATAAATTATTTTGTTGTGTATATGCGGTATAGATGGATGGTGGTGGTATTTTATTTTTTGGCAAAATATTTGCGTATATTTTATTATCCTATATATAATTCTTTGTTCGCATTCTCGCATTATTTTAAAATTTAACTTTTTTTTTATTATTTTGGTTGATTTTCTTTTGGGTGTGTGTTTTCCGTATATATATAGTTTTTAAGGTATTTATTTTTTATTTTTTTGCTTGATTTTGCTATTTGTTTTATTGGTTTTAAAGATTGGTTTTTTTTTTTAATAATAATAATTGAGATTACAGTTATAAAATGTTGACGATTCAAAACATATAGGGATTGTGATACAATTTTAATAATAGAAATTGTGGTTTAGTATTAATATATCTTACAGTGTGTGATTGTTACCAACCGTAGCAAATCACGAAACTAAACAGAACACTTTTGCAGATTCGGCTGAGATGGATTTTCTGTTGAAGGAAATAATCTTAAAAGAATTAGTGCGGTTTTATTTAATTCATTGCAAAATTCGGTATTTTTATCTATAGATTAAAATATAGAAAATTAAAAATTTATTTATACATCATAGCGTAACATTTTATCTTAATGAATCATGATATGTATAAAAACATTTTAATGATTAATAATATCAATATAATCTATGCGATACAGAAATATTTATAGATATATGATGAATGTATATTATCTTTTCATATTTGTATAATTATAATTTGATTGTATATTTCTTTCGCATATATTGGCGAAATGAACGAAAATAAAATTTAATTAAAATTATATTCATCATAATACAAATTGCTCAAAAATTTTTATCAAAAATAAAAATAAATTGTTGTTAAAAATAAATCTTAAACAAATTTAAAAAAAAAAAAAAAATTATAATATAGTCTCTCCCTCTATACCTATTTTATTTCATTCGAACAGCAGATATAGAAAAATATATATTTTTTAATTAAAAATAATTTAAATTTATTACATAAACAAAATAAAAAATATGTATTTTATAAAAGTACGTATTCTGCCGAATAATGTACGCGTACAACATTATTATAAATATAAATAAAATATACATGCATACATAACATATAAAAATGTACAAAAAGTGTGTAAACAATCATATTATTATATCTTAATCTTTTAAATATTCGTACAACATTTAATCAAAAAAAAACATCCAACACACACACGGCTCGCATATACACACTGCAAACATAAAAATCAAACACACATTTTTAAAATTCAATTATATACGTATATATGTAGATAAATATAAATATATATATATGTATAAATATCAAAGCAATAATAAAAATTTTAATTTTAGGAAAATTTTTATATTTTATACTCACAAATATTATAAATGTTTTTAATTTTTTTATTTTTATATATTTTATATAATAATAAATATATTTATAACAAAAATTTTATTTGAATTTATTTGTTTTTTTATCAATATTTTTAAATTAAGAAGATATATATTTATAAATAAAAATTTTCAATAAACGTAATTTGGTTTTTTTTTTGTTAGAATATTCTTATATTTACAAAGTTTTTTTTTTTTTGTTGTATTGTTTTTCAATTATTATTTATACACTTTGCATTTTGCAAAAACTATATATACAATTCCTTATTGTTTTCAAACGATATATAATAATAATCATTAGTTAAATGTATATTTATTAAATTTCACATGTTTTTCTCACTATATTTTCATTTTAATCAATTGTAAATGTTCAAAAAAAAAAAAAAACAAAACAAAATAAAATAATCAATTTTTGTCTTTTAGTTCATTAATTAATTATTTTTTTTTTCATATTTAAAACCAAACACAAAACTTTTGATATGAAAATTATTAAATTATATTTTTTTCATAGATATGCTATAATGTGAAAATAATATATACGGAAAATTTCGCATAACCAATCTAAAAGCCGTCACTATAAAACACTGACTAAACTGAAACTGATGAAAAATTGAAAAACATTTTTCATATAATATATATATATAGTATTTTAAATTATTTACTCATTTTATTTTCCTTCTCTGTTTATTTTTTTGTGTAAAGCTTCCATTTAAATTGTTTTTTTTTTTAGATTGTGTATAATATATGCTGTACGTGTTTTGATATCGCAGTCAGTATATATACAAACAACTTTAAGCTTTACGAAAAAAATACAAATTACAAACACATATATTGATTTGTAATAAACGTCACCATACCAACCCACCCACCCAAAAAAAAAAAAAAATAAAAAGGAAAATATATATTTCTTTGTATCAAAACTTTTTGTTTTTATATACCCCGTATACATACAAAAAAGAGTAAAAGTTTTTGAAAGTGTTTTATACCACGTATATTATAACTGATAAACTGATAAACTATAGGAAATATTATAATATGGAAAATTCTTTCGCCATATTTTTACAAATACTTATATATATATATACGCCATAATTATTTATTTTCAATAATTTGTATATATTTTGTTTGTATGGTAGGATATCTATTTTGATATTAGATTTTCTTTTATATTATATAGGTTTTCATATATATATTGTGAATGTACAGTTTTCACCATTTTTCTTCTTTTTATTTGCGAACAATTTTTGTATATGATAAATAATTAATTTATTATATATATGGGAAAATTGTATACCACATATCTATATAGAAATATACTAGAATACATTGTACTTATATATGATATTGCCGATCGATATATAAAAGTAATATTAAGAGATTGTTATATATTATAAGAAAATACTAATTTTTGTTATCTCAGGTTAAAGTATATAAATAAAAATAAATGTATGCATGTATATATAGATATAAAAATTGATGAATAATTCAAGAAAAAATTTGGATTACACATAAACTATTCAGACAAATTAATTAATGTGCTTGGTATCTTTTAATTCTTAGGCTTATATATAAACATTTGGGTAAATTAGATTTTTATAGGTGATGTACAATTTTTAATATTGTATATTAATAAGAAATGTTTCTTTTTTTGATGATTTGTCACTAGAATTAAATGGATATCTGGTTCGGCAACAAAAATGATTATTTTTTTTAATGTATTTGAAAATTATTATTAATATATTATTTATAAAATTTGTAATCCAATAAGTTTAATAACTGCGATCACAAACTATATAACAACTAACAAATTTAAAATCATATAAGAAATACATAAATATAATGATAAAAAAAATTGTAAAAACCATAAACATAACATCAAACAAAAACGTGCAAAAAACCAATCAATGTTTTCAAAATTATATATTTCCATCTATATAACTATATTCAATTGAAATGTTTGATAAAGTCAATTTTAATGATTATATTTAGTTTTATTTTAAGTGTTATTATTATTTAATCGAAATTTCGAAAACAATAGAAAGAAATAGAAAAAAAAACAAACATATATTTGTAAGTATATATCAGATATTGTTATCAGTTCATATCGCATCAACAAATATTGATAAAAAAATATATAGAATACATAGGTATATTTATATATCAGATGATGATGTATATATATTATATATAAATATCCGGTATATAGACGGTATTCCGGTATTTTGAAATATTTGTGTAAATGCGGGGTTTGAAATTATATATGCGCGGAATGATAATCATTATTGCAATAAAAGATACAAGAAAGATACAAAAATATAAAATATTGATTTTTCCAAATATTATACAATTAATTTTCATATCATGATTAGCATTGGTTTTATAATTACATATGAAAGATTATAAACAATCTCTATTATAAATATGTATATAGAGTTGCTATACTTCAAATTTGCTAATTTCTTTATTTAAAATCTTTCTCTTAATTACATTTCTATATATATACCATATATATATTTAAATATAATACCTCTTAATAATAATCGCATGGTTAATTATTATACGAAAGAATATATATTATAATAGTATAAAATCCTTTAATTATTTCGAGCTAAATTGATATTCAGTGTAAAACTATATATAATAATAAATGATGGTGGTGTATTTATTACAACATTAGTAAATCTTCATAAACCTTATATATGGTAGTTATTTATTTTATTCAATTACAAATGAACCAATAGTTTTAGTTTAAGGGTTTAAGATTTATCAAAATATTTTCTATATTTACAAAAAAAAAATTATACATAATAGATAAATTTGTCTAAATGTAGAAATTTGCTTTTATATAAGATTGCGAGCGCACTTGTTGTCATTCCGCAAATACAGATTATGGAAAATATAATATTATTAAAAATTCTATATATATATATACCATAAATAGAAAACAAATGATAAAAAATTGAAGAGCGAGTCATTGAAACTATGAACACTTTATAAAAAGCGTAACTGAAAAACCATATATGGATAAGACAAAACTTTTGAAAATTTAAAATTGATATCAAAAAAACGCATTGGCAAAATGACGTCATATAATTTAATATATTTTTAACGCAAGTACAATGACATTCGTTTATAATTTATATGAGCGCCGAAGAGCACTGACAATTAAAAATATATATAAAAATATAAGCATTTACATTCAGTAAGTATCTTATTATTTTAGTTTGTGAATAAAAAATTGTTATGTCAATGCTTTACTCTTAATTAAATACAATATATACTATATTGTAATACATTTTTTTATACCTTTAAATGCAAAAAAAATTGTAAGCTTATCGCTCTGTTGTCTCCCCTATTTTCGGAAACTGGTCGATCGATTTGGCTGAAATTTTCACCAAAAACTTTTGTTATGATAGAGTTAGTTGCATTTGGGGTATGTTAGACCATCCCTTCTACCAAATTCCAACTTTTTTTCTTCGTGAATGTCAATGAGTTTTGAAGAAATTAGAAATTTTTGATATAGGGATTTGTAATTGGGTGAGAGATTGCCCCTATATAAATGCTTTCCGTTCTAGGAGTTGATCAGCGGTGTTTTTTTTTTATAAAAATGTAAATAAAAAAATGTTTTGTTTTGTTTTGTTTATATACAGGGTATCCCAGCTAACGCTATCCAGCCAATATCTTCGAAACCAGTGGAGTTATCACTAATATGATGTTAGTGGACCACCACTGGATTTCATGTGGCTACATTTTTATGTTAACCCCTTCCTCCCCACGTTAACCCTTATGTGCTTAATGGATATCAACTTTGGAAAATCAAATGTAAACTTATATTTTTTTTTCGCTTATTTTGAAGAGCGAGACGAGTAGTTAAAAAAAATGTAATAATATGTGGGGGTCCCTTGGGGAATTTTTCCACAAATGGGGATTGTCCATTTGATGGAAAATGTGCGAAAACTCGCAAAATCTCTATGAAAACATGTGTTGTATTGTATTAGAAAGTTGTTCTACGTTGAAAATTAAGGGGGTGTCCAAACAGCCCAAGCCCCCACGCCACCCTTTTAAGGCAAAAATCGAAATTTTGATTTTTGCATTAAAAAACCATATTTTTTTGTTAATTTGCAAAAATCGCATGCAAAATTCAAAATTTCGATTTCCCCCCCCTAAAAACGGGGGGTTGGGGGCTTGGGGTGTTCGGACACCCTCCTTAATTTTCAACGTAGAACAACTTTGTAATGGATCACAACACAAGTTTTCATAGAGATTTAGCGAGTTTTCGCCCATTTTCCATCGCATGAATAATCTTCATTTGTGGAAAAATTCCCCATGGGACCCCCACATATTATTACATTTTTTTTAACTACTCGTCACGATCTTCAAAATAGGCGAAAAAAAAATATAGGTTTACATTTGATTTTCCAAAGTTGATACCAATTAAGCGCATAGGGGTTAACGTGGGGAGGAAGGGGTTAACATAAAAATGTAGCCAAATGGAATCCAGTGGTGGTCCACTAACATCATATTAGTGATAACTCCACTGGTTTCGGAGATATTGGCTGGATAGCGTTAGCTGGGACACACTGTATAAACAAAAAAATAAATAATTTTTTTTATAATCCATCTTGTTTGTATATTTTGACAATATTTTGATATCACTCTCTTTTCATAAAAAATAACGCAATATGAACTCCATCTATACATATTTATACACAACATTACAAAACATTTTTTATAAAATCACTAAATTTGTTTGATTTTTATTAAAAAAAATTAAATATAATTATGTTAATATGATTTTTATTTTAATATTAAATTAATACCATCAAAAATTAAACATTTAAAAAAAAAAACTAAAAAAAAAATTCAAATTTGAAAATCTGAAACGCATGTGCGTTTTTTGATTGCGTTATATTGATATCAATTATTTTTAATACATATTTTCAAAAGTTTTGTCTTATCCATATATGGTTTTTCAGTTACGCTTTTTATAAAGTGTTCATAATTGAAACCATTGAAAAATGGTGGTGGTGGTACTGTACATAATGCATATACAATACATATATTATATGAAAAACGATAAACTTTTATTTATGTATATATTATATATAAGAACAAATTATTAAATAAATTCAACATGTGGTAAATATAAATATCTGCGCGTATTGCAAACATTTCCTATATATTATAATACATATGTTTTTCATACGACATGGTTGAGACAATAACATATATTATAAAACAGCTCAAAAACAGAATTTTCCTCATCATATTTATTTATAATATATATATGTATAAATGAAAAAATTATGAGAAAAATAAAGCTTTTATTTTTTTTATATTCAAATAGTTGTTAAGTGTAATTGCGGTAATATCATCATACACATTCATATATGTATATCAAATGTTTTATGTCAACGCAATTTATATTAAATATTTATAACGAAAATCTATATAATTTAAAAAGTAAAGCTTATAAGCTTTGCAAAATAAAAATTTTTCGTTATATGACATTCAAACGTATATGATTTTCCATTCCTTCTGAATAACATCAATATATTCCCTATACACAAAAAAAACAATATTAATTGAAAAACTTTATGTAATCCATTTTTGAATATATAAACATATATAGAAAATTCACAAACAATAGAAAAATTCCTTTATAATTTTTTTTTTTTATTAAATTTTTAATTAATTCAACAAAGTAAAATTAAATTTCCAATATATAAAACATGAAACAAATATTATTATATAGTCATCATCATCATCAACATCATATCGTATCATATAAAAAAAATATATACAAAATGTGTAATGAAGAGAGGCGTCAAAATTATTTAGATATTATATATATATATATATTCAATATCAATATATGTATATAGATATATTTCCTTAAAATATCGAACGCCGAATATTGTAAATAACGCATTTATCAAATCATTGATTTGTTTATTTTATATACAAAATATTTTTTATGCATTGATTTTCCATACGTTTTTGCAAAACGTAATATACAACGCGCGAAAATCAAGCAAAAAAAAAAAAACACAGTTTTTCTAATTTTTTTTTTCGTTCACTTCAATGAAGACAACACAAACATACACAATTTTCTTTTGCTATTTATAAATATATATTTATATAGAATTTATATCGTTTTTGCCAAAATAAAAAAAAAAAAAAGAAAAGATTTTCATTTAAGAAATGAAAAATATTATATAGCTTGTGTTTAACTATACATGCATATTTAAAATAATCCGTTTGTTGGTGGTTGGGGTTTTTTTGATAATTATTATATTATTTTCTATGTTTAAACCAACGATAATATAATTATACGAAGATAGGAAAATTCAAACACTATGCTTCGTAAATCTAAAATCAGAGCTTTGAGATTTCTGATTGTAATGAAAAGAGATGGTAACAATCATTTTAATTTATTTATTTATATAGCTATCGAATATCATTTGGATGTTACGTTTTTTTTTGTTTTGTGCTTTTTTTGTTGGTGTTTTCTATTTTTTCGTATATATTAAATACATTATATTTAAAATACGATCCATTTGTAGAGCAAAATTATTTTTTTTTTCTTTTTATCTATAAAATATTATGTATGCATATATATATTATATATACTTGTCTTATTTTTAGCCAATAAAATAACTGCTTATAAACGATATATAGATAAACTGTGATATTTATATATACAACAAATATTATATATACACCAAAATTATTGTTGGTTTTTTTGGTATATATAAAATAGAAGATAGAAAAGTAAAAATTATTTTGTTAATAAAAATCAAATAATGTTTTTTTTTTGTTTTCTGGTTTTTTTGTTGTCTATTTTTAGATCGTCGACTTATTTTTTCGTATATAACTTTAAAATAAAAATACAATCCATTTTTATAGCAAAATTAAATATTTCTTTTCTTTTTGGATATAAATATAAAATCTATTTGATATATATACAGATAACCCTTCATTGAACGAGCTGTGTATTACATGACTTTTTAATTTTTTTATATAGGAAACAACCTTTTTCAACGATTTTTTGTATTTTTTCATTCCTTGAAAAATCTGAAAATAAAGTGTTAACTGTATATCATATTTACTTACATCGCAACACTTATTTTGTTATTATTTTGTTTTATTTTTTGTTATTCTGTTTTGGTTTCATTTGTTGTTGGCTATTTTTAACCAATAAAATAACTACTTATAAACGATATATATATAAAATGTGATATTTATATATATAGCAAAATTATTGTTGGTTTTTTGGTATATAGAAAAGTAAAAACTATATTGGTATGAAATAGCAAATTATGTTTTTTTTTTATTTTCTGCTTTTTTTGTTGGTGTTTTTATTTCGTATATATTCGTATATACACCTTATATTTAAAATACGATCCATTTGTATTTTTTTTCAATAATTTTTTTTTCTTTTTCTATATAAATATAAAATATTATGTATGTATATATATATATATTATTCATTGCTCTTATAATTTTTTTATTTAGTTATATTTTTTATTATTCTGTTTTGGCTTTATTTGTTGTTGTTGCTGTTGTCTTATTTTTAGCTAATAAAATAACTACTTATAAATCACCTAAAAAAAACAAAATATTTATATATACAACAAATATTATATATACACCAAAATTATTGTTGGTTTTTTGATATATAGAAAAGTAAAAACTATTTTGGTATGATAAATCAAATGTTTTTTTTTCATGTTATACAGTTATCATGATACGCAATATATGATTTTTTCTTCTGGATATTTTTTTTTAATAAATTTTATATACACATATGTAACTAAACAAATTAAATATTTCCTTTTATGAGGATCTATATGAAATATGATTGTGAAAATATACTCCATCATTTACAAATATTATTTAGCCGATTTTAATACCATATTGAATGATTTTTTTTTTTGCAATCTAATTTATAACAGGATGAATTATTATTATTATTCTTATTATAGTGTTATTCTCATTATTAGCATTATAAACATTATTGATATTAATATTATTATCATCAATATTTAATTTCCTTTAATAAATTTATAGTAAATTAAAAAAGGAACGTAAATTTTTTCCATGTAACGAAAAAAAATGTATGAACATTTCAAACGTCTTGAAATGTGTTATTGTTAATCCAATTTTCAAAGGCCAGTATTCGTAGCTGTTATCGTTTCAAATATACAAGATTAGATCTTTTTTATATTGGATATTTTTATATATATCAAAAAACAAAAACAAAAACCAAATGCCAAGACAAAAAATGAAAAATAAAAGCAACAAATAAAATACAATAAATAAAACTGAATAACAAAAAATAAAACAAAATAATAGCAAAATAAGTGTTGCGATGTAAGTAAATATGATATACAGTTAACACTTTATTTTCAGATTTTTCAAGGGAATGAAAAAATACAAAAAATCGTTTTTGTAAATAAAAAAAATTAAAAAGTCATGTAATACACAGCTCGTTCAATGAAGGGTTATCTGTATATATATCAAATAGATTTTATATTTATATCCAAAAAGAAAAGAAATATTTAATTTTGCTATAAAAATGGATTGTATTTTTATTTTAAAGTTATATACGAAAAAATAAGTCGACGATCTAAAAATAGACAACAAAAAAACCAGAAAACAAAAAAAAAACATTATTTGATTTTTATTAACAAAATAATTTTTACTTTTCTATCTTCTATTTTATATATACCAAAAAACCAACAATAATTTTGGTGTATATATAATATTTGTTGTATATATATATATATATCGTTTATAAGTAGTTATTTTATTGGCTAAAAATAAGACAACAACAACAACAAATAAAACCAAAACAGAATAACAAAAAATATAACAAAATACAAAAATTATAACAACAATGAAGCATATCTAAGAATAAGAATATAAAAAAAAATCAACCTGGTACATGCATACATAATATTTTAATATATTTATAATAATATATTTATATACAAAAAGAAAAATAAAATTTAATTTGTACTACAAACAGGGCAGTTTTAGACCATTTATGCGCCTGGCTGAATTATTAAAATAAAGCGCCCTGAAATATGACAAGAAAAACCTATTAATTTATTTTTTGCGCTTCAAAATCAAAACATAAGGTATGTCCCACAAGGAGCTCTAGGAAAATCTGGCAAGCATAAGTTTAATTTATCAGTTCTCTGTCCGTAGTTCTTTGTTCCAGAAATTTTCTCTAGAACTCTAAGAATTTGCTTTATTATTTAAAATATCTGATCGTTTTCAGCGCCCCTAGGCAACGGCGTGTGGTTCGTTCGTACCAATATCTTGTATGTTGTGGCGGCCCTGACTACAAATGGATCGTATTTTAAATATAATGTATTTAATATATACGAAAAAATAGAAAACACCAACAAAAAAAGCACAAAACAAAAAAAAACGTAACATCCAAATGATATTCGATAGCTATATAAATAAATAAATTAAAATGATTGTTACCATCTCTTTTCATTACAATCAGAAAGCTCAAAGCTCTGATTTTAAATTTACGAAGCATAAATTGTTAATTTTCGTATCTTGTTGTTACATTATCATTGGTTTAAACAATATAATATTCAAAATAGTTCAAAATAGTTTTCCTTTTGCACATATATATATTGCTCATAAACCAATATATATATATTTAGAATTTAACGACAGATAACAAAAAAAAAAAAAAAAAACAAAAGAAAAGCTTTATATAAATATAAAAAACAAAAATCCCACTTTTATCTATATATGCCATTTATAGATTGATAAATATATTATATATAAATTATCTCTATATATATACGTTACATACTAATACTATTTATAGAAGTGTGTATATTTATTGTACACATTTTATTGATATGAAATGAACTTTTCAAAGTAAATGTCATACACGTGCGTGTATGAAAGGACCGCGTTGTCGAGAAAATTCATATAAAAATAAAAAAAAATATAAAAACATAAATAATATATATATAGAAATGTGTGAATTGTTGCGTGTTTATTTTCTATATATATATTATTTATGTATATATGTAAAAGATGAGAAAATTTCACAGGAAAAAATAGAAAAATTTATATACAAAACTAAATAAATAATTTTTTTTGTAGAAGAGCAGTTTTCTTATATATGTTTCTATAGCATAATTCATACAATGTATATATCAAATATATAAAGGTATATACAAAATTTATGACAGGTGATTCGTAAAACATATAAATAAAAAAATTAGACAAGAAAAAAAAAAATAGACTTGCATTCACACACGTTTTAAAATCATGAATTTCTTTTAGTATATAATAATCAGAATATTAGGATTTTGTCTTAAAAAAAAGTTAATTCCACTGATATAGAACTGTAAAATATGTTTGAATTTTTAGAGATTTAAAAATAGTTTGAGAAAATGATAAAAGATATATTATAATGATCAAAACCGGATAGTTGTCTAAATATCATTTTATAATAATTTATTGATCTTTTCTATAGAATTTCTAAAAAAATTGATATCCATTACTATTTGATATAACTATTGAAGAAATACCCTGTTCAGTATATATAGTAATTTTTGTTTTTGCAAATATTCTATTCTATATTAAAATAGTATTTTTTTTATTTATTTCTCGTTAAATAATAAATATAGTTCATTATTTTTTTGTTTTATTTTTATTTTATATATACCAATATATCATTTTATAGTTTTTTGTGTATTTAATTTAATGACCAATTTTCCTAAAAGTATATATTTGAATGACCTCTTTGTTATATGAACTCTATATATTGTATTGTATATATAAAATCATATACAGAAATAAATTCTTTTTTTTTTTTTTAATACTCTGATTACTTTTCTAAATATCAAATAGTGTGATTTTTTTTTAAAATAAGAAAATAAAAAAAAAAAGGTTCTATTATATGTGGAAATGACTAAAATAGATGAAATTGTGATTGACGTATATTTAAATTATGATTATCGTACGGGTTGTTGTCTATTTTGATAAATATTTATAGTTATTTTTAAGAATTACGTTTTTCGTTTTTGGTTTTTTGGTTTCCAATGCATGAAATTGTTTGAAAATAAAAAATATCACAATAAAATTGAAGTTATATACACTACTACAGCTTCGATCATTATAACATTTAACATACCTTTTGTTTTATAATAATTTCATTTTAATTTATAGCCAATTATATAGTTTCGCAAATTCGCACACTTACCTAAAAATAAATAAAATAAAAAAAAGAATAACATTATTAAATTTTATCATATAAAATTAATTAAAAAAAATTATCTATAATTAATAAACATATAAAATGATTAAGGTGTGTATAGTTAAAAATGATCAAATATCCCACGAAATATTTTTTAACCATTAAATATTGATAGTTTTTGGGGTTCATTAAATTCATATTTCATATGTACATAAAAAATAAAATGTATAGATTAATTCGTTAGATTGCCTATAAAAACAATTTTCCTTTGAATATATTTAACTGTTTTTATATGGAATGCATCCGGTAACTTCAATATATGGCGGTATATCAAATAATTTTGATAACTGAATGACATATATACAATATATTTGACTCATTTTCACGATAACCATTTATCACACCGTAATTCTTAGTATATACAAAAAAAAACGAGAAGAAAAAAAAATATTCAAAACCATTAAATTACAATGTACTTGCATATATGTTTATTATATCGTATATAATAAAATATGTAACATTATCAATTACGATATAGTACCAACAAAATTTAAATGTTTATAAACATAAATTAAATTTATATATATATTTATAAATTTTTGATGAACTACATCTAAAAATACAAACACACTCACACACACTGCATGAGAACGAAATATTATTATATGCCTTCTATTATATAATGCTTTTAACAAAAAAAAAATTATTATCTAAATAAATATATATGCAAAGGCAGAATTTTTATATGTATATATATGAACATTGCGTTAATTGTATTTAATTGAGGAAAGACAATTTCAATTATAAAGTTTTGTATTTTTTTGTAGATGTAACTTTTTCCATCAAAAAATAAATATACAAATATATATATAGTAAAAAAAATTATTATCTATGCATAGAGTGAATGTGTAAAAGAAAAAAAAGTAATTGTGATGCAAGCGTTTGTTATCTAAAATATACTGAAATATTATCATAATATCATATTGTATATACGTCGAATTGAAAGAGATGAATCACATTATAATTAGTTTGGTTTGTTTAAAAATAGTATATATAATATATAGATAATTGCACTAATTCATATATCTATTTCTGTATAGTATGTGATAGAATTATTTAAATAATCATGTATCTAATAAGATAAATTTGGAATTTTCCAAATTGAAAAATTGCTATACATTTTAATAAAACCCCTCAAAATAATAATTTCGTCAACTATATAAAAATCAGCATATACAAAAAAAGATTAAAATGATTATTATTTTATATTAAAAATATAATAAAAAAAGTTATTTATATTATTATTTTGAATTCTCAAATTGCGTATTTATCCTTTTACGTATATAAATAAAATGCACTTTATTTATGAGAATATATTTTTAACACGCGCAATCAATTTAATCCATATATGCAATTAAGTTTTTTATTAAATTTATAAAAAATTATGGGAAACCTAAAAATTTCTGCATCATCATCTAAAAATAAATTCGTAAATTTTGATAAACAAATGGTCGGCTCGAATATATATATATATATATATACGATTTAAATTACTTAAATAAGTAGCAGAAATAAATTATCATATTTTATTTGTTTTGTTATATTTTTATTATTCAAAAAAAAAAAATAAATAAATATATTATATATTGCAAAATATTAACCAATTCATGTCCAATACTATCTAAATATTTGAAAATTTATAAAAAATACTATTATAAATAGTTGAAAAATTATTGAGTTAATTTAGAAATAATAATGAATGGATTCCCCCAATTATACGGTCAATTGATTACGTTTTGTAATCCTTTATTTTTTATAATTTTCAAGATTTATTTACATCGTAAGAATTTTGATACAGAGATAACATTTATAGAATAGACAATTTTCAACATACGAATTGAATCCGTTTCATTTAATTTAAGAAAATTCATTTTAGAAAAGTAATAAAACGCCAAATGAATTTATATGAAAATATCATCAGAATAAAATATATTATTTTTTATTTTTTATTTCTTTCACGGAGCAAAACGAATCATATATGGGTTAAGAGACGAATAAATTTTCTTATATTTTTACATCTTATATTGGTATTTTAAATTTTTTTTTTTTTTTGCAAGTTCATAAAGTTTTATTCTTTATTTTATAATAGATTTGAAGATATAACAGCCTATATAAGTGCTATGATAATTAAATAAAACGATAATGATGATCAATACAAAAATAAATAAAATTGGTATATGTTAATTTAAAAATAATAATAATAATAAGATATTTATTATTTTGGGAAAACCAAATATAATATAAAAATCTTTACACTTTAAAAACAAAAATATAAATTAAACTTTATAGCAAATTGTTTTCAAACTGTGTCTGATCGGTATGTTATATATAACAATCGTTTAAATTTTTTTTATTATTCAATATATACATATATATATATATATTAACAAATTAAAGTATTTATATACCTACTGGATTTTTTTTTATTATCACAGATATAATCTTTATATATAAAAGTTAAAATATTACACATTTAGATTTGATAAAAAAAAAAAAACAAAATTTTAATGCAGCAATAAAAGAAAAAAAAGGTATAATATCACGGACATTTATTAATATTTATTAATATACCATATATATACCTACATACTAACAAAAAATTCATGAAATGAAATAAATACCAAATATAAAATCCTTTGATCAACTAAATAAAAAAAAAAAAATTGATGACCTTTTTAATATTTAATAATAAATTTGTATAAAAAAAATATATAGTAGATAACAATGTCACTTTTTTTATCATCCATTTGTATCCATCTAAATATATATACATTAATTCATTCCCTATATACATTTATATATATACGTGTTTAATCTTTATAAATTAAACCTTTAAATATATAAATATCAACCCTAAATCAATATAATTTATATATGTTATATGTCCATAATTCGGCATATGGTATATATATTTAAGCGTTTCAGTATAACAAATAACAAATAAAAAAAAAAAAATTAAAAAATGATGGAAATATTCAAATAAAGAAACATTTTGACACATACAATAATAATATTGTCAGTCACACATCAATTTACATAATCGTAATATGAAAATAAAAAAAAATAACGCCATTATATAACAAAATCACAATAATATATTTGTTAATTTCTAAATTTAGATGTTATTTTCATATATATACCTTTTTTTTTGTATTAATGCTATAAATAATATATAATATATAATATGTTTAATTGATGTTAAATTAGTTTAGGCGATTATTTTATATATATATAGGCAAAAAATATATGTACTTAATGTATATTTTGTTATTTTTATATATATACAATAAAATTCTATATACAGTATTCATCAAAAGTATTTGAAATATATCGTTATTTTTTTTCATTAGCGATTACATTTTTTGATGAATTTCTAATCCGTTCGATTCTTATTCATCTATTTTATAACATTCATAGAACGCTGATAGAAATTTACAATAACCGCGAAAGCGCGATCCAAACTTATATTTAACCAAATTTTATTACTATATATGAATATATAAACATATTCTTATCATCACACCACAAAAATTATAGCTTTTAAATTAAAAATCAAATATATTGTGATAATGGAATATGGTACAATTTTAAATATTTATTTGTATTATTTGGGGTCTATATAATAAAGAGTTATATAATAATAATTATTATTATTACAATAAAATGTCTATTTTTATAATTTTCTTATAACAAAGGTCAAACACGCAAAATATTCATCAAGTTTATTTTCGTATATACATTTATATTATTTAATATATAATTGTGTGAATATATAAAAAAAAAATACTATTTAATTTCAATTTAAAAAAAAAAAACTATTTATAAAACAACTGTTAAATAAATGTTTCTCTATATATAGACCGATATATGAAAGTTTATTATATATATGTTTACTAATGACATTTGCGGTCGGTCGACATATAATAGATTAAGTAAACAAATATATATATATATATATAGTTAAATATAATTATTTCTTCAATAGCCATAATTTTTATTCGTTAATTTACACTCATTTTCGAAAACGGAATTTCAATGTAAAAATATATTTAATTTGATAGCAAATTCCGATGTCTCAAAGTCCAAGTCATATAAAATAGCATATAAAATATCAAAGAAAAATCGATTTATGTATATAGAAGAATATGGGTCAAATATAATTATTAAAAAGATGATTATGGAAAACTTATGGAAAAATTATGTGCTTTAAAAGTTTATATAAACCAATTTTTATGGATGATCAAACAATTATGATAAGTTTTTTTTTATAATTTGTCTATACTAAACAAAAACAACAAAGTTTATATAATTATAAAGAAGTTTTTCCTTTTTTCCCAAAATAAAAAAATTAATTTCTTATACAACCATTTATTATTTTCTTATAGACATTTCTATAAATATAATATAATAAAATTCTATCTTCATATAATTAGTTTTTACCAATATAAAACAGTTTATGTTAAAATTATATATATATATAAATATATATAATTTTTTTAAGAAAATTTACATTTTTATTTTAATCCGCAGGTATATACGAGTATATAAAAAATAATTGTATAAATAAATGTAATTATATACGGAGTTAATAATTTTTTGATTTGTTTTAATTTAAATACAATAATGTTTTTTTTTAACTTATGTTAAAAAGTTTAAAATATAAATTAACGTAAAAAATATAACAACACGATATAATAAGATAAAATATTTTAATGCTTTTTTAAATCAATAATTGATTGGGCGAAAAAAAACATTTCTGAATAATTTTATTGTCCAAAAATCCCATGAATTTTGTGAGAATTTTTTGAGTTAACAACAAATTATAGATTTTCTGTATACGACGATATCTTATAAATGATATTTTAAAAATTTTAAACATCTATGGGTGAAATTAATAAGATATATTTCTTCCATATAAGCAGATACAAAATTTTGGGGTCGTTGGTTACATTCCTATACTGAAGACATAAAATATGTTTTGTGTTTTTCGATTATTTTCGAATCTAAATTTTAACACAGAGTTGTATTTTCCGCTTGCTGTTGGTCGTACGGCTAATTACCGACACCGTAATAGACACAAATTTAGAAACTAACAACATACGGCTGTTCTTGGAGGCTAAAACCAATTGCCGGTTGTAATACGAAATAAATTATTTTTATATACAGAAAGATGTAGAAAAAAAACGTTGGTTTACAGAATAATTATAGTTAATGCGAACATTGTGAAAAATTTAGGGATGAAAGTCACAAAGGAATATTTTAAATTAAAACCTATATGAGAAATATTTATTTTTAGTATTATAAATGTTTTTGCTTTTAAATATTAATATATTAAGTAAAATATTAAGCGATATTTGAAACGTCAGAAAACCAAAATTACCTGTTTCTTTTTATTTTCATTATTTATTGAATGGTTGTTATCATTGCGGATATTATGTATAGAATATACTTTATTCATACATAATCTATATATGAATGAATATATAATAATGTTATAATATAACCTATATGGTAATATAAAAGAAGAATTATGAATCCATATATATCTATTATAATGTATTTTTATATAACATATAGGTTTTTTTAAAAATACAAATCTATAAATGTTAACAGTAGTATAATACTATATATAAATCGCACATATGTATAAGTTGTTTTGCATGGGAAAAATCTGAAGAGGTCAGGTGAATTACAAAAATAGATTTTATTGAAAATACATTGCACATCTTATATATATATATATATATATATTTAGTTGATGCTGTTGCTTCTGTTGTTGCTGGGTATAGTATATTATATATATATTTAAATTATTTCTATATATACATATATTTATATTTACATGTTGTTACATTATACTCTATATATGCTTTTCTATACACATAAATAAAATAAATATTTTATATATATATATAGTTGTCGTTATTTATTTTTATATATAAATTATATATTTATATAGTCTATATATAATTATATATAGATAAATAGATGCATATATACATAATATACAAATGTATTTTTATAATTCTATATTTATATATAAAAATTTTTATATAAACTTTAGGTTTTCTCTAAGTGGGGTTTCTTCTTCTATCTCGATTATTTTTCTTCTATAAATAAAAAAATTTAATTTTATTTTTATATCTATTGTATAATTTGTTGTATATATATATATATATTTTATTTAACGATCATCGCAGGCAGGATGGTACACTCGTATATATATATAAATAAAATGCAGTTTTTGTTTAGTTTGGTGTATTTAAAATTTTTATTTTTATATATTTCTCTTAATATAATATTATTATTATTATTATACAAACAGTTTATTATTAAACACATTTATACATATATAGATTTTCATATTTACATATTGTATTATCTAAAAAAAAAAAAAATAAAATAAATAAATAAAAATGAAGATATTTAAAGATATTCAGATGAAGTATATTATCAATGTATGTAGATTTTTTTTTCTCTTAATTTTTGTTTAAATATAGAAAATAGTTTTGAAAATAATTATATATTTATTTAGTATATAAATGAAAGGATTTTATACTTATGGTTTCTTATAATTTATATTCTATATATACACATATATAAATTGCACTATTTTTAGTATATTTTATTGTATATACATTTTGAATATATACAACATTAACAACAATTGTTGTATATTATGGTATGTATATGATGAGTTATAAATATATTTATTTTATTCATATATAAACGCAGTAGTGTTCAAAATTAATAGATACTCTCAAGGAAGGCTGAGTTGGCAAATGAGGCGGGGATCTATGCTGGCCCTTCCGGTACCCGATACATACAAGAATCCTCTAAAAATCAAGTTTTTCGCATTTTAAGATATTTTATGCCACATTTAGCAACATTATGTAACATTATAAGGTGGTTCCGTTGAACGAGGAAGGAAACGTCTGCCCTTACAGTAGGACGTTACACAAGGGAAACCGTGAACAACTTAAGGAGGTTCAAGTGTTACAATCATGAAGATGGGAAAAGGCGGTGATAGAATAGAAAAACTGATCATGATTTCTTTTGGGTATATATCACTATAAATGTTAACCATATCCTGTACTTATGTATAGCATTTATTTATTTATATAAAATTTTAAAATGATGAGTGATACATAAAATGTTTTAGAATTATTCTATTTATATATAATTTCTTTTCCATTATAATGGAAAATATAGGCATAATAAATCCAATCGTCTAACTAAATATATAACGTGCGCGTATATAAATATAGCAATTATATTAAATGATTTATAAAAATAAATTCACAGAAAATATAAATAATAAATTAATATAATTTTTTTTTAAATTCTATATTTATTTTGGTTAAAGTATTTAAACATAAAATGAATGAGTATATTTTCTAAATTAATCCTATATAGTAATTTCTTATTTCAAATTTACTTGGAAGAAATTATTAATATTTTATTACTTTTAATTTCAGTAAAAGTATATCAGAAGAAAAACTTTTAATGATAATCACATTTACAATAAAAAAATAATTCTATTAAATAAAAGTGCGCACAGAAAGAAAAACAAATAATTTCCTGAATTTTGTTCATCTTCCCAAAATCAATTGGATATATATTTATATTTTTATAAAATCTATATATGAAAATTTAAACTCTAATACACTTATGTATATATTGAATATGAATTTGTCTATGTACATCAATGGCGGTATATTTTTTCAAATATGAGAATGTGTATATTTTCACAAAAAAGAAAAAAGAAAATATAAATACATATATTTAACAAGTACATATGTATATATAAAAATTTAAATTTAAAAATAACTTTATATACTAAAATATATATCCATTGATTTACCATTTTTTTTTCTTTCTCTATATATATATATATACTTTTTTTTTTATATATATACATTATCATATACATACACAAAAACAATATATGTTTATCTAATAATATACAAACCACAAAGTATTAAAATCTTAAAATAGAATTTCACTGTTCTATTTTTATCAAATGTAAAGTTTTTTTTTATCATTTCATTTTATATTCATCAGTATGCATATAGAAATAAATGTTCTTCTGTGTGCCGTAAATATATTCGTATCGTATTTTCATGACAGTATATATATTTTTTTATTTTCGTTTTAACATTTTATATTTTCATATACAAAAACGAAAACCACCAACAATAATAAAAAAAAAAAGAAAAAGAAAAAAGAAGTGATATCAACAATAATATATAGAATATCTACTATACTACAGATATAGGATAATATATTTTTATCTATAGATAGGATGAAGACGAGCATAAATTTAAATATGTGACATATTCATATATAAAAATATATATATATAATATATTATTATTATAAAGCATATTTGTATTATTATAAAAGACCATTGCAGAGTAGCATTACACAATCTATATATATAATTTTATTTTTTTTTAATAATATAATATCTATATTTGGATTCATTTAATATGATGATATAAATATAGTATTTTTGAATGACAAAAGCATTAATATTTATATATATAGAAATTATATAAATTTGTTATATATTTATGCGTATTTGTGAAATGAATCTTTTCGATGATTACATAAGATTGACAACAATAAATATATATATATATATATATTTCTTTCTATATTTGGATAATAATTTTTTGTTTTTTTTATTGTATCTATTTTCAGAAGATGATTTTTTATTATATATGAAAGATTGTTATATTTTTATAAATATATAATGATCCTATATACATATATAAAACTACGTCATGTGCACGATTATCGCATTGATTTATATGTTACAAAACAAACATATATGACACAATTGTATTTATACATACATTTTTTTTTATTTATGTACAATACATACACGTATTTAATAAATATTATGATGAGAATTTATTTTCATTGATACAAAATTGTCAATTAATTCACATTCAATAATTCGAGATCCGAATTACCTATTAATATATATATATATATATATATAGATACATTGCATATATAGTCATATCAGGTCATACGAAGACGTTTTTATTACCTTATTATACTCAATACATTTATTTAAATGAAAATTTATAACAGCACGTGTAACAAATAGAATAAATTAATTTTATTTTTGTCAACATTTTTCAATAAAAAAATAAAAACAATATTACGTGATTCATTCCACATCAATGGGGTGAACTATATATTTTATTTATTTATTTATATAAATATTTAAATAATAATTTACATGAATTTATATATATATCTATTTTTATATATTATTGTATAAGGTGTTATATAATAATATACATATATGTTAAAAACACCAACACATTAGGCTATATCCAAAAAAAAAAAAAAAACACTATCACTATCGATCAAAATATTTTGTGATAAAAACAATAGAATAAAATGTAGATGTTAATAATAAACATTTATAGCCAATTAAATTATGGTTATAGAGATATATACATTAAATTGGCGGAGGTGATTTTAAACCTTTTTTTTATCTACCTTAAGTAACTATATTTATATAATGAGTAAACTACAAAAAGTAGATTGGAAATATAAATATATATTAATATAGAAATATAGATTGGATTATGTTTTGCGCAATAAGGCAATATGAAATGATAAATATTCTTATATAAGGGATGCTTATGATATAACTTTTGTTCAAACATTCAATTTATTTACATTACATATTACATACATATCTATATATTACGTTTATAATATATATACACTATAATATATATACAATTTGTATATTATTTTATAATAAACGACCGACGTCGTTTATTCTATATTTATTCATTTTGTTTAAAAATAGAAATAGAATTTTAATAGAAAAAGGCACGTGTAAATTTTTAGAATATTTAATAATAATTTTATTTTTATTATTTGTTTTAACTCATCCTCTATGGTATAGTATATGGAAATAGATAATTTATTTACGTATATTTCTATACCCAGTGAACTATAAAACGTTGATTCTTTTTAATTTTTTTTTTTTTGAAATTATTAAAGAAACAGAATCAAATGCATAAAAGTTGTTTTAAAAAAAGTTAAAATTACCAAATCATATGGGGGTTAATCTATAAAAATTCACAATAATCTTGGAAAATTCAGAAAAGATCCAAGCAAGGAAACCTCACAATCAATATTATCTTCTATAATGTATTACAAAAATGTGGTAACCGTTTTTCAAACGATTAACAACGAGATATTTGAAATTATTTTATTTAAAATCTATAAATTAAAAGCAAATATCTAGATAAGTGTTTAAAAATGTTTTACTAACTATGTATATATGTTTTTCGTTAGTTGGGTTAATTTAAATAAAAAAAATATATGATATATTTAATATAGAAAAGTCGATTAATACTCTATGAAAACAACAAACGTACAGCTTACATACACAATAAAAAATATAATATTTAGTATATCTTTTATGTATTGTATTTACACAATATATAAAATTCATTTAAATTATTATAACCACGTGGATTTTTGTTGTTATTCAATTGGGGGTTATTTTGTTTTATATATATATAAATAGATTTTTCCGTAAGTAATTTCAGTTAATAAATATATATAGTATATATAAAAATATATCTATTTATTACTGTTGTTTATTTTACTATTATATATTTATTATATATTGATGTAAGGATTAAATCGATCGCTATATTTACATCATTTATCGAATGCATATGATGGATATTTTATTAAGGATAATACCTGCATCTATGTGTATATTTATAGATACACATTTTTATTTAAAATTTAAAGTATGATTACGTGTATATATATATATTTTTGTATATATTTTAATGATGGTTTAATGATCGATATATTATAATACATTTTCAATGTTTTCATTATTACATCATCAATTTTGTATATTGAATATAAAGTCATAACGCATATATTTTTTTGAATGACATATTAATATATTGTTGCTGCGTGTATATTTAGTTCATATGTGTTAATAAATTTAATTGTATATATATATATATATCATGCGATAGTTATATATAAATATAATCAAATTGTTGTTTTGAAATGCATTTGTTATAAACTTGTTGCATCATCGTCCAGAATTTTGTTTAATCATAAATAATTGAAATTTTTTTTGGGACATTTCGTATAGTATATTTCAATATTTTATAAATAAAATATATTTATATTTTATACATTGTATTAAAACTTACAAAAAAAAAATAAAGCATAATTGTTATAAACTTGTTTCTCTTCATACAATTTTATTCATCATTTTGAAAATCCGTGTGAAAAAAAAAACAGAAATCTGAAAAAAATCGTTCGGAAAAACTTTGAAAACGAGAAAAAAAACCCAATTTCAGTTCAGTTCACAAAATTTAATATTTATATATTCGTTTTCAAAGTTTCAACGCCAATTATTATTTATTTGTATAAAATATATACAATTTTTATATATTACAATTATAATTTTTCCATATCGTTTTCATATTACACATGTATAATATAAAATATTCCTGGAAAATTCATTTATATTAATTCAATTATTTTCAAAAAAAAATACAACGCAAAATAATAATTTATCTTCATAACTCCTATATATATATATATTATATAAAATTTAACACGTGTATATGGATATGATATAAATATAAAAACATTCATATATGTAATCTATTTCTATATACCATAAATATGTATGTTAATATGGTAATATATCATATATATACATTTCAATTGAATTTAAATAAAATTTTATTGTAATTTTGTGTGGTGTGTGTAAAATGAATGAGAAAAAAAAAGGAGAAAAGGGATTATATTATGTATATGTATATATAAAAATACCCGCATACACGAATTTTAAAATTAAAAACAAACAAAATTTTTCGATCGATAAAAATTAAATAAACATTGATTATATTACAAATATATGGTATATATAGCTATAACAAACAATGTACTTGAATAAAATAAAACTTACAAAATTTTGATAACATAATGAATATAATAAATATTTATGCGTATTTCATTTAAATAATATCTCATATATACTATATAGACAGGGTGCAATAAAAATTGATAAACATTTAGAATTGGTAGTGATTCTATACGTTTTTTTTTCAATTTAAGTATATAATTTCGAGCAATGGTTCTGGAATATTTAATATACGCGGAACGGTTCTTAACTATAATGATTGGGATTTTAGGCGGCTTTTTGCAATATTGTTTATAGAAATAGATTTTAGTTAAGCTAATGGTTATAGGCGAAAAACGTTTAGATAATCTGATTTAAACTGAAATTTTAGAAGAACCAATAACAAAAAATCTTGTAGAATTTATCATATATATATAGAATCACCAGCGGTACTATGCGACTGGTAAACTTTTTTGAACCAACCAACATAATATTAATAAATAATTAAGTATATATAAAATAAAATTCAAATAAAATAAAGATTTTTTTACATCATATAACATGTATTCGTTTTTCCATAATTTGATAAAATTTTTTTTTGATAATTATTTAAAATTTTATTGATTTTATAAAATATAAAATAATAATTATTTTATTATTTATATAATATATATAGACGAGTAGTTGTTTAAGTAGTTGTTATATTGGTATTATTAAAAAAAATAATGTATTTAAATGTAACTCATCCAAAATGTATTTATTTTTAATAAAAAATTATTATTATATAAAAATATAAATTTATTATATTTATTTTTAATGAGTTTTTTATTGTGTTCTGTTATATATATATATTTAATAAAGAAGAGAAAATAAATTTTTATTTTATTATATATTTGAAACATTTTATTTGGTGACATGGTTTTTTTTATAGATACAAATAAACTTTCTTGATAATAAATTTAAAACATTTTTAGACTTTTATCACATTATATATATATATATATATATATCGATTTTTTTATTATTATTAATATAATAAATTAAAAAAAAAATATATATATATAAAAATTCGATAATTATTTTATTTTTTTAATATATAGATTGGATTTTTTTGTGTGTATTTATTATACAGATTTGTATATTTTTATACTTAAAAGTGATTAAAGCGACATTTATGTTTTCTAAATATATATATATAGGTATCATGAGATTTAAACCATAAATTTTTTTTTGCTGAAACTTTTAAATAATATATCGATTCAGAATTTAAGGGATCACAATCAATCAAAGAGTCTTTTATTCGATAAAACACTTTATTTTGGTGAGAAATATATAGAAATATCTTAAGCGCGAATAAGAAAAAAAAATCTATGATAAGAAATTCGTTTCTTTTTCTAATTGATTTTTGAATACCGATTGTTAATATTTTTTTATATTAAATAAAAAATATATTAATAAAAAAGTATATTTGCGCATTCAAAACAGTTTATCGCAGGTGAGAAAAATCAAAACAATTTTAATTTATATATATATAGTATTGATTTTTTAATTCATATTGAAATTTATATATACATTTATTATTTTATACTAACGTTTATATATCAATTTTGCGTAATATAATAATAATAATTATAATTGACGTCAACGTGTGTAATTCACAACAAACAAGTTTAACATCATAAATTATAATATTATTTTTTAAAGTTATAAGTTTTATATATATATACAAGTAAATACCATCCATATATAAGTATATAAATGAGTAAATTAAAAAGAAAAGTTTAAGTGTTAAATAAAAATGTTAGTATACATGCAGAAATATTTTATTATTAAATAAAATATTCATAACGTATTTTGTTAGAGGTAATAAAAAAATAAATAAATATTAATTGTGTACATTTCTGAAATGAATTATCGTGGTATAAAACAAATATCGTATTTTAAAAAAAAAAACAAAATTTTTAAATAATATATGACAATACTTATAAGAATGCAAAATTATTTATAGAGATAACTTTCAATTATGACATTATAACTTTATGATTCACTTTTACATGATTTTTTAAATCAAAATCTGGTAAAAGGAAGAGAAGATTTTTTTTTATATAAAGAACAACAGCAAGACTTTTCATATTGTTTTTTTTTTTTCAATAAATAAATAAATAACTAATTTAAAGTTTATTTTCGTCACGTCTATATAATAAATATATTTAACTAATAAATTCTTTAACATATAGTTGTCATAAGAGATGTTTTTTATTATACGAATCGATGATGGTTTTTTTTTTAATTCGAGGGTGTTGCATTAAGATTAAAAAAAAGTGGTTTTGTTGCGGAAAGATCTTCTCATGAAATACAATAATTGGTATGACAGAAACTGAACCATTTTGAAGCATTTCCCATTTTGAAATTTCATTATTTACAAATGGAATGGAATCATCTTAAAAACACATTTGATAAAGTGTATTGAATATTGTATAAAAGAGAACATTATATATTGAAAATAACGTAAAAACGATTTTCTTAATTTAAATGTACACGGATCTTATGGGGATATCCTCATATAAATATATTCCTATAAACAAACAACAAATAACTATGAATATATAAACGTAAAGTTATATAATTTATATAAATTATATTTCTATATGATGATTGTTATAAATTTTTTCTATATATAAATACACCACAGCAATTACTATTTATATACCATTGTAAATTACATAAATCTTTCTTCAACAATAATATAATAACATAAATATCAAACAAAACAGTACTACATAGAAGCAAAAAAATAAAAAAATAAAATAAAGCATGTGTACAAATTGTACAGTATTATTATTATTATTATTATTATAAAAAAAAGCTCATTTGTTCATTCTTTTCTTTTCATCAACATGATCAACAAAATTAAATATAAGTAAATCTATGTTATAATCATCATACATAATATCTAATAATATATATAAATATAAAAAAAAATGTAAACAAAATTGGTTTAAAAAAAAAACAACAACACAAACAAGTATAATAATATAACAAAATATATTATAATATACAGATGGTTTATAAGTAAAGTGTTCATATAATATCAAAAAATGTTGCGTGTTTGTTTGTATACTGATATATAAAGATCAAAGTGGAAGCTGACTTAAACATATTGCATAATCATATATAACAAATAATATATGTTTATTATGTATATTATGATATAGGAAAAACAATTAATAAAAAAATCCCAAATATTTAACTTTCCAATTGTTTTCTCTATAATTTTTATATATGACAAATCATGATTCTGAAAATTACATTGATGAATCAATTCAAATTTTCCAATCATAGTTCATATCAATATAGAGAAATTGTTTTTAAAAAAAATATTTGTAATTTTTTCGATTTACAGCGAAAAGTTTTTCCAATAATTTTGCAACATAGACATAGAACTTTTCTAAAGAATAACAATTTCATTTATTTATGTCTTATTTCGGCAATTGATTTTAACTATAAACAAAATTCTTTCTTCAAATTAGAATTAAATTTCTATATAAATTTGACTCTTAACTCATATATAATAGAATTAAATATAATTGAATATACGTAGGTATTTCTATATATCTATATATACCTATATAACAATCAAATCAATTATAATGCTATATAGATGATATTTGACATTTTGTATACCAAACAAATTGATTTCTTTTATATATAGTATCTATCTATATAGATGGGTGATTATCGTTAGGTATATCATCAATTTTGACCCATTTGCCATTATTTTCCCTTGATAGAGTTTTTCTTCTATTTTTTATCGTTATTAAATCTTTATAAGAAATATAAAATGAACACACATCATTTATATATGTATATATTTATAGAGTAATGCGTTATTTTTCCATCTCCATCTATATATATATATATATATAATAATCATCAAAAGATATTTATATATTGCACGCGGTATGGTATGTTTTAATATATATATATGTTTATAAATTTATTCCAATAATAAGTTGTTGTATATATATATATATATATATATATAAATGATTTACAATTTATTCATTTGAGTTATTTATAGAACCACTCCAAATACCATCTTATATATATATATATATTTAGATATATATCTAAATATCGTATATATATATAACAACAAAATCATCATAATTCTCAAGTATAAATATGAGTATAAATATAGTTTAATATACTTGAATATTATTATTATTATTATTATATATCTTATAGATATAAAAAAAATGTATATGATAAATTTCATCATCGCGCACAAGAATGAAGAAGAAAAAAGAAAATGATTAGAATTGAAGTTATTTGTGATGATGGTGACCCAATTTTCTTTTCATACTATATGCTTAAATCTATCGTATATTTAATATATAATACACCCATAGAATTAATAATATTTATTGTATATGTTGTATATTATAAAAAAAAAAAAAAAACAAAATTATTCTAAATATGTTAAAAAATATATGATCTATAAAAAAATAAAAAATAACTATATATATTTATAGACTAGTGCTAGTATATACACATTAAGGCAAAAATTCAATTTATTACAAAAATACTCTTTGGAAACTACTATATTATAATTATAATTCATCAAAATCAGATTTGCCTTTATACTATATATAGATTAACTTTTAAATATTTTCTGATTCTCAAACTCAAAGGATTGTAAAACTAAAAATTCCATATATAAATAAATATTTAATTATATATAGAATTTGAAGTTAAACAAGCCCGACTGTTGACGAAATTAATACTTGGATTAATTTGGATATTTTCAATTGTAATACCATAAAAAGACTTAATATGCAGAAATATTTTATGTTTGTTATTCTAAATCACACATTTATAAGAGACCGCGAACAATAATCTTAATTGAATAAATTAAAACCCAATGTTTTTGACTTCACTAGTGTATATATATATATATATAGGTTCCATAAATAGATATATTTATAAATCACATACATAAAGAAATATTAAGAATTTATTTTATTTATAGATACCTTTTAATTTTATATGGTATATAAAATTATTCCCATATATACACTCGGAAAATTGTATATTTGCGGATCATTATAATAAAAATATATTTTTAAAACAGCTCTAATATGGAATATATTTATTTTTAAACCTTTTTTTCTTTTTCAAATTTTATATATAAAATAAATTGTATTTTGCAAAATGTTGCTAAAAATGTTTATTGTATAAATATAATAATTATACTTTATATATAAGCAAATATGAAAATAAAATAAAATAGATTTAAACGCGCATCGTATATCATTTAAAATGAAACCTAAAACATTTTCGATACAAATCACAAATTATATATACTTATAAATTTATCAATATAGAAATAAATTGTGCGGTATTATTAGACTAAAAAAGATTTTTTTTATTATTATAAAATACAATATTTGTGAAAATGTATAATAGATTTCACTTTTAAGACTCTATATAAATATACATATATAAAATGGAAAATCCTTTAAAAATGGTATATTCTTATTCAAAATATATATTTATAAGTGAATTCTCATCATCTTCAAAACAATAATTTATAATAATTTAGCAAATTCCCTAAACTTTTTTATAATCTATAAATAATAAATGCGTATATAAACGACAATTTATATAAAGTAAAACCATCTTGAATTTAATATATATAAATACAGATATAGAATATATTCTATATATCGAACATCGAACACGATAAATATAGAATCATTTTAAATTTAAACAAAAACACCATTCCATATATACTTTACGCGTGTATATACAAAATGTAAACCGAATATATATAATATATATATAGTAATTTTCACATTGTTTTTTTTTTTAATTTAAAGAATCATCATCAGTATAACTTCCTTATACAAATAATATAACATTAAAATTATTCAATATATTCTCTATATACACCACCATATAGAATAAATTCTATAAAATTTATTTTTGAATGTATGGTTGTACAGAACCGATCCTTTCACAAATGCAAACGTTGCACTTGCTTGGGGCGCGTACGACGCTTTTCAAATTTAGGATGAGGATCTATTCCTATTTTAAATTCACCGACTTTAGAATAATTAATCCGATTATAAACTTTTTTTTTCAAACCATTTTGGAATAGATTTATAACACATTATGAGCCTGAACCTCTTATGGGCGATGTGGAAATGGATACTATATATATGATATATAGTGCGCAAATATTAAGATTGCATAGGTAATGAAAAAGTAAAGGACCGGTCCTGATATGGTTGTATATATATAAGTAAAAAATATTTTTAATTAGTTATATATATGTATATATGATGAAGCTATTTTAAGAATAAAATCTTTTTTAAATGATATTTCAGTATAGCACAGCGAAATTGTCTAAAATACATGTTTATATATATGTAAGTATAAAGAAAATATACAATTTACAATATATAATATATGCGTATATTTATATGTTTAAGCCGAGCACCAAAAATACATTTAATCTATTTTCAGTTTTTTCGTGTTATTTCGTGTCCATAAAATTTTCTATTTTTGATAAAATATTTTTTTTATTTTTCTTCTTTTTTTTTTAAATTTTCATCGTATGAAATAATGTTTATGATTTTTTTTTTTTTGGTTTTGTTTAATTTAAATATATTATAATAACTATAAATATAAAACAAAACATTATTTAAAATAATTATTAATATATATATAGTAAATACATTTTTATATACACAGAAAAAACGATTTTCAATTGCAATCATTTTTTTTACTATAATAAAAATCCATTGAAATGTATAGTGAAATTTGTAAATTTTCAAAACGGACACTTTCAAAAGTTAAAATTTATTTGTAAATGCGAAATTAACAGGATAAATAGAAACAAATTGATTATTTAAATAATAAATAAAACAAATGATGATCACAACAAGAATCAATTTGGAGATCAGTGCGCAGTGCCCCATAATCAGATTATTTTAAAAATCAACATCAAAATGTCATCAAATTAATCTCCAAAAACCATGAATGTCATATTTTTAATTAATATATGTTTTTGTAATTAATAGTACAAAAAGAAAAAAAATTCAAAACACACAAACTATTTATTATTGCTTTTACAATTATATTTATCTATATACATACATAGTTTGGCAAATTCAGTGAGTCAGTGAGATCATTTCCTCACACTTTTTTTGTATACAAAAAAATTCATCTGAACATACTTGACAAGTATTTGTCGAAAAAACATTCATTTATTTGATTTATTTGATAATAATTAATTAATTATTATTTTTATATATGTATTTGACAATTATACAAAAAAAAATAAATAAATTTCCGGAAATATTTGCTGATGCAAATACTTATATTTAGTTATTTACAGATTATTTTTAAATGTCGTAATGGAAAAAATGTACACCGGCGTTGGTCGGCAACTTTTTTTTATAAATATATATTTAACAAGAACAACTAAAACAAAAACAGAAAAAAAGAAGCCACATTTATAATTATATATAGAACAAACAATGTAAAATATTTAGGTCTTTTTTTTCTGTTTCCAAAAAAAATTCTAGTATACATCTAAAAGACAAAAAAAGAAAAAACAACAAACCATAAGCAAAAGAAATTGTTTGTAAAAGGGTCTAAAAATAACATCATCCGTATATATATATATATATATATATAAATTATTTTTTGTCCGAAATATTATTATTATACATTGTTTTATGTATATATATTGAAGTTATACAGACAGTTGCGTGATTTTTTATAAACAGAAAAGTAAAAAAAAAAAAATTTATTAATAATTTTGTTCAAAAATAGAACACATCGTAATTTTCTAATATCATATACAATATATGTGTTATATCTCTATCTATTTATAAAGATGTTATATAGGATGTCTTTAAAAAAAATGCTCAATCCAAAGTTTTAACATACAAAATTCCCATCAGTTGGTTTTTTATTTGCCCGGAAAAAGGAATTCAATTTTTCTGTATCGGAAAAATCGGTTAAGCGTCCGTAAAACCCATCAAAATTCTATTGCTGAACGAAATCCCTTAAACAACCAATGAACCAATAATGCATTGAATACCTTTAAATGATTTTGGGGGGCCAAACTTTAATAATTTTGTGAATTAATTTATGAAATTTTGAAAATAAAAGCAAACATATGAGAGAAAAAAAAACTTAAACTGAAAAGCCGTAAAAGGAAAAATAATTCATATGTTTTCAAACAATTGTCCAAGTTGTACTTTAGGTGGATGAGTCTGTATGTAGAAATGATATTGCTAGTCATAAGAAGGCGGGAAATACTTTAACTCTTGGACACTGTTCAATAATCTTGATGTAATTGGAAAAAATTAATTTCCAAATCAAAATTTTGAATGTATACAAAATTAATTGAAATTTAAAGATTACAATCAAGAAGTTATATTTGCTGAGACACTCCAAAAGCGTTTTTATAACATCATATATATAAAAAAATGGATGATTAAATATACAATATATATAATATATATATATATCTTTTTTTCTTTTTCATTTCTTCTTTTTTTTTTTTTTTACAAAATAATGGAAAAATCATTTTTATTTTTCTTTATCCGCGCTGCGTTGTTTTTTATTTTTTTTTTTCATCTATTTTTCTTTACAACAGAGACTTATTTTTTGTATATATACACATATTTATTTATTTTAAGTATGCGAATGTGTGTAGATTATTTGTACGTGTTTGTTTCCTTGCCGTTTGTGTGCGTGTGTGTGTGTGTGCGGTTTTTCCTTTTTTTTCTTTTATTTTATATTTATTTATTTATTTACAAATGAAAATTTAATTTTATTTTGTGTATTGGTGAAAAATGAAAAATTAAATCATAATCAAAATCAATTTTATTTGTCAGTTATTATAGACGCAATAATTTTTTGAGGAAAAAAATTCAATTCAAAGTTAAATATATTTTTGGGAAAATTATCGAGGACAATTTAAAAAAAAGTTTTTCTTTTGTTATTAAATTATTTTTAAAATTGAAAATCTTTACTGGATTTGATGATGTCCGTGATATATATAATATATTTCTGCATGAATAGTTTTGAGAAATTAAATATAAGGCAATAGGTCATAAAGTTTTTTTTTCTTTTTCATAGAAATTTACGATTTACGAAATTTTTAATTAAACTTTTAATGTTTATATGTTCTTCCTTGAAAGTTTTTTTTATCTTGAAAAAGAAAATACCTTAATTTTTATAGTAGAAATTTGAATATATCCATTCTATATATATATATATTATGCGGGAAAAACCAATATTTAGATTGTTTTTTTTTTTTAGATATATAGACATATATATAAAAGACGAATTACATGTTTATATTAATTTATGTATACATAAAACATAAGCCAAATTTAAACATAAATACATTTATGTGTGTAGTATAGTATAGATAAACCTAACAAAACGAAAAAAACTGCGTAAATATTTTATTTATTCATAAATAAGTTATAAAAAAAAAAGTAGAGGATTTTGTCATCTCAAGGATAAATGTCTTAATGTTATGTATCAGTATATGTATAATACAAAACATATTCTGAATTTATTCCAAATGTAAAATTTGGATGTTTGATAAGTTTTCATGCTTAATGTTACATAAAATAAGATTTTTATACAATTTCGGACCATATTTTAAGAGATAAAACAAAAAAAACTGATAAATGAATTTTCCTTTTAAATTCAAACATTGAAAAAATTATTTCTTATTTATTTTTAAAATTCACCTACTCATCATTTTACAAAAAAATTACATGTTTTTATAAATTGAAATAAATGATAAAGGAAAAAAAAAAAAAACGAATGAATAAATATATGTATATGGAAACAATTTGGGTAAATGTACCTAAAAACCTATAAATATAAAAAAAAATTTTGTACAAAAGTATATTGTCTTTTATTTGTTGTTGTTGTTTTTGTTAATATATGACAAAAGAAAATATTTATAGATATTAATAATGAAGAAAATTTACATTTAAAAGAATTTTCATTTAATTTTTTTTTGTTTTTTTTTTTTTTTTGATTCGCATCTTTAATATACCAAAATTTATATATACCATATAATTTTCCAGTATTATTTCATTTATTTATTAAATATTTTTTTATTTTTTTTTTGTGAATTTACTACCCTCCGAATTATATTTCTAAAAATAATTTATATTTTATAAGTACATATATATATACACAAGGACTTCTTGCTCCTTCAATTTTACTCTAAAGAAAATAAGCAAAAAAATATATAGCATATGAATAAAATATCCTTTTGTATAACTATATATATATATAAAGTGTACCTTTTATATTTTTGTAAATATATATACAGAATATTACATACAGAACAAATGGGCGTTTTTTTTTTATAATTTATGAATTATATTTTACAAATATATTTATAATGTTTATTACTTTAAATGGTTAAGAAAAAATAAAATTTGGATAATTATAATTGAAATGCAAAAAATAATTATTTATTTGTTTATTAACAAAGGTATATACAATACACTATATTTGGTTTGCAAGGGAAACATTCATCATTTTTACTAATCCTTTTCATATATAGCATTCCATATATAATATAGGATTATGTTAAAAATTGCGTACATATAATGAAAGTCCTGATAGGAAATCCAAAAAAAACAGTTATATTTCATACTCCATCGCATTTCTCAATTTCATTGAATATTTGAAAAATTAATGAGTGTTAAACAGTCCTTTTTAAATTACTTTTCTCTAAGGATAATTCCATAACCTTATTAAATATTTATTAAAATCTACATTGCGGATTCATCGGTTAATAATCAAGGTATATATATATACCATTCATTTACCTTCCATTTTTCATATTATATTTAAATTTAAATTCATCCCATAAGCCAATATATAGAGCCAATATATAGAGAATTTATATTAAAAGACTTTTGAAATATATCCCAAAAATTGACAGAATTTCATAACCGCATAGATCAAATTGATCTGTGGCTTTAAATACAAATACACATCCATCCATATATATATATATATATATAGTTATATAGAATAAAAACCCCATATATGATATGATGAACAATATGGAAGCCACATAAGTGAAGAAAGATATTTTTAGACGCCATCACAAATAAAATTTCAGACTTTTTGCTAATATATCTAATATATATATTTAGTTATATATAAAACTATCAATTTGATGATTGAATATTTTCTTACATATTTTATATATATATTCATATATATATATATATAATATTGAATATATGTGCGACTAATATATCTAAATATTCGCATATATATATAAAATTTATCAACATAATCGATATATATACACTCTCTGGGATACCTTTTTTGATTTAATATTTAATTATATACAATATAATGTATTACACCTGGATGCAAAAAAAAAAAAAAAATTGAAGCAAACTTTCTTTTTTTTGTGAAAAAACTTATTTGAGCTTAGTGATTGAGCTCATATGATGTTTAACAATAATATAAGTTTTGAAACAAACAGCTTTTCGCATGAAATTTTAAATGGATAAAACATAAGTGTGGATTAGATTTAAACCGCATTTGAACATCAACGATTCAACAGTGTTTCAAAATAATAAAATTGTGAAAATAAGATAATTTCTATGCACCAACGTGTATATTACACTTAATATACACACTTTTAGATATACTTTATTGGATATTTATACGGAATTTGGTATCTATATAACCATAGATATATATATATATTGATTTTAGTTAAGTATATCATTGTTAAACGAACAGATAAACATATATGTATATAGTAAGAATATATGAATACATATATAGGACTATATTATTTATTTGATACACTTCATCTTGTGACAATAATTTTACTACTACAATGACTATATATACTTACGCTACTAATACAAAATACACATAATATATAAAGTGTTTTTCTAAATGTTAAAGAAATAAAGAAAATTTCGCAAGTAACACACATTAATTTATAAATAATAAACTAAATCTTAATATATCACAACTCGCACACGACAAAATCTATCCTATTATATAACCAAAATATATATGGTATATAAATAATATCACTATGGTAAAGAAAAAATTTAATTTGTATTTGTTTGATTTGATGTGAATATATGCGAGGGAAATTCCCATGCGTGTTTTACTGAAAATCTTTTTGTATATATATAAAAATTTCTTCCTGTTTTTTGTTTTTCTACTTCAAAAGTTATTTTATATATAAAAAAATTATTTTTCTTGGTTTTCCCAAATTTTTCTTTCTATACGGATCATTATATTGAAAAAAGAGTAAATTTATTGTTTTTAACTCAATCTATATTATATGCGTGTATATATTATAAAAAAAAGTCTTTTTGATTGTTTATTGATAAAAAAATAAAAAATAAATAAAAATATAGATAAAGTTTTGAAATGATTGAATATCTTGATAATTTGATGGTGGATGATTATTTTTATATATACATATAAAGACATAAAAGTTTTTCTTATTATACGTGTCATTTGTCACATGTTTTCACATATCCTTTATTTTTTTGGGTGGTTTTATAAATTCAATTTCTTATCATTACATCAGTAGAAATTATTGTCATTATAGCGTTTGCGGATTTTAGGTACATCAACAGAATAATTTCATTTTAATTTCTCACATCGAATTAAATGTAATCAAATTAATTAAGTAAATCTTGAAGTAATAATATATTTTTTGGTAATTTAAAAATTATACATCTATATAGCGATCATTATTTTCATTTGAATTATTCGAGTTCTTGTTTGTTTATTAAATTTAGTATAATTACTATCCCATATATATATATATAAATCAGTGTATGATGGAAAAAGGTCTATAAAAAAAACATTAAATTAATTTGATTATATACAAACAAATTATATATTGATACTTATATGCGATAACTCTATATTATTTATAAACAATGAACAACATTAACTCTATATACTGTGAACCACCCAAAACAAATTAATTCTAGATTATAATATTTTATTTATTTCAATATCAATATTGTATTTGAAATTGTATTTAATAAATATTATATATATATATATATCGATATATTTACCAAACGGATACAGTATATAGTTATATAAAACACTTATAGTATATATATGTACAAGAAGTTATATATAAGATTAAATTTATCGTGTATATATAAAGATGTTTATTTTAAATGTGTGTTTGTGTGTGCAATTACAAACTGATAAATAATGATACACAATAGAACAGGTATATCTACACAGGCATAAAATACACACAATATTTTTACTCCAAAATACTCCATAAATATATATAAAATAAATGGAAAACCATCGCTTTTTTATATATATACTGAGTTAAATGAATTTTCCGTAAAAGACAAAAAAAAAATCATTTCAAATCATTTGTTATTATATATCGTATCATATTGTATATTGTAAAAAGTAAAGAAAAAAAAATAAATGTCCACCATCATATCAAGCTTCATCATTTATAAATATAGACAATAATATATAATATATACTATAAAAGGATATATCTATATAATATACATTAAAGTACCATATGAAAAATAAATTTATACGTAATTTTCTATATTATATATATACACTTTAAGGCAACTTTATATATATATATATATTATATGTATATATCGCACCACAATCATTTTAATACAATCATTTTATAATATTATATATATATATATATAAAGTATCATCACGCACCACCACCTCTCTCACAACTCCACCGCAGTCAACCCCCTTTCATATATATACCATATATATAATACACATCGATTGAAAGCTATTTTTAGAAAATTATATATGTTTTATTTATTTATTTTTTTTTTCCCTTTTTAAGGGTATATAATATATACATAAATATTTTCTCAAGGTCTTTGCCTTATATGCCTATGTATATGGATGGATGGATGGATGGATATGCTCATTCCTTTTTCTATTGCGGGCATATATATTTTATTATTATACAAACAAACGAAACTTTATATATATATATATATAGTATATTGTTATAGATATATAGAATATTGTATTTTTTATATACACTGTTTGTATATAACTTTATGTTGTATTTAACTTTTTTCTTTTTTCTTTTTTTTTGTATACATGGTAAAATTATATTTCATTGGTTGTACATATTTTATATATATATATAGATATATATATATATATATATATATATTTGTATATTAAATGATGTATAACGTATTTATACCTCTATATATAGTAGCTATATCATGTATATATTTATACATATATAGAAAATGTAAATACAAAGTATCAAGTATTTTAGTATCTATAATTTACAATTTATATATATAAATATATGGTATAAGATATGGTATAGGTGGTTTGTTATGTCGTTAAAATAAAAATCTGTATCGTCTTTTTATATATATATATATATATTATATGGTGGAGTGATTGTTAGTTATTATTATTATTATTATATGCACGAAATTTTTTTATAATAGTGCGTATCGCAAAAAAAAAATAATAATAACAAATTATAATACCTAATAATTAAATAAATCTATCTATATGTGAACAAAGAATTTAGAAATAGTATAGTCCTGGTTTTGTAATTTATACAATAAAATATCAGGATAACAAAAAGATTTAATTACTATTGAATTGACCTATATATTCTCACAAAAACAATTCAGGACAAATCAATTCCATCCAATAAAATGAAAAATGGTAGAAAATATCGGGTTTTTAAATCAACCTTAAACATCTACCAATTATTTCATTAAGGTATTTCGTTTTAACGTCTTCATTTTTTTTTACGAAAAATTTGTCGCATTTGGTAATTTATGGAAATTGAAAATGCAAATCTCTTTTTGGTTCTTCTAGCTCAATATGGATAATTAATTTTAATTATACCCTTTATAATTCAAACATTTCTTTTCATATTCTCAAACGTATGATTCACTTTTAACCTCTAAATTTTATATACATACATATATATAAATTTCCCCAAAATAATAAAAAAATACAAAGAAAAAAAATAAATAAAGGATATATTACGAAAATACCTTAAAATTTTACTCGCACTTATTATATTATTATACAAGTATATATATACATAACAAGTTACTGAAAATATACAAAAATTCACCAACCAACCATACACAGTGCGACAATTAATATTCCGGACTGGTCCTAAGAAATACATTAAAAACACGATTTTTGAAATTTTTTTTTTTATTTGTTCAACATATTCTCCTCGTGATTCAATACAACTGTTACATCGATTTAATAATGATTAAAATGCGTGCTCCAGCTTATTTTGTGGTATTGCCTCTAGTGCGCGTGTAGATGCTGTTTGAATGGTTTCAATATCCTCAATAAAACATCCTTTCAATTTCATTTTAAGTTTTGGGAACAAGGAGAAGTCACATGGTGCTAAATCACGTGAATACGGTGGATGATTTTACACACAGACTTGATTTCAAGCCAAAAACTGACGAACAATAAGTGAAGTGTTATTCGGTGCATTATCGTGTAACAAACACCAATCAGATATTCACGATATTTAGGTCTAATACGACGAATCCTGCCCATCAAAACTTAGATATAATATGCGCCACTGACTGTTTGACCAGTTCGAACGAATTTTTAATGGATAATTCCCTGGCTATCGAAAAATGTTACGAGCATTGTCTTGATTTGTCTTGATCGATGGAACTTCTCGTGTTTTTAGCCTGTGTTTTAGACATCCACGAAACGTTTATACCACTCAAAAACTTGTGTTCTACCCATACAATTATCGTCATTAACTTGTTGCATCGATTTGAACGTTTCTGTTGCAGATTTACCAAGCTTTGCGTTGACTGCTCTTTGTTCCATGTTAAAATTTCTACTTCAACTAAAATATTGTTTCACAAGAAATGTCATAACATTTTTATTTGTCAACCAAATGCAATGAAATTTTTACAGACGATAGAGAAAACATCAAGCTTCAAAACGCTTGTTCCATCTTACAGATCGTCTCACTGGTTATTGAGATATGGTTTGAGTCCGGAATATTAATTGTCGCACTGTGTATATAGCGCATAAGGAAAACATACACATTCTATTACCAATACAACACCAAATATCGATTTACATTCAAAAACAGAAAATAAATAAAAAAAAATTAATGTACACGAAAATGAAAAAAAAAAAAATGTTTTTATATTGTAATAATAAACAAAAATTTCCATAAAATGGTAATAAATATATTTGGAACTATTTTTTTTTTATTCATTTAAAAAATCTCATGTATAGTATATATAAATTTAAAAAGGGTGTTGTTAATATTTCAATTTTTTTTTTCCTTATCGAATATTCATATGAAAATCTAATTTGGAAAATTTCATACAATGTTTTTTACCCTATAAAAATGAAAAACTTATCCGTGGTTGATAACATTTAACAAATTCTTCTGATTGTTTTTTTTCATAATCTACTATTGTCTAAATATATATATGTATATATTACAAGCTTATAAATATAATTAATTTATTTATTTTTGATTATATATAAAATAATTTCTAAATAACATTTTCTAAAAAAAAAAGAAAAAGTTTTTCCTTATTAAATATTCATAAAAATTATATATTAAGAACAATATAAGAAATAATATATATATAGTAAAAAAATAGTATAATATAGAAAATGTGACTAAATAAAAAACATTTCCATGACTTTAAACTTGGCCATGAAATAGACCATACCATACAGGAAAAATTATATAATATATGGTAAATTTATTTTACAAAACCAAAAATAGGAATTTTTTCACCGCATAACAATGTTTTTCACAAAATGGAAAATCATATAATATTTATATATATTATGTATATATATATAGAATAAAATATTCATTATTTTGTAACAAAAAAAACGGAAAAAGGCATAACCATATACATATTTCTGGGCTGTATATATACACTTTATGTTGTTTATAATAATTTATATTTTGAATTAAAAAATTCAATATCCACCAGTAAAAAATAAAATATGGTATATACAAAAACTAATTTGGTATTTTATAATTATATATAGGTTAATAAAAAATAGAACTTACCAGGTGGACCTAAACGTCTCTCTGGACTAGCCATATTTATTTAACAAATAATATGGTTTTCATTAAGTGTTGATTACGTTTACTTAATTTTCTTTATAATAAAGAATAATTTTTCTTTTAATCTGTAAACAAAAAAAACAAGTTACAATTAATTATAAATATTAAAATTGTTTTTTTGTTTTTTGCAAGTTATATCTCTAATATATAAGGTGTAGGAATTAATAATACGGATTTTTTGGTTTGAAAATGGCATTTATTGTATAACAAAATGTAAACGTTTGCCAATGGTTGTTTGGTCCACATTCAACGCCATTGCACGTTCATGTTGCGTTCTACACGAATTTTCATCCAATAACGCTGGCAATTCTTCGTCTTCAAATTTTTTTGGTTGACCTGGCCGTTCTCTGTCTTCCAAGTCAAAATCACCATTCCGGAAGCGTACAAACCATCGTTCACAAGTTGCTTGAGCTGGAGCATGTCCACCATAAGCTTCAACCAACAAACGATAACTTTCAGCAGCGGTTTTCTTTAAATTAAAGAAAGTTATTAAACTTCCCCCCAAAACAACTTTTACAGGCATGTGTTTCGACATATTCGAAGCAAAAAAAAAAAGCTTTGTTGTTTACACTTCAATGAAATGCCATATACTGAAATTTATAGCCTAATGACAGACAAAAAAAAAGAAAATGGCCGCGGTGTGTTGCGATACACTCAACGCTAGTTGCGCCATCTGTTATCTAAATCCGCATTATTAATTCCTACACCTAATAATAGATTTGATTAATTATTGCTTGTACATCAATTTTGATGGAATAATTGATCTGACTATTTTTTTTATTAAATAAGGTTTTAGGTTTTATTGGATTGTCTGCCAAAATACTAAAATGTTTTCAATGCATTACTTTTTCGTGTAAGAAATTTAGCTGTGTTAAATCTCTTATCAATTATCAAATAAGTCAATGGTTTGTTTTAATGAGATAGAAAGTTTTTATATGTTATTCCTCTTTAATGAATTAATGCTAAAACGTTATCATAAAAATTAATACATAGAAATTAACAATTTTCTATGATGGCATATAAAAACGATCCTATTTTTTTTTTTTTTTTTGATCTACAAACATTGAATCATCATTTTATTTAAGAAAACGATTATTTTTCGAGATAATTTAATAAATATATATATTATTATTTATACCACCATCATAAATATACTGCATATCCGCTTTTCGTCAATATACTACACACATATTAAAACATATCATACATAAATACACATTCTGTAGATGTGATTCTTTTCTTATCTCGAACTCTATATACTCTGTATATACTTACAATACAATGAAATATTTTCAATATAAATAGAATTTTTAACCAGGAAAAAATAAAAAAAAAAACTTATATTAAACAAATCTATTTCAGAAAAATTTATTATTCAGACATATTCAAAATATATTTATTTCTATTTCTTAAAAATGAAAATTTTTTGTTTTTTAATTCGTGTTAATTTAATTATCGCATTATTTATTTGTAATATAATACTAAATATTTGATTATTTATAATATATAATATTAAGAATAATTTGCTCGTGAATTGTGTGTCAACAAAAGCAAAAGAAAAATAAATTTAAAACAATAAAATAATATTACATATGCACATTTAATTATACTATATATTTACTCTACTATATACCATATGTATGTATAAAAAAAAAATATGTTATTGTTGTCATAAAGTTCATTTAACTTTAATAATAAATAAATAAAGAATAAAAAAAAAAATACTGATTTAAATATTTATTATATGAAGTGTATTTATATAAAAATAAATAAAGTCTTGATCTTTATATTTGTTAATGGAATATAATATGCAATAATTGGTTTTTTTTTATTTTTTAATTTATTTATTTATTTGTTGACTGCATAACTTTATTTATTTAAAATACAAAAAATTAAATTAAATATGAAGTTCAAATAAATCTTTTAAAATTGATTAAAATATGAAAGAGATTATAATAAGTTAAGTTGATAGTTTTTATTTTTGGATTTTTTGTATTATTAAATTGTGTTTTGTTTTTTTCCTTCTTCTTATTCAGATTTAATTGAAATAATTTTTTTAATTTCATATTTATGTAATTCAGTCGCCAATAAGATTATTGAAATGTAATTGATTTTTATGATAAATTACTTTCTCTATGTCTGATATAAAACAAATAATTTTAATCATTCTAATATGGGACAATTTATGAATTGTATTATTTTATAAGCACAGAAACCGCTCCAACCAAATTGATTCATTTAACTACAGATGAAATTTGTTTTTTTTTTTTAAATCAATCTCTTTTGTTCTTATAATATTTCTGACAATATCAGAATGATAATGAATTTCTTTAAAAAAATAAAAAAGAAGATTTCCTATGATTTTAAACTATAGAAAATCATAACTTTTTCATCCAATTTCGTTAAAAGGCTTAAGATCATCATAATCAGACATATTGGGATAAAAAAATGGATTAATCATACATATATCACACCCAAGCATATAATATCCATTCTAATTATTATCTTCAACAACTTTAATCCAGTATTGTGCCAAAATTATTAAATGAATTATAAGTTTTAGATATCAAAGCTCATCTACTACCGTATGGGTATGATTGATTGATGATTACCACAAAAGCACATATTACAAAATTCCTCCCAGCAATGATTATCGGGATTAAGCCAATTCATTTATCACCTTATTCAGGCCTTCAGGGCAGTCATTAAAAAGAAATGTTATTTTTCTTCTATAACCCCAGAAGAGAACGACGACTTGCGAATATAAGAAATTAATTAATAGATTTTATTATTTTGATTTTTTTTTTTTTTGTATTCTTTAAAACTATATACAAAATACAATACACATATCTATCGCAAAAAGCAATAAAAATAAAACATACTTAAATTAATTTAAATTAATTCTGTTTGTTGTTAGTGTATGCGTGTGTGTGTGTGTGTGTTTTGTGATGGAGAACAAGTTTTTATTTTTATCTTTATTTTTTATACAAAAATAAAAATGTTGAGATGGTGATTTTTATTTATAAAATAACTCAAGTGTATTCGTTCGTGTTGTTCCTATATATACATTTATTATATATATATATATATATTGTGTGATGTGCAAATTGTGCAAAAAATATTCATAAGCAGATAACATAAAAAAATGTATAGTAATTTTTACGCAGCGCGTGTATGTGCGTAAATTTTGTTTAAATTATGTATATATGTTATGTTTTGACGACTTGTTCTTCTTAATTTTTACTAATTTTATATATTCATATACAATATACAATTAATTTAGATTTTTAAGGAAAAATGTTTAAGGAACCATAACTCTATTACGATTATTAATCATTGGAAAAAAACTCAATACTCCAATTGAATTTATAAAAATAAATAAAAAAAAAACTCTTAATTTTATCAAATAAAAATTACCTTAAATCCGTTTTTTGTGTGTGTGTTGGTTTTTGTTATTAAAATAGAAAACACTTTTTTTTAATAAAAAAAAAATTAAATATAAATTAATTATAGAATATATACGTATGTGTGCGTAAATAAAATCGCAAAATTTTCTTCGTCGATTTTGCTATTTTTTGTTTATGTGTTGATGTTGATGAAATTGTTTTAATTATAATTTATCAATAAATAATAAATATATACACATATTTTTATGTTTTTACGACAATATTCGTTTAAATTTTTAAAATATAAAATTCAAAATAAATTAATTTTATTATTTACACTTAATCATCATATGCAAAAAAAAAAAAAATACACATAAAAAATCACTACTAAAAATAAAATTAAAATTTTAAATCAACCAAAAAAAAAAAAAAATTAAGCACAAACGAAAAACAAAACAACACATAAATAGAATTTTTCATTTTTTATTATTGACGTATAAAAGAAAAAATTACATTTTTCGTAGTTATTTTATTGAATGTTTATTATATTCAATAAATTTTTAATCCATTTATTGAATTTAATTAAATTAATTAATGTTTAATTGTCTATAAAATAACAATAAAAACAATGAATAAATTAATTTTCCAATATTGTTATTTTAAAAGAAATAAATAAATAATAATAAATAAAAGAAGAATTAGAATTTTCTTTGACTTGTATTATTATTTTTTATTTTACCACCTTTCCCAAAAAATTTTCACGAACTAAAAAGAAGACGACGAGCGCAGGGAGAGGAAAACAATAATCATAGTCCGCCATCATTAAATTTGCACTGGTGGAATGTAAATACACTTTTTTTTCTTTAAATGGAACTCATTAACATCATCATCATCATCATCATTGATTTAAAGTGAAAAGAAAAATCTACTATAAAATGATAATAAGAGTGAAAATTTTTTTTAAATTTTCATATCTAGTACAAATTTCTTTTTTTATATATGAATTTTAGGGAATTGTTTAAAAATTCTAAAATTATGATATAATTAAACGATGAATTAATAATTTAATAAGTTAAAATAATAAAAAATTTTAATCATTTTAATTTAAATAAAATTCAAATTTATTTTAATTTATTTTATTTTTATGGATAATTATAAAAATAAAATTATGGATTTTCGGAACGCCTCTACATTTTCAAAATTGAGTCATAATATTTTTGAGTAAATTTTCTATGATTTTTCTTTCGTTTTTTTGAAGTTTATTTGAGGATTTTCTTCTTTTTTGTATAAAAAAAATAATTTAATTTATTCATTGTTTTTGTTTTCGACCAAGAAATACTTAAAAAATAAAATAATTGTTTTTCTTTCTTGTGATTTATTTAATTTTACGTTTAAAAAACTATTTAAATTAATTGTTTTTATCCAGATTTAACTAATTTAAGGTAAATATAATAAATGTTTTGTTATATTAATGAAATACAAATTAGTCATCGCAGATTCGCAGATCATCACAAAACTTGTTTAATAATTTAATTACGCTTAATTTTTTTATAAACTAAAAGAATTTTTATTTGTTTCTTGTTTCCTTTCTCACCATGATCATCTATCAGGCAAAGTGCAAATTATTTGTTTTGGGTTCGGATTCTATAAAGAACCATCAAATAGAAAAAAATGTTTTCATTTTTTAGAGGTAAAAAACATAGTCCACGTTCATCACCGGAACCAGAGGATCAACCGCCAATACCTGGTCCTGATTCAGATTATGTTATAGTTAGTGATAAATCAAAATCCGATTCAAAAGATGGAACACCCTCGTCATCATCGGGTTATCCATCATTTAATCAATTTGGAATTCCAAATGCTGGCAATATGATGAATACCAATAACAATAATAATAATAATAATAATAGACAACGACAAGATATACCTGTACATTATTTACATGGTGTACCATTTAAATTATCAAGTGATTTAATGATTGGTGATACAACAGAAGTATCCCGAATTCAAGTTGATGAAATTTTAGTGAATATCACAAGGAAACTGCAACTGGAAAATGATGATTATAATTTTAAACAAGAGAGAAGTATTGTATTATCCACTTAATATTATTATTATTATTATTTTTTTAATTTTTATTGTAGTGCGTTAGTTCACTTAAATGTTCCCTTTGCCCCCTCCCAGACTCCCCCCCGAGTTGTGTTAATTTTTCGGTTTTAAGAAATTTTTAAAGTATTTTCTTGGAATAAATTAAGAAAATTTGGGTTTTACTACTATATATTAGATATAATGAAATTTTATATAATTATATATGTGTTTTCTTAATTATGTATAATGATTTTATTTTTAATTATTGATAATATTTTATAGTATTTTTGCTGTTGTCTTATATAATTAGGGAATCGGGAAAACAATGCATGGAATTTTTTAATGTATATATTCAATTTAATAGTTTTTCTTGTCAAAAGTCAAACCTTGTCACTTTGCTGGTCCTAAGACATGTATAAATAAACAAAATTAAATTAAACAATCATCATTTTTGATCCTCAGGGCCAGGATAATAAACGACATAGGTTAAAGAGATAAAAAAAATGTTCCTTTTTACGTCATAATTCAAGAATTCAGTTTTGTTATGTTATCTTATTCGAATTGATCTCCTCTTGGCATTATACTACCTTTTTATTATATTTTTTTTTTTTAATTTAAAATAACAAAAAAATAACTATTCTTTTATTTAATTCTATTGAAGCTTTATTCAATTTTTACCATTAAAATCTAATTCAGTTTGTTTCTTAATTATTTAAAATTATTTTTGGGATATTCTTTCATTGTTTTGTTTTTTTTTTTTCATTGTTCGTAGATTCACATATACGATTAATTATTGTTTTTAATTTTAATCTATAATATGTAATGTTTATTTTATATTTATTATTACACTTAAAAAAACAAAAACATTTAAATTTATAATCTCTCAAAAATCACTTATAATTACAAAATTTATTATTTTAATATGTGTATATGATTTTTAAATGACTTCGTGGATGATTAATCGCTATTAATTATAATTAACTTGGAATTAACATATCCAAGTTAATGGTGCGTTTTTTTTTGTATATTTAGATACATAGTAAAAAAAAAAGAAGTATATTCTTTAAAGTGTTTTATAGCCTCATTAAGCTTTAAAGTATTTTTTTTGTTATATAATTATTGAGATATATAGAAAATGTTTAAAGCAAAATTTATCAAAAAAAAAAACAAACCGTTTCCGTTTCTTAACGATTATATGTAAATTGGATGTATAAATACAAAATAATTTATCTCGAAATATTCAGAAGATTAAATTAAATTTAATAAAAAAAAAAAAATTGTCAGTTATAGTTTCATGTCGCAAGAAAATATGTTGCCCAAAATACAGTTTCTTTTATTTAGTTTTTTTTTGTTCTCTATATGGCACACTCCCACAAACACGTATATACGTTTATTTTACTCGACCTTTTGTGTTGATTTTTTAATTTTATTCGAAACAAATGATGTTAATTTACTTCCATATTGATCGATTATACCATGATGTAAAAGTCCTGGATACATTGCAATAGTTAATGTAAAAAAGTATGTAAAAAGTAAATTATTTACGACCGATCCAATGTATGCCATCACAATCAATACAAATAAAGTTATAAGATAATGCTAATGGAATTAAATGAAAACAGAAATAATAATTATTAATAATTATATAAATTAAATTTAGTCTGAGAACAAAAATAATATACATACATAAGATGATTTTCCTTCATGTTTAGTAAATAACAAATCAAATAGTTGTTTTAATGACGTCCAAATTAAACACATTTCATTACATACAACATCAAAATGTTTCTCTTTTGGTCCCGTCCAATTTTCGGGTTTTGTAATTAATCGTGAAATAATTGGATATAGATAATCGACCAGAATGAAATAGATCATTGCTATGGCCAACGATGATATAATGGATAGATCCCAATCCCATAACAATAAAAATACAAATGTAATTACACCAACAATAATGCCTGGATAGAATTTTTTCTTCCATTTCAATAGATCATCGATTTCCAATAGGAGTTCACGATACATTTCCAAATTATGTTTGATTTTATTGAATAATTTTTTCTATTTGCATAAATAATTTGTTTGTATGGCCGGGGGTTGTAATTAATTTATAAAACACAATAACATAAATGAAGAAAATCAAAAATTAATGTAAAACAAAATACATGAAAATCGATTTATTATTAAATCATAAATTATACCTCTTCAGCGGTTCCGCTTGCAAAATTTGTTAATTCATTCATCTTTCTTTCTTTTGTGCTATAAACAATTTTTTTTTCCTTTCTCGAATTTATTTTTATCGCTTTAATTTTTTTTATTTTTAAATTCAATGATATAGAAATTTATTTTTAATTAATTTGCAAATATTTTCTATATATATATATATATTATAAAATTGATACGTTCTTTTTGTAATCGATTGATTTTTATTTTTTTTTTCAATTTTTTCACAATTCATTCAATTCAATATTACAGCGAAACACAAACAAAACAAAAAGATTTTATATTTTTTTTTTATATATTGCGTTGTTTTTGTTTGGGGTTTTTATTATCGTTTGGGTGAGTGTGAGTTTGCGTGTGTGAATTTGTTGTTGTTTTTTATAGAAATAAAATACAAAAAAAACGCTACCAAATGGAATTTTGTTGTTGTTAAAACATTTGGTTTCCATATTCGTATTTAAGAGACATCTACCGAAAATGTTATTTTCTCACAAAGGTTTTTAAAATCAAATTTATTTAAAGTTTGTTCACTATATTTTGGAATTCGTAAAGATTAAAGTGGATTAAACTGCGATATTATAATCCATCATCTTATTTAACATGTTAAGATTTATATGCGTTTACTCTTTAAACGATAAAATACAAATAAATAATTAAAAAAAAATCAACATAATTTTTCTTAAATATAATTAATATTATACGGAAAAAAATATATATTTAAATATTATTGTTATAAAAACATAAAACACACTCGCATACACACAACAAATATTACTGAATTTTTATATATATATAAAATAAATCTAAAGTTAAAAACACATTTTATATTTTAATAAAATAAAAAAAATCCTATAAAATCATATATATTCCACATTCCATTATTTATATATATTGATTTATTAATATTCTGGAAATCTCATATCGGTATTTTTTAAATTTAATTCAATCCATTTTTCAACACGTTCCTTAATGGCCGGTGTATATTCTTTTTGCCAACCTTTTATTACCGTTTTACCATTTCGAACGAATGCCTCCTCTTTTGGATTTAAAATATTCACTTCTTTCAATTCAATTTGATTGACAGCCGGATTAATACGGAAATTTTCAATACTCAAATAATTTGCTAATTTTTCTATATCATTTTTATCGGTTAAATCTTTATTTAAAAATTTAGCAACCTTTTGAATTGTCCCCGGAAGATTCTGAAAATGAAAAGGGAAAATTTATTTAATCACAATTATAATTAAAATAATAACATAATTATAATTATTACCACCACCTTATTCATATCTTCATAAAACATAAATAAAACATTTGGATGATTACGATGTAACCAACCCTCTTTTACGTGACTCCAATACGGTAACCAAGGATCTATATATATATATATATATATATTTATTAATTAATGTTTGAATAAATTAATAATTAATAATCATCAAGCAATAAAGGATCAACAGATTAAAAATCAACTTACTTAAATTATTTTCGAAATAATACCAGTATTTTTCAAAATCTCCAATATATCCTTGAGTACGATATAAACGATTTAAGTGGTAAAAAGATACAGCAACATCTTTAGGATTACGTGCTATGTAAATGACCTGTATATTTCGTTTTATACATAGTTCATTTTAATTATAGTTCATTTTATATTTTCTCAATCAATATAATTTTATAATAATAATAATAATGATTACCTTAGCACCACAATCCATAATGCTGGGTGGTAACAATGAAAATGGAAGATGTGTTTTAATAAAACGTCTTTGTTTAATTTCTGGTAGAAATTCATAGCCCGGTGTTGATACCGTTTCGATAAATTGTTGTTTTACCGGATCATTATAATGTTCGGTTAATAATTCATCTTTTGTTTTATTATGCATAAATATACAAAATCTATAAACGATCAAAATATTAATATATTAATATAAAATAAATACATCGCAATTATAATTTTAAATTATACTCAAAAAATGGAAAACGTTTTGTTAACGGTTCACTTTGGGCTAATTCATAATTTAAATCATTTGCTATCATCCATACTAATTCTTGAGTCCATGTTGTACCCGACCGTGGAAATGTTGCTACCCAAATATCATTTTCGCGTGCCTCAAAATTATAAAAATGATTAGCGGCTGCACGGAATTTACTTGGAAAAAAATATTTATCCGGACCAACTTGAACAAATCCAGTTTTTTCACCTATAAATCAAAATTAAAATTAAATGTAACATAAAATAACTTATTAATAATTGTCACAAAATGTAAATTTAAGGGTTAAATGGCTAGCTGATTTCTTAATATATACATTTTTGGAAGTTCGATATTATATTAATATAATGTTGAATATTTTAAAATAAAACTAAATATTATTGTTATTGAAGTTCAAAATATAGTGTGAACTTCTTTTTGATATGCTAATTTTATTATAATATTTATTATTTTTTTTTAAATAATTTCGTAAACTTTATTGCGTCATTGATATAATATATAATAAATTATTTATATTCTGTTTTGAATTAACAAATCTTCTTATATATAGCGACTTATTATTTAAAAAAAATGTGTATATTTTTGCAAAAACAAACCAGAATTTAAATAAAGTAATATAATAATAAAAAAATTATAGGAATTAATGCAAAGATGCAGACATTCTTAATGAAAAATAAAATAAAATAAAATTTTTAATAAACTTGTTTTTTTTTTTAGAAAAAACTCGATTTTAAAAATATCAACTTTTTTATATATCAGCTATATATATTTTTAATATATAAATTTTTGTATTTTATTATAAATTTATATTTTATTATAAATTTTATTATAATACTAAACAATACTTTTAAATCGTAAAATATATTATTCGCAGTTTCTATATAAAGATATGGAAAATATAAATTCATGGTATAATTTTTGAAAATATTTATCACATAAAATATCATTTTTTAGACAATGAATTTATTTAAATTTTCAAATTATCCCGGTTATTATACTCTATGCTTTATTATCACGGTCATTGGATAAATTCAACATTATCTTTTTCGTATTTGAATTTACCGGCGATCGCGTATATTATATCCTTTAAATTAATAAAAATATGTCTTTTGATCGAGATAAATTATAATAAAGTTATATTCTATAGTGAGGTAAACTAAAATTCATCAATGGTTTGCGGAAGAGATTTCTGGTTTTAGAATTGATTTTATCTTAATGTTATTAATTAAAAATTTAAACGTTTGTTTATTCTGTACACGTCCCCGCGGAGATGGTGATATATTGATCAAATCAAATGCTATAAAGAATTTTTTTTAACATGAATTGAAATAACAAAATGATAAAGTTCAATAAAACTATCATTTGATTTATTTGTTGTATTATTAGTTAAAAATATAACAAACAAACAAACATATATATTTTTAATTTAAATACGTTTATGTTGATAATTTATATAAGTTCTATATATTGGTTTAAATACAATAATTATAAAAATTAAATATTATCATATAGTCACTATATACTATATCAAATATATCTATAACTGTATATATGTTCTTGATCTGACTGACTGCGTTCTATAAATTATAAACAAACATTCTAAAATATAAAATATACGTTAAATAAAATATCACATAAATAAATCTAATATAATTTCTATATTGTTCTTTTCTTTATTATGTTTATTTCCAGACACTATAAGTTCATAAAACAATCAGGATTTAATTTGAATTTATGATTTTTAACACAAGCCACGTGAATGAAAGATACAAAAATATTTTACATAATAATAAATAAAATCCGCAGATAGAAAATATATCTTCAGATCCATCCAATTATTAATTTTTTAAGCAATATCAAAATAAATTACATATAAATATATATAGAGCTATTAATAAACATTTATTTTTTTATACAAAAAAAAAAAATTAGCATATTTATTTAATAAATACCATTTTTTTTTTGTTTTATAAATCACTTTTATTACGTAACTATAATATAATTATTATTTATTATTATACCTCTATATATAAATTCTTATAATTTAAATATAGTCAAAATAAAAGTCATATCGATATGTTAAATAAATAAATAAAAAAAAAAAAAAAAACAAACAAATACAATCCAAAATTCATATAGAGAGTATAACAACAATAACATAATTTCTTTATATTTATTATTATTTTTTTTTTGTATATCGCAGAGGTAGACAAAAAGTGAAATTATTTAATAATGAAAAAAAAAATATATATAAATTTTCTTCCATGAAATTCATTCATTTATAAATAAAACAAATTAATAATAAAGAAGCGAAGAAAAGAAGAAGAAAAAAAAATTGTATGTATAATTTCAAAGAAAGTTTAAAATATTTTTTATAATTAAAAATAATGTTATTTTTTTTATTATTATTATTTTATAACCATTAAATTTTTTTATTATATAATAAGAATATATAGGAATTAATGAAAAATTTCGTATTTTTTATTTAGTTAAAAATTAATTATTTATAAATTAAAATTATCTATTTATATACACTTTTTTTCAATTAATTATATATAAAACAATATTTTTTATTATAATTTATTTTTTACCTGTAAAATCACGTAATAATTCATCATTTATATTTGGATCAACATCGTTTATTTCATATGGAAATTCAATTTCACCTTTATTATTATTAAAACTCATTATATATATATATAGATATTATTTTGAATTCAATATTCTATTTTATAATTTTATTCCTTATATCAAAATTTATTGTTTTAACTCTAAAACTTTTAATTACAATTCTTAAAAACCAATAAAAAAAAACAATAAATAATAAAATTAAAATTAAATATTATCTGAAAAATTATAATATTAATATTTATATATATATGTTAACTTATTCACCATAAAATTATAACTGAATTTTGTGATTTTTTTTTTTTAGTTTTAACATATACAGAAAATAGACGAAGCGTTGTAAATCTTTTACGGTAAAGTTGAATTATTATATTAAAAATTAAACATATATTAAATTATAATGATATTTAAAGCTTTTTTTCTTTATTTATTACTCTTTTTATGTTTTATTTAGAGATTTTAAAAATACCTTATTAAAAATAAAAGGGGAAATGATAAAATTATTATGTGTTTCTTTTGTTATTTTATTTTATAATATAATAATTAAATTTTTTATAAATACACCTTATATATAGAGAAAGTTTTTTTTTTTACCTTTCTTTTATACAGGTAAAAAAAGTTAACATTGAAATTATATTTCTGTTTGTTTATTTTATTATCAAATTATTGTTATTGTAATTTTACACCTGTTGGGTTTTGTTAATACAAATTTATATATATATATATATACGAATAATTACACCTGAATATACTTTTTTGAATGGTATTTAAATATGTATCTAAAATATTTATCAAATTAATAATTGTATTTAATTTTAGTATAATAAAAGAACATTACTTTTCCCATGGCAGGTAGAATATAAAGATTCTGATTCTGATAGCAACAAAATAAAGCTATGTTTCAAAACCTTTGAAAGTGATTTTCGTTGTAAAAGGAACTTTACAATTCCAGAGGGAAGTCAAAATTTAAAACCAAATGCACGAAAACAATTAATTTTAAAAATTTAAATTCCATTTTCGAATTTAATTTCTATTATTTTTTCAAAACCCACAAAACGTTTAGTCGAATCTGAACGACTAAACAAACAACGGCTCAGTGGTTTTTGTCTGTACTAATATAATCGATCGATCAACCTTTTTTAACCAATGTTACGCCTTCAGCCGTCACCACTAAACATAGCGAAATCGTTCATTTTTGACATATTTTTAAAGACGCGAGAAAAATTTCGGTTGAAATGAAATTTTCGGTTGTTTTTCTTTTTTGGTGTGGTTTTGTTGTTGTTTTTATTTGTTGAGAAAACGAAAAAAAAAGTGGCATCAAAAAAAAAAAATAAAAATTAACCCCATATCAATCGAAAATTCGAGTTCATATACAAAAAAAAAAAAAAAAAAACAGAAATATTTATTATTATATTTTATAAAATTTTTAATTATTATTAATAGTATTTTATTTCTTAATTGTAATTATTTTATAATTTTTTCTTAATTAATTAAACATTTTTGTTAATAAATTGAATATTATCGTGTGTGTGTGTGTGTGTGTTTTTAATTCTAATAGTTATATTTTTATTTGACAATGTTTTGTCAATGTTAATGGGAAAAATAAAATAAAATCAACCAAAAGAATAAAAAACGAAAAGAAAATTAAAAAATTAAAATCAAACTAAACAAGAATTTTCTTCTTTTATAATTATAAATAATTTTGAAATTTTAATTGGGAAAAATAAATTACAATAAAATGAATTCAGTAAGTTTTTCTTAATAATATTTTTTTGTTTATTTTATAAAAGAATTTCCATTACTGTAAAACAATAAAAATATTTGATTGTATCGAGGAAAATTTACCATATCAAAATGAAATTGAAATAACAAAAAAAAAAAAAAAAAATGCAAATGTCGATTTTTCCTTTTTGCTTTTCTGTATTTTTATTTTTTTTAGTTATTAATTTAAAAAAAATGCAAAATGTACATTTTCTTATTCTCGTATATTATTTATATTAATTTTTTTTTAATTAATATTTTTTAGGTATCAAATGTTGAAAATCTTTCACCACAAATAATACGAAGAATTGTTAAAGAAATGCATGAAATAACAACATGTTCACCAGAAGGTATTAAATTACAAATAAACGATGCTGATGTTACAGATATTCAAGCTGTTTTGGAAGGACCTCGTAAGTCACATTTATTTATTTATTTATTTATTTATTTATTTATTTATATTACAATCGTTCATCAATCAATCGTTTTTTTCCCGAAAAATAATGAACATATGCTTATCATGGCTATATATAATATTAACGCGTTATATTAATATGATTTTGACGTAATTAAAAATGTATATATAATAAAAATTATCATATTTCGAGGTTATTTCAAAAAATTGTAATGTTTTATAGTTAATGAAAATTATTGTTTTTTTTATAACTACCAATTTTATGGAATATTATATTTTCATATATAAATGTAAATTAAAATTTCCCTGTTAATATTAATTTAAAAATAATATTCATTATAGCTGGAACACCATATGCAGGCGGTTCATTTCGTATCAAATTAAATTTGGGTAAACATTTTCCAACATCACCACCAAAAGCATATTTTCTTACAAAAATTTTCCATCCAAATGTTGCGGCAAACGGTGAAATTTGTGTTAATACATTGAAAAAAGATTGGACACCCGATCTGGGAATTAAACATATTTTATTGGTAAGAAGATGAATTCCTTTTTTCAATAAGTTTTATCAAGAATATTAGATATTTTTATGAATTAATTTATGACAAGGAATATCTGTATTCCTTTAATAATCCTTGAAAGCATATCACAAAATTTTATCAATAACAATCTTTAAATAACTTTTTTATTTATATATTTTTTGCAATAGACAATAAAATGCCTTTTAATAGTACCGAATCCTGAATCGGCATTAAATGAAGAGGCTGGTAAATTACTATTGGAACAATATGATGATTATTGTAGACGAGCCAGAATGATGACGGAAATTCATGCACCACCAATATTAAAATCTGGTAAAAATACAAGTTCAACAGATTCTGATGATCAACAACAAACACAACAAAGTGGTAAATGGACAACAAATAATAGTATTAATAATAATAGCAATAATATTAATAATAATACAATCAATAGTATTAGTAATAATAATAATAATATATCAAATAATAGTCTAAATATAAATAATAATTTAAATAACATTAATAATAATAATAATATTACAAATATAACAAATAATTGTAATATTAATAATAATAATAATAATAATAATATTAATAATGCCAATACTGAAAGTACATCAAATAGCGGTGATGGCGGTCCCCTGTTAAAAAAACATGCAGTCGATTTGAAACGATTACAAGATAAAAAAAAGGAAAAATTATTAAAAGAGAAAAAACGAAATTTAAAACGTTTATAAAACAGTATATATATTACAAATAAATGCAAATACAAATAATACAAAATAAAATTAACAGAAAAAAAAAATTATTTAGATATTTTTATGAATTAATTTTTCTATAAAATTAATTGTGAAAATTTAATAATAATTACAAAATAAAAAGAAATTTATAGCGTTATACTTTAGGAATACGAAAAATAATATAGAAATTTGCAATATTTAATATTTTATTTCTTAATAATTTTTATTTTATAACTAAGTTTTTCTTTAATAATTTTAATTTAATCATTTTTTTTTGTTGTTGTTGTTAATATAATCATACTAATTTATAAATTCATTCGAAATGTTTCGTTACTCTATTGGTTTTTTATTTTTGTGTTTATATTGCAAATTATTAGGTGGAATTTTTTATTATTGAAATTTATTTAAAAACAACTTTTTTTTTCTTATTAATTAAAATTTTGTTTCAATATTATTCAATAAATAAAAAAAAAACAAATGATTATAATAACATTTTATTTTTTGATTTTATTTTTAAAGAAAATAATAAGAGAAAAATTATTTTTAATCGATTTTCTTATTCAGAAATATTATTAAAAATATTTCTAGTGTTCGTTTTATTATTTTTTTAATAAATAAATAATTTTCCCAAAGGTTTTCCATTTTTCATTATTCAAATCTACGGGCGTATTCAGAAGATGATGATGATTTGGATGATGAAGATCTTATTAAGTTCATAAATATAATATTATTGTAGTTTTTTTTAAATAATTTATATATAATTTAATTAGAAAATTTTAACCATTAATATTAATAAGTAAAACATTTTTTTTTGTTGTTTCATTTTTCTTTTTAAATGAATTTCATAACGTACATTTTAAGAAAAAAATATTAAAATATAATTTGTTTGAATGAATAATTTAATATTAAAATTATTGATTTTGTGCATTTTATATTTTTCTATTTAAAAAAAAAAAAGATTATAATAAAATAATCAATTATTATTAACAAAAATAATAATAAAAATAATTGATTTTAATTTATCTAAATTAAGCAAAAAAAAATAAAATAAAATAACAAATAATATTAAGTGAAAATGTTCAACTTTAATTTAATTAAATATAATTATAATATTATATAAATATAGCGTAATAATAATAAATTGATTAATAATTTTAATTTTTTGGTATTTTTTCATCGGGGGGTTTTTTTTTTCTCACAAGCTCTATTAAACATTTTTAGTCCGGGCACGATAGAATTTAATTTTTAAGAGTGATTGCTTCTTGAATCTTTAGATTTTTTAACAAAATTATCATCAATTTGTCCGTATAATTGAAAATCTCATCAAATGATGACAAAATGATACTTTAGAAATGCAAAAATATTACTATATCATTTGATACACACAAAATAATTTAATATTTAATTGGTTTATTGTAGAAAATTGTTTATTTACATAAAAAGTTAATTTGAAGGTATTTTTATCCATAAAATGATTTACAAAAACATCCTGCTAAGAATTAACCGTTTAATTAAACAAAATGATAAAAATTAAATAGGTTTTGTGACAGAACAAAAAAATCCTAACATTTTATGATAACTTTCCCAATTCAAATCCAAGCCGACCAACATTTATACATAAAACATCAAATCTGAATTATATATACAGGTAAATTAAAAAATATATTTGATTTACACATAAAAAGAAAGAACAATCCTTTAGTGTTTAAATAAAACAATAAAAATTCTTTTATTTTTTGATATTTGTGTAATTTAATGGAGTACAAAATGCAAAATAAAGTGATAACACAAAAATTTAAACAAGAAAAATGCACACACAAAAGAAAAAAGGAATTTTCCGGCTTCGCATGTAAGAAATGTAAGAAGAACGCAACAAATTCATGTGTAAATCTATAAATGTAACGATGGCATCCGCACATATGCATATTATAAATAAAATACATATTCATCTCTTTTTAATCATCATTTAGATATAAATTGTGGATTTTTTGAATATATGAAAATCTTTTTGCATTTCGTATCCTTTTTTTTCCTATTTTCATTTTTATCCTTTTTATTTTAATCATCGCTGTATTTTTTTTTTTGAAATTGCATTGGAAAAATATTTATATATACTATATAGGAAATTTAAACAATTTTTCCTATTTTTCTTCTACATTTTTTAACATTTTCATCATCATCATAATCATCACAGAAAACACCGCCAGTGATGTGATATAAAATCTCATATACTTTTTTATATTATTCGCAGAGTATATGTGCGTGAAAGAAAGGATCATCATTTTTATGCGAAGAAAACTCTGTAAAAATATACTTTTATTATATAGGAAAATGTAGAAGAGGAAAATTATTTATTATGTACAAGCAGATGTGATGTGAAAATTATTTGGTAAGCAGAACAGAAGCATCACTATATATATATATATATATATATAACATGGTATGATTATATTATTATTCTTATTATATAGCAACAGCAGCAATATCATCAGCAATCCCGAAAGCATTAGTATTTTTAGTAGCAAAGTTGTCACAGTCAGCATCATCGTCTCGTTGTGTTAAAACCGCATATATATACAAATCGTGTTGAAATCTATATGTATGAAAAAAAAAAAATTATTTATAACCGTGAAAAGCTTTCCGTTATTCTATATAAGCGAGTGTTTTACGTATAAATAAACGTATTTATATATATATAAATGCACTTTTTTTTTTTTTTTGTTCAAGTTTTTAATATTCAAGTTATATGTTTTTGTTTTTGCTAACAAAAAAAAGTTGTGACAATAATAATTTTTTTTTTTAATTTTTCAACTGGAAAATTGTCAAGGATAAATTTTCTTTATTTGTTTTTTTTTTTACTTAAAACTCGTTAACAATCATATAAACCATAACTTAATTTGGGTTTGAGTTCGGTATATATAATTTAAGATTAATTTTAATTAAATTAAAATATAACGTAAAACGATTGATTCCGGCTGTCGGGTAAATCTGCGAAATGTATTAAAAAATAATAAAATAAAACATAATAATAAATAAATAAGTAAAAAGAAAAAAATATAATTATAAAACAATTAAATTGGTGTTTTTTGCGAGTGCGAGGACATTTCAGAAAAGCAAAAAAAAAGGACATAATTTTGTATTGCTGCGTGTATACATCGTTTTTTGCGAAAAGGTGTGTCTTTTATAGTATGCGTGTATGTTTTATTGTCGGTGTATAACACACATTTATTTTCGGTAATATATAAATAAAAAAAAAACATTTAAAAATATATAAAACAATAATATATGTATAATAAAAAGTGATTTTCCTCTATATAATAATTTTTGTTAATTATAAATTGTTTTTTTTTTTTCGTTCTGTTCATTTTTTAATTGACAATTTAATTAGTTTTAAATTACAATATTTTTTTTATTAAAAAATATTTTCTCTATATAATAATAATAATAATAATAATAAAGTGTGTGGACGCACCAATTAAAGTATATAATAATATTTTTTAATTAAATTTTTGATTATAATTTTTTTTATTTTAAATTTTACTATATATTATTGTTTATATATTTCTTATAATTAAAAAAAAACAATTTGACGAATTTTTATTATTGTCATACATATATTATATTTAATTTGTATGCATTATTTTTGTATATCTATAAAACTTTTATAAACTTGTTATAAATATAAAACGACACGAATAGACAAATTAAATTGTTTGCAGGACTTAAAAAAGGATTGAATTTGAATATATAATTATACATATACATTTCTGTGTGTGAACACTTTTCAAAAGGGTGTTTATATATATTCTATATTTATGTTAGGTATATATAAATAATAAAAAGAAAAAATAACATTTTTGTGGTGTAAACTGCGAATGGACAAAATTGAAAATATAAAATCGGTAAGAATATAATATATTTTTTATGTATAAATAATTTTATTGAAAAATTATTCACCCCCATTTATTTTTTTTTTTTTTGAATATTTTATCATTTTTGTTTGATATATTAAAATAAATAAATGTATATTATTTATACTCCGTAAAAGGTATTTTATATGATTTATTTCCTTTATTGTTCATAATAAATGAACAAATTTCAATAAAACCTTCAATTGTTGATATTTTACAAATTGTTTAAAAGATATTTTATTATATAGAAAGAAAATTATCTGAGATTTGCCGATAATAATTAATTAAAATTACCAAAATAACTCTGTGGTGTAAATGTTAAAAATGACAACCTAAAATTCTAACGAAATTTTGTGTTTGTGGGTTCGAATCCTACTGAATGCATAAAATATGTTTTGTGTTTTCGGTTATTTTTCGAATCTGAATTTTAACACAGAGTTGTATTTTCCGCCTGCGGTTGGTCGTACGGCTAATTATCGACACCGTAAAAGGCACAAATTAAGAAACTAACAACCGGAAGGCTGTTGTTTGACGCTAAACCAGATTGTTGGTTGTATAGCGAAAAATTAATTTTTTTATTAAAATTTAATATGGTAATATATGGAGCGTAGTATGCAAAATCTTGAATTTATAAATATGCAGATATAATTTCCATATCGCCCTCAAGTTTTTAGTTATTCTATTACTAGTCTAAAAAGATTAGAATAGTAAAAGAATAACTAACAGAATTTTACCGGAATTTATATTAATATAAAATAAACTTTATAGAGATAATTTTCACCGATTTTATTATATTAAATATTAAATAAAAATACCTTAATGCCAAAAAAGCATATATTCACATTAAAAATTTCAATATAGAAAATATCACAACTTTTTTTCTCACTCAATATTATTATTAGCTTTATATATATCGCATATTATAATTTTGCGGTTTGTTAAATTTGAAAACATTTTTCAATCGATTTCTTGGAAAAGAATTTCCATACATATAGTTATTAGTTATTTATATAAAACACATATAACAATATGTTTTTGTTTTTTTATCAAATAAATATATAGAAAAGTTTCAAAAATATATACATATATATAATAAATTGCAATAAAAAACCATTTGTTTCCTTGCAACAAAAATATATATATATGGAAAATATATGTATGGAAGAAAACTAAACTCATTATATATATAGCATCACACACAAAATATATATAAATTACATTTTCTTTATATAAAAATAAATATATCAAGGGAATATGCAATATGGAAATTTTCTTTATTAGATTTTCTTTCATATTCTCTATTCTATTATATTATATTGTATTTTTTATATATATAAATAATGTATATGTTATTTTGTATTGTATATTATATTGGTTATGAGATAAAAATGTATATTTTTTAGAAGATGTTAAAAATGTTCCAATATAAAGTTCACATCAGTAATGGTAATATATATTTTGTAATTATTATTCATTCAACGTTTTTTCTATACTATATTTATCGTTTTTGGTTTTGTGTTTATTCATCTTTTATATTTATATTTGCGTATCGGTGATCGATTATAAATGTGTGATGATGTCATTTGAATGCAAAATTTTATCGGAAATAGTTTTAAATTTTAAATTAATGAAGGAAAATTATTCGAATTTTTTTAGAAATTTAAACTGATCAATTGGTACAAATAAACAAAAATCGCAAATAGAGAGTAGTTCAATTTAACAAATTTAATTAAACATAATATGAATTATGACAATAAATTAAACCTTATCCTGTCTTTATTGAATGCCTCTTATATTGAAGGCATTTATAACAGAAATATGAATAAAATAACAGAAATATGCATTTATAATAAATTAACGCATTGCATTTTGATTTCCCTAATGTAAGAATTTAATTTGCAGGAACGAACGAAGCGAGAACTCAATCGGATAAAAAATCCCATTCTGAATAAACAATAATAATAATTAATTGATGCTTAAACTTTTTTAAATACAAATATATAAATGCATTTTCAAATTGATAATTATAAACAAAATTTTCCACATTATAAGATGAATTCAAATAATTTTTTATTGTGGTTATTGTCTATATTATAAATATACAATATACATTATAAATTATTCTTTCAATACATTGAAGTACATTAAATCTATATTATCTATATATATACATATAGAGATTTTGATATATGAATATATTATAAAATCTTCCATATATTATAAATAAATATTTATACATAAAATTCTATATACATAATCATATATTACATATATAGGTTTTATACAGATATATTTGAGTATATAAATGCAAAATGAATGCATGCATCCATGCATGTGTGTGTCGCAATAAATGCATTTCTATATTCAAAATTATTGAACCATTATTAATTTGTATCTAGAATCTATTATGCTATTATGTATATATTAATATATATGGACTATATCGTGTTTATATATAGAAGATATATACCTGGTAAATTTTCCCTTATTTATATATAAATAATATATATATTTTGATGTAATTTTCTTGAACATGTCATTTTGAAATATATATAAATAAATTTACGTACATGTATGATATATTGCAAATAACAATAAGAGCATATCTATATTTATGTAAATAAATTATTTGCTTGTAATACACCTATACCCACCTATTTATCTATCTATATATATGTATATATAATTCTATCGGTCGTATAGATAATTTATAATTTATGCACATAAATACATATATAAAATACCAATATGGGGGTAGAATAGAATTTGATGAATATATATAACAAAATATATCTATATATATATATATATATATATATATAGAATGGTTTATATATATTTTATGAACATGTTCATTATTAAATTTAAATACAATTGAATGGAAAATATATATATTGGGAAAATTATGTATAATATCTCTTATATATATTATAAGGATGAATACTTTATTTATCTATTGTACAATATAGGATATTTAGAAAATTTATTATAATAATAATAGAAATTTAATTATAATTATTGTATACATTTTTTTTTTGATACAGACAAATAACTCTTTAGAAATATATTTTATTACAATATATAAGTGAAAATTATTCTATATAAAACTCTATATTATTATGTAAAATAAATTAAATAATTCGACATGATAAGATATGGGATAATTGCTGGGATTTACTATAACAAGATGAACGGACGGATAGAATTATAGCTATTATAGGAAATACATTTCAATTATGATAAAAGTCATGAATTATTTAATAATATACAAAGTCATTTATTCAATCTCTGTTTTCATTATGACAAAAGCTTTCAAAATCGTAGAAAAAATAATCAGGATTTTCTAAAAACGAGTCAGTGCCCAAACAATAGCCAAGGTAATAAAATAAAAATATTACTTAGCTAATAAAATTATACGAATGCGATTTTCTAATCCTCTCTATCCTCCGCTTCCCCCTTGCATCCTCCTTCACATCCTCCGCCGCAAAATTACTAGATAGGATATAGGATTGCAGAAGAAAATGATCATTATATAGCTAAAAATATCATAATGTTGTTAAAATGTCCGCAAAAATTTAGTAAAATTCGTCGTTGATCGACTATAATAATAGATAGACTTTTAATCTGTGATAGATTTTCAATAAAAAATATCGTAAATTTTTCGCATAAGATGTTTCATGTAGTAAAACTTTAAACAAAATACACGTGAACATTTGGTAGAAATCTTTATAACAGTTTTTCTTGTTCATTATTTTTGTTTTCATCAAAAAATCTCACAAATAGTCGAACAGGAGCCGATTTCAACAATATTATCTGCCTAAATTATTTTATATATTGACATATGTAATTCAAAATAATAATGATTTTAAACAACAAGTGTTAAACGCATTTATTCAACTACAATAAAAGTTAATTAATTCATATTAAACTTAAAAGGATGCGTATACCCTAAACCTGTTATATAGATTACATATACGATTGCTATGAATAATAAAGTATATATAAAAATGAAGTGTGCGATTTAAATCCTTAAATATAGATTTTCCTATTATATATGAAGAAAAAAAACTCCTCTCTATTGTATTTTGGATAAAACACAAAACAGTTTTTGTATATAATGCACATTTTTATACACATTAAGGGTAGAGTACATAATCGCATATAAATACCTGTAAAAAAATCAATTTGGAAAAATAATTCATGTGACAATGAAAAATAATTTAAATACAAAAATCATATATATATGTATAAGAAGAGGTATAAATGCGCTCTAATATATAAAAAATACAATATACTGGATGTTTTTGCTAGAATGCACACAGGTTTTTTTTATATAGATTTCCAATAAGAAAATCACTAAATCTTATATTATAAAATTTTTAACGAGAAAATTGATTTATTGCAGTATTAAAGACATTATTAAAGTGCGAAATAACCAACAGAGAAGATAAAATGGTTTCTTCTCGATTTTCGATTTTCTTTGTATAAATATATAAAATCAGGTATAATAAAAAACCAAAAATTTCATTAATTTTATAATAAAATATGATCTGAAATATTTGTTATAAAATACACCATATTTTATTTGATTTTCCTTAACATCAACGAAAGTATATTTTATAATTGTTATATAGAATCGTATTAAGAACATTTTATATGTATATATCCAATATATTTATATATCTACAGATTAAATATATATGTTTTTGTAAATGTATATGACATATATACAATATATGTTATATTATATTTTTGTGTATATACCCTAAAAGGGATAAATATATATTGAATATATGTTTGTATATTTACTTAACAACGTGTATGTATTGTGTATATTGGAAAACTCTGATGAAGATGAAGAAGGTAATTTAGTTAGGGTTGATAATGTATTTAAAATGTACTATATATATATATATATATATAACATTCTCATTTACCTTTGAATCTTTTATATATATTTTTTATATATATTACGCTATATACATATTTCAGACTTATATATATATTTAGCCAATGTATTGCTTTTCTTTTATATATTTATATATAGAGTATATAAAATATACATTTTAAAAGTGGTAAAGAGCTTTTCTCATTTCTAGGGGGTTTATTTTGTTTTTTTTTTTTATTTCCAATATAGAAACATTTTGTTTGATTTTCGTTTTACTTTTTCATTTTTCCATTTTATATACATAGATTTTATATATTATATATATTTACTTCATATGTTATTTTGGTTTGGTGTTATATATTTATATACATATCAGATTTGTTATATGGTATATGCAACGATAATATAATTATACGAAGATACGAAAATTCAAACACTATGCTTCGTAAATCTAAAATCAGAGCTTTGAGATTTCTGATTGTAATGAAAAGAGATGGTAACAATCATTTTAATTTATTTATTTATATAGCTATCGCATGCATCACAATATCATTTGGATATTACGTTTTTTTTTGTTTTGTGCTTTTTTTGTTGGTGTTTTCTATTTTTTCGTATATATTAAATACATTATATTTAAAATACGATCCATTTGTAGTCAGGGCCGCCACAACATACAAGATATTGGTACGAACGAACCACACGCCGTTGCCTAGGGGCGCTGAAAACGATCAGATATTTTAAATAATAAAGCAAATTCTTAGAGTTCTAGAGAAAATTTCTGGAACAAAGAACTACGGACAGAGAACTGATAAATTAAACTTATGCTTGCCAGATTTTCCTAGAGCTCCTTGTGGGACATACCTTATGTTTTGATTTTGAAGCGCAAAAAATAAATTAATAGGTTTTTCTTGTCATATTTCAGGGCGCTTTATTTTAATAATTCAGCCAGGCGCATAAATGGTCTAAAACTGCCCTGTTTGTAGTACAAATTAAATTTTATTTTTCTTTTTGTATATAAATATATTATTATAAATATATTAAAATATTATGTATGCATGTACCAGGTTGATTTTTTTTTATATTCTTATTCTTAGATATGCTTCATTGTTGTTATAATTTTTGTATTTTGTTATATTTTTTGTTATTCTGTTTTGGTTTTATTTGTTGTTGTTGTTGTCTTATTTTTAGCCAATAAAATAACTACTTATAAACGATATATATATATATATACAACAAATATTATATATACACCAAAATTATTGTTGGTTTTTTGGTATATATAAAATAGAAGATAGAAAAGTAAAAATTATTTTGTTAATAAAAATCAAATAATGTTTTTTTTTTGTTTTCTGGTTTTTTTGTTGTCTATTTTTAGATCGTCGACTTATTTTTTCGTATATAACTTTAAAATAAAAATACAATCCATTTTTATAGCAAAATTAAATATTTCTTTTCTTTTTGGATATAAATATAAAATCTATTTGATATATATACAGATAACCCTTCATTGAACGAGCTGTGTATTACATGACTTTTTAATTTTTTTTATTTACAAAAACGATTTTTTGTATTTTTTCATTCCCTTGAAAAATCTGAAAATAAAGTGTTAACTGTATATCATATTTACTTACATCGCAACACTTATTTTGCTATTATTTTGTTTTATTTTTTGTTATTCAGTTTTATTTATTGTATTTTATTTGTTGCTTTTATTTTTCATTTTTTGTCTTGGCATTTGGTTTTTGTTTTTGTTTTTTGATATATATAAAAATATCCAATATAAAAAAGATCTAATCTTGTATATTTGAAACGATAACAGCTACGAATACTGGCCTTTGAAAATTGGATTAACAATAACACATTTCAAGACGTTTGAAATGTTCATACATTTTTTTTCGTTACATGGAAAAAATTTACGTTCCTTTTTTAATTTAGCATAAATTTATTAAAGGAAATTAAATATTGATGATAATAATATTAATATCAATAATGTTTATAATGCTAATAATGAGAATAACACTATAATAAGAATAATAATAATAATTCATCCTGTTATAAATTAGATTGCAAAAAAAAAAATCATTCAATATGGTATTAAAATCGGCTAAATAATATTTGTAAATGATGGAGTATATTTTCACAATCATATTTCATATAGATCCTCATAAAAGGAAATATTTAATTTGTTTAGTTACATATGTGTATATAAAATTTATTAAAAAAAAATATCCAGAAGAAAAAATCATATATTGCGTATCATGATAACTGTATAACATGAAAAAAAAACATTTGATTTATCATACCAAAATAGTTTTTACTTTTCTATATATCAAAAAACCAACAATAATTTTGGTGTATATATAATATTTGTTGTATATATAAATATTTTGTTTTTTTTAGGTGATTTATAAGTAGTTATTTTATTAGCTAAAAATAAGACAACAGCAACAACAACAAATAAAGCCAAAACAGAATAATAAAAAATATAACTAAATAAAAAAATTATAAGAGCAATGAATAATATATATATATATACATACATAATATTTTATATTTATATAGAAAAAGAAAAAAAAATTATTGAAAAAAAATACAAATGGATCGTATTTTAAATATAAGGTGTATATACGAATATATACGAAATAAAAACACCAACAAAAAAAGCAGAAAATAAAAAAAAAACATAATTTGATATTTCATACCAATATAGTTTTTACTTTTCTATATACCAAAAAACCAACAATAATTTTGCTATATATATAAATATCACATTTTATATATATATCGTTTATAAGTAGTTATTTTATTGGCTAAAAATAGCCAACAACAAATGAAACCAAAACAGAATAACAAAAAATAAAACAAAATAATAGCAAAATAAGTGTTGCGATGTAAGTAAATATGATATACAGTTAACACTTTATTTTCAGATTTTTCAAGGAATGAAAAAATACAAAAAATCGTTGAAAAAGGTTGTTTCCTATATAAAAAAATTAAAAAGTCATGTAATACACAGCTCGTTCAATGAAGGGTTATCTGTATATATATCAAATAGATTTTATATTTATATCCAAAAAGAAAAGAAATATTTAATTTTGCTAGAAAAATGGATTGTATTTTTATTTTAAAGTTATATACGAAAAAATAAGTCGACGATCTAAAAATAGACAACAAAAAAACCAGAAAACAAAAAAAAAAACATTATTTGAATTTTATTACCAAAATAATTTTTAGTTTTCTATCTTCTATTTTATATATACCAAAAAAACCAACAATAATTTTGGTGTATATATAATATTTGTTGTATATATAAATATCACAGTTTATCTATATATCGTTTATAAGTAGTTATTTTATTGGCTAAAAATAAGACAAGTTATATATATATATATATATATATATATATATATATATATATATATATATATATATGCATACATAATATTTTATAGATAAAAAGAAAAAAAAAATAATTTTGCTCAACAAATGGATCGTATTTTAAATATAATGTATTTATACGAAAAAATAGAAAACACCAACAAAAAAAGCACAAAACAAAAAAAAACGTAACATCCAAATGATATTCGATAGCTATATAAATAAATAAATTAAAATGATTGTTACCATCTCTTTTCATTACAATCAGAAATCTCAAAGCTCTGATTTTAGATTTACGAAGCATAGTGTTTGAATTTTCCTATCTTCGTATAATTATATTATCGTTGTTTATATAATATATTTATTTCATTTCGATATGGGTATTTGTTTCGGTTTTAACAAGATATACATTTAGGTCTTTTTTTTTTTTGGTATATATATAACCAAAATAATTTACCATACAAAACAATATAATATACATATATTGTACATGTTTTAGATAAAGAATTATTTCTCTGGTATATAATGTTTAAGAATTAAGAACGTATATAAATAAATATATACCGAAAAATGCCAAAGACTCGTGAGAGTTTTAACATATATAAATAATGCGATACTTCAATAATTGTATCTATGCCATCCATATATTGTATATATATTAGAAATAAAAGGTTATAAATAATTTGCATATAAATATATAGATAGATAGAAATATTAAGGTATTTATATTTCGATATCGATTGTGACTGTTTTGTGTTATTATAATAAATGGTTGATAGTTTTTTTGAGGTTTTACATATAGTTTCATAAATATGTTATTTTTTGACAATTTTAATTATTTAGTTGTATATTTTTGTATTTTGAATTCATGACCCTTCCTGGATATTTTAATGCCCCGTTCAAGTTATGAAAGATCGTTCCTTTCAATTTAAAAAAAAACACTCTTTTAAAGTGTAATTATAGTAAAAGTCAACCTCTAATCAATTTTTAAGGGTGGAATTTCCATACATTTTCAGTAAATATTACAAAATATGTTTTTAAATAAATTTTCAAGCATCTCTCTTTATTATATATAGATTTTTGAAAAGAAAAGAAAATTTTTTATAAAAGATATCTTTATATATTAATAATATTAAAATCAATACAGTTTTAATACGTGATCAAAAATGTTCATAAACCTCTATAGCAGAAAATTATGTAAATGTATAAATTTTCTATTGTTATTTTTTTTATGAAATATTGTTGATAAAAACATTCTTTAAGTGTAGAATCAATAAAATAAAATAATAACCATTTAAAATTTGTTGATACATAGATAAAAAAAATTTATATAAAGACATTTTTTCCTAATTTTTATGGTTTCATAAATTTATATGTAATGTTTATTATTTTTTTTTTCGCTATACAACCGACAATCTGGTTTTAGCGTCCAACAACAGTCTTCTGTTTCTTAATTTGTTTCTTAATTTGTGTCTTTTATGGTGTCGGTAATTAGCCGTACGACCAACAGCAAGCGGAATATACAACTCTGTGTTAAAATTCAGATTCGAAAAATAACCGAAAACACAAAACATATTTTATGCATTCAGTAGGATTCGAACCCACAACCCCAAAATTTCGTTAGAATTTTAGGTTGGCATTTTTGACATTTACACCACAGAGTCATGAAATATATTTATTAAAATTCAAAATTACCCGAATATATAATTATATTTATGATCATTTTCATTATGAAAATTTGAAGAATAAATTTAAAATAAAGTTGTTTGAATACACATTTCAAATAATTAAAATAAAAACTTCCCGCATCTAAACGAATGATAAAATTATAAATTTTTCACTTTACATCAGAGAGTTTTTTTGTGATGAAAAAAAAAACGATTTAATTATTATTTAATTATCCTCTTCTATCAATTTATGAATTTAATATACTAAAACAATAAACATGTCAAAATAAACGAATATACTTTATTATAATTATTTATTCATAATTTAGACAATCAGACGCAAATTTATAAATATTGATAATATTATATATTGAAAAACAATTACGGAAAATATTTTCCTTCAGGATAATTATATATATTCATAAGCGTAATTATATTACCATGTTGAAATATTCAATTGATAGTATTTAAAATCAATCATATAACTAGTATGATTAATATATATATATATATATATATATATAATGCGATATAATTGTAGATATAAAATTTCCATTATTATATTTATATATATGCATATGCTATATAATTGGAAACTTATTATATGTATTGAAAAATATAATAAAAAATAAACTTTTATAAATATTTATTCAAGCGTATGGAAAATGTATATGGAAAATATATATTTAAAATTTTATTTTATATACAAAAATGAAATTAATTATATTTATATTTATGAATCTATCTATGCAAAAAAAAAATAAATACGAGATGAATCTATTATATATAAAAATACTATTGTTATAGTTTTATAAACGTACGAATATATAATATATAATTTTTGTCATGCGATGATGGTGTATGTTAAATTTTGCTAACTTTGGAAAGTTTTCGAATATAATATATATAAAAATATAGTATATATAAAAATAGTTTTTCTCCATAGTATTTTAAATATATATCGATTGAAATTTCAGTACAAGGTATTTCTTTGCAAATTCAATTTCATAATATTTCAATTTCAATGAACGGATCACACACAAAAAATATAATTTAATTAAATATAATATAATTTAAAAATATATAAACCTTTCAGATATCATATTTCATTGTTATTTTGTTTTTTAATACTTCATTTTCTATTATATATAGTTCCAATTTCAATATATTATTTTCTTTACATTTCTTTTGTAAATTTAAAAATTCCAAAATTTAATTAGTTTAATTTTATATTTTACATATATGTGTAATAAATACACATAAATATTTCATAAAATCACATTCAATAATTTTTTTTATTTATTTATGTAGTGTACAAATTTCTTATGTTTTAAAAACAAAATCAGAAAAAAATAAAAATAAAAATATATTCAGGAAATTTTGCGCGACAAATGTCACATTCAATATAATTCTTAAACATTTTTATTTGTCTTTCAGGGTAAAAGAAAAAAGTATATATAAATATAGGATTGGAAAATTGCAAATGACATCTATATATATATATATATAATATATAAAAAAATATATATTTTTGTATATATACTTATATAAACGCGCATATACTTTAAAATAAAAAAAAAAGTTTAAAAAATCACAACCAATTTAAGATATGTTCGAATATGTTTATTTTTCACATATTTATATATATATATTATTTATCTATTTTATATCTATATAGACAAACATACAACTCAAGAAGTTAAATTTGGATGCTGTGTATAATATATTATTACAATATTATAATGTTTATTTTTTCTTCAATTCATATGTAGTAAAAAATCACGTATATAAAGATTCAAAAATTGTATATAGATATACAATTCAGTTCTATATTCGTTTATGCATATTATGCATATGTGTATATATAGATCTATATTGATGGGTATAAATTTACAGACATATCCTATCAAAACTATATACCATAACCCGGAATGGTTTCTTCAATTTTTCAATGTTTATGATCGCAAGCAATATACATATACAAATAAAAAAAAATACACGATATGATAAATGAATATTATGTTGAATTTCGGTATTGTTTTTGTTAGATAAAATATTATTCTGTGTATATATCTACTAAATATACTTAGTTATATAACAAAAGTATATTTGAAAAAAAAAATACCCAAAAAGATATACATTACAATTTTAAATTGCATCTCTTAAATCATATACATAATATACGTCTATAAATATATATGTTTTTTTTTTTTGGTTTTACTACGTGTGAAAATTTTTAGTTTTCTATAAATGCGTTATAAAAAAAAAACTTTATACTATAAAGTTAAAATTCACATTAGATAAAGTTTTCCTTTATATATGTATACAATGTTTTTTTTTTTCTGTTTTGGTTCCATATAATTTTTTCTATAAAATTTTCCATATAATTTTATTTTTATTTAACATAAAGCTCTTAAAATAAAAACAAAAATATATTCATTCCAAAAAAATGGGCATCTTTCCAAGATATATATAATTTTAATTTTTTTTTATCTCTATACGAAAAAACGAAACAATATAAAAACAAAACGGTGCAGTATAAAAATAATTTCAATTATATTTAATTTCAATTTAATATATGAATATTTTTTTATATTAAATTAATATTAAAAGAAAGAATGTAATTGATCGGATTAAAAATGAAAAATCTTTATTTATAATTGTATATTTACAGAAATTTACATGGACATTTTTTAAATTTCTTTTATTATATATATGTATATAGTGAGATTTATTTGTAATAAACCAAAAATTAAATTACATTTGTAAATTACATACAAGAAAAACATAGGTATTTTGATAGATATAGCAATTAAATTAATATATTTAATTGTAAAATGAAAATTGAAAATGTTGTTGACAAAAATGAAAAAAAATCTGCGGATAATAAAATGAAATGAAAATTTATTAAATTTTCCAAAGTTTACATTCAAATATTTTTAGATAGTGTGTATGATGAGGCAGACGTTAGGTTTTACTATAATTATTCGTGATATTTTATCCATTTAGTAAGGCTACGATTCCTTTTTATTCATATATATATATATATGTAATTAAAGGACTTGTCATATTGAATAAACTTTCGTTATATAAACACTTAAATCTTTATATAGATCGCCTGTCACAACAGAATTGAATGGGATAAATGAAAAAAGAAAAAAAAATTTTTATTTACTTTTATAAAACCAAGGCAAAATATCCATGAAAGGGTCTAGACCAGGGCAAATATCCTCGTTAAAATATCTTTCTGTTATTTATATTGGAATAAGAAAATAAATATTTTCTAAATTTCAGAGTCTTTCAATCATCTTTTGTTCATAACAACAAAGCGAGCTCAATTGCATGATGATGTACGTTAATGAATGGAAAATAAACCAAATGATTTATTTGAATGATTTCCGATTTAATTTAATTTATCGAATTTGACTAATTATTTTCAATAAAATACTTACTATATCCGCTAAACATTTTCATATTTATATAAAAAATGTAGGTCAATTATTATGTATAAATAAAGTTATATGTAATATTCTTTATCTATATGCGGGATCATTTATAAATTTCTATTATTCATACGTATATCTATATTCATAAATCATATATATACATTTAATTTTTATATATAGGTATATTATCTGAATTTATTGAATTGAATAATTATTGATTTAATGCGAATGTATTTATAGAATATCATATAAAAGCTCTTTCAAAAATTTTTCTATATAGTATATAATAAGGCATTCAAAAGCATTCAATAAAATTCATAAATATAGTATTATATCGTCGCGTATATATATAAATAAAGCATATAGATACATATAATCTGAATTATACCTTTATGTATAGATACACATATATGTATAATACACATTAATATTCGATTTAATATCTACAATTTTTAAAACACATAGGCTTAACTAAAGTAGATTTATATACATAACATAATGATATGAAAATTTCTGTATATATACATAAAAATTAAACATATATGGAACGTATATATATTATAACACATAACAGACAATAATAAAGAATAAAATTTTGCACATCATTTAAACGAATCAGCTGGATATATCTTTTATATGTTTTAATTTTTTACTAATACAATAGTTAAATATATAATTATTCTTTACAATATATAAAACCTCATAACTTTATTTCAATACAAAATTTGTTGAAATGTTACAGTGCATTTTTTTTTCTTTATATTGTTATAGTTTTTTTTTTTTTACCTAACTTTCTCTCGCTGGAATTTATTATATAACAATAGAAAATCTATATAAAGAATTATAAATTTTGTCTGTTAAGCCATCATTTTTTGCTAAAATATAATAAAAATAAAAAGTATATTGAATTTTGGGTTTAACCATTTCAATTCATTTATTTTTGTATAAAAATGAAAATTAAAAAATATATATAAATAAAAAGTTAAAAAAGTTTGTATTAAAAAAACTAATTTCATTATGTACGTAAATATATAAAGAAATAATTAACCATCATGCATATACATATACAAAAAATGTTCTATAAAGAAAATATAAATTATAATTAAATCTTTTTTTCTTTTTTTTTTTATTTAAATAAGGAACTTTCTTTATATATACATAGATATAGATAGATAGATATCCGGATATATATTATATAAAGTATATATGTTTAAAAGGATGCGAAAAGATATATAAATTGCAATTTCCTCTAATTGTCGGTATGCGCGGGGACCAAAAAAAAAAATAATCAAGTCAAATTTGATTTTATTCATCCTTTTATTTTTAATTTTTTTTTTTTTTTTTTGCCTTGTTGTCCATATAATTTCAATTTTTTTTTTGTAAAAAAAAGACCAAATACACAAAAAAAATGGAATTTAATTAAAATATTATATAATCATTATTGTTGCAAAGAAATATAATATATATATTATAAAATTTCATATCATTTTTTATAATTTGTTTCATAATATATTTTATTTTGTACATTTTATCATATTTATATATATATAAATTTATATATATATATATATAAAATGTAATAAAGCTTTTTCGAAGCATAAATATATATGAGCGAGTTTATGCGAGGATAATCAAAATGGGAACGTTATATTATATACCATAAACGGATATTATAAGGGTTTTTTTTCATACACTCTATAGGTATAGATATTTATGATTTTCTCGAAATAGCTGCAATTTTATATATTCAAAAAGACGTTCTATGTATATTTAAATTCCCATAAAAATATCTTATTGTATATATTATATATAAAAGTTTTGATGATGTATTAAGGAAGTTGTTTGTTATATTATATTATATATATTATATATACACTGCTGTGAAGGATTAATAAACATTTTTTCTTTCTTATTATTATGATCATTTATAAAAACGTAAAAACGTAGAAAAGATACATATATAAATACAAATGTATATATATAAAAATACAAAGTGAAGTCAAAGTAGAGAGTAACATAATTCGAATACCAATATAAGTAGAATTCCCATATGATATAATGAGATTGTATATTTATTATTATACAGAAAATATTTTCGCAAATCACGATTTTTCGCATATAATCAGTTGTATATAAATACAAATATATGATAAAACATTATACAAACGTTACATAAAATGACCTAGACAGAATCATTTTATTCTCGCATCTTAAGTTATACTTATTTTATACTATATTAGCTATACTTTTATTTTGTACATATTTATTATATTTCATAGTATATTAAAAGTATAAATAAGCTTATGCAATGTTATTTGTTGTGTAGAATTTATAAGTCAGGAAACATGTCAAGGAAATGTATTATAATTATATATACTTTGTATAATATAGCTTTATTTATAATATATATGAAAATAAAGTTTTATTTAAATCTCCCATTGTATTTATATATAAATACATACTCTGTGATAGTATAGAATTTAGACTATATAGAGTAAATATTTGTACATTTTCCTATATATATTAAGTATAAAATTAATATAAATTATATTACCTGATGTATATATTTATTAAATTTTTCTTAATAATACAAAAAAAACACATTTAATAAAATATATCTTATATATATATAAAAACTTTATATATTCTGTGTCATAATAATTATAATGGATATTAGAATTAATTATACTTCGCAAAACGTAAAACGTGTATGTATTTCGCATCAACAGCATTTAAAATCCTCTAAAATGGATCATTTAAAAATACTCAGGTTTTTCTATATTATTAATCAAAATTTTTTTTTTAAATCGGGTTTTTTCTATACGAAAAATCCTAATGAAAAATTCCCTATTTAAGTAAAAATCTTTCTTTAATCATCACCGTTTCATTTGTCACCAAAAACCACCAAAAAGTTGATGAAATGTTTTCAATCAATATATTAATATATAACATATATATCAATATATAATGGAAAAAAAAAATTATATATCCATATATATTCAATGGTTGCCGTGACCAGGATTCGAACCTGGGTTACTACGGCCACAACGTAGGGTCCTAACCACTAGACGATCACGGCTATATTAGATATATATTTTTGTAATATTTGTAAAATGATTTTATTTTAAATTAAGTAGAGCACTTATTAAAAGGTATATATGTATAATAATAATACAAAATCATATACCAAACCGCACGGTTGAATAATTTATATTAATATAAATACACTATGAAATACATGTTCAATGTTCATATATAAAAATATATATATATATTTAATACCTTTATATTTAGTATCATTTATAACATTAAAATAACAAAACAAGTTTAATGTCATATGCACGTGAAATTTACAGAAAAAAAAAACAATTTTTTTTTCTTATAAACGCAGGTGAAAGTATGTACATATTATTTAGATATTATTTCAAGATATATATAGATTATAAACATTTAAGAAATGTTATGCTATATTATATTTATATATATATATATATATATTAATATATATATATATATAATTTAATATAAATAAGTAAGTGTTAAAACTAAAATATTAATAAATTGCCTCAGGAGAGATAAATGTAATATAAGATTTTATTTTATTATATGGTGTATAGTATATATACTACGAGTACTTGTACTAAATACGTACGGTTGTTTTTGTCGTACATTTGCTTTATTTTTTTTTTTTTGCATAAATTTTAATATAAATTATATGTAATTAAAAATAATTTTTGTTTATGTGTGTTACATTTAAAATTTACATCGCTCTATATCTACTTAATAATAATATACCTATCTTTCTGTATATACTATATATATATATATGGGAATCTCTTGAGGAAATATAATTATAATAATAATAATAATAAATATATTCTGTGATGCTTAACATAATTTATTATTATATTTAATTTTTTTTTTTAATTTAGAACGTTTTCATTAATTCTATATATAATAAATTATATAGAACATATGTAACGTTTCATATGTATGAAATTACATGAAAAATTTTATGGTGAAGATTACTATAATTCAAGATTGAGGGGAACATTTAGGAAAATCTAAAGTCTATTTATATTTTTATTAGAGAATTTGTTCCACAATCCTATTTGATCTATATAATTAAATCTATATTTATTTGATCGGTAAGGGAACTTATAAGAGAATTTAATTATCTTTAGAATGAATCTCTGAACTAACACATTAAATTATTAGTCGTTAATCGATAGATATACATATGCGGAATAAAGTTGTAATAAACATTTCTATATATCAAATATTATGTTATTAATATTAAAATTTGCAACAAAAAAAAAAGAAACTCCATATTTGTAAGAAAATGCCGACATTTATATTTTCAGAATATATTTCTCATCTAAATATTAGTTTTTTTTTATCTTCATATTTGTATCTCCACATCAACAAAAGTAATACATAATCATAAATAACTTTTGCATATCTGTATACAATATATATATATAACAGCGGATGCGATAATGATAATATACACACACACACACAATATTTATATTATTTATTATTATTATAATATTAAAAGGACAAACAAAAAAGGATAATAATCTCTGAGGAGATATATCTATCTATATCCATGATAAATATATATATAAATATATTTCGTATAATGATAATTATAGTAATTTTTCATAATATATACATATATATATATCTTTCGATCTCTTTTGTAACCCAGTGACCCATAACATTTTTTTTCGTATATAATAAATAAATAAATATATATGGTATATACATAAATGTTTAATGAAATGAATATCATCTATAAATATATACTGTATATGTTTTATCGTTTTATATACACATATATAGCTGATGTATTTGCTGTTCATCCTATACACTTCAGATTATATGCATATACTATTAATATTATTATTATATAAAATGGTATTATATAGATAAGAATATGCATATATATTTATAGATATAGATATGAATAAGAAAAGAATTGTTGATAATAATCTTCAAAAAAATATAGAAAAAATACTCACATCCACAATAAATTCCATACTTGACGCCAAGAGAAAACAAAATAATAAATATGAATATATACACCACAATACAATACAATACAAAATTTATATATTATTTTATGTTGTTTATATACACGTTATATGTTATACCGCAGTGTTATACGATATTATATATGTAAATATAAATACTAAAAATACACGCGGTTATAGTGGTATCATATATAATGCAAAAAAAAAAAACAAAACAAAAAAAGAAAAAAGATTGAAGATGTTTCATCAACAAGAAAGTAAATACTATATATAACGAAAGAAAAGAAAAATTCATTTTTATCATATTTTTTTCTTTCCTCATTTTCGGTATTAAACAAAATCTTTTATATAAGCATACATAAAGAAAATATTCTATATAAATATAGTAATTTTCGAAATTCTAAATATACTAATGGTTTTCTTTTTCCATTTTTTTTTGTTACTTCAATTCATATATACTTTTATATATATACATACATTTTAACTTATTATTATTTTTGTTTTTTTTACCACTTATAAACACTTGAAACCACCACACGATAATATCATATATGAATATTTTAGAATAAACACAAATAACTTATATATATATATATATGTAAGAAAATGGTAAAAATTTCCATCATAAAAGCTATACATTTATATATGTATGGATATAAATTGACAAGTGGTTCTTAAATGGTGCGTTTATTATATATACATGCGGTTATATAACGCAGTCCTATATTTTTGTTTTGATACATTTTACTTTGGAAAATGTTAGATTTCTATATATGAGAATACGTATATAGAAAATTATCGTATTTTGATGCAAATACACACGCAAAAAAATTCTATATACAATTTTTTTTATCTATATGTAAAAGGCTTTATGTATAATAATGTTGAAGGCAAATATAGTATGCACGTTATAGCTATTATTATATATATTATATAAACATATATAGCGAACGAATTGTTACATATTTATTATTATTATTATTATTATTATTATTATAATATTATACATATAATGCAAAATATTAAAATCATTCTATAAAATACAGAACAAAATTATTTACAATTTGTTTAATAAGTCTTCTTCTTTTCAAATACTCACCTATACACAGAACTTTTATAACAGAATTCCCCCTGCAAATGCATTTACGGTACTAAACAGCATTTGTATATGCAATCCTTAAATAGTTAATATAATAATGTTATTTAAAGATCTTTGCCTATATGGCAAAACGGACTATAAATCTATAAAATAAAATATTCAATTCTGTTTTGTTGTTACGGAACCTAATCATATATGGTAAAAACATTAAAACAAATTGATTTTCTTTTTCATAAACTGTACAGGAATATATCAAATCAATCTTAATTTTAATTTTTCTCAAATTAACAAAATTATTTTTACTGCGGATATTCTGGATCCTTTAATATATTATCATCAATAAATAAAAATATATATTAATTGAAAATCTTCCAATTATAAAAACAACCTTCTAAAACAATATATAATTGAATATAAAGATAATTATAGTTATATAATAAATAATGCTTGTAACTATATATCTATATAAATAGTTCCTATTCTATAAAAAAATCAATTTAACGTGGGCATTTCATGTTTTTTCTGATATATTTATATAGAACATAATATAAAAATCTTTATATGTAAGAAAAAAATTCTTATTTAGAAATAAATAACATTTAAAACTATATACAATAATATAAAGATAATCAAAAATATACAAGAGGACAAATATATAATTCTTTTATTTTCGATTGGAAAATTTATTGGTATAATCAATATATATATATATATACAGACAGACAGTTCTTTATGTTATATACACGGAGAGATATCACTTTATTTATAACAAAACTACTGCAAAAATGGTTTACAATTTTAATATACATGGTACATGGAAAAGGTCAATATAAGTGATGCGCCATAACAGTCATAGTCAGATAGTAATTGCAGTGATTATTGTAATAGTTTGTGAGTCGAAATTACGATATATAAATCACGTCCACGACCTCATTGTGCTAAATGTCTCCATCAAATTTTCCGACGTACTATTCAATCTCTAAATCGAACCCCAGAAATGGATTAGCAGAGACTTAATTAAAAAAAAAATATCATAGATTCATTTCGAATTAGGATTTATCGCAAATAAATCGCAAATATATATAGAAATAGCCGATCTCAATGGCTATGAGGTTTATTTTAAGGTCAAATTTTTATGGATAGTAGCAAAATAAAAAAAAACTATATAAAATACATATAACAATATATCATTCTGCGATATATGGGATGTATTATATCAATTATCTATTGACTATTCGATATACATATACATGAATATTATATATAATAGACAATATTTTTATATTTATTTGTATGTCATCGCATGAACGCAATAATACATACATACAAATATATATAGTTTCTTTTCCATTATCGTATATTTTAATGCTATTTTGATTTTCCATTAAAATATGTTATTTCTATATATATCAATATTTATCTATATATTATACATTTATAGAAAGAAAGAAATAACTAATAAATTGACCATACATTCTAAATAATAGAAAAGAAAATTATATATAAAGTTACAATTTTATATATAGTGATTGCATTTCATGTGAAAAATATGTTTATGGTATATGCATAAAACATAATATAGGAGATAGGAGTAAGTGAATGTATAACTATAATACATATATTTCTATGTACGTATTTATATTTGCAACGTACTTATAGGAATTTCTAGTATACTATGATACTGATATATAAACGACATTATATATGATAGTTTATATATATAATATAAAAATTGTGTTACCTTTTATGGATGCATAACGTATATCTAGTAAAAAAAATGTATATATTCTAAATGGTGCCTTTATATAAAAGTTGCATTTATTATATATTCACCTATCTATATCTAATATAACTATATATAATGGAAAGGAAGGAAGTAAAAGGTCCACCTAAATATGATTCAATTTTACATATATACTATATATAATGAATATACATTTTCATATCATTTGTATATCTATAAATATATGGGTGTTTATAATTTTATATCATATATATATATATATATATATATAGTTTGTTCATGGCAGATAGACTATAAATTTATATTTTTTTAAAATGTAAAAGGAATACAAAACTATATCCAATATAATATACCTTTATTTATATATATATATATGTAAATCACATAATGAGAAAATTCTATTCACCAGTGCACATAAATATAATATAAAAAAAAGAGGTGACATTTGAAAATCTTTTCAATTTCAGAGAAAAAAGAAAAAAGTTTTTTTATTTTTGTATACGGCATTCATTTAAATTGAATTTTTTTGGAATATATATATGCAGGATGTATAAATAGTTAAATTGATATAAGAGCACATATGTTCATTTTGATATATGCATACATACATATATACGAATAATACCATATATTTATGAATGTGCTCGTATTGTGGAAAATTGATCATTCCTGGTGGAAAAATAAATGATATATTAAAATTTTATTTTGTCATATATACCTACTATATATATAGGAATTTTAAATGACAATATATCAACACATAGGGTTTATATAGATCTATATGCGGTTTTATCATCACGATGAAAACATCATTTTGAAATATATATATCTTTAAATTATATAAAAAGTTAAATTTCAATATAATAAAATTGCCTGTTTGTCATCGTTTTGATTGAATATGTAATTATTTTTATCAGGGTGATAATATCTCATTTTGGCACGAAAAACAACTCATTTTTTTGTCACTTGTGCTCAGTAATAATTTTATATTACCATTTAATTTAATTTAAATTTTTGTCATAACTTTTAAAAAAATTTAAATTTTTTAATGAATAATTTTCTACTTTAAATACGAAACGTTTGTTCTATTTTCATATTATAAACGTTTAAATACAGTTGTTTTAATTATTTTTTGCATGAATTATACAATTGATGATTCGTACATATACATACAACAAATTTGAAATACATTTCTATAAATGTTATATTTATATCAAATATTTTAAGTTCAACTTTTCCATATATATATAGTGTATATGGAATTTTGCAATTTTGGTATACAACATAATAAATTACATATACAATTCTTATGAGAATTATAAATATTACAATTTATCATTTGTAAAATTTTATATTTCTCTTGAGAAATAACTATATATGTATAATACATAGATCTGTATATATGAAAATGAATGAAAACCGTTTGATATTGATTTAAAAACTTTTCCAAAATGTTATATACCCATAATGTTTTTGTATATCTATAGAAGATTATTTTGATTACTTTTTTTTTAATTGCCATTTATATATATGTATATGATATAGGATAATTAGATGAATTCAAAACTCTATCTTTGATTATATATTAGGTTGTCTAAAAAGTATTGATAATTTTTTTTACAAAATGCAAACGATTTTTTTATATATTTCAAATGAACTTTATTAAACCAAATATGCGCCGTTTTGATCGATTACCCTTTGCCATTTTTCTGGTAAAGACATTATCCCATCACTGTAGAACTTCTGTGTTTTCTGGGCAAAAAACTGATCCAAGTGCATTTTGCAGTCCTCTGCGGAATTTAATTTTAAACCATTAAGGGAGTTCTGCAGAGACCGGAACAAATGATAATCTGAAGGTGCAAGGTCCGGGCTATATGGTGGATGCATTAAAACTTCCCAGCCAAACTCTCTCAGTTTCTGCCGAGTCATCAAAGATGTGTGTGGTCTGGCGTTGTCATGATGGAACACAACACCCTTTCGATTGATTAATTCTGGACGTTTTTTTTTAATCTCGTATTTCAATCTTGTTAATTGTTGACAATAGAGATCGGAATCAATGGTTTGACCGGGTGCTAGTAATTCATAATGAACGATTCCTTTCCAATCCCACCAAACAGACAGCATTACCTTTCTTGGTGTTAATCCAGGTTTTGCTACTGTTTTAGGAGCTTCACCCTTCTTGGACCACGATCTTTTTCGTACATTATTATCGTATGTGATCCATTTTTAATCACCTGTAATCATTCGCTTTAAAAATCACTCGATTTCGTTCCTTTTAAACAGCGTTTCGCAAATAGAAATTCAGGTTCATTAAATTGTTTTGTGTTAATTCATGTGGTACCCAAACATCGAGCTTTTTCTTGTATCCAGCCTTTGTCAAATGGTTTAAAACTGTTGGGTGATGGATGTTTAGTTCTTTAGCGATATCATGACTGCTTACGTGTCGATTTTCTTCAATTTTTGATATGATTTCATCGACTTTTTCAGTGATTGGTCGACCAGAACGAGGTGCATCTTTGACATCAAAATTACCGGAACGAAATCGAGCAACCATCTATAGGCTGTTAATTTTGATAAAGTTCCTTCACCGTAAACTGCACAAATTTGTTCATGTGCCTGCGTTGCATTTTCACCCTTTTCATAACAAAATTGTAAAATGTATCGAATTTTTTCACTAATTTCGCTCATCTTTAATGCACTACAACTTTTAAATGACTGAACAAATTTAATTTTTTTTTTTTTTTTTATCTACGAAATGTCATCTTTCGAACATATATAAATTCTTTCGAACATATATAAATTTGTAATGTTTTTTTATATAAGCATTAGGATATCCAATCTATTTGTAATCATTTTTGTTTGATACATTTATAAATTTTGTGAACATTTTTTAATAATTCAGGACATTTCTGGAAAAAATTATTGTATTATACTGTACCTATTCTTTTCTATAACCGCATATTAACTTTATCTCAGATTTTTTTGAAAATTAATAGACGATCCCGCATATAACCGCATATTAAAATTATGTAGAAATTGTTTAAAGATGAATTTTAAATCGTACAACAATTTATATTTATTAACAAAATAACTATATATGTAATGAAAATATGCATATGAATGGGGTGAATAAAGTGAATAGATGTCAGAAAAAAATGGTACACATCATATCATATATATATATATATATATATATATATATGATGATATTTTATTACAACCATAAGTATAATATATATTTTTCCCATATAAGCACCACTTTTTCTGTCTATATGTTTTGCATATATATATTATATAAAAATCTAACCGTATATATATATATCATTTAACTATATATGAACATATATTTGACATACATATGTTTTTGATACAGCGTTAGCGTTGTTGCTGCCGCGTATCTATCAAGATCATCATCATCGTACATACATTCATTCATATATGACTGACTATATATTGCTATAATGTGTATAAAATAAAGGAATAGAAAAGAATGTATGGTAAACAAACTTAACTTTTATTTATATATGAATAAATTTTTGAAATGTATATATCTATATATATACAATATATGCGCGTATAAAAATGGCAATACATTGCATGGATTTAAGTATTAGAATCATGTAAAAGTGGTATATATATCTTTGTAATAAATAATGAATATTAATGTTACAAAAATGTATATTCATAAATATACGAATTTCATTTTGTATTCCGTATATGTAAAAATGTATATTACAAAATATTCTTTATAACAATACATATATTTTTCGTAAATATACAATTTATTTCTGTGATTTTCTACATAAACTCTCTATATATGAATATTTAGAAATTTTGTGTAAACGTTTATATATTATTGGTTTAGTTGTTATATGTATATGAATATACATATATTCGATGTGTTGCATAAATAATACTCATGAAAAGATACATACATTTTCATATTTAATAATTTATGATATGATTAAAACTTGACATATTGGTAATGTTCTACAGAGCAGTAATAAAAGTATATACATATATTCATTTGGTATATGTTATATATCATAAACATTTGCGTTTTCCGGTGGTATGTTTTATGTTTTTTTTACCATATATATAATATACATAACTCTTATTTGTGTTTATGGATTATTGTAATTTAATGGAAATTACTTTTGGAAACAGAGTAAATATAATCTATAAGTAAATGTAACAAATTTATCTATTTATTATCACATATAATTATATATATATATATATATATATATATATATATATGTATAGATAGTCTATTTCCATATTATTATAATATATATATGTTATTAAATTATAATAAATTGTTATATTTTGTATAAAATGTTTAAATATTATAAATAAAATTTGATATAGAATCGATTTAAAAATATTTAAATTTGTGATTATTTTGTTTTTTTTGTTGAATTTATTATTTGATTTTTCTTTTTCCCTTTTTCTTAGGCTATATAAACATAAATTTTTTAAATTAAATGCAGTAAAAAACTGAACGTTCAAAGATTTCGTTGACATCCCTTTTTCGGATTTTTATTGTATATCCTAAATGACATCATTGAATTTAGACAATTTCTTTAATGAATCTTAAAGGTCCTTTTGTTACGCGTTGTGAAAATGCCTCAATGGATGAAGATTCAATTGATGTAATGATCGTTTATTAAAGTGACTAATAATAATGTAATTTAATGGAAATGAAAACAATTTTTTGATGAACTATTTCCTAAAAATATGATATGTTTTGATTTGACTATATATAAATTTAATAGGCATTGAGTTATATAAAAGAAATACATCAATTTTCTAACTAAAAACAAATATTTTGAAATATCCACATTTATAATATTATTTAATATATTTCAAATAATTTTTAATCAATATAAAAAAAAAACAATAAAAATATTAATGGAAAGTGTAAATATTTAAAAGGAGAAAAAAAAATGTTTAAAACATTGTATTATCAAACAACGGAATTATTTCAAAATACGGTTTGTATTATGATTCAAGATTTCTTTAAAAACCTCAATCCATAAAACTAATCATGTTTATTTTCCATCAATAATTTTATATATATATCAATCCCCCAAAAAGCATTCATCATCTGTCATGAAAATTGTATGCGATAAAATTTTACCAATGGATGAATTAACATTAAATGAACATAAAGTGGAGGCTTGTACAAATTGGTTTAATGAATCGATTACATATTGTTTTGAAATTCTACAAAAATCATCAGAATGCCATCATACGGACAATTGGTTAATAAACAAATTAAAACAAATTTTCTATCCATCAAAACCGATTTTTGATATTTACGCAAATAATAATAATTTATATTTTTATGCAAATCCAAAATTTCTTCAACCCATGGATTGTTCAAAATTATTAAATTTAATCGTTACCGATTATGTACGATTAATACCAAAATATGAAAATATATTTTTACAATTACCATTTATTAATTTAATTATTTTTATCGCTTTATTTTTAATAATCATATTTATATTCTTTAAATGCGTTTTTGCAACATCATCATCATTATTATTGAATAAAAATCGATTTCGAAATACTAAGAATAAATATAAAAATGTAATCAAAACCGCCGCATCAAACGCCATCAAATGTACAACCGATAATAATACTGTTGAACATTCACTAAACATTCAATTGGCCGACCATAAATATTTTAATTATACCAAAAAATCGATCATGCCAAAATTAAATTTAATATTTAAAAATAAACCATTAATGGCCTATACAATAATTCAATTAACAAAATTCAATTCAGCGCAAGATAAAAATCAACCAATTTATACAATAGAAAATTCTTATGGAAAAAATACATATATTCAATCAATGAATTGTTCAACAAACTATTTACAAAAAAAAATTAATTATCATCTGTTTGATTTGAAACAAAATCAATGTCAATTAATCATTAATTTATTTTGCGTTGAAGACGATGCGGTGCTCTTCGATTCAGAAGATATTGTTGTGGATGACGATCATGGAATGACATACAATTTACCAATTTTAGATACGAATACAAAAAAATTCAATGGTATCATTGATACAATATCAATATCATCTTCATCATCATTAAATGATGAATCGATATCGTTTCGTAATTCAAATGAACTGAACAGCAGCAATAATAATAATAGTGCTATTAAAAGTAAAATACCAAGGAAAATCAATTCATTTAATATTCGCAAGGAAAATCGTTTGATTTAAAAGAAGTTGTTATACAAAGAATATTGTGAATTTTATTATTATGTAGTTAGAATTTTAATTAATACAATGAATATAGAGAAAAATGATTAAATTCTGTTCATTAAATATATATATATCGATTTTTTTTTAAATCCATTTTAACATAAATATATAAATTAAGGAATGAACAATTTTCTAAATAAATGATTCAAAAACATTTCTCGGGAATCAGATATGTTTTTTTGAACATTTTATCTGAAATTTCGCTTGTAATTTGTAAACAGAATCATTGAAACTAAAAAAAGAAAAATCCAAAATACAAAATATTCATTTAAAAATACTATATAAATATAGATTTGTATAATTTTTACTTAAAAAAGGAAGAAAATAAATAAATCGAAATTATATATGCGAAAAACTTTAATATTATATTACGTTTGAGTGATTTTAACATTAAAGAAATATATATTTACATTTTAAAATTTATATCTATATATACACTATACATATATATTTCTATACACGTTCTTTTTTATAAGCTGTTTTTCAATATATTCATTGATATCCATCCATTACACATGATATACATATATTTTATATAACATTTCAAGAAAAAATCCAATCTTTTTTCCGAGAAAATCATTTAATATATTTCCTTTTTGTTATACAATATATGTATCATATATCACAACATATATGTGATTTCTTTTTGGTGAATTTAAATCAATACCATCTATATATATATATAAAAATAAGACAAGTTTTTACTTTTATAAATTTAAGTAGTACACAAAATAATATAAATCTAACTAAATCTAACTAAACTAAATAGTAAAGAGATATATAGATATATACAAGATCTGAAGTGAAACGAAAAACAAAATTGTAAATAAATATAATCGTATTATGGAAATATATACAGTTCGTCTTCGTTATTGTTTGTATATACACTTATATTTATTTGTAAAGATACAAAAAATTGCATATTATATTATATTTAAAAAAATTTCATTCGTTCGATAGAGTATATAATCCCTTAAAATATATAGTGTCTATACAAAAAATTCTATTCTAAGGTGCTGTATTTCAGAATGGCAATTAAATTTATAATTTTGCACAATAATAAAGAAGTCGCTTGTTTAACAAAATGGTTTTAATTAAGATTGTATTAATCAAAAAACGTAATCTTATATGCAAAATGGTTAGGATAGGAACATGATATTAATTATTTATTGTAAAAAAGGATTTATTAATCGAAATGGTATAGCAATACAACATTATAGAAAATATCATTTTATTTGATGAAATTTTGAATTTGAAGTATCTATGCTTTATTTCTATTTACACTTCACAATAAATAAATTCCATCGGTTGATATGAACCTTTATTTGCACTTGTCATGGTCAGTATAGTCTTCTTTTTTTCTTATATTGTATAATCATGACAAAAAAAACTTTATTTAATCAGTAAAATTAAACAAATGTAAACATATATAAAGCATATAAGCGCATATCCCTTTTTTCAATCCTTTAATTTTACTATAACTGCGTTATGTCCAAATATTTTATGTTGAAGTAATCAATATATATGTTTATTGTGGAACCAACCCACACGTGTTATGGATATATAATACATTAACTTCAATTCTATTTATGTATATAGAAATATATTTAGTATGACCTTTATATTGTTGTATATATATTAAATAAGAAACCCAATTTAATTATCTATGTCGAAATATCAATATTTATTTTATCTTAAGTTATTATATAATCAATACTATATATCTATCTACCAATATATAAGCAGTATAAGTTTCTTAAATTGTTTTGTGTATATCCTAAAATAATATAGTAAATATAATACAAAATCATGATCATGCGAATAATGAAAATATATAAATATTGTTATAGAGGACTCATATTAATTTCTATATTAATATATAAAACATATTAATTCATATTAAACATTTTTCAATATAAATTCAATTATTATTGCAATATCCTTAATTATTATTATCTTTAAATTCTCATATATCATAAAATATTGATATTATATACAAAAAAAAGAGGATAATTTCAATGTAAAATAAAAACTAAAAACGAATAATGTAAAATACAATGATTGAAAATTGTTTTATTTATATTAAATTCATAAGATTAGTAAACAAAAAAAAAAATAAAAATAAAATAATAAATTTACCCCAAAGGAAAACCCGACGAAATTTTTTTAGTTATTTTCATTTTTTCACAATGAAAAAAAAGTACCATTACAAAAAAAAATGCTCGATGATAAATTGTTTTCTATTTCCTGTTTTAGTATTTTTTTTCTTTTCGCTATTACTGTATATGCGTCCAGAACAGTATCTGGGGCCGGTTTTGTTCCCCCGGTTATGTCAAATTCAGGAGCAATTTTGTAGAACCTTGAAAATCAAGTTTTTTTCAATTGAAGTACCATAACTTTCTTATTATTACAAGTTTAATAATTTAACCGGTTACAATTTCTGACCATTTCTTCTATCTTTCATGTCATGCCATCCTTTACCGTTTTCAAGATATTCCCAAATAATCCATAAATATGTCATCCAAGTTGATTTTCATAGAAAATCACCTTAAAACATAATTTCCAACAAATGGTAAATCGATTGATTTAATAATAAATACTACAATGATATACGTGTGTAAACATCTTGGGCCATTGTCTGAATCCTTAGGAATCCATTCGTCACTGCGTCCGTATGTATACATTTATGTATATTAAGAGTGATGCCTGTATATATACAGAAATATATATATATATATATAAGTAAAATGATTTGGTATTAAATATAATATAAGCAATAATAATTCTATATAGATATACATTTATTATTCTATATATAATGTAATAAATACATATGCATATAACTGTAATTTTGTAATGAAAAGAACCAAAAAAAAAAGGATAATGTTCAAATGAAATGCTAACTTACACACAAAAAGGAACCATAAAAAAATGATGGTCATTTATATATGTTGTTACAAAATTTATCTATAATATTATATTTTTGTGTCATTTTATTTTATTTTTTTTTTTTGGGAACTTTGTGAAAACTCCCCCATATATATAATATGAAAATATTTCAACGGAATATATTATAATATATATTTTAGTATATGAATATGGTATGTATATATTTAATATTCATATATGTATTAAAATGAAATGTGTATTATTTATATATAATGTTAACGCAACTATTTCATAAAATATATACCATATATAAATCTACATTTTCAGATCTATTAATAATAATTTCAAAAACAATTTTTTTCGTAATATATTATATGACGACCATGATGATGATGATGATGATGGTAATGTGTATACATTTTATAAACATAACATATACATAATTATAAATATTTAATATAAATTATAATGATCTGAATGAATTTTACCGCAGAATAACATGATTTTTCAGATGTTATAGAAAAAGTCGTGGTGGTGTGTAAAAAATAGACACATTTTATTCAAATAAATGATTTTTAACCCAATTAAGAAGGAACTAATTTTACGACATAAAATATCATATCTTAGATTTATTGAAAATACAATCCTATTAGAGCTTAAACTGTTTTTTTTTCATAAACTTCAGGAATTAACTTTATATTACATCAATCCGTTTGAGAATTAAATCCTGTGAGAAATAAAAAAAAATTCTTATTAGAATTTCTATATGTATATTTGGAAAAACAAAACTATATTCAATAAATAATCCATATAATCCATAAACTATATTCAACATATTATATGGAAGAAATGTATTTACCATTAATTTTCTTTATAGCGATAATACTACAACAAATATTATTAAGATCCTTTACGAAGATTATATGTTTATATATAAAAAATAATAATATTGCTTCCAGGTATATATAATCGTTGTTCATTCTTTTACCGCGCGTGCTTTTTTTTTATATATATATTATAAATCTCTTTCGAATATCGTATTACAGTATTACTGTATACTACTCAATATAAGAAGAATATACGAAAGGAAATAATGTTTAAAAAAAAGGACATTGGAAAATTGATATCCTATTCATTTTTTTTTTATAAATAAATAAGAAATAATTATCATCATTATTATATTCTTTATTCTTTATATATAATAAATTTTACTTACTTTTTACTATATACATACAATATATAAAGTATACTTTTGTATAAAAATTCTAATAACTATAAATACAATTTTGAAAATCATTTTCTCTTTGATCAATTTATTTTATATCTAATATAATTTCTATGTAAAGTATTGCATATGTATATAGAATAATATGAGGAAAATTTCTTAGATTACAAAAACCATTATATTGAAATATGAATAATAATATACACTTTCTATACATATATGTGTCTATACAAGATCTATTAATTAACTTTTATGATTATTATTATTATTATATGATTCTCTATTGAATTTACTGTATATGTATATAATTTCTGTTCCTTTTGAAGATTAAATTACATTTATATAGAAAATATATAAATGGAATATATAACGTTATATATGAATCATCATCAGATAACCAAACAAATAAATTTGATTTCAATTATAGAATATGAATTAAAAGGTTAAGTTTGAATGATGAAAAATTATCAATATATATATATAACTGCACATACAAAAGCAGGACATATGTAATTATTTATATGATTATGATTGGGAACTATTTGTCATTCTTTCGTTTCTGGTTGATAAATTACTCAACTCAAAATGATTAGATTTTTTATTTAAATTATTAAAGTAACATATGATATTGGGTAAAACATATCAATATGTTATTTAGATTTTATATTTCATATATCTTACAACGGTTACAATTTTGACTTTAGAATATATTTGTATTTATTTGTTAAATTTAAAAATGCTTTCTATTATAACAACGTGTATATATAATCAATTTATATATTGCGATGTATATTTAATATAATCCAACCTTTTTTTTTATATTTTTTATGATTAAAATTCATCCATTTCAATTTAATTTTGGGCTTTATATTTTATTTATTTGTATATGAATAAATATCCAAATCCATATTATATATAAAATATATACATTGAAATCTATATAATTGCGAGTTGGGTATATATACACTATATACGATGAGATATATGATTGAAATGCGAATGTACAAATATATATATTTTTAATTTGCATATGCATATATACATATACAATATGAAATGAACGCTTGTTTGTCTTTTTTTCATCTAAAAACAATATATAGAAAATGTAAATATACAAAAAGAAAATGAAAATGTTATCATTATACATATAGCTTTTTGTATATATTGTATTGCATATATCATAAAAATGTAAAAATGATAAAATTCTATATTTATAGTCATATATTAATAAATTTTTTTAGATATTCTCACCATCTGTATAAATGATGATGTATATATATGGAATTGAAAATTTATGTGTTATATAACGCGTATGCAAATTATAGTAAAACACTGAAATTCATAGAATTAGATATATACAATGCGAGATTTTGTCAGATTGTAAAAATATTTCGGTATATATTGATAAACAAAAAAAAAGAATACGTTAAATAATGTATATTTTATAAATCAAATGGTAATGGATTACAATCGAAGTTATAATCCCGATGTTCGTCTGTACACTGGGTTAAATAAACATTATTTTATTATGCAAAGGCCAATATTGTCTTCTCACATTAGTATCAAAATGACTTCATGTTCAAATTTCTAAATAATAAGTTTAGTTTTTTACACTATCATTTTTAATGAGAACTACCTGTACAGGAAGTTTCTGATTAAACACAAATACAATTTTAGTATATGAATTATGGCTGATCCTAATATATCATCTATACTAATGTTTTTTTTTTTAGCTTTTATAGATATATAAAATAAGCGGATAATACCAAAATAACGCAACAAAATTTATTATATTGGAATAACACACAAAATGCATATTTAAAATATGATATAGATATTGCAAAAATTATGGAAATATGTACAGTATCTATCGCTCTATATATATATAACAAAAATATTCAAATTATGAAAAAAACCACTATATAGAATATACATTCAAATATATTTTACATGTACGTTATATGTATATATAGAATTCATTCCCTTAAAAAATACGATATAAAATGTAATGTAAAAAAAATATAAACAAAAATACTACATTAAATATATATATGGTATATGAATGCGAAGTAACTGAACCAAAGCTTGGATTTATTAAAATAAACATGAATATGCATATAATCTATAATGTATATCCTGTTTGTATCTAATATATACAAATATAGGATAAAATACAGAAATAGAGAAAAATATAGGATATATTATTTTTATTTAGCACATATAACATATAGATGGGAAAATACAATTTTTTTTATGTTTATTGTCACAATCATTCACAATATCACTTTGATAAATGAGATTAAAAAAAAAGCAACATTATTACAACCACACAAATTTATGTACAAAAAATGGACCAATTATAACTAAATTGTATATATAGTACACCATAAATATAATGAATATTGTCTGAAAATGTATAAATTATGGAAAAAAACAAATTGAATATGGGGTACATAAACAGCAGCAGCCAGAATTAGGATTACACAATGCGGTGTGCGATATTACATTTAAAATTTTATCAAAAACATATTGAATTTTTTTATCTATAAGTAAATCTATAAATTGACCTATAGAAAGTTTTGGAATTGTTATAAAACCGACATTTAACTTATATCCTTTTATGTAAATCAACATCAAGTAATAATTGGAATTTTTTCTAACCTATTGCTGATGATAGGAAATTCAATATATATATGCTGATGATAGGAAAACAAACAAATATGCGAATTATCATGTTATTAAAACTGCAATTATCCACATAAGAAATTTCCTTGATCTGTTTACTAATTAATCCGCTATATATAGCAATTTATCAAAAACAAATAATTATATAATAATAAAATATACGGAAAAACGGCTGGTTTTTAATTTTTTTTTTTTTTTTAATTAATATAAAATCATATTATATAAATAAAGTCGATAAATTATATAAACGCAATATATGTATATACAATACAGAATACACACAAAAAGGCAAATTATATATTTTGTTAAATTAGTAATGCAATCATTTATTTATGGTTGATTGTTTTAATTAATTATATACGCGTTAATAATTTGTATATTCGCTATATACTAATATTATTGTAAAAAAATAAATGTTTATGCGTTGTTGATGTGATATCATTAATCAATACGTTTTTTTTTATTTGTTAATGTTATATTATAACACTAAATATATGTACATATATTTCCATTGAAATATGGTTTTATTTTGTTTTTAATTTTTATAAAAAACGATTATTTTGTTAAATTAATTACCGCATTATTTTTATTTAAAACAATTAACCATATATATAACATATATTTTATAAATTATATATTGCGTATATTATCTGTATATATTATATAATATATATTTATATATGAACTGCGTGATTGAAGGTTTACGCCTTTATATAATAATCAAGTATATTCTTTTCTGAATTTTACGGTTCAATAAATGAAAATATTATTAATTTTCAAAGTAATTTCGTTATAGTGAAAATCTTTCATAGAAAATCAGATTAAATATTATGAAAATATTTAATTTTAATTGATATCACAATGTAAAATTCATTGTTAATCTATTAAAACAGTATATATACTGAAATATATTAATTCCTATGAAAATTCATTTTAATTTTTATGTAAAACTATGCTAGAAATAAATAAATATTATAGTCGCATTTATAGGAAAATCCGATTATCTAGGAACAGCATGAAAAAATTAAATGAAATTCAATATATAACTTTTGAATATATACTATATTTAGAATATTAAACGCTTAAAGAACTATTTACATATATGTAGAATGTGGTTTTTATTGTTATATCTATCTATATAGTTATTTTATTAATATATCGTACAAACTTCATATATAAATATATGAATGCATATAATACTTCTAATTGTTTTTATAGATATGTAAAGCTATATTTGATAAACTTTATTCATTACTAATAAAAGTTTTTATATAGATACTATCATATATATAGATAGTATTTACATAAAATAATATGACCACAAATCTCAATAAAATAGTTTTACTTCTATACATATAGATACATATCTAACATTTACATTTCTATGTATGGTGTATTTACATGACTTTCTATATAAAAAGATTAAATTCATATACTTCAATGGATAAATAAATACTATAACAAGAATTGCAATACATAAAAAAAACTGTAATGTAATTTAATAATATTCTTGTTGTATAGTCTTGTTATACTATATGCTTAACATTATATATATTTTGAATTTGCCACTCAAGTCTCCTGTGGAATCTTCTTAGAATATGGTCAATTCCATCATCGCTTTTTAAAGGGAATCGTTTCAAGATGTTTTTCAGTTAGAATTAAGCAATTAAAACATCACATAACTATGTGGTGATAAATATCAATGGAAATATATCCATCATATAGGTATATAAATATATATATATATATATATAATGAAGTTTATTGAAAATGAATAAACGAATATGACTTTCGGTTATTATATGTCTATATCTATACATGAATATAAAGAAAATAAAATAACGTGAAACAAAAAAGAAAAACATTATTTGATATTTGTAAAAATATAACAAAAAAATATATTCAAAATAAATATGTCTGATTAAACGTTTTGGAAAAAATGAATAATACATAAGATTATATTACACATGAATGAATTTCCGCTTATAAGCAACATAACCCATAGAGAAGAATATAATCTAATAAATATGATTAAATAATTTTTGTTAAATCAATTGAATTTGGTAAACGAATCATGAACGTAAAAAATTAAAGATATACAAAGAAATATATGGAATATACTTTTTTCTAACTATACTATAGAAATATCAAGGGTATATAATCGCGAAGCTTTAATTTATTTACTTTGTTCATTAAATTGTCCAAACTTTGAAATATACGGTTCTGTGTTCAATTCTAATGAAATGTAAAACGTAAGATAAGAAAAATTTTGACATAATTTTTGTTAAATCCCTCAAATATAAACCATATACGCATCTTATTTTTTTGATGATGGTAAATGTTAAAAATGAAATTAACAATTAACAAAATAAAGTTAAAAATAATAAAACATCCTATACAAATTATTACATTATATATATTAATAATAGTGCGTGTTAGAAGTTTTACATATACTTATAAGTATATACTCATTCAACATATATAAATAAAATAATATATATACGATTAATATGTGATCAAATCCACAAGATAAATAATGTTTAAGTTTTGTAAATATATACTACAAAAAGGATTCTGTATAGAACAAATAGCAATTGCCATGCCACAAACCCATCATTGACTAACTGTATGTTATATAACTAATATTTTGTAAAAAAGAAATAGATTTTTTTTTCCAACCATAATTTTGATGTTTATTGTTAAAAATATATGTCATTGTGTAAAGCTGTAGAGATTTTTTCTTTCGATTTATATTTTCTTTTTATAAAGAATATTTACTTAATAATATATATATTTATATTTTATTGTCTGATGCTAAACAGAAAATATTGTCTATATATACGTCAAATTTCTAAATGGTTCAGTAAACAAAAATAAATATATATATATAGTATGTATATAATAAACTCTATATATCCTTATATACAGAATATTTATCATATATACCTATATATATAAATATATATACCACTAACATATATCCATATATAAGATAAGCACACATAAATGTATATATCTATATACATATAAATAAATGTATATATCTATATACATATAAATAAATGTATATGGTAAATAATAAATGAAAAGGATAAGAAGCTTGAGAAGTATACATCAAGTGAGTAAATTTTTTCATGGGTTTTATTCCAATTTCTTCATGTGTTTTTTCTTTCTATTTCTATATACTATATAAAATTTTACGTGTATTTATTTTTCGTTTCTTTTTATTATATACAAATTCAACTTATCATATATACAAGTTTAAGTATATATATATATATATGTATTTTAGATGGGATTCACATTTGTTTGATAAAATTTGTTCATATCTCATTCTGATATGTATATTTATACATAAAACAAAAAAAAACTTACGAGTAAGTAATCATATTTTGAAAAATAAAAATTTCTTTGATTTTTCTTTCTTTTTTCTTTTTTTTTTTTGTATATTATATATAAATATAAAATATAATCTATTCTTTTATTTATATTTGTCTTTGTTGAACTTTAACAAATACTGAATTTGATGTTTGCCAGCGCGAAAATCTTTGTTATATCAGTTTGTTGTTTTTTTTATTGTCGTGTTTGTTAGTTGTCTTTTTATTATTTTTTTTGCTTTTACCATTTTCATAATATAATAAAGAAAATAAAACCTATCTCCGGATCATGAAGGACGACAAAAAAAAATAAAAATTTAACAACAACAATAACAGCAATGATAACACAATAAGAATATTATAGAACACTATATATATATTGATATGTATAAACTGCAAAATATAAAAAATAGTTTAATAAGAAAATGGAAAAAAATCCCCAAAAGCTTTATATATCTTTATATTAAGAAGAAGAAGAAAAAAAGGTCAACGATTTATCATTATTTATTTATTGTCATTTCAGAGTTTATATATATAAACAAATGAAAAATGAGACTAAATACGATAATGGGATAAATAAATTAATATAATTTAATATAAAATACTTTAGGCGCATTATATTATAGAAGATCGATTTATTTATTTTGCTTTTTTAATATATATTATTATTGCTTTCTTGATTTATCATATATATTTTATATATGGAAAAGTGATATTTAATAAATAAGTTTTAATATTTAATATATATAATTGGTTTTTCCATTAAAACTTTTTTTTTTCTACGGAATATTGTTTTTATAAATTATTATTTGATTATTTTTGTTGTTTGTTAAATTGTTTCATTCGCGTATTACTAAGGTTTTTTTTGTCAATTTTGATTAAAATGAAACCTTTATAATTGAGAGTTCATCAACTTTTTATTTAATATATGATTTAAAATATTGCTCGAAATTAAAATGTAAATATCAGCCAATAAAATAATTATAATAAATATATAAAATTTATTTGAATTTAAAAAAATAATAATGTATAAATATATTTCACAAAAAAATAAATTAATGTATCCGAATCATATTCACTATACATTATTATTTTATTTACTATATATAAATAATGTAGAATTTATCTATATATATAGATATATAAACATTTTAATTGGTAATATATGCAATTTTCTAAATAAATTTTATTTGTTGCAATGATACAAATTAAAACACAAAAAACAAATGCATTAATATATTCCTGGTAAATATAATATGTGGCTTAATGGCAAATTGCCAGGGAATATCAATATAAGTGAGTTGATTGCCAAAATAATCAAAAACCAAAAAAAAAAGAACATAATAAAAGTATGAAATGAAATAAAATCAAGTAATTTGCATAATTTTATATTATTTCATTTTTATTTTTCTGTTTTGTATTTAATTTTATTTTTATTTTTTATTTATATTTATTGTATCCTCTATATATCGTATCGTATAAAGCGTATGTGTTTGTGCTTTTATATAAATTTGAAAACGAATATATAAATTATGCGAATAATATTAATAATAAACAAAATAAATTGCATTTTTTATGATCAAAATAAAAATTTTAACAAAGTATATCTAATATATGAATTTTTATTTAAAATTTTTATTAACAACATTCTCATACGGATATATTTAAGAATTTTATGCAATTTAATTAATTGATAGTTTTAATCTGTCATTAATTTAAAGAGCAAAAAAAAACATACAAAAATACAAATTCCAATTATATTATATTGCTTAAAACTTATTAATCCATTAATAAATTAATAATTTACCGCTTGTGATTTTTGATAGCGTTTTTTTCCACAGAAAATCGCATCTTTCTCGACCTTTGAATTTTACCGACAGTGAATTTTATTTTAAATTCCACATTATATATGAAAAAAATTATTATAATCAATTTAAGGAAAAATAAAGATAGACGATGAAATGTGATAATAAAACAAATGTGTATAGAAAATCTGTTAAGTTTTCAGATTGCGCATTTGCTGTTATTTAACATGAAAAAAAGAACTCTTGAAGATAATTCTTTAGAGCAAAAAAAATAAATAAAAAATACCCAAGTAATTTTGACCTTTAAAAAAAAGTTTAAGAATTAAAAATACTTCTGGATCGTTTCGATTTATTTTTATACGCGTTTAAAGGATTTTTGTTACATTTTTACATCCTATTTGATTTTTAAAACCGCTAATCTCTGTATATATTCAAAGATCTAAAATTACTATCATGTATATTAAACCTTTTTTTTAATCCTATAAATATATATAATATAATATCCGATTTTAATAAACCATTTATTTAAATCTTATTTCATCTATACACTTACATATATCTACAATATCTACCATATATATACATATATGCATCGATGGTGAGTGATAAATAAACATATATATAACTTTTGAATATAAATAGTTTGAATTAGAATGTTATATGGATATCTAATATATATATACTAAACCCCAAACATAGGTCAAAATATAATAATTGTTTCCGATATAACATAATCATTTCCTTTTCAGTCCATAAATACTCGCAACTACGGATATTGTATTATGATTTTCAAATGAAATCATATCTATTTATATATACTATATATATATATATATATAGAGAGAAGATATCCCAGAATATTTATGTTTTTTATTTTTAAAGGATAGGGGTAACACAACTTTATACATAAATATATCCGTACGTATAAATAAATGCGGATGGATAGATGGATATATAAAGATGATGGTAAAAACCACAAAGTACAACATTTATTTTTATAACTATGATGTTTCTACGTAGAATAATGTATATATATAGCGATCTATAATGTTAAAGAGGAAATGAATATTGATTTATATTTTTTCATATATATACCATATATGGAAAATGAGTATCTATAAACTAAAAACCATTGGTTTTATCTATGGTATAAATAAACAAAATATGTACATGGTTGTTTTCATGTGTCAAATATTGGAAATATTTTTCCGAAGATATATTGTTTACTTAATCAAATCTATAAGTATGTTCCTCACCCGCATATTTCATTTTGTGAATAATAAATTACATTTAGAAAAATTATTAGTTTTCCAATGATGAATGGAAAACCACAAACACTTGGTTATAATTCATTTGATTCGTCTGTGTCGCATCTGCTTTATATACATGGGAAAATATATATATTTATAATATAAAGATTTTACGGGAAGATTGAAATATTTTTATCTTTACAAACATATAACATGTGTACTATAAATAAATAAATAAATGTATATACATTAAATGCATTATAATAAAGCTGATATGGAGGACTATTTTTCCTTTTTTTTTCTTTATTTTATACAAACATGAATTGAACAACATATATACATTTTCATGATGAACTACTATCATGAATTTATCTATATGACCGATATAATAAGTATATACACGTAAATATACGTTAAGTATCTTTTAAAGATGCATTTATTTTATGATTGTTTATATAGCTATATAAAGATGAAGATATAGGTTTTCTTATTAGGATAATGTTATATAAATATATATAAGGAGTTTTTCATTAACTAAATTGTAGATTCACATGCATCAATACATAAAGTTAAGGGGTAATTTTCTATATTCTGTTATGTTTACTTTATTCCTTTGAATATATATATGAATAATAACTATATATATCTATATATATAAAATTTCATTTTTTTTTGCATGTTTACATTTTCATCCAAAACAAATATGGTGTTTTGATATCGAATTATATATACATATGTAAATTTTGTTTTCTTTTTATCTACTTATATATATAATAATATATTATGTAAATATATGCGGAATTTAAATGCTAACAAATAAAATGTGTGGATAGAATTTTCAATTTGGATTACATATTGGAGAATATATAAATGTTAAGTTTTATATACTTTTACTTATTATATATATGTATATATATATATAGTATTCACACACATGATGCGAAGTTAAGATTATCTATAAATATCTAATAATACATAAATATAATATAAAAGTAAAAATCAAAGTTCCATTTGTTGATAGATTTTGTTTATTTTTTTTTTATTATTTTGTGATCTAAATACAAATGTCGAAGGATATATAAAACAAACACGTCTCTTCGTGCGGCATATATAAAAAATAAGAATATAAATTATTTACGTGTTTGTTATATTAAAATTGATTTAATATTGATTTTATTTTTAGTATTTTTATTTTTTTGTATAATCATTTGATGTTTTTGATTTTTGTGGAAAAAATTCAAATCTGTAAAAATTCATATCCTTTTTTCTGTTGAATTATTTCATATATATATAAATATGAATATATATATATATATATATATGAATATATATATATATATGAATATATATATATATATATATGAATATATATATATATATATATATATGAATATATATATATATGAATATTACATTTAATATTACAGAAAATTTTAATTAACAAAATGTATATGTATATATCATTTTAACTATATACCATATATACTAGAATTTTATTTGAAACTATAAACCATTTATAAAGTTTCAAGTATTTTGTATAAATGTATCCTTTTCAGCAAACACAAACAACACTATAAAATATTGTTAATTGCATCGCAAATGAAAACTATTTTTTGTATATATACGTTTATATTCAATTAAAATTATGTTTATACATAGAAATATGATTTTTTAATATTTTTAAATACACACTTTATGGTTTGTTTGTTTGTTTATTTGTTTATACATTTTGCATGTATGCACATATGCATCAAAATAATTATTCAAATTTAATATAAAATGCATTATATATATATATATATATATATATACATATATATGAAATGAATTTGTACATTTGAATATACATTTATTATATATGGGTTTATTGTTCATATATTTTGATTATGATAATTGTATAATAAAATAATTTATACAATTTCATTTAATTGATTTTGTTAGAGAGTATAACAAAATAAATAAATAGCATTTTTTGAATAATTGTAACGTTAATAATTCATATATATATATATATAGAATAAAATATAATTTTGTTTGTGATTTATATATTTTTAAAATAATATTCATATAATTACTTATTTAATATATATGGTATTGTATTTCCACAATAATTATTGAGTCGTATAAAAATATATCCTGAACATATTTGTATACTGATAAACATTTCACAAAAATATAATATTATCATTCAATTATGGTAATTGAAATTTATTTTAAAATATAACAATAATTTATTTTATAATACTTAACACATTTTTATTAAATTTTTCACAAAGGTATATGCTAAACATAAAATTTAATTTAACATCTCTCAATTTCATATATATATTTGACAATGTTAAAATTTAATAATATTAATATATATATTTATGCGATTTAATATGTAAAATAAAAAATTAATTAAGTGAATAATAATTGTTTTTTTTTGTCTATTTACATTTCAATTGCAGAATTCAACAAGAATTGTTATTAAACAAGACAAACAATTAAATATGTATATAATATACTAATTATGGCATAATTCATTCCGTATATATATATACATAATTGTAGTTGTAAATACTATAAATATACAACATCATAGAAAATTGATTATACATAAATATAATTGTTATCATCGTGATTATCACACAGCACAGCATGTAGAACAAACGAATGTTCATATATAAAGAAAACAGAATTAATTAAAATATTATTATTATTATATTGTGAATGTCAAGTGAGAATTGTATTTATATATTTATGCGTACAAATATCCATAACATCGCATCATAAATATGTTTAAATAATAATCATAATATTATAAACGGGAATACATAATGAAAATGATTTAAATGGTAAAATAAACAAAAAAAATACTAAAAAAGAAAAATTAAATTAAAAATAAAATTAAAACTTTTGCAATTGAAAACAAAATTAATTATGTTATACAAAATGAAATTAGCAGCAGAGGGAAATTATACTTCAGGACATTATCGAAAACAATGCATTAAAAGATCTAAATATACATTTAATAAAATGTCTTCATTTATATTAATACAAATAATATTACTATTTTTATTATCTGTAATTTTATCAGTTTTAACGGCACCAACAACATTATCACCATCAATAATAAATCAAAATGAAAATTATTCATTAGAAAATGACCACCCATCAACATCATCATCATCATCATCATCATCTTCTGTAAAGCCATTAGAATCAACAACACAAATAAAAACTTTAAAAGAATATGAACCAGAAAATAAAACAACCACTTATTTATCAATCTCATCTAAAAACAATTACAGTGAAAGTGATTTACATCTTCTTCAGATACCTAATAAAAATAATACATTGTTAAATACGACAAATGATACAATAAAAAACCATCAAAACAACCCTCTTGATAAATTATCTCCTTTTAATACCATAAAAGATGTTAGTTCAACAACAACAACTACAAAAACAACAACGATGAGAACAACAATAACACCCCCATATATGGCGACAACGACAACTATGACAATCATTAAAAATATATCCACAACAATATCATCTAGCAAAAACACCCCAATAAATTATGTTAGCCCCAAAAGTGATGAGAATGAAAATCAACATGAAAAAATTCAACAAAATAATACTATAAAAGAAAATAAGGAAAATGAAAATGGTAATGGAATAAATAAATCAACAACAATATTACCACCAATGTTGGAAAGTATAACAAAAGAAAAACTATTAATGAGAAAACCAATAATTACTAATAATAACAATATTATTAACATAACAAATGATTTGTTGAATAATTCAAATTTTATAGGTAGCCTATCAGATTTACTGATGGAAAATGGAGAATATGAACGTATATCAGAAATAATGAATAAAGATAATTTAAATTCATCTGATTTTAATGTTGATACACAAAATGAAACCAAACAAATTAAAGAATTAAATGCTAATAATGAAATACAAACATTGAATGGTACTCAAATGAATGATACAAATAATATTTTCAATACACAAAATAATATTAATACTAATCATTCAATAGAAGCAGAAACAATTACAATGGTAAATCCTTTTTCTCAAACCCCTTCAAATACAATTGAAAACTCATTGAAAATGTATACATCAATTTATGATACGTTATTAAATGATTCATTGACATCAATTAATATCGGTGATGCCATTCAAGTATCAACTTCAACTGTTCAAACAACATCAATTGAACCTATAAATAATAATAATAATAATAACAAAAATCTATACAAAAATAATCATAATAATGATAGTAGTACATCAATAAATACACAAGAAGAAAATTCAAAATTACAGGTAAACTTATTGAAAACTCAATTTGATGAAAATAATATTATTGATTTTTCAAATGAAACAGATATACTTGTTGTGGAAATTATTGATAATATAAATGTAACAGAAAATGAAAATATTGTTCAAAATGCGTCACATGACAACAACCATAATGAAAATATTGTGGCCGTCGATGATCTAGTTGATGATGACAATAATGATGATGATGATGATGTCGACGATGATGATACAGATACTGAAAGAGTTAATGAAAATGGTAAAAATACTATTGAATATAAACAAAGAAATAATAATAATAATAATACCATTGATACAAATAAAAATGAAGAAAATACAAGTAAATTAAATAAAATGATTGTTGTTGAAACAGAAGAAAGCACTTTATCTAATTTGATGAATATTTATAATATTGATATGAATATTAATCAAAATCTAAATGATAATATAAGCAATAATAATAATAATAATAAAACAAATAGCTATGAAACGAATATAAATGATGATGAAATTTATGCGGTCGAAAATGATGATAACGATGAACGTGATGAACATGAAATTGAAATGGCTACAGAGAAAAAAGAAGAACGTCATTCATCAGAAAGTGTATTAGATAGTGATGAATTTTTTATACCAGAAGATATAAAAGAACGTGATACAACTACCGTTGCAACACCATTTAAACTATCAACAAACAAAATTGAATCAACATCAATCAAATACCCATCATCAACAACAACAACAACAACAACACACCCTAATGAACAAGATAAATTATTCCATCCAGATAATGTTAATAAAAATGATGATGAAGATAATGATAACAAAAAACAAAATACAAAAACAATTAATCGTGATTCAGATACAATATTTTATATATCAAATACAGAAGTGAAAGTTGTCGAATCGAAACCAACACCACATACAAATCAAGAGAATCAGTTTTTTCCTGCCCTATATGAAGAAGACGTTATTATCGATTTTCCTAATAAAAATTTTTCTTCTTGGAGCAATAACAATGGTATACCCGATAAATATGAGGAGGATATAATTCTGTCACCATTAAAACCAAATTTTGATCCGTTAAATTTAAATGATGAAAATTTAAGTATTAGTTATGTTGGTGAATCGGTCATTGATGCTAAACAATCCAAATCAAATGATTTAAATACATTAAATTCAAATATAAATACTGATAATCAATTGAGTAATACAAAAGATATGAATAAATTATCAAGTGAAAATGATGACTTAACAATTCCATCAGATGTTATCATACAACCCGTTCAAATGTCCATTGAAAATACAATAAACACTGATGAAAATAACAATAATAATAATAATAATAACAAAAATGAAAAATTGAATTCGGATACAGTTAGTGTACCAATTATCGGTGAATTACCACCACAAATCGAAATCAAACAAATTGAATTTAATTATAATATTTTCAATAATAATAATAATAATAATAATAAAAGTCAAATTAATAATAATAATAATAATAACAATAATAATAATTATAATAAAAATAATAAAAATGAAAAAAATAATGATAGTAAACATAATAAACATAAGATAAATAATAATCGATTAACCAAACATATGCTAATGCCAATGAATGATCATCATAATTTACAAGTGAAACAACAATTATCGGCTGAATTAAAGGATACACCAATCGATAGTATTATTGAAAAAAATTTACCAACCAAACGAAATATCATTGGAACATTAAATGTAACAAACGTACCATTTTTAAATGCAACCGCTTATTCCGTATTGGATGATGAACCCGAAAGTTGTAAGTATATATATATATTTACAATTTGTTGAATATCATTAAATATTTTTTATATGTAAAATTTATTATAATATAATGTTGTATAGTTTTACAATTATTACACCCTGAAACCTATAACTTCAGTAATGGATAAACAATTAAATTAAAATAAATAGAAAAAATATGATATTATATAAAACATGTATAATAATGAGAATTTTCCCGCACATCATTCACACTATATATTATTACACATATATATATATAAAAAAAAGAACCAACTATTTTTATGTATGTGCGATAATTAACCTAAATTGAAACATATTTTCTTTCCTTTCTTTTTTTTTTTTGTTATAAAAGGATAATATAAAAATGTAATATGCTAATTTCGTTCAAAAGATAAAAAAATAAAAAACGTTAAGTATTAAAAATTAAATTATATTTTCTAAATAAATATACAGGAGCAGTAGCGATGTGTTTTTCTTTTCTGTTCATCTTTCATTCATATATAAAGTTTATTTTCATACATAACAATATAATAATGTATTTTTCTTTGTCATACAATACAAAAAAATACAAAATATTCAACAAATTCCAATTTACCATTTCAAATGTACAAAAAATAAAAACCGCACATTCACGCAAAACGCTATATAATAATATATTTTATATGTACGAGTACATAAAAAATGGCAAATGTATAACCCAAAATTAAATCACCTTTATATGTGTGTATACATTTTTTTATACAGCTATACGTCTATATAATGTATAGTCTATGTGTACATATAATCACACATATTTTCCAATTTAAAATTATACAAGAATATATATATCGCAGGGATGAAATTATTATAGTATAAGTATTATATATATATATAGGATTTAGTTAAAGGAAAATTTTCTATATATATATAGTCGTCATCATAGCGGTCTAATCGAATTTGTCAGATTCAGTGAATACAATTTATTTTTATAATAAGATTTTAATGTATATGAATAAAAAATATAGAAGGATTTCGTTTCAATTATTATATGGTATATATGGAAACTTTGCGCTCCAATATGAATTTGAATTTGTCCATTTAAAATCACTTTGGTTAAATTATAACTTATGTGTAGTTTTTTGCGTGAATAAATTCAAAGATTTGTGTAGTACTTTAAATTTGCACATATAATTGGTCGTTTTGTGTGGTGAAAAAACAATAAAAGAAAATTTCTTTAGAGGTTTTTATGAGTTTTAGAATCTATGCATGATTATACTAAAATAACAATTCATACTTTTATGGAAAGTTATGTCCAAATTTAAGAAATTCCATCAAAGATCGAATATGCTCAGCTTCAAATATATCCTGTATTCATATATAAAATACAGAGTTAGTAATCTATATCTCTATATTTTTATAAATACATTTGCATAGAATTTTTAGTACCTTTTTTCTTTCATAAAATACATTTATATTACAATACGTGTATATGGTATTTTCACAATACTTTTGTTATTCATAACATATATTTTCTTTTTTCTTTATTATTATTATTATTATTTAACAACTAATGATGTATGTAAAATGCCAACATTAGTTTTTAATAAGCACTATGGCTGCTAGGGCCTTTGGCTTTTACCGGAATTAGAAATCATTAATATTATAATTATTAATGTAATTTTAATAATGATGATGAGTATTTGTTATATACTTTCATATATAATTGCGAATATGTGTGTGTAGTAGACTTTGTAAATCTTTGGCTGCGTCCGACACAATATACCAAAGATATTCATTAATTTGATCCCAATGAATAAATGGTGACTTAGTTCATGAATTCAAATCATAAAAAGCACAGAAAAAATTTTCCGGCCAGGATTTGAACTCGTGACCACCCGCAATTGGGTTGGATGCTTTATCAACGGCACCACCAAGTTAATAATATATACAGTATATTATAATATTTCTTTATATACAGTATATTATTAGCAAAAGCTCAAGAACATACATTATTTATCATTAGCATATATACCGACTGTTCTGTACCATACTATAATGTTTAACATTATGCATATGGTATAGAGGAAAAAGAAAATAATTATTTTATATATTATAAAAATTGTGTATAAACGTGTATATATAGAAATGCATATGTGAACAAATTAATAAAGAATGTACAGCATATATATTTAACAATAATGGAAACCGCGCAACTATATAAAGAATATTCTTAAATTATTTTGTGTTTTTTTTTCCTCATGATTTTCATTTACAACTTTAAAGACTGTTTTTCTATTAAAAATTGTAATGTAAAAGGATTTGATGTATCTGTTGATTACGTCTATAAGGATATTTGTTATTTATCGAATATAGAACAATTAGAAAATCACATCGATTTCATATAGAAATGGATTCTAGTCTTACCTATAAAAAATGTATTTAGAATTTCAATAAATATAGCTCACAATGCAATGTCCTTTTTTTACATTGGTCCTTTATTTTTTTTTTTGTAAACAAAAAAAGGTAGAAAATTTGTTTAATTCTGGGTTTCGAAAATACACATACGTTTTTCAGTTATATTTTCAACGATGTGTATTTAAATATACATATATATTTATATAATATATAAAAATGACATGTTTAAACAGTGGACGGACTATATGAAATAAACGATAAAAAATACAATAACTTTATATTCATTTTCTTCAATTTAGCTTTTTTATATATACGAACTCGTACCTCCTATATATTGTATTTTTCTATTCATTTTCCTTTTTTTTTCTATTATACAACACAATATCCTTATGTGCATATTTTATGTACATTTGTATTTAATAAAAAACAAAAAAACGTATAATATAGAGATGTATAAATTGGCTAACGCACATATAAACATGTCAAATTTAATTTAAAATGAAAACGAAAAAAAAATTCGCAAAAAATAAAAAACAACATGAAAATCTGATGTTATATCAAACACACACCACCCATAATGGTGTAAAAAATGTAATGCTAATATAATCAAGAATTGTTCATATTGTATAGATGCATTATTGTATTGTATATAGATGAAAAAAATGGAAAAGTACCGCAAAAAACAAGAAAAAAAGGTTTAAACATTTTCAGCTTTAAAAACATTTGTTTTAAATTGATATATAAAGTTATACGGAAAAGTTATGAAATAGATATATGGAAGGTTAATCTAAATGTTATATAGAGAATTATAATATATTATGAATTTTCAGGTTTTTCCTTCAGTTTATATTCCATTCAATTTATGATAAATCGTTTGGGAATCAGAACTATATGCGGGTTCACTTTGCAATTCAATCATAAAGTTTATACATTCCTAACAGTTTATTTAAATATTTTGTCACCGTCCAATTTTTTAAGAATTTTTAACAGATACTAAAAAATTGTATATTTAATAAAGTTACAACATCAAATTGAAATAATATAAAATTCCAATTCACAAAAAAAAGAGATTTGTATTCTCTTTAAAATTAAATTTTATGCATAAATTCATTAAAAAAATTTATTTTGGTATTTCACGTTACCGATGTAATGTTTTATTTTTACCTATAATATTGCAAATATTCATATATTAGTATAAATATGAGCTCGCGTTTCATATATGGTTTAATGGTTTTAAATGCATATATTAAATTTTATTTTTCTGCGTAAACCTTAATCAAACCTTTATATAATACGCATAGATATAGGTATAAAATTTCCAACAAAACCATTTATATATATATACATGGGGAATGGAATCCCTTCATTCTCTTCAACATTTTATTTGATCATAAAAAGCACATAAGTATATAAAAGCATATAATTATAGGATTTTAATGAAAAAATTTTATTTTATTGTTTAACCAACCATTTTCGAATGATGTTATCCGGCGAATTTGTATTTTATATATTATTTTGATTTTGTGTTTTTGTTTTTTTTTTTTTGTATGTTGCTTTCGAGTACGTGTAACAAATATTTACATGTACATCAATATAACATATTTAAACCTCCCTATATAAATGTTTCCAATCGTTAATGAATTTTCATAATATTTCAGTTTACCTACTGAAAAGTTGAAAACTTTCATGTGAACGCAGATATGGTATATATAATAATGGCTCAGGTATGGGAGATTCATATAAAATTTAGTTGCACCGAACGCATTATTTCTATTAAAACACAAAAATACTTTAATATAATTAACATTATCGGTACGATACTGTAAATATACTTTTATATATAGAATAATTTACAAAAATATACAATATATGAATTCAATTCAATATGCATGTTAAAAACGTAAACCTTTTGTATATTTTTGGTATGTTATATGTATATAGAGAGGTATTATTAAAAGAATTAAATTTAATATTCAAAACATTAATTTAACAGCCCTTATCATATATATAATATATGTTTATAATACATATAGAAAAGAGGTACATTTATATATTTATGGTATTATATATAGAATAAAATATTTATTTTCAAACAGGTACATCTGCAGTGATGATGATGGAAAGGGTGACATAATTAAAATAAAGTCTATACCGTCGTAGGCTTTAATATTTTTTTATGTAAAAAATAAAAAAAAAATTTTATAATTCCTTGTTTATGATTCTTTAGAGAGGATTCGATTTTATATAAAATTTTTATGTATGTATATTCATATTTATTATTTAGGGTAATACAAAAAATTTAGAATACAAAAAAAAAACTTATAAACTCAGATTTTGTGGGATAAAATAACAAATGATTCTTCTCCAATTAGTAATACAATTGTATAATATATATATATGCTATATTGTTCAGACAGAACTCCATTAAATAAAGATATTAACTTTATATAAGATAAGGGGATGTAAACGGCAACAAAACCGCACAATATCGCAGTATAAGTTTTCAGATCTTTTACATAGTAAACAGAACAAAAAAAATTTTGCAATCAAAGAAACGGTCTTTATAAATATTATTATTATTATATTGTTTTTGTTGTATAATATTTAAAGAATTTCATTTCAAAACCTTTTTTTTTTTTTGCATAATTTGGTAACTTTTAAATAATAATAAGATTATTTTCTATATATATATACATACTTAAGTATAAACTTTAGAGCTAAAATGAAAATTTATTAATATTATTTATAATAAAATATATCATGTAATTATTTGTATGATTATATTATTATACTTATATGAATTACCTCCATTTATGTTCCATAATTACAATATATTTTTATTGCATATGAAAAAATTTGTTATGTGTTCATCAAGTTTCATAAACATTATATATATAAAATTTTAAACAAATCAAGAATATAAATTAAAAAACAAAAATAATATTTGAAAATCAAAAAAAAAGAAAGTAATTTATAATAATATTTACGTGCAGATATTTCTAAAAATTGTGTATAAGTACATCAAATAATTTGAAAAGCTTTTTAATGTATCATATATCACAATATACACTTGATTTATTTTAGTTCGTTAACATTTACGTGTATATATTGCTTTTATGTTTATGTGATTATATTATTTATTTTAAGAAGTTTCTGAAAATTTAATGCAACTCACATCAGATAAGAAAAAAATGTCTAAATATTTAGAGTTGTGAATATTACAATTTATTTTTTTCGTTAAATGTCAATTGGATATAATAATTTAACTTGAACACAATGTTAATTTTCTTTATTTAGGAAATGTCTAGACAGGTTATGATTAATCAATCTGTAAGGCATGAAACGTTTACCAAAAAAAAAAGTCATTCTAAACAAAAACTTATATTGAAAATTCTTATATTATTTCTTTATACAAGACACCTTTACAATTTTCTTTTTAATATTAATTTTATTTTTCAATTACGATAGTTCCGAATTGATTTATTACTTTTGATTTTAGGATAAAACATGATTTCTAATACATATTTATTATTACATTTAATATTATTAAGATAAACAAATAAAAAAAATTGGTAAATGTTTAACATAATGATTAATTGATAAATAGTTTTCTATTTCATTGCAGTGTTTTACGATTGGCTGACCACAACCGTTGCTCTTATATTAACGCTATTATCATTATTAACATTGGTTATATTTCTATTTGTATTGCAGTAAGTATACAAGTTTAATGTTATATTTATATAACTTCATTATGATATTATTAATATAATGGGGCTTTTGTTTTATTAAAAAACGAATTAAGATTTTTTTAATAAATACAATATAATTTAATTTATATATCAATATATAGATATATTTCTCATAAAAAATAAATAAATAATATTAACCACCGTCACAAGCAATACAGCATTTATAATTAATTATATCAATCAGAAAAATATTCATGTAACATTTGACATGAATATACATTGGTAAAATCAGAAACATATGAATATATAAATATACAAAAAATAAATTTGTATAATATTTATATTTTTCTATTGAAATTGTTTATACATATATATATTGTATTGTAATGAATACATTTTTTTTTAGTTCTCCATTGTCGTAAAGTGTTGTATACGTATATATTGTATGAAATAGAACGAAAAGAAAACAAAAATAAAATGAATTTATTTGTAAAACTTTTTTGCATAAATATATTGTATATACAAATTATCAGAACTTGTCATTTATACAATGATAACAATAAAATATATATGCAAAAGAGAGAAATGAATGCGTTGTTTAAAATATATATATATATATATATATATATATATTTATAAAGCTTTATTTTAAATATGGTGTATGTATATATATATTAATATTTTCACAATATTCAAATGTATTCAAATGGGATAGTATAAATAATGTATTATTATTACTATATATAATATTTAGGACAAAAAGAAATGCACTTTTTATACATTGAAATAAATAAAAACTAAAACTATATATGAATTGTAAATATATATAAAGTAAGTTAGTTGTGGATTTGCATTTCTATTATTCTATATAGAACAGTTTTATTTTTCGCAATAATTTTATACAAAGTTATCTATACTATAATATTATATAAAAGAAAATACATCCCGTTGTCAAATTGTGTCAAATTGTGTCAATTGAAGAATAGTATGTTTAATAAAAAAACATTTATCGGAAACTATTTTCATAATTATATCTCTATATACTTATATATAAATATTTAATATAATATTAAATACCCCCCATAAATTTCACAATAAGGAATTATTTTGTGAATAAAAATGATTTGAAAAAGTAATATCAAATTTTATGGTTTTTCTTTTTTTTAATGAACTAACTGCATCTCCTATTTTAGAATATTTTACTCAGAAAATATGTCTAATATATACATATTTTTGATATCCAACAGAATTTCGTCTAAAGAAATTAGAGATTATATATATATATATGGAATACGAAAAATTTTGTAAAAAAGTAGATATGATTCATAACGAGAAATTCTATAAAATTACTATCTATAATACTATTCAGAAAAATCTGTATATATTTTATACAGTATTATTAGTATAACATTATACATTTGCAATAGATATTTGCTTAATCTCAATTTATTCAAAATAAATTTATAAAATATACATATTATTTATTAATATACACATTTTATATATTAAATGTTAGATTATGCATTCGGATTTGTTAACATCCAAAGATATGAACCAATATGTATATGTAAATATGCATTTATATTTTATGTATATCTTATTTTATATATCATTTTTCATATGCGGTATAATATTTCTATACCACATATCGTAAAACTTTTTTGTACATATATGTTATTTGCTTGCTATATAGACATATACATAATGAATATTACACTCTATATAGCAGAAACTATACTAATATATATATATGTATCATATATGTAGATACATATATATATATTAGTATAGTTTCTATATATGTATCATATATGTAGAATAATGTTATTTTATATATTGTAAATTTTATATAAACACATCATCACTATATCATTAAATATCATCACATCTTAATACATTTGAATTTATGAATATATAAAATTTCATTTTTCAACTATAATTTATTTTATTATATGAAATACTTTACTTTACAAAAATATATTATATATAATAGTTATATATCTATAAATATAGAATGTTATATACATTAACATATTAGGCAAATCTTAATGTGTAACTTTGTCTAGATATATAAAATGGAATTTTATAATCTTATATAATTCAACCAGATATTGGGATTTAATTCAGATATAGTTGTTATTCGTATATATAATCATTGGAAACATTTTAATTCATATTTTTTAGTGATTTTCCGTTCCTTCGTTATGCTATGATACATTCATTTTTTGTTGGTTTGTTGGAGAACATTACATAATTTACTGTTTTCTATATAAATACTTAAAATATAAAAATACTTACATAATAAAATAAATTGTTTTAATTTAGCTAAAAAGTTTATTTTTAAAGATTATTAAATTTTCATAAATGTTTTTAATATTATGGAAAAACCATTTTCAATATATAAAAAAAATACATTAAGTATTTCGAAAATATTATAAATACAATACATTTTTAAATAAAAAAAAATATGTACTAAAAACAATATTATATATAGATATATAATATTGATAATATTCATCCTATATATTGTCATAATGTAAAATAAAATATATATATAGATAAACGTTTATGGAATGGATATATGTATTTATATATAATATATAAATATTTATCTATATATAAATATAATATATTATATGATAATATTTCATATATGTGCAAAATATATGGAAAAATTGTCATATGTTTTATTTTGTCATTTTTATTATATGTTGAAAATCAATAAGTTATGCGATAAATGTTATATTTATAGAACATTGTTTTATTATATATATATTTCTTTATTTATATATATATATATATATATCTAAAAGAGTATAAAAGGATATATTAAAAATATTTGGTTCTTATGTTCTATTATAATACAAATATAAGATGGAAATTTGTATTATATTTCTTTTATATATACATATAATAAGTTCATATAAACATATATGAATAAATCATATAAGAAAATATGTATATATATCACACATAAAATATTTTATTTAAACATCATTTAAATATTGTATAGAGAAACTCTTAACATTTTCAATTTACCCAGTACATAAAATAATTTCGAAAAGTATTACTTTTAAAATATTTCTCTTTTCTATTACAAAACACAAATTATATTCAAAAACATTACCGTGAAAATATATATATATGTTAAATAATTCACTGCAAATACTTACTTTTATTAAAATTTTAAAAGTATGTTAAATAAAGAAAAATATTATAATAAAATATTTAAACTTAAATTTTGCAATTTACCTATATAGTTTATATAAAAAAAAGTTTAACTTAAAACTTATATTTAAATTCATCTATGAACAAAGTTGCATATTTAAATTTAAATGTGAACAATTTTTTTTTTTACATAACTATTGTTAATTTTTACATGCCGAACATTTAATATATAACTTACAATTTGTTTACCAAAAAATATATATCTATTAAACAAAATATATAATGAATTAGACACATTTCTTGATATATAATAAAAAAATTACTAAATCTTTATATGTCTGAATTTGTAAAATTTTTTTCGAATTATTATATCAATATTGTGCGGTATTAAATTAAAATAAATTATTGTTTGCCCTTAAACTATATAAAAGGATTAAAAATATTTTTATATGCATTGACACTTTAACATTTATATTTATATTTAAATTAATTAAAAGAATTTTTCAAACAATTAATTTAATATGTAAATATCTCATAGAGATTTAATTGATACAGTTATATAAATATATAAATATCTCCGTTATATAACTTAATTATAATATAAACGCATCTATAATTGGTAAATATTTATTTATATTGGATATATAATAATAATATTTTTATATATGTATACTATGAAAAATATGCGTATAATCATACTTTTTTGTTTGTGTTATAAATTTTAAATTAATTTAATTAATTAAATGGAAAAAAAATGAGTGGAAAAATGTTTGGCATTTTTGTTTGTGTTTGTTAAATTTTTTTCTATCGTTTGATATATTGTATGTCTATTCTATATATGTAAATAATCCATGGATATATAAAGAAAAATTCTTTATGTATAAAGAAAAATTCTGTATGTATAAAGAAAAATGCTTTATGTATTAAGAAACGTTTTCTCTTTACTTAGACTGGTCATACAAATAAGTTTATTTTACGTTTGATGATACCACAATGTATTTGTGATTAACTTAAAAATATTACCATTACATTTGGTATTTTTTATTATAAATAAACAGATAAATTTATTATAAATATTATAAAATATAAATATTATATATAAAATGCAATTGTCCTCGAAAATTCTAAAAATTCAGCGTAAATTGACATTTGTTTAAACGTACAATATAGTGTATTGAATACATATGATTTTTTATCTATATATATTTTGTATCAATTCCCCATTGGTTTGAATAAAACCATTTTTTTTTAATTATCATTATACAATTATATTATTTCTTGGAAAATTATTATGTTTATAAATGAACATTAAATGAATATATCAATGGTTTATCTTTAAAAAGATTTTGTTCCAATAACAATAAAATCGATAGATAATATAAATTTCCAATGGAAATTTTCCATTGTATTTCCATATGTTATATATGAAAAAGACCTCGTGATAATAATTCTGATAAATATATAATTGTAATTAAAAAAAAAAAAAGTTTGAATATAATTTCATTTCGGTATTTTTTTTTTTTTCATATATCAATTATACGACATTTAATATAAGTTCCAACCAAAATAAAAATCTGATAAGCGGTTATATACAGAATAAAATAAAAGTTTAATTTGATAAAAATTAACTTTAATACCCCCGTATATATAATCAAAATATATAAATTGTATTTATTCATAATAAAAATGAATATATATATATATATACGTTTAATATTGAAATCTATAAAACCATATTTTTTATATTATATTTTGTATAATATTAAATTAATTTTATTATTTTAAATATATAAATTTATGTAAAATTCTATAAAGAAATTCATATTCAAATTTTTATATCACATAAAAAAGTAAAATATATGTTCGCAGGTATACGAGTATGTATAAAACTTAAATTTCTTTATGCATATATACATATAATAAATGTTTAAATTATAATATTTCGTTATATGGTAATTTTTTTTATAATGCATATAATACACGCTACGATATAAATGATATGCTAATATAATTTTATCAATTGTTTCAAGTTTATTAAACAATTTAAATTATAAAATATTTATAATAGTTTATTATTGTTATTATTATTATTATTCATATAAGTGAATAATAATATTAATAAATTTTATGTTTTTATAATGAATTTTTATTCAAAAGTGTTTTTTTTGATATTTAATTATAATTTTGAAAACTTTTTTTATGTGTAATCTTTCTCTTAATGTTATTATGTATAAGTTATGAAATTATAACATAATGATTATTGATATTCATATGAATGTATTTAAAAGCGATGCCGTTTCAAATTATGCATTTCATATTAAAATCTATATATATATATATATAACATTCCTATATAGAGTTTCGGTTAAAAACAGACGGTTTTAATAGCAAAACCAATTTAGTTTATATTTTTTTGTTCAAAATATTTATTGTAAAACTTTTTTACACATCAAAAAGCATTAGTATTTTTTATTATAATTTACACTATTACAGTATTGTTAAAAACATTTTTTTTTTTATAAAATGTTGGTAAGAAAAGATTTATTCATTGTATATATAAAATAAAAATGTTGCAAAAATAAAGAAGACGAAAACAACCCAAAACAAACAGAGTCTATAAAATGTTCTTATATTTATATATTTTTCTATTTAGATATATTTCACAAGACAACCATAACAGAGTTGCAAAGAAAAAAAGTATATGTATAATGATTTAGATTTTATTTATTCGGTATTTATTTTTTATTTTGTAGTGTAGAAAATATACATTAGTAGTATAGCATCGAAAACTATAATAAAATACTATTTTTTCCAACATATATGCTAAATTCTACTATTTTTACCAATGTTGCATATGAACGGAACAAATATAAATATATTTATAGTTTTTCTTTACATACAATATATGTATATGTATATAGTTTTTATATAAGCATTATAGTTTTTCACTTTTTATGAGTATTATGCATGTTATATATATATAATAAATGTTATAAATCTTTTCTGTGTGATACAAAAAAAACTTAATTTTAAAATAATATTCTAATAATGGAAATATAACAAAAACAAACAAAAAAAACAGACTAAATGATTATAGTTTTTCGTTTTAAAACGATATATAAATTACATCAAAATAATAATTTTTACAATATAACAAACATTACAGCAAAAAATATATACTAATTCTATAACTTCTAAAAATTGGGTGATTATGAAAACTTTTATTTATCATATCATAAATCCCGTGTCGTTTTTCGTTCTATATAACAATTTTTTGTTAATATTTGAAAAATAAAAAAAAATATACAATAATGTGTTTTTTTAATAAATAGTTTTTATTTCATGGAAACAATTTTCTTTGTTAAGCACCTCATCATACGTTATAATTTTACACTTCTTTCGTATACCACAATTATTTTTATATATATTAAAATACGTTATTTGCATCAACAGAAAATGCATAATATAGCAATTTTAGCTATTCATTTCTGAATAAAACATTAAATGAATTTTCATAATTTTTTTTGATTTGTATACCAGCCAATTTGTCATGTAATTACTTCATACAAAAATGACAAAATAAATCACATTTGTCTGATGAAAATGCATTGGATATTTATATTATAAACACATTATTTTACCTTAATATAAATACGGTATTAATGCTTTTATACTAATTAACAAACATATATAATATATCATAATTATAATTTATTTGTATATTTATTATTCCCCTTATATGTGTTTTTATAACTTGAATTTTTTTTTATTTGGAAAATTCCGTACATAAAGTATTTTCTCTATACATACAGCGTATAGCGTATATACATTATCAGTTTCCGAAAACTTTCTATGTACAGATACTAAATATTCTTTCAGATACAGATACTATATATAGTTGTATATTAACATTAAAGAATTTTCCCTTTAACATTCTTCATATCTAAAAAAAAAAAAAAAAAATAAATGGAAAAAAATAAGTTTATTTTGTGCCAAGAATATTTTATATTAGAAAAACATTGCATTTTATTTTTTATTTCTATTAGATAAATATTATACAAAATATAACGTCATTTGTATAAATATTACAAGAACAAAAAAAAAGGGCAAGAAAATAATAAAAAAAAAAATCTTAATATTTATTTATACTTTAATGGTGGTGTGTGTCTTTAACATTTTTATGTTTGTCGTATAATACAAAAAAAAATAAATAAAAATTATGCAATAATGGTCGGACATTTTGGCAGTATAGTTATATTTTTTTGTTTTTTTTTTTGTATTAAATATTGCGTATATTATTTTTGTATAAGTCAAAAAAAAAAAAGGAAAAAAGAATTTCATTTATATGAATATATAAAAAAGATAATAATATATTTATATATATATTGGGAGAGAAAAAAAACTCATCGAAACTTTATTCATATTATTTTTATTTTTTTTTCTGTATATATACATCTACATTACATATATTTTCTTTTCAATAAAAGGATATTTCAACAAAACTTTGGGTTTTCATCGCATATCATGCGTTATTATATAATATGTATTTATTTATTTTTCATCTTTATGTATACATATATTAAAATATAACATAAATATAATAAATGAGAAATAAAAGAACTAATACACATGTTATCAAAAAATAAATAAATTTATATTTATTTATAAATACATATAAAGAAAAAAGGAAAATCTTTTTTTTTTTTTCAATATTAAATTATGTTTTTGTTAATTTCATTATAAAAAGTCCTTTTTTTTGTATTGTTTTGTGTTATTCTCTATAATACAAATACGACGACGTTGATTATATCCAATTTTAATTTTGTATTCATATATATATATATATATATATATTAATTTTGTTTTTATTTTCCATATTTTCCGCATTTCATCTATATATGTATATATAGATGATTTATATTTTTCATTTAAGGTTTCCTTTTATTTTTCATCATTAAAATTATATGTACAGTATTTTTTATATACTATATATAGTTACACAAAGAATTTTCTTCTTAATTTTATTATACATATATATATATATTTATTATATGAACAGGAAAATTAATTAATTGTAAAAAATTTGTTTTATGTATATATACTTTTTTGTATAATCTATTGTATGTATAATATACGGTATATGCACACGATAATGATATTTAATTATATTATATATGACTTCTTGTTGAGTGAACTTTAAAGTTAATTTTAAATGTTATATATAATAAATATATTCATATAGTTTTCTTTTTTACCTATATAGAGATATACTCGCTCTAATTGAAAATTTGACATATTACTTTATCTATACATGAAAAACATTTCAGTTGTATTTTGTTTATTACATGCAAATAAATTATATTTCTGTACATTTTTAAACATTGTAATATACGTACTATTGTATACAAATAATATTTAATTTTCTTTGAAAATATATGCTCTCACTATATCGATAACTAAATATATATTTTAAAATTAATGTTGTTCGCAAAAGAATACATTGGTTTTACATCACTTAAGTTTTTAAACATCATCTATAGGAAGGGAACTAAAAGAAATGTTTAATAATAATAATAGCGTATAATAGTAATAATAATAAAATATTTCAAAAATAATGTATACTTAAAATGTTAAACATAAAATAATGTTGTTCCATATATGTAACAAAATAGAGTAAATAAAATTTATTTTATATAAATTTTCCTATATATATATTTATAGGGAATAAAAACAGAAGTGTATCTAAAATGGATGTTTAGAGACACATAATATATCTAATGTGTATATAAATAAATAAATGTATGTAATAGTATATATATATAAACAATAATAAAAATAAAATACATTATATAATTCAATAAACTTTATATATATAAATATAGTTTATACTAAAAATAAAATACTAATATTTTTGTGTTTATTTTTGTTATCTATAAACGCCATTACTATATTGCTTGCAGACTATATAATAATAAAAAAAAACTTATTTTGTTAGCGTTATAAATATTAAAACAATAAAGTCAAATAATGTCAAATAATGATTTTTTATTAGTTTAAGTTTTGATTGCGTTTGTCCACATGTTTAAGGATTTTCGTCTTAAGAATCAAGATTATTTACAGATAACGATAAAGAAATGTTATGTATTAAGCACAATCATTTCCTTATCGATTCCACATTGTAAACAATATGATATGCAATTTACTACACCGACACAATTTATTGAAAATTTGGCATAAAGTGCTAAATCGATGTTTATCTTCTTCGATGACAAAATAAATAGAAACATTTCATATTGAAGAAAAATTAATTTAATCATCGAGGAATCATAAAGGAGCACTTTATATTCTTTGTTTGTACAATGTATAGAAATCGTAAAAGGTTCTGTACTATTTTTATTCTTATACAATTTCAATCGATTTTATACACAAACGTTAAATGTCTTTCTAAAACCTCATATCAAAGGTTTAGAATGCGATTTATCTTACGATTTGGTCATATATATTTTTTCAAATTATTTTTTTCGTATATACATTATAATATGTTAAACTTTATCATGATATCTTCCATTAACCATTTTATTATGTCATCTGTAAAAAACTAAAAACATCCAAGCTCTTCTACAAACAAAAAAAATCTATATATAATTCCTATTATAAATATGTATATATCTATTCAATGTGATTCTAGATATAGGTATATAGTTATGTGACACCTCAATTTGTTTATCAAATTGAATGTAATAATTTATGGTTGAATAAATTTTATACAAAAAAAAAAATATACCTTTCATTATATTTTCTTTCAAAAAAAAAAAAATTTACAAGTATCAAAACAAAGCAAAAAAAAAAAACTTCAGTAATAAAAAATAAAGAAGCAAATTTTCAATAGGATTTTATACAAAATAAAAAAAAAATGTAAAAGAAAAATTATTTTATACCTTAAAATGAAAAATGTAAATATGATAAATAAATTGACCTTATTTCATTTCGTTATTATATTTAATATATTATACTATATACGAATATATATTATATCATTATATGTATCTCTTTTCTTTTTTTGTTAAGGTATTATATCTTAATTTTCATAAGTTTTCTTGAATCTTGAATATTTTGAACAAAACAAAAAAAAAATATATAATCATTACAGGTGTATATTTATTTTTCCCATTTTTTTTGTATCTTCTTTATATATGATAAATGTTGAATTACTTTTTTTTTTCATTTTATCATCTTGTTTAAAGTGTGTAATTTTTTTTTTTCATCATTTATTGAAAAAATTTTTTAATGGTATTTTCGTTTTTTTTTTTGTTGTTATTGGTTTAGAAGTTGTCATTTGTGTTTTTTCATATATATGGATTAGATATGATGGAAAAATTTGTGCCTACACATATTTTATTTTATAATTTATTTATTTATATATACACAATTTTTGATGAATATTTCAGAAAAGATATATAAAAAATAAATATTCTTTTTATATTCAAGCAATGGGGAATTAAATATTTACATATATTTCAATATTTGTATAAAGTAAATATTTTCTTGTACGTTTAAAATGTGTATTTTTCTTGGAAAATATGTTGTATGTATTTACATAAATTTTATATACATATAGAAATATTTAGAATATTGATATTGAATATTTTTATATGCGTTTATTTCAATAAAATTAATTTCAAATTACTATTGATTCGTATAATTCTTAAGAGATCATTAAAGAATCGCGTCTATATCAATAAAAAAGAATAGAATAAATTAATAATTGCTAATATTCTACATAAACGTGGGTTTTTAATTTTATCATAATGAATAAACACTTCAAAATCAAAATAATTTTATATTTTTTGCTCATATTTTTATGTCAGTTTATTAAGTCAATCTTTCCTATTAAATATGAAATATGAAATATGAAAGTATTGTGTACAGTTATGAGAACGATAGCAAATTTCATTATAGTGATTATAGAAGTTCTATAGAATGTTTCTTTCAAAACATTGCATAAACGTAATAATAATTCATTAAATCTATTTTCAGAAATACATTTTTTTTTTCAATTTATTTGCATAAAAAAATATCGTTGCAAATGATTTATTATTTCCAATAAATAAATATGGAATCATTCATTTAGAAATAATCAATAAGCCAATGTAATAACATAAATAATTATAAAAATTTGTACGTAAAATAAATATATATGGTACATATGAGAAATGGGAATGAACACATATAATTAAATAAATATTTACAATTTTATCCCCATCCATATTTATTGAGATGTATATATAATCAAAATAACACATTATATTGACGTGGATCTTTTTATATATATATATATGCATGTATACTTTTAATATTGATGTTAAAAATTGTGTTCTGTATTATTAGTTAATGCTATACATATATATACGATGATCTATATATCAATATGTATTCTGATCTATAGTCAAAAACCTATCTATAGTCAAAAACCTATTTATATACCCATATATATATATATGTTCGTATAATATAAATATTTCAAATGTTTATCTAATATATATAATCATGAAAAAAAATAAAAATACCATACATTGTGCAAATGAATCTTTTTCAAATGTATTTGAAAAATGTTATTTATATATATATTTTTTTCTTTATGCTTCTATATAATATACATAAAAAGAATACACACACGTATCCTTTTCGTATTAAATTGTCCCAATTAAATGTAATACATTATAGAATATAAAATGGGAAAACCAAAAAGAAAGAAAAAAATAAAAAAAAATTATAGAAAATGTGGGATCTTTTTGTGTGTTTATTTTACCAAATATATATACGATACATTTTTTATATTTATTCTTATATGTATATATCCAAATAATGCATACAGTTAAATTAAGAGGAACGTGTCCGTTGATCCAATAGTCATAAAATAGCTCATATGATATTTATAAAGTGATATATTTAGCCGTACCATACCAAGCTCTTTCTGAAACTGATATCTATTATATAAGTTTTGCAACTATATAATTACGTAAAAAGGACAGGAATATCAAATTTTATCGATAAATACTCTTTTCAAGAAAATATTTTTATACTTTCTTTAAAGATATACTCATTTCCGAACACCATACAATTATTTAATTGTTTTAAAAATTTAATGATGAGATAACTAAAATCACAACATTAATACTAAATTCAACTGTATGTAAGCAAAAATTGTTACTATAGGAATATATAGATTTAATAAAAGATAAAAAAAACTTTCCACATTTTCACAATTCATCAATAAATGCCAACAATTCTTGGACATGCTATATCTCTTACAAAAAACCTATGTATAAGGAGCCAGTATTAATATATATAATGAAAACCTCTATAGTCAGTCTTGTAAATATCTTTGTATTATATATTAAATATATATATATATAGGTAATATAAATATATAAATGCAGGTGGTAAGCACGTACATCATTTCTTTCACATATATCTTCTTTTTTTTTATATATATATTTATAAGCTCTATCATTTGTATTAAGTCGAAACAAAAGGACATATATATATATATATATATATATATATAATATACGGGAAAAAAAAACAATAAGTTAACTGAAGTGAAAATAATTTTTTATATAATATATATATTTGTTGAATGATATCCGTATACAATAATGACATGAAGGAAAACTGAAGGAAATTTCAAATTATATATATATAGTTATAAACTATATTATTATGATTATTTTTGAAACGTATATATAGTATTTAGAGATCTTTACAATACAGAAATTCATTTTTTTTATATTGAAATAATAATGATAATAAAAAAAATGGCAAAAAGGAAAATCAATACACATTTTTTTCTATATATATACAGTTGTATGTTTACAATTTGTAAAATTCTATATAAATATATATAATAGTGCGTATATCCGAACATAAATTTTTCGATTTTATTTTTAAGCGGATAATAAAATTATATTTATTTTTTTTTTATTTTGTTGTATATAAAATTTAATGTCCATCATCATATATATACGAAATACAATGAAAATAATTATACGTCCTGATATATCCTGATCCTAATCAATATACAAAAAAAAATAATATGTATATACATCAATATAAAAATATTTCATCGTTTTTTATTTTTGGAATTTTTTTTTGTTGGTGTTCATTTTTTGACATAATGAAAACATTTCTTAAATATACAATTGATGATATATGCGATTTTATTACTATATATATAAATATAACTATAAATTGTACTTGTTTTACATTTATATATTTAAGCAAAACCCCATCCCGCATAAATTTGTTGTGATTCATTTCTCAGAAGGATATATAAGATGTTATATAAAATATCCTTGATTATTTCTTTTAATAGCTCATAAGATCGCAAAGGATCTTGTAAAAACATGAAGATTTAAAAACGTGAGATTATAAAAAGAAACGAAAACACTATACAAAAAAAAAGTAAAATTTTCATGTACGCATTCAAAATAGTTTTCCATTTTCTTTAAAAACTACAATATAGAAAATTAAATTAAATTGCATCTCATATCGTATTTTCTTTTTTTTTTTGTACAATTTCTAGACATATGACAATGTCATTTTCGTTTTTTATACACTGTTGTGACTATAATTTGCGATCATTGAAAACTCATTTGTTTTGTTTCCATGTTCTATATATATCTTTTATGATTTTTATTGTATACACTTTTCAAATTTGCAATATAAATATTATATATAAATCTTCATATGTGTACATAACCATTTATATATAATAATTCCATTATACATATATTATTTATTATATATTCTTTATACTTAAAAAGGCACTCAAGTCATAATATATCATTTTTTTTTCTATACTCCTTTTTTTTTATAACAATGAAAATGCACATAACAACAAATGACGACAAGACAAACAATATATGTATATTATATACTATATAATATAAGGAAATTCATCAAAAGGATATAATGTAATATCCGTTATGTATGTATTCTGTCAGATGCACGTTGCTTATATTCTTATATATATATGTTATGTATATAGTTTTTATAATATTATTATTTTTTATTGTTAATATTTTCTATATATATACAGAATCTTATCAATTATGTTCATATATGAATATGTATATAGAAAAAAAACATTGAAATGTACGTAATATATATATATATAGATAATTTGGATTATTTCACTTATCCGCTTTACTTTTTCAACTGTTTGTTTTATTCTTATATATATATTTAACAATTGAAAATCTATAAAAGGACGATATACTTTTATTTTATATATCTATTATTATTTAGTAGAAAGTTTTAAATCTTAGATGAACGATCTATATATATAATATTTTCTTCAGCAGAACAATGTATCATGAAACTAAAACCATTGTATTTAGTTGATGACAATATAATATTCCATGTATGTATACAGTTTTTTTCTTATAATCGTTTTTTCTGTATGGTTCTTACATATGGATTTAAATGTCTCTGGAATACATGCTTTGCAAAAGCAACTCAAATAATTTGTGTGTTTTGTATCCATATATCTACCATTCATAAGATATAAATAAAGAAACTCATTTAGATACATATGTAAAAACCTTTTTATATATATGGTATATATTTATTAAACATGAACGAGACACATATATTTTGGTTATATGTATATATCGAATTATATACGCAATTATAAGAACAGATAGGATACAAAAAAAAAAGGATTAAAGAATATTTTAAGCTTTTTATACAAACAGATTATGTATAAGTAAAATAAATTGTTTGTGTTAATAATAATTTGTATATAAAAAATAAAACAAATATTAACACATTTTTGATTATCAAAACTTGTGTGTGTTTTTCAAGTTTGAAAATGTTTTTTTTTCCATATTATTTCATCTGGATCTTTGTACACATCAGCTATGATGAATTAATTTTATTATTATATATTAGTTAAGATTTTCTTTCTTCTTTTTATATATAAAAAAATTAATATAGAATTATGTATTACATTTTCTTTCTATATTACAGTAAGGGCATTAAATTTTTTTTCATAAAACAAACTTTATATTCGTTATGGAAAACCAATAGCATAGATAATCATCTTTTTGTAATTTGATTTGTATTAGTTTATACTTCAGTATAAATAATTATTTTATGATTAAATTAAATCAAAAATTATATCCATTGAAAACTTATCACATCTTAAAGCACTTAAAAATCCCACGTATAAATTAAACAATAATAATGATAAAAATATACTGATTTCAATTCTATCTTTATATATAAATATATATGATTATATCTATACATATATAATACAAAATAATAAGCAAATAAGGTAAATACGTGCAAGGAATGATTATTTATGTATACATTTAGTTTTACAAATGGATCAAGTGGATCTCACACTTGACTAAATGTATATATCTGTATGTATATTACCATATTATACAGAAAAAAAGATATACAATTCGACACAAATAACAAATATATACTATATGAATAACATCAATTCTTTGTATACTTATATATGTAACGCCATTCCATTTCCAAAATTTGATCGTTTTCTATTTTGAAGTTATGTGTCAAGTATATTATTTACTTTATTCTCTATATATAAATCTTTGTAGTCATATTTCATTGAACATTATTATGTTATATATAATAAATAAAAAAAATCTTTACTCGAAGTTAAAGCATATAGCTTCTTTTTTTTTGTGAAGAAAATGAAATTAAATTGTATACACATTTTTGACAATACAATCAATATTTATTGGAATACGTATACGTACAGTTTAAATCAATATATATTCAGATATTTACCTTTATCAAAAATATTGAACATTTTGTTAAAATCTATATTTATAATGAAAATCCACATATATAAAGTATTATGTATATACATCAAAGAAAATCTAAATATATAAAAATTGAACTTTAATGTAGCGAACATAAGCGTAAATATTCATTTTATATACAACATATCCATATTATGTCTATAAATATATGGATATTAATAAATATATTGTTGTGCTAATAATAATGGAAAATGTTTTTTTTTTCTTTTGGTATATATAGTTATAAAATTAATATATATATTTTGATTTCATTGAATATATTCGTCGTTGTTAAGTGTATACATTTTTAATACAATTCTATTATAGAAAGAAAAAAAAAATTTTAATATAAAGAAAAATGTTTTGTATTTATTGAATCTTGATTCAAGTTTTTATTCATTATATGTATTTATTCAAAATTGATGATTTATTTACAAAAGCTTGAAATATAATATAATAATGAATATCACCTTTAAGGATATCTTAACAAAATATTTTAGCTTTAATCTTGTCCTTAATACTACGATATGCGATGCTGTTACAAATCATATTTTCCGAGGTACCTAGGCATTATAAAACGTTTGATTATATTTAAAAAAAAAAACTTTATATATATTATTGTTAGTGATTTTTAAATTTACATATCGTTTATTTTAAGTATGTAATATAAACAAATAAAGATTAAATATTTACATATATCCTTAAAAACATAAAAATTGATTTAATATATCATGATTACAATCGAACGAATGAACATATAAAGTTAACTTTTATGTATATATAGAAATGGCTAAGAGCAATATACTGATTGTGAATGTTAAAATGATTATTTATCTTATATATATATAGCTATAGACAAATACAATTATCGACATTGATAATTGACAAGCATGATAAGATTAAAAGTTATACATATATATATAGATGATTCTATAGATAAAAATATATATATATATATATATTCTACATATGTATTATTACATTGATATTATAAATATATGCTATCATATATTGATGAAAAGGTAAATTCAATTGTATGTTCAAATGTGAAATAAAAACCTATATATACAGATTATACTTCCATAAATAGGAATATATGTATTCTATGTATTCATGTTAAAATTATAAAGATACGAATTGATATTGATTTCTATATGTGCGTATAATCAAATTATAACATATATACCATATTATTATTATTTGAGTAAAGAAAACTTTTTCATATACATATATATTATTGGCCCTATTTAGAAGATTACTTTTGTCTCAAATGTATAGATATATGAATATCGATATAATGTAATGTTAATATTATTATTATAAAAAAAAATCTTATAAAAGTAAAAAGTTTTAAACTTATATTCGCCTTACGCAAAAATAAATAAACATAGAATAAACTTTTATCTTATATATTATATATTGACTTCATATATATATATATAGATTCTTTGTACCGTTTCATTTATGAACATCCTTTTTTTTTACGTGTATTTGATTAATTGAAAAAACATTTTTATTTATTTTTTATTTTATTGCTGATTGATTGAGTTTTTTTTTTTTGGTTCGTGTTTGGTTTGATATCTGTTTAATCAGTTTATCTGCGCGCTGTAATATACACATCTATATATTAGTTAAATGTAATAGATATCAATAAAAATCTTTTAATCATAAAAGGGATCTGTTTTGTTTATCTAAAAACAAATTATGATTATGATTGAATTATAATGAATATAATTAAAAACAAAATAATGAAATTAAAATTCTATTATATTATATTATATATATAAAGATAATTATTAAATTAAATGACATGACTTTTATTGATTTAATCCCGATAACTTTTCGCTACTATTCGCCATATCCTATTTGTATGAAAATTCATATTCATATTTAAATTCCTATATACATTTCCTATATACCGCGTGGTGATAAATCCCTATACAGTTTCTTTTATATATAAATTGCAAAATATTTTATTTACACATTATTAAACAATATTTTTATTTATTAGATTTTGTCACCTTTTTTTTTATACTTATATGCGTATATTCAACAAATAAGGGATTGTTTTAAACATATATAAAGAGAAATTTATAATTTATTATACACATTACAATGGTTTTGGTTTATATTTACATATCTGAATAGATATTTTCCATATTAAGAATAAATAAACCAACAATATATATTATAGAACTTTTATATGTAATAAATAAAATTATAAATTCATATTTTTGCATATTTATATATATATATATAGAAATGCTGTATTTTTGAGATACGAAATGTTATAATAATAATAATAATTTTAAACAAATTTTATTTATCGTAAATTATATTCACGCACCTTTTTATTTATATATATGGATGTAAATTTACCAAAAGATAAATTATATATGATCTATAAAATATGGTTCGAATAGAATTCGTTCGTTTCATTTTTATGGGAGGATTTGGGTATATTTTTTAAAGTTTTATGAACCTCTGTATTCTTTGTCTTTGGCTTATGATGAATTTTAGACGACTAAATGGTTAATATATAATATTAAAAAAAAGTACAATGTGCTTAAACTAAATTATATTGAAAAAATTCAATATTTTCAATTCTATTATTAAGTTGAAACAAAAAAAAATGTAATTCCATATAGATTTTGTTCAATTTCCGTAGACATCAAAATTTTCGATTCTATATATAGTATAAGAAATTTGAATCTTCAATCGGATTTGCCAGCATATAGAAAGCATACAATTTTAAAAATATAAATAAAATCTCTGTTGTATATACAAACAATTTTACGATAAGAAATGTTTATAAAAAAAATCTATATTCCAAATACAAATAAATTATAGATTAAAAATATATAAATATTAAAATTTATAGTTAAGAAAAAGGTAAAATATACATACATATATATAGATAATTAATATATAGGTTAAAGGTCTAACATTCTTTCATATATATACCATATATATGCTATATATTATTTATGTCTAATTTGTATATATTTTATAAAATTAAGTTTAATCTTTTATATACTGATTAATGTTATTTATTCGTATAATAATTATCCTTAGATATATATATATATATTATATGTTTATTGTTTAATATCGTAATATATTTTTCCGCATATCCATATCTATTTAAAAATAATATATAAAATCCCTTGAATATACCTAAAGTTTTTTTCTATATGTTACCTTTTTTTTTTATAATTTATCATATTTGTTAATTAAAATTTATATAATTTATATGTACACATACATTCACAAATACCTTTAATATATTGTATATTATTATAATTTATATATATATAAAGTTTATTATACATTTGTATTAAAAATCCTCTTATATTTTGGATAACAAATTTTTTTTTTAATTTATATTAATACATATATGCCAAGCGCTATGATATGTTTATTATTATATATATGAAAAATCATGTGAAAAATATAGCAAAAAAAAAAAAACCTAAAATTATAATCACAGAATTTTAATAATTTCATAATACGCGCGTATATAAAAATAAATAAATCATAAATTTGTGTTTGGCGTGTGTTTATAAAATATATCTTAATAAATTATCTCACCAAAAAATTTAGGCATATCATATTAAATATCGGTCCATATACATGTGGGAGATGAACGGTTATATGCAGGTATATAATTTTTAATGCAGATATTTCTTTATATATATAGGTTTATATTTTCACAGTATAACCTGTCGTTATTATAACGTAATAGATTTTCTATAATATTATTATATATATACAATATTTGACATATTATTCATATATATAGAGATTGATGATCTACGAATTACGAATAGGGTGATCTATATACATGTATATAAATATGATTTTTGTATTGTATACATAAACAAAATAACGTTTATATTTAAATCAATATTTAGAATTTATATATAGTTAATTTTTAGAACTAAACAAACAAAAATCTGCAAAAATCTGCATCTGCATATTTGCAATAATATATAGAAAAATTGTATTTGTTTTTATTATACTTAATTCATTTAAAAAATGGTGAAAAAAGCATTCCGTAGTTCGAATTGAATGCGGTTAAATGTTAATTATAAATGTTTAAAAAACCATCATTCAAATATCGTGCAAGTTTATGAGGAAATCCTATATCATTACAATGTGAATGCTTTATACATCATTTTGTATTTCTATATCATTTTGATACATCATTTGGTATTATGATAACTATATAGACAAAATTCAGATTTCGCAAATCAAATCAAATCTATATGTGATAATAATGAGTAATGACATAACAATATTTCATATAAAATCATTAATAGATGCGTACATAAACATATATATATATATATATATATATATATATATATGGGAATAAACTGAAGGGATTAAATTAATTCAATAAACCAAATTTCATGTCATATTTATACGAATAGGCAATTATCAGATGACTAAGCATATATATATTATTATTATTAATATTATATTATTATCTACTATATATGCGTTATATGCGTTTTATATATTTGCAAAGCAATACCTAAATGGAATAATAATAAGTATAGTGAAAATGTATATAATATAATAATCAAATTAAAAACATTATTTATTTACAGTATAGAATTTATATAGAGAAATTTATAAATTCAGAATTTTAATATTAAATTAAAGGACTTAATTCTTAATGATTAAATGGCAACACTTGCGTCCAAGCACTGAATTATATTTGTATCAAATGTTGGCAATAGTCGAAAAATTTTTATATGGCATATTTGGTTGTAAGTTTACCTTACATAACTCATTCCCCAAATCAATTCATATTTATTTATTATTATTAAAGGAAAGTGGTGTGGAAATTCAGTTACATTCATTTCCGATCGAATAATATTTTCAACTATAATACAGATATTTTTTATCTACCACACTTGAATATATTTAGAAAACCCGGAATAAAAATGAAAAAAGCTAATAAAACATTTCTTTTTTAAAAAAATAATATATTTCAAATCATTTATACTTTTAATTGGGCAAATCAATTCAAAAAAATTTTAATGTTATATAAAGGAATTCAAAATAAAAAAAAAATTGTCCACACAAAAACTAATAAAGCTCCAGATAATATAAAATACATAAGTGATATTGTTAAAAAATTTATAGTTTTTTTTATTTGTAACAGAAAAAGTTTCTTACACTACAAAATTTATTTCTATATAAACTAATAATAATAATAATAATAATATACAGAAAATATCGACATGAGAAACATTTTAAAGTTTAAATCATCGGATTTTTGTTTGTTTTTGATTATATTTATTACGAAAGAAGCAGATCGTTAGATGGAAAAATAAAAGTTTAATGCAGCAGTACCACACAACTCACAAGAACAGAATATATATGTAATATCTAGTTATAGTTATATATAGTTACATTGTACTTTAATGCATTATACAGGAAAAACTTTACCAAAAAAAAAAAAAAAAATTAAAAGGAAAATACTTTTTCTCATGTTTAGTATATCTATATGTAGGTAAACTAAAGTTATATATATATATATATATATAATAACATAAATATAATAAATAACAGACAGGGGTAGAATTTTCTTTATATCCATAAGGTATATGTATAGAAAAATATATAATATTGTATACGGTGTATGAGCTCGTATCACATAATGATATGATTTTCGAATTTTAAAGGAAGCTCATAAAAAATCTGTTATCATAAATTTTTGGTAGAGTGCATTTATTATATAAATATACAAGAAAAAAAGCTACATTTACAATCATCTATATATATATATACAACATTTGTTATATATATATATATATACAGACAGATATATTTATATGAAAATATAAGATAAAAAAAATTATTAAATTTTTCTTTTCGCGACATAATTTTAATATATTTATGTAATTGTGTCATATATATGTAGATGTTATATACCAACACTGAACGTTTTTTTCTCTACGGTTTAGTTAAATTATCTTTTACGCTTTTATACTATCAAATTTATAAAAGCACATATTATATATTTATGGACTTGATCTTTGTATATATGACAATAAATAATTTAATTTTGAGTTTTTATGGAAATATATGGATATTTATTATCCTGTTCTTTTTTTCTTGTTGGTTTTGGTTTTGGTTTTCCCACAAAGATAAACCTTTTAGATCATATATGGTGGAAATCAGTTTATTTTAAAATTTCAGTTTTTCATCGGTGTAATGTTTTGAAATTTAAACATTGTAAATATTCCTCGCAATATCGTACTTTAATCTTTATTCAACTTTTATTTACTTTTTTCTCTTTTGTTTTCAATATAGATTAATATATATAAAAAAAATAGTCCTTAATTGATTTTGATAAAATGAATGAAAAACTGTTTTTAATCAATTCAATATATAAATAAAAAATATTTCATCGTATATTGTTTTTGTTTTTGTGATGAATTTCATAAAAATTAATTGATAATTAAATAAGAAATAGAAATAATATGAGATATACATTTCATACTATATGATAAATGTCAAGTTATATACATATTATTAATGTTGATCCTTTTTGCATAATATTTATATATTGAAGATAATCTATGATAAGTAACAAGAATATATACATATATCATATAATGATATATGGTTACCCTTAAGAAGAATAAGAAAACCCCAGAATGATTGGAAATGACATAAAATCATCTTTTATTTCAATTGTTATTTGATAACAAAAACATTTATTTTTATTTATGGTATATATAGATAGATATACACCTACACATAAAATAAATTTATATTTATATGAAGAAATATGTGAAATAAATGTATAAAATATATGAATTCATTAATTCACATACATTATATAACTGAATATTGTTGAATTCAAAGAAGAGATTTTACTTTTATACTTTTATTATAAAATTTTAAACGACAACGTTTCAACTTTATGACATGAAAATGATTAATGATTAAATTTTACTGTATCTACTACTGTATGTATATAAATGAAAAACTTATACTTTAGTATAAAAACATGTATAAAATTCATATAATTTATATATGCTTTTGGTTTTGATTTTATATACATATATATATATATCTTGTATAATTTATATAAGTATTATACAAAATATATCTATATCATTTATAGTCCTGAGTACATCTGTATATATATATATGTATCATTACCATCTTTGGAAATGAATTGTTGACCTAGTATTCCCTTTTGTATATATAAACCGTATATATTTAAAGCTCTCTTGTATTTATATATAAATATATATAAATTGATTCAAGAGGTAAATATATAAATCGCTATATATATATGAATGTAAATATCTATATAAATTTTTATCTAGGTATATGTAAATGTAGATATAATATTATGGATATATATATATATATATATAGAAGGTATACAAAATTACGTTGATCCTCTTGATATATATTAAAAATGAATAAAATTAAATTTGAATATTCAGATTTTCTCATGTTTCTATATATATACGAGTTTATATTGATTTTTTATGAATAAGGTTTATAATTAATTTTGACATATTTTTGCATTTTAGAATATTGATTAGGTGTATCTATAATACATATATAAATTTCAATTTTGTTAGATATATATAATACTATACTGTATATTATATTTGCATGGCTATATATATGCAGTTGCAGTATTATTTATATTTCAATATTTATATACATAAAGTTATACAGTGAAAATTTAACAACGTAAAACCTTATATATAAATTTGGATATTATATAATTGTATATAGAATATATATATATATATATATATATAGAAATTATTTCAACAATCTATTCAAATCAATTTATAATATTTTAAACATTTAATTGTTGTAGGTAAAATATATGTAATAATAAATGTAAATTTAATCGATATATATCCTTTGTCGATGATCCTTATCCATTTATTTTCATATAGCAACTTTTTATAATAATTATTTCCTGGAAATTATGTCAAGAAGTCTTGAAATTTTATTTACATCGAATTTCATTCAATGTTATTGAAGTGCGATTAGAAATTTGAATGAAATATTTAGTAATCTATTTATCATAAAACTAACATATAAGACTTTAAAGTGTTAAATAAATTCATGATGAATAAAATATTTATATTTGTATTTCGGTAAAATGTTAAGGGAAATGCATATATTTATTTTTGTTTATATATAACAAAGTCTATTATATATGTATTCAATTCATAATATATGCAACATTAACTAATTTTAACCTCTTTATATAGTGCTTCACATTTCCATTGCCATATATATGTTTTCGCATATATATGTGTAATAATAAATGATGATGGCAAATCCTTGTTTATTTATATATTTAAACTAATACATAATTTATATTCTATGCTAACATCCGTATATATAAAGCGTTATTCATATCGTTCTTTATATATATATATTATATACATTTCATTTCAGAAGATTAGATGTCAGATGTGAGAATTTATGAAAATGAAATATTTATAATGATTTGCACCACACACAATATTAATGTACGCAAAAATATAAATAATTTATGATGCAATATGAAAATCTATAATATATATACCATATAAAAGTATATCTATATATAAATATGAAGATAAAGATATATGAATGCGTGAGTGTCTGTATATATATAGATACATATATGGTGTTTTGAATTTGATGTATCTTTTGATCTTGTAAACCTATCATATACATGAAATATTAATATTTAAATCTGATTTTTTATATGGTTTTATGAGATAGGTTTTGATCTTTCATATATGAATTTTTTTAGACAGTATAGTAAGTGAGCGCCGCGTTAAAAGAAAATGATTTTATGAATATTTTATAGAAATATTATCGCGTTATTTGTGTTATATAGTTTATCTGGATTTGTATATATATACTTATTTATAAACATTTAACTGGTGTTTTTTTTTTGTATAAATCAGAAATTTTTTAGTTTTTTGTTGTACACAAAAGGTATATTGAAATTTATATATCCAACATTTTGTTGGTTATTAATATAAAGTGAATTTTCCAATTATAACTTAAAATTTTCTAAAACTAAATTTTTAATTTTAATAATTTAATATTATTTTAAAAATTATTATAGCGAAAAGTTATATGAACATTAAACATAAGTGAAATTTGATAATCTTCTACCTAATATACATTTATCACGTCTATAAAAACAGGAATAATTACAAAAGGATATTTTCCCAACATATATTCATTTGTTAAAGTTTTTCATATTTAATAACATATCAAAAATTTATAATTGTTTCTATATCCACTATATTTATATAAAGTATTTTATCAATTAAACACAATATTTTTTACTTATTTTCTTTTATACATTTATAGTAAAAGTTCAAGAAAATATATTTATATATTTTATGAATCTAACAAAACAAAAAAATAAAAGTTCAATTGTATATATAACACATATTTATTGCAATAAATATTTATTATATGTATATATAATATTTCTATCTAGTATTATATAATTCATTTTCATTTATTTATTTATTTAAATACTTAATTTATATTTTGTTCGCTTTATTTTGCAAAAGTATATTTTTTAGATATATTTTATGTGTTATTAATATATTTATATATATATTTATAAATGTTTTAATGTTTTGTAAATATTATATTTATTTTTACAAACTTTTAAAATTCATGAGTTGTATACAATAATATAATTTTCTTTTCGAAATTTCATGATCGTTAAAAGTTATATATATATAAGTTATTTTTTATGTAATTTATTATATATTATTTTAGTTGTTCTTTCCGTTTAAAATTTGTTTATTATATAAAAAAAATGTGTATATTATTTTTAAAATATTATAACCAAAAAGTATATCTAATTAATATCCAAGAGAATTTTCACACAGAGTTGAATATTTTATTATATGCGGTTGGTCGTACGGTTAGAATTACTGACACTGCGTGAAAGCAACAAATTAAAAACATCAAAAGCAGTAGACTGTCGGACGTAAAACGAAAAATAATTTATTTATTATATATCTTAATCCTAAGAGTTAAACAGACAAAATTTGTTTTGGTAGAGCAAAACGGAATATTTTTTAATTATCGCATAGTTATATTTAAGTGATTGCGATGATCCAATATTGAATTCTCTAAAAAGAAAATTGAATAGTTTTGGTTAATAAATTGGAAAACTATATTTTTACATAATTTCAAGTATATATAGATAAAAAAATCCTTATAGTCTCTTTTGTTTGTAAACATTTTGTTAAACGAAAGTATTCTTTTATTCGTATTTCTGTTTTGATATGCAAATAAAATGTTATAATTTATTATGTTCTTTTTAGTTTCGGTTACTTTAAAATTTATATTTCATACACTGAAAAAAAAATTCTGCGATATGCATAAAAATCGCATACTCTGAAAGCAGATTCTCTGCTCTATATATCCAGCAGAGTGATTTGCTAATAACGTTAAATTTATTCTGCTAATTCCGCAGAAATAAAATTTTCATCTACAACAGAAAAATCTTTTACCACGCAGAAATCGAATATGCGTTTGCGAAGAATGTTTTACGTAATCGAATAAATTTCTTCTCCGTGGCAGAAAACTTCTGCTTTCACGAATATAATTTCTGCCCATCACGCAGAAAACAATTTCATAATACGCAGAAACATCTGCTAATGGTGACGAAATTTCTTTGATATTTGCAGAGGTTTTCTGCGCTGCAGAAAAATATTTCTGCTTATATAGCAAAATAAAATTATGTTTTTCGCAGAGCTATCTGCGACATTAGATGAATTTTCTTCTCCGTAGCAGAACACTTCTGCTTTCACGAATATAATTTCTGTCCGTCAAGAAGAAAACAATTTCATAATACGCAGAAACATCTGCTAATGGTGACGAAATTTCTTTGATATTTGCAGAGGTTTTCTGCGCTGCAGAAAAATATTTCTGCTTATATAGCAGAATAAAATTATGTTTTTCGCAGAGCTATCTGCGACATTAGATGAATTTTCTTCTCCGTAGCAGAACACTTCTGCTTTCACGAATATAATTTCTGTCCGTCAAGAAGAAAACAATTTCATAATACGCAGAAACATCTGCTAATGGTGACGAAATTTCTTTGATATTTGCAGAGGTTTTCTGCGCTGCAGAAAATATTTCTGTTTATAACAAAATTTGATATTACGTAGAACCTCTTCTAATACTAACGGAATTCCTTAAAATTATTTAAATCAATCCAAAATTGTCTGTATAGTAAAAGAAAACAAATGAATTTTTCAAAACTTTGTTTTTATTGAAATAAAATTAATTAAAAAATAAAATATATAAAAAATTATAATAAGAAGAAATCAAATTTAAAGATTTTTATATTAATTATGAATATAAAACTATAATAATACTAATACTGTTATGGCTGATTCATATGTGTGATTAGTGATAGTTTTGTTATACGTAAAAATATTAAATCAAACAAATAGCATTCACTTATAATTAAAAAGAATTTTTGAGAAATATTTACACACCTATGAACCAACGAAATGTTTATTTGCTTACGACTAATACTAATCAGATATATGAATCATTAAAAATATTCTTTAATATTACGCTTTTAATATGTAAACGACTTCATATACTAATTAATATGTGTAAAAAATTGGATGCAAATAATATTTCATTTCATCCAAAAATTAAGCAAACAAAAAATAAAAAAATAATATCAATATTATAAAAACTGTAAATCAATAATTATGAACATACATAAAAATGGTTAATTTAATAATTTTTTAATTTTAATTTAATATAATTAATTTTTCAATTGTAACGTTATCATTTTATATATTATGACTTATATATTTATATATAGTAACAGAAATAAATTAACAAAAAATGCTTTCTGGAAATTCGTGTTGTTGTTTGGAAATATTATGGTGTATTACGCATACACAAATACATAAAATCGTTATTTTTTAGTCAGGTATTTGTTAATAATGGTATTCTATTCAAACATGATTGAAATTACACATTTGCCTTCAATGAATTTTCAATTACCTTGTGTATCGGAAATACTAAATCGTGTTCAGTTTTTATTTTATATAGTGTTGTTTGAATAAACTGCCACACAGATACACATTGAACTGGATATTTTAGTTGAAAAACGTGGAACATTTTAAAACACGCATCAAATGCTGTTAGGAAATTAAAAAACTTAATTTTTTTACCATCAAGGTGAACGTAAAATTGCGTTGGGTTTAAAAGATCACCAATTATTATAATGAATGGCTGCAGCGGAACATTTTCTAACAATCTATTTTTTAATTCCGCGTCCAATGCCTCAATGCTAGGGACAATTAATGCAAAAGATGTTTGTCCATCTCTGATGGTATATCTTTTTTGTTTAATCTTATTATTCTTATCCCGGGAAATCGTTTTGTTTACAGGAATAAACAATGCGTGCAGAAGCCACGCTACACAAAAATGTTGACAATCTGTAATGAATTAAATTTATTGATGTTGTAATATAAATGCGATGTTTGGTGTAATTAAAATTACGTATAGGGAGGCAAAAATAGATTAACTATTGATACAGTTAACGTTCTAAAATTGCTCAGCCCAACGCAAATATAATAATTTAGTATTTACTTTCTGCGGTAGTTATATCATTTTTGTTTATTTGTTTTAATAAATCCAGTGATGATTTTTCTTTGATTTTAGATTTCATTATGTGTACTATTTGAACACAAAAACTATCCCATTGCATATATAAATCACTTGCCTCAGGGTAAAGATGTTTAAAATCTTCATCAATCTGAAAATAAAAATTCAACATTAAAATTGGTATCGTACAATTGTGTAATAGCCTTTTAAATATGTGTACCAATAAATGACCATAGCTGTGTTGGTATAGTGGCCATCTCTTCATTATCTCTGATAAATTTGAATTTGTCATATTATGAATATCGAGTAATCTATGTCGGAAGCATTGGTTCCAAACGGATTTAATTTCTTCCCACGGTTCCCTGTGATTTACCAGCCAACAGCGAAAGTTTTCTGCATGCTCTTCACTAATAAATTTATCTGTAGTCTCGATTGTTGTCTTATTTTTTATAGTTTTAATTGGTATTAATTCAGCTTTGCGAAGTTTATGTGTATTTCTCTGGTATTTGTTATATAATCGACCCTTTGGAGCAGCATTTTTTTGGGTGACAAAATAGTATTCCTAATAGAAAGTCAAATTACATCATTTACATATATATTAACGGTGTATAAAAAGCGTATACATTTGTTTGATTTTTATGGAGATGTTTCCGTGTTGTGTATTATTTATGTAATTTACATAAATTAATTTAATTTATTTACCTTTGTTTCGCTGGGGAACAATTTTATAATATTATTTGAAATATTATTTGCAATTTTTGTTGTAAATGAAATTTTATTTTCTATAAAATGATTTACAATCGTTTCTACCAATAAATCTTGGGTTTTGTCACTCAGCGATCGATGATTTTCATAATACATTTTGATCCATTTCCCATGCGTACAGTCAAGTATTTGAGATAGTGTAGGCTTAAGGGATAAATGAAAATGTTCCAAATATATGAATAATTAATAGATTAATAAATACACGAGAGAGATAAGAGAGAGATAACTTTAAAATGCTTAATAACAGAAAATTGGCTTACTTCAACACTTGAAGATGTTGCTTGAACAGGATCTTCAACATTTTGTTTTGCATTTTGTTTTGGATCATTAAACTCCTTTTCACAATTTTCCTGCAAGAAATAAAAATTAATAATAAAAAAAATGCATCAACAATTCATATACAATATAAACAGACAAATTAATACCATTTTTTTCCACATTTCAAGGTGTTCTTCAAATAGTAGTTGATCACCTAGAGGTTTTGAAGAAAACAATCTGTCAATGTGCGAGTGCCGCAAGCGATGTAGTAACGCTAATGTGAGCTTGTTTTCTGTAACCAATTACAAGTATTAAATATATATTAAGATAAATGGTGCGATATATTATAATCTATAAGCAAATACAAAACGTTCACTGCAATATGTGACGAAGTACGAACGCTCTATATATGTAAAATGTATACAAGTTTATTTAGCAAATGCTTTGACATGTTTCCATAAGCAACTTACTACATAAACAAACAACATAAATAAAATATTCATACCAATAAATATTTCCGCCATATGCGACAAGTTCCAATTCGTTAGTAATTTTATAATTCCATTGCATTGATTTTCATTACTACTTGTCGAGATGCCAGTATTCAATGTTAACGGTAAAGATGATGATGATATATGTGATGTTGGTGTTAATCTTTCTGATGATTTTTTTGATCCGGTTCCTGAACTTGGTGATGACGTTGATATTGTTGGGATATTGGCATTTTCAACATCCATGTAAGCTAATCTGTGATTTTCTTCAAATGCTAGATTCTCTGTATCACTATCAGTATCAGTATCACCACTTTCCATTTTGTTAATGTGTTATAGATCTGTTAATATGTCACATAATATGTCTCAATTATTTAACGAATATGGTGATCATTTTGATTTCGGTTTTTTCCGATTATATTATCACAATTCATTAGAACAATTTATAACTAATTTTTAATTATAATGAATTATAATATACATATTATTGTATAATAATTATTGTATTATTGTATCGAATATGAGCTTATTGAACTTTAGATTGAACAATAACTGACATGTATCTGAATCTATTAGCACTATTTATGCATTTATCATTTATTTATTTATTATTTAATGAATATTTATTTATTATTTATTATTATGTTATTATTTATTATTTCTTAATTAGTTAGTATTTATATATATTCATAATTATTATTATTTAAGTATATCTATTGTTATTTAGTTATTAGTTAGTTATATTTACTTTAAATTTGAAGTTGAACTGAATTTGAGTTCTTCACCCTTTTTTGATTATAGACAAAATAAAAATAAAATATTGAAATGGAATTTTCAGTATAGTGTAAATATGACACTCCAACGACGTTAACTTGATAAAAGATGTAATCCAGATGAGGTTAACATATTTTAATAATATTCTTTAAGTTTTAATAAACGTAAACCATTTGAGATGTTTATTATGTTTATTGGTGGACCACTAAAGTCTGTGATTTCAATTATTTGGACTTCGGTAGGTATAAAGCTCTCATTTACAATGTAGGATTGATAATGTTCACTGAACGTAATTATTTGCAGCTGATAACATACAATTTCTACTTTCTTGTTTTCAATTATCTTAATTTTGATAATTTCATATGCACATAGTTCGTCATTATAAAAACGCGTTAGGCAAAAACCTTTTTTATAGAGGGTACCCTTGTACCATACTTTGGAGTAAAAGTTGTATTTGTTTGATAATAATCCATTTTCATTTGTAATGTTTTCTGAATCAATCAAATGTAAGTTTTCATAAATTATATCCTCTTCTGGTTTTGAAAGCAAATAATTTGAAAATTTAAATTGATACTTTTTAACTAATGTTAAACAAATATGTTTTCTTGACGTAATAGTTCTACAATAAATCTTAAATTCTTTATGTTTCGCCTCAAAACGGAAACACCAATAATCTCTCGGTGGGCCAGACTGCAAAATAATTGTTGGAAAATGGATTAGTAAGTGATGCTTCGGTTTCAATGTATCGTTAAAAAGAAGCACATATTTTTGATTATGTTCAAATATTAAGGATTTTAGCAAGGATATTTTAGCTGCATCAAAATTCGAAGACATAAGTACATCCATTAGTGTTAGCAAGTTACAAACAAATTTCCAGACTTCATCATTTTCCGGTATTAATTCACCAATCATAAGCGGTAAAAAGCTAGCAAAAGTTATCATTTCCCTGGCGGACATCTTAAAATGTTTATTCCGCAAATGTTCTAGTTTAATATCTTTGCACATATTGTCGGCTTCAATTGAGCCATAATTAAACAATCTTTTTTTTCTGTTAAGATCATTCAATGTGAATAATTTTAATGTGTGTATATAATAATTTAGAACATGACTTAAATCATAATGCAAAATCCCTTCAGGGAACAAATGCATAAAATCCAGTGAAAAATTGTGTGTCACATGAAAATTTTCAACCGAATTGAAAATACTATCATTAATTATACCAGTTGTTGAAAAGTCGGCTTTAGCCACATCTCGTTGATAATTTTCAATATTTCTTAAATCATCTGGATTTTCATTGAATTGCTTTTGAGTTTGTTGTTTGTTAGCGGTACAAAATCTACAAAAATGGTTATGCGAAAACGATTTAGTAAATTCTAAAATTCCATTCAATCCTAAATTATCACCTACAACTAATCCCAACAAAAAGTAAACTTGAATACCATTTATAATTATACCATCTTTAGCTATCGAATTAATTTCATCGACAAGACAACTCATACTAACACTGTTACCATATTGTTTCAAATCTGACGACTTTATAAAACCACCTAAATATATATTTGTAAGTTTTGAAGCATTTTGTAGTGCAGGAAATGAAAAATAGAAAGCACCAAGAGATTGAGTATGTCCACCTAGTGGATCATTGACCTCCAAATCATCATAATACAGGAGAAACGGAATCATTGTTTTATTTTCTATTGAATTCATCTTTTTTTGCCAAAGAGCACCATGTAGGAATGAAGTATATTTGGTATTATTTGTTTTTGCATCCGCAATGTTTTTTAAACATATATTTAAGTTATTATTTCGTTCAAAAATTTTTTTAAATGTATGTTTGAGGGGAAGAATGGTACCTTTCGTCAGCGTATCTTCAATTCTAAGCCTCCCTGATTTCAATACTTCCGTTACTTCGCTGTTGATAGTAACGTCTTTTGGTGTCACCATCAAGTCATTGCGTTTTAACCAATCTATTAAACGGTGTTCAGTTTTACATAATTTGAAGGGATCAATTATATTTTTAAGTACGTATTCAATATCAGTTTTAACCGGTGATACGTTCACAGTTAATATTGGAAGTAATAATTCGAGCGTATCAACTATTGGTTTAACAATTTGACTTACAATGCCATTTTGCACATTTATTATATCCTTTCGAGTGAAATTATTATTAGCATGGAGGCCGAGGCAGAATTTCAATGCTGACTGATATAATGTGTCGAGAAAACATGCTAGATTGTTTGAAGTATTTGAACTAACAGATGCGACTTCGGTTTCAATGGGTTGTTGTGTTGCAGTTGTTGAAGAAATGTTATTTAAATTCAAATAGGGAATAGAATTATTTGTATCACTTTTATTGAGATTATTAGTACCTTTTTCCGGTGAATTAAGAACGATTAAATTGTGTTTATTATCAACGTGCTTTTTAAAACTACTGAAATTTTGGAACTTTTGAAAACAATCATTGTCGCCACAACATTCATACATATTGTTGGGTTTTAGTCCATGAAAATATTTTAAATGAGCAAACAATTCCCGTGGCCCATCTTTTATAATTACTTTACATTTAAAGCATTTCATTATTATAACGTCAAAAACAAAAATATACTGATCAAAAACGTTTATTCGCATAGAAAATATTGTACTTCTGCGCCTAAGAATAATTTTCTTCGAATAAGAAGAAATTCAAGAAAGTGCACACACATTTGTTATAGAAGTTTTTTTTTAATTTAATTACATTGACCATAATACATACCGGTAAATTATTTAAAATTATAATATTTTAATTAAATAGGCGAATAAATAAAGTTTTTATTTAATTAAGCTGCTACCACGACTGAGGCTTAAAATACACTGATGAAAAACGTTTATTCGCATAGAAAATATTGTACTTCTGCGCCTAAGAATAATTTTCTTCGAATAAGAAGAAATTCAAGAAAGTGCACAAACATTTGTTATAGAAGTTTTTTTTTAATTTAATTACATTGACCATAATACATACCGGTAAATTATTTAAAATTATAATATTTTAATTAAATAGGCGAATAAAAAAAAGTTTTTATTTAATTAAGCTGCTACCACGACTGAGGCTTAAAATACACTGATGAAAAACGTTTATTCGCATAGAAAATATTGTACTTCTGCGACAAAGAATAATATTCTTCGAATAGGAAGAAATTTACAAAAGGCACACGCTTTTGTTAAAACATTATTTATTTTTTTAATTTAATTACATTGACCACTAACACACTAACCGGTAAATTATTTATAAAAAAATTTAATTAAATAGTCTTCACATAGACAATATTGTACTTCTACGACAAAGAATAATATTCTTCGAATAGGATGCAATTTATAAAAATCACACGCTTTTGTTAAAACATTATTTTTTTTTTAATTTAATTACGTTGACCACTAACACACTAACCGGTAAATTATTTATAAAAAAATTTTAATCAAATAGGCGAATAAAAAAAGTTTTTATTTAATTAAGCTGCTACCACGACTGACGCTTAAAATACACTGATGAAAAACGTTTATTCGCATAGAGAATATTGTACTTCTGCGACAAAGAATAATATTCTTCGAATTGGAAGAAATTTACAAAAGTGCACACGCTTTTGTTAAAACATTATTTTTTTTTTTATTTAATTACATTGACCACTAACACACTAACCGGTAAATTATTTATAAAACAATTTAATTAAATAGTCTTCACATAGAGAATATTGTACTTCTGCGACAAAGAATAATATTCTTCGAATAGGAAGAAATTTACAAAAGTGCACACGCTTATGTTAAAACATTATTTTTTTTTTAATTTAATTACATTGATCACTAACACACTAACCGGTAAATTATTTATAAAAAAATTTAATTAAATAGTCTTCACATAGACAATATTGTACTTCTGCGACCAAGAATAATATTCTTCGAATTGGAAGAAATTTACAAAAGTGCACACGCTTTTGTTAAAACATTATTTTTTTTTTATTTAATTACATTGACCACTAACACACTAACCGGTAAATTATTTATAAAAATTTTAATCAAATAGGCGAATAAATAAAGTTTTTATTTAATTAAGCTGCTACCACGACTGACGCTTAAAATACACTGATGAAAAACGTTTATTCGCATAGAGAATATTGTACTTCTGCGACAAAGAATAATATTCTTCGAATAGGAAGAAATTTACAAAAGTGCACACGCTTATGTTAAAACATAATTTTTTTTTTAATTTAATTACATTAATTTACCACTAATAAATACCGGTAAATGATTTATAAAACAATTTAATTAAATAGTCTTCACATAGAGAATATTGTACTTCTGCGACAAAGAATAATATTCTTCGAATAGGAAGAAATTTACAAAAGTCACACGCTTTTGTTAAAACATTATTTTTGTTTTAATTTAATTACATTGACCACTAACACACTAACCGGTAAATTATTTATAAAAAAATTTAATTAAATAGTCTTCACATAGACAATATTGTACTTCTGCGACAAAGAATAATATTCTTCGAATAGGATGAAATTTATAAAAATCACACGCTTTTGTTAAAACATTATTTTTTTTTTAATTTAATTACGTTGACCACTAACACACTAACCGGTAAATTATTTATAAAAAAATTTTAATCAAATAGGCGAATAAAAAAAGTTTTTATTTAATTAAGCTGCTACCACGACTGACGCTTAAAATACACTGATGAAAAACGTTTATTCGCATAGAGAATATTGTACTTCTGCGACAAAGAATAATATTCTTCGAATTGGAAGAAATTTACAAAAGTGCACACGCTTTTGTTAAAACATTATTTTTTTTTTTATTTAATTACAATGACCACTAACACACTAACCGGTAAATTATTTATAAAACAATTTAATTAAATAGTCTTCACATAGAGAATATTGTACTTCTGCGACAAAGAATAATATTCTTCGAATTGGAAGAAATTTACAAAAGTGCACACGCTTATGTTAAAACATTATTTTTTTTTTTAATTTAATTACATTGACCACTATCACACTAACCGGTAAATTATTTATAAAAAAATTTAATTAAATAGTCTTCACATAGACAATATTGTACTTCTGCGACCAAGAATAATATTCTTCGAATTGGAAGAAATTTACAAAAGTGCACACGCTTTTGTTAAAACATTATTTTTTTTTTTATTTAATTACATTGACCACTAACACACTAACCGGTAAATTATTTATAAAAATTTTAATCAAATAGGCGAATAAATAAAGTTTTTATTTAATTAAGCTGCTACCACGACTGACGCTTAAAATACACTGATGAAAAACGTTTATTCGCATAGAGAATATTGTACTTCTGCGACAAAGAATAATATTCTTCGAATAGGAAGAAATTTACAAAAGTGCACACGCTTATGTTAAAACATTTTTTTTTTTTAATTTAATTACATTAATTTACCACTAATAAATACCGGTAAATGATTTAAAATAATGTTATTTAAATTAAAAAAGAAGGAAAAGGACAAAACTTTTTTGCAGAACTTCTTCTTATCACATATTCTTTTTCTTTCTACGCATTTCGCAAAATGCTCTTCTCAATTAGCAGAAATATAGTAATTTGAACAATTTTACAAATATCTGGGTCAACAGAAGCGGTTTTGCTATATACGCAGATCTTCGACTTATGAGCAGAAGTGAAGTCTGCTGTAAACGCCAACACTCAGCAGAAGAGTACTCTGCGTATATCGAAGAATTTTTTTTTCAGTGTACATCTATTTTAATCTTTATTAACTTTTATAAAAGTAACTATAGAGCATAAATTTAAAAAACAAATTATTTTTACAAGCATAACATTGCCAATATATTAAATCTTTACGCAAACACCATATATAGGAATTAGATTTTATCAATATACAATATAAGATATAATAAGTTTAAAAAGATTAAAATAGATTATTTATAATATTTTATAAATATTCTTTAAAATATGTCAACTAATATTATTATAAATTATTTTCAAATTTTATTCATATACATAAAATACATATTAAACTAAAGAATATATATATATAGTTATAACAAACTAACAAAATACAAATAATAATGATTATATAATTAACTTTATTAGCATATTTTAAATATATATATACATATAAGAATAGAAATGCTGATAAATTAAATTAACTATAATAATATATATTATATAATATAATTTATAATGATGCAAATATATTCTATATATATATATATGTTGATGTCATGTATTTATTGTAGACAGACGCTGATATGCGTTGATGTAATTTATAATGAATATAAACGTGATCTATAAAAATATGTCATATCATGGTTATAATATAAAATATATAAAGTGTATTTACTATACGGTTTTATATGAGTAATATAAAATAACGCAACTCAAAAATGGATTTCATATTAATATATTAATACAATTCATTCATAATCAATTATTTAACTATATGAGATGTTATTTTTAAAAATGATATTTTCATTTTAATCTCATATATATAAATTCATTATCCATCCCTGCCGCAAGGATGTTTTTTTTAATTAATAATAAGATAAAAAATGTATTGTACAATATCATTTATATAGATATGATTGATGAATCCTATAGATAAATTTCGTCTTTTATAAATTTTTCAAATATTGATCCATAATCTTTATATATAGATATAAATATGTAAAATTAATTAAAACAATGACTTAAAGACTTTTTATTATATATATATATATTATTCAAATTATATATACATCGATATCAATCTCATTTTCTTTTAATAATAATATGTATTTTATTGAAACTTTATTATAAAACCTACATGTAGATTAATTTTTTCATTTTAAAATCGCATAATTTATAAATGTAATATTTGGTAATATAATTTATTGGGTAAGTGTTAATAATAAAATTTAATTAAAACTTTACGATAAAGCTTAACATATATATGAATATTTACATCAATAATATATATTTTATTTATATATATACAAAGATAATGAATATAAATAATAATAATGTTTAACCACCCGCACCATCAAATGTATCTTAATATGTTATATATAGTACACGAAGAATTTGAAAAGCTTAAAGATATATGTAGTTGATAAAATACGATTATGTGCTTTACAAACATATATATATCTAAATATTGTATATATTTTAAAGATTTATATACCAGCAAGTATATATGGTTTTCGTTCCATATTTACAGACTTTATATAAAATTTATTATAATTTTCTATATAATATTTCTATATCCAATACACTATGTATAATATTATTTATATAACACACGTAACTTCATATATTTATTTTTATTTGTGTATATGTATACATATAAGATATAAATTTATTCATTTTCATTGTAAATGTTTTAATATAAAAGGTATTATCATTCTATATAGCTTATATCATTTATCTTTAAATATATATACAGTATACACATATGACGATTCATATTTTATGGTTTCATATATGAATATAGAAAATACAATTTCTTATCATATAAATCCTGTTAAACTTAAAATATATATAAATTTTTATTAATAGTTATTTATTTATACATGTTCATCTGCGTAAAATTATTATTATGGATTATTAAATGTACGTGTGATAACAAATTTAATTGAACTTGTTTACGCATATATAGAACAAATCATATATAAAAGAAATAAATACCTTTTTTGAAGTGATATTTTGATTGATAAATATTATTATCATAATTGAAATTGTTTCTGTAAAATTATAATAATAGAAATATCCTAATACAATTATCAAGTTTTTGATTAATTTGGATTATCGATTCAAATTCTTATACTTATTTAAAAAAATAATCTATAATGTGATTTTACGCAAAATAAGTAAATACATTAAATAAAATTCAATTAAAATTACCTATATGCATAATATATGAAAATAAAATAAATAAAAAATTAATTTTTCGCTATACAACCAACAATCTGGTTTTAGCGTCCAACAACAGCCTTCTGTTGTTAGTTTCTTAATTTGTGTCTTTTGTGGTGTCGGTAATTAGCCGTACGACCAACCGCAAGCGTAAAATACAACTCTGAGTTTAAATTCAGATTCGAAAAATAACCGAAAACACAAAACATATTTTATGCATTCAGTAGGATTCGGAACCTACGACCCCAAAATTTCGTTAGAATTTTAGGTTGGCATTTTTAACATTTCACCACAGAGTTATTATGATAATATATGAATAATATTTTAATTTAACACATTAAAATATGTATATATATTTATTCACAAATATATGAATTATAATCTGGCATCAATCAATATGAAAAACTTTACAATTAATTAAAATAAATCCCGTATAAAGTTTTTGGAAATACATTTAAAAGATATATTTACATATATTTCAATTATATAAATGTCATTCGATCATTCATTATATATATGTATATGCATTTCTAAATATAATATAATACAATCTATATATCGTATATATTGAAACAACCATTTGTTTAAATCCAAAACATATATAACAAAAACAAACAAATTTAACACTATATTTAATTGAAAATATTTAAATTTCACAAAAAAAAATAAAAATAAAACTTATATAAAACTAATTTTATTTATTATATATGTTATTTCACTTTTATTTTAATTTAAATATATGTATATATAAAAATACATATATACCATTCATATCGAGTGTGTGGGGGAGGATATATATTAAAATTAAAGAAACAATTTAATATAAATAAAATCAACTACAATATGCACTTAATTAAAATATAAAATAGTAATTTGAATTGGCATATAGATATATAAAAATATATACCAAATTATTTACATTTTCAGAATGATGATCTTTTGGAAATTCTCGAAATAAATATATTATATACCATAAAATTATATATATAATATAATTTTAACACATATATACTTTTCATATAAGTTTATAGGTACCCATTTGTTAAAAATACATATAGGATTATTTAAAAACTATAAAATATTAATTTAAAAACAGAAATTGACAAAGGAAAATGTTTCTTTCTGTTGATGAAATGTTTTCTTTTTTGTTATTTAAAAATATAATAAATGAAATAGTTTTTATTTTCTGACTTATATAATATTCTTTTTTTTTATTTTTTTTTTAATGAATGTTATCCTTTATTTTATTTAATACGTATATATTCCATTTATATATACTTAAAAATATAAACATGTACAATTATATATATCTATATATATATATAAACATATTTCTTTATGAATATCTATAAAGAATATGTATACGTTTATCTTTATATATAGCTAATGTTCTATATATTGCATGTATATCCCATAAGGGGATTGTTTTTTTTTTTTTGGTTTTTGTACAGTCGTATTTGTTCTTTTCGTATTCCAAATTTATATAAACATATACGTGTTCATATAAAAATATACGGATATAGTTATAGTTATAAATAAACCTCCATTCAATCTCAGAATATTTCTTCTTGTAGAATACATTTTTTTCCATATATAGAGTTTCTCTTTAAAAATTAAACTTTTACTATATAAGAATTTAAGAAAATTTATATATTAGCATATAGATAAAAAAAAATATTAAATTTATTGATTTTAATTTAAAAAAATTTAACTGATTCTGTTACTTAATTTCATTCCGTTTCCTCTGTATATATATATATACTTTGAATGAATGCATTTATACATATATAAGTCTAGCATTAAAAACATATATTCACAATCATATATATTTAAAATGAGCCATAAGAAGATCACTTTTCACATAAGAGCCACACGACGATAAGAGTTTTGCTACATTTTTTTTATCTATTTATATATATTATAAATAATATTCCTCTTCATGGTACACATAAAGGAAAAAAGATTATATTATTATGTGTTTTTTTTGTTTAAAATAAATCCACTGTAAAGGAATATAGTATATATTTATCTAGTAGATACAAATGTTTATGTGTATATACCGTGAATGGGAAAAAATTTATCTGAATTCTGTAGATATAACTATATCATGTATATATGCGATAAACAATACAACCAACAAAACAAAAAAAAGAAAAGTCTTGTTCAAAAAAAAAAACTTGATTTGCCACAAGAGAAATGACAAAAGATATATATATGCATGCATGTTAGAAAATTGGAAATAGTAAGTGGAACGCGACAGAACTAAATATGAAATGAAAATGAAATTCAATAAAACATTTTTCACATACATTAAGCTGAATATAAAATTTCGCATTTATATAATATATATTTGCTTTAAAACGTGTTTGGTTTTCATTTTTTTAAAATATATATTTATATATTATTTTATTTGATAAAAGTATGTCAATCAATAAATATAGTTTTTTTTTGCAATAGACGTATTTTGAAATTCACGTAAATATAAAAATTGTATATATATATAAATTAAAGTGCATTAAAAAAGAATAATAGAATGAAAACATATGGCGTAAATAATTTATAAAAAAGGAAGAATATCAAAAAAATGTACAAAAAAGAATTAAATATTTGCATTTCAAATATTTATAATAAATGAGAAAATAAATTTTTATTATTTTAAAATATTTCCATATTCGGCAAATTGTAATATTCTATATCAAATTATATATATATTAATAATTTATATATAACTAATTGCATGTTTGCCAAATGGAAAAATGGAAATTGGAAGTACGTTTATATTAAATATATTGCTGATTGACCATTGAATATTTAATTTGTATTCCCTATATAAAATATTTATAATATTCAATGTGGAGCAGCGTATATACGCATTTTATTCATGTAATATATTCATTTCTAAATATAAAACAAATGAACAAATAATTTTGATATGAATAGTGATGATTTGATTATTGTATAAAAATATTTTATATTATTCAAATTGAAATATTAGTATTCGCTTTTTAGGGCGTATTCTAAAATTTTATTTTTAATGGAAAATGGATTGAGAAAATGCCAATGAGATTATGATGAGATCTGACTGACAGGATTCCATATTCTTGATTTCTTTTTCGTTTTCTCAAAAGCTGCTATTAAATAATATTGTTTAAGAAAAATTTCAAATTGTTTTCCTAGAATATTTGGTTTTTATTTTGTTTATAATTAATAATTCTAAAAATATATTCTTAAAAATTTCAAAATTATTATCAATTTATAAAGAATCTTCATAGTCTATACAGTAACATACATAATATTTTTCTATGAATTTTTACAAAAAACTTTCATCAAAAAACTTATACAATGAAAGTTTTGTTATTTAAAACTTAAATATAAAATTATATTATTCTAAAAATTCACAGAATACTTTTCATTATAATATATATTTATAGGTTGGTCTGCTATCCTATGTATGGTTGTGTATGCTACAAATTTAGTTCAAATAAAAGCTAGCTTTTATTATTAAAAGTATTAAATTTATATATGCATATATACGTTTTATATCAATGTTTACACGCAGGTTATATTTTACTTTAAACATCGGAACAGTGAAATATATACATGTCCATATCATATATAGAGAGATATAATTATATATTTAAAGTATATAATTTTATACTTTAAAAATATGGATTTTTTTGGTACTTCATCGTCCTTGCATATATATATATATATATATATATATAGTAGATTCACTGTGACGTTATAATTTTGAACGATGGAAAAAATGTGTATGTTATTTAATAATAATAAATATAAAGTACATATTATTTGTTATATATATATATATATATATAAAATTATATATAAATAACATCCAACATTGCAATTAAAATATTACTTTGCTTCTTAAAAGTTATCTATATAGCATATATATAATTAACAAAAATGGCAAAAATACTAATCTATTAATTTACTGAACGTATATTTTTATATATATACGGTATATGGAAAAGGGTTATTAATTTTTAATTCTGTTACCTATTTTTATATGTATATAAATAAATGAAGTGTTTTATAAAAAACCATAAATTTTAAAAGTTAGTTTAGAGTATATATACATTTTTTTGAAAGAGATTTATTTATTTATTATTATGACCTATATATAAAAAAATAATTAACTATAAAACAAGGAAATATAGTAATTTCAATAATATTTTCATTATATTACACATGCCAATTTAAAATATAGGATACCAATTTATAGATTTTGGTTTCTCTGTTAATCATTTTTCAGTTTTTATTTTGATGTTAAACTATCTATTAATGTTTACAAAATCGATTCAATTCAATTCTTAAATATTAATTATTTTTCATTTTTTTTTTTTGTTATCATTAAATTTCAGTTTCTACTTTTTCAAACGTAATCGTGGATTGGGTGGAACTATAGATGGAGATAATAGCACTGATCCATTGGCGGCAAAATCAAGAACTGTATCTGTCGATGAGGTAAGTAAAACATTTTTGTTTTTTATTCATATGAAAATACATTAATTGATATTTTGTGGTGAAAATGAAACAACAAAAGAAAATGTACAAAAGATCAAATCCATATAAAATATTGGATTATTTGATAAGCTTTTTATATTATTTATTATACTATGTATAATTTTCGTTTTGTATTTGTATATATAATAATGTGTACTTCTATGTTTTGTCTTTATATTTTATATTTTAATAGTTTTTTTTTTGGCAAATTATTTCTATATCTATTATATTATCTATATATTATTATATGTATTTCTATTTATATATAGAAAGAGATTATAAAACGTTGCTTTTTGACAATGGCAAAAATACATTTTCTATATTTAAATAATTATATATGTATACATTGTTCCATCCATGACTATATCGCTTAACTATAAATATTTAATATTAAAAAAAATTTGCATTTAAGATAATATATAATATAACAATAATATTAGTTATTCTATTTATATAATATCTGCTCTTTATATTAATATACATATATTATATAAAAACTCTTATATATTTAAATATATGAAAATTTTATATTATATATATAGAAAACAGAAGGTTTTTTTTTATTTATTTATATTTTCCTACAATATATATAGTCGGTATAAATATTTTATATATAACAATATATATAAAAGAGACTTTTATATATCTAAACAAGAATAAAATGTTATGTATATATAAAATACATTCTGTTTTTATGTTAATATTACAAAATATTGTATAGTTTAAAATTTGTGGTTATCTTTTGTTAACAGAACATTGAAAAGCCACACTATATTTTAATAAACACGTATATGTAAGAATATCTATATCTATACATAGATGTATGTATAATACATTTTAAACAAACATCTAAATATAGATATATAATAGATAAATAAATATATGTATATATACTGAAATTTGAATAAAATGTTTACTTAATACATAATTTATAATATATATATATATATATATATGTGTGTGTGTAGGAAAATGTGAAAATTCAATTTTAAAATATATACTACATATATACATATATGCGATATATGTTAGATAAATTTAATTATAAATTCATTGAAAATTTATCAACTAAACTATACTCGTTTAACACGTATACATTTTCCGTATATATATATTTATAGAAATATGAATATTCCATTAGAAACATCCCGTATATAATAATAATAATAATTAATGAACTGCAATGAAATAAATATAAACAATTATACTACAAATGATTTTATTTTTATATTAAATTAAATAAAAATTATCTTTCAAATACATTCATTTACAAAATTTGCATTCCATATAAATTTAACTTTATAAAAATATACAAATTTATATCTAATTGTATAAGTATTTATATATATAAAATGTACGAAAAGTTTTCATATAATAAAATATTTTATTTTATCCTCTATAAAACTTTATACAAGTTATATGTTTGCATATTTAGTGTAAATGTAAATCTATTTTCTATTTAACGCCACTAAAAATATTTTAACAATACACATATGGATATGGATAATTTTGGTAATATTCAACCATTTTCCAATTAATTGATTTTCTATATCTAAACAAACGCATATCTATAAATATATAGTAAATGTGAATAAATATATACATATTAATACAGTTTTACATATATATTAAATAAATAATTCAAATAATCCATAAATTACATATTAACTGTATATGTATTTGTATATATATGCTTTTATTTCTATTTACATATATTAAAATATATAAATTGTTAAAGCTCGTATATATATATAAAATGTTGCCTAATTAACTTAATTTAGCTTTTATAATTCATATGTATGTAAATCAAAATGGTAAACATATAACAATTTATATGTAAATAAAATGCGATCGCAAAAATGTAAATAATTTTAATTTGCTATTTTATTGTATAAATAGAAAATTATAAATTGAATATGAGACAGAATAAATTTTTAGAATATATTATAATAGAAAATTACATATGCGAGTATCTCGATTTATGAAATAATTTTACCGAATATACATTAATTTTGTTAAATCTATATTAAAATTAAAATTCATTGCAATTACCTCTGTATTTGATTCACTGCTGTCTGTTAAAAATTGTTACCATCGCAAAATTTCTAAAAATTAAACAGTTTTTTTACTGGAATAAACAAATTTTTGTTTTTCAATTATATGACGCCCTACATAAATTATTTAATTAATTAAATTTTGTTTTTAATAAGCTGATTTGTAAATTTACATATACGTTTACATGCAATCGCAAATCTGTTATTCATGTATATAGAGCCAAAAGTGTCTTATATATGAAAATATTAACAACTTCGCAGACACAACATTTTTTTATATATACCATACATATAATACAATATAAGCTTCAAAAAAATAAAAAACTATTCAGATTTATAAAAAAAGAACACAAAAACCCATATTGTATTAATTAAATATGTGAATGTGAAAATTTTCACCAATATTAAAGATCTGTAAAAGAGATTATAAATGAATCAGGAAATTGTTTTATTAATTAATAAACATTACATTTTTGTTATATTTATATATATAGTCTATATATAATATTCAGGTCTGTACCATAAATATAAAATTTGCCATTTACAACAGACGCGTGTTGGTTTTAGCGTCCGATAAAATACAATTTTATAATTAATTATAAACACATGCGGGAAAATGTGCCTTTACTCTGCAACGTGAAATTTAGTATTTAGATTTGGAACTAAGATGAAAATAGAAAAAATGTTTCATCTCTTCGAATTCACGACCTCAATTTATTCAAATTTTCCATTGGAAATTCGTTCAACTACACCATATAACAGTATGGAATACCATATATATTTATAAATAATAAGCAAATATAACCAAATTGTAAATATTTATATGCATTTTATATATATATGTTACGATTGTGTGCACAGACAAAGAGACACATATGCAAATATATATATAATTGTTTATTTTTATACATATTTAGTATACCATATACCAAATGCAAATACATTATTGTGTTTAAGTACATATTTAAAATAATGTTCATATTATACATATAGGATATAACTACTGCTTTATATATAGTATTTAATTTACGACTCGTTTAATTCAATCGATATATTATTATTATTATATATATTATATCTAGATCTACGTATATATACATAAATACAGAATAAGTAAATTATGTATTGATTAAAACTGAATAAATTTAAATAGTTAAAAATTGAATTGTTCTTTAAAATTTTCTATAATAAGATTTTTTTTAGGTTTTTTATTAAATAGGTGTGCACTTTTCCAAAAGTTTGAATTTTCCAAGAGAAATTGAATTTTGTAAGGTATTCTAAGGCAATAATCCTGTATATAGCTTTTTATCTTACACTATTTACCCTATTTGTATCTTCCATTATATTATTTTCTGCTTTTTGAGGTTGTTTTAAAGATTCAATCGAATAATATAGATCATTTCAAATTTTATCATCGTTTTGTTTGGAAGCCAATATATTGATTTTTCTATACCATATATTCGGAAAAAAATTGATTTAAAAATCGCTCTATTAACAAATGTTAGGGTAATTCATTAGCAATAAACTCTTAATCAACTATAAACAATTATATTATTAAGGGATTATTATAAAAGATAAAACTAAGAAATATCTAAATATATAAAGTATTTAATATTTAATAAATATTGATTGAACCTTTATTTTACCACATCAAATATGAGATGCGGTCATTAACATCTCCAACGTTATATTCACTTGTTTGTTTATTATCCTTATCCGTATATATATAAATAATTTTCATATAAATTATATATTCATGTATATAAAAATATATATGCATGTCGTATACTATTATTGAATGTGCATCATATAAAATGTACTAAATTTTGCATTTCTAAAAATTGCATCATATATATATAATTGCATATTTTACAATTACACCAAAAAAAAGTATCAAAGTTCATATACATATATATAAGTAAAAATTATATCATGCACAAATAAAATCTATATATTATATATGTATATATACGATCATGTTATGTATATATTAAAAAAAATGCTTAAATTGGGTAAGAACATTTCGATGTAAATATATACCTAGCTAGCAGCTATATATGTGTATCTGTATATATACGATGATACGATTCATCCCAATTTATACTTATATATATATTTACATATATGGTTGAATGCATGGATGAATATATGAATTCATGTATATATAGTTGCAGTAACACCAACATGAATGCTGTATATATACTATCATACTATGTACATATATATATATATATATAAATATGTATTCATAGCAAGATGCAATTACGTTTTTTTTTATCTTTTGAATTTAACATATTTATATATATAGTGATATAACTATACATATATGTATGTATATTGATGCTGTTGTTTTTAATTTTATCCTCTTTATAGTTTGTTAGCTTATTGCTTATTATTATTATTATTATTATTATTACATATTTGCCAGTGCATTTTTGGTTATTATATTAGTTGGCTAAATTTTGTGTTTTGTTTATGCAAGAATAACTATATATACAAATGAATGTATTTATGAAGTTGTTTTTGATCGCTAGCGGTTAATGTCCGGTCGATGACCGTTTGTTTTTTAAGTATATATATAAAAGTAATTTAAAACTCTTCTATATATATATATATATATATATATAAAATAAGAAAATTCTGTGTATGTTATATACAATAATAATAATAATAATATACATATTTGTGTTGTACATAAATTCAATTTTTATTATATACACTTATTAGTATTATTGCATGGCAAAAAAAAAAACTGGACAAACGCCTGTTTTTATTTCATTAAAAATGCACATCTACAAATTTTTTATATTGTATTGTATATATTATTTTCTGTTTTGGTTTTAGTCAATTCTTTTAATTTTTGTATTTAAAAAACTAAATGCCAAATAAAAGTTTCCGGTATATAGATATTTTAATCCTATATATTGAGTATTATTATTTAGAATTTAAATTTGCTTTGAAATGAATTTTTTTTTTTCTTTTTATGGACAAAATTACAAATTTCATTCTACAATTAAATAGAAAAAAGAACTAAATCTGGAAAAAAAACTGGGTTTAAAATAAAATACCGCATTCTTTCATATAAGACTCAATATTTTATAATGTTTTTTGGAACAATATACAGAAACTTTTACCAATCATACTGCATAAATAATTAAGTATACCAAACTTATTTCAGCATCAAAATATATTTCAATATATATAATAATAATAAAAATAAAAATAATACCATGATAATAATACCATATAATAATATATTTGTATATAATAAGTATGTAATATTGTAATAAGAATAAACTAACAATTAAGGGTCATGGAACTTTCCAAATCTCATTTTATAAATGTATATACATTTTTGTTTTTTTTTTCAATACATATTTATTGTATATATATTTAATGTTAATAAAATATTGTTAAATATATTTTATGTATCTAAAAGTATAAATATAAACGTAAAAATGTAAATTAATATTTTATTAAAACAATATGAATATTTTTTAATTACAAGAATATATACCTTTTGAATTTAATAAATGAATTTGCTAAGAACAGATACAAATATATCTGTTTAATCTACAATTTAATTTCAAATAAAAATATATATCATTATTAATATTAATAATGCAGAGATAAAGATTAAAATAAATCACATTTTTTTATTTAAAAAATATTCATATATCATTCAATAAATGAAATGAAATGATATTCTTATGAATAAAATTTGTTAATAAGTGACTTGATAGAATTTTTAATATTCGCATATTCCTTGTCATTTATAATTTCCATTAAAATAGAACTAGAGCTGTTTTAGAACTATAAAAAAATTCGCATAAGTTATAATGTTTATAACGTTATTTTCATTTATAACTCAAGCATTATAACAATTGTGTAGCATAATTGCGACAAAATGTCATACATATTTATTCTATACAAATGCGTAATTCATATAACATACAATTTTAATAATTTAATGAAAAATGTTTTAGATTGTGTCATGTGAAATTGTCAAAATTATAAAATATTAAAAGAACACAATTATTTATATATATCACAGGCGTATCTGGGTTTTGTTCACTCTGTTCAGTGAACCACCTGATAAAAATATTGATAAATAATTAAGAAAATACAGATTTTAATATTTTTCTTAATTTTTTTGATGAATAAAATAATATTAAGTGTCCCAAAAAATTTGCAGCGCTGATTATTTTTATCAGTAAAAAATATAAGAGATAATATTCTTTAGGTTCATTTTAAATAATGAACCCAAGTGTATATATATCATATATATAAAGAAACGTCGCATAAAAGAAAAACAAAAACGAAAAAATACATACACCTTTAGTCTATATATACTCTTTCTTTCGTGCATTTTTTTAATCGCACTCCCATAGTGTTCACAATTTTAAATGAACCAAAAAATATTGTTGTTATACATAGTTGTTTAATTGTATATGGCAAATACATTTATATTTTCCGAAAATGCGAGGTATACGAATATACAAATAATACAAATACTATTTTAATTTTCGTTCACTATAAATTGTGAACAATAATACAAATGCTTGTTTCTTTTTTCTTATATATGCTGTATGGTTGTTTGTATGCTGTATTTGTTATCATTCAAATCTCGCATACTCATATACTGCCTGCTGCGGTGTATATAATCATAGAAAATATATAAATATTTTTTTTTTGTTTTATTTTTATTTTTCACATTTCTATATATGGCATATTGGCATATATATGAATAAAAAATAGATATTATTTACTATATAATGTTCACTTATAGAAATGAACCTTTCATATAAAATTATATGCGATCTTTTTTCATTCTTTCGTAAATGCTTGTTATGCGTGCCGTACTTCATTATTTTTCCAAACATTTCATTTTTCTAATTAAAATTTCTAGTTTTTTTTTTTTTTTTTTTTGTTCTTTATCAGTTTTTAAAGTGAACAAGTACCCTTGGAGGTTCAGATCCGCCGCTGATATATATACATATCTAAGTATAGTATACATTAGATTTGCTAAATGACATCAGCTGTTTTATGTAAATTTATTTTGTTTACCATTTGTATTTTCGCATATTTACCTTATACATATAGTTACATACATAAATATGTTTACTTATCAAATAATTTAATGTTAGAATATATATATATATATATGCTTAATTATAAATTATGATTTATATATTTAAATGTGTATATGCAATTTTTATTAAAATCCATATAAAACATACTATAGATCTTTAAAATTGTTATGGTGTATTTAGAGCCTTTTCGTATTTATACCTGTAATTAAAACATATATCAATTATACTTAAAAAAAAAACAACAAGAATAAAAATAATAGAAAAACAGTTTCCTGCAATTCGCATAACCCCTTAAGTGATTATTTAAAAGGTGACAAATCACTTGTCAATTCATTATATATACTTTAAAATTATCATCGCACATAATTTTATCTAATTATATTTTGAGATTTAATACCGTAAACAATTCACATTAAAAAATATCATCATTTTTATTATATCATATACAAATCTGTATAATAGAGTTTTATGGTTTTATTAATTCTTTTGAAATTCAGTCAATATAAATTGTATATTATTTTTGTAAATTAAACTCAAGGAAAACATACAAGCTTTATATAAAAACAGAATATGAAAATTATTTTTTTTATACAATCAAAACAAGTGATTTTGTATTATGTTCAATTGTTTACGTAATAACGTATATATCTGTTTTTTTCAAAAATATTAATTATTAATACTTGAACCATATCTGTTAAAAAAAATCACTTCATCACGGTTTATCAAAATTATGTATAGTTATATAACAAATAAAAAAAAAACATTAAATAATATTGAAATATTTAACAAATTTTTTATATTGTATATAACATTAAATCCATTATTTCAAGATTTTAATATGCAGACAGATGTGAATATTTCATTTTATATACACGCATATATATGTATAATATATACAATATATGATGGATGTGGAAAATTCTATTTAATTAAAAATTATTGCATATATAACGCGAGAGCATCCATGTACAAATAATATATATATAATATTACAAAATTGAAAATGCATATATACCACTTGAAATGAAATGGATAAAAAATTTATAACTCACTCAAAAAATACAAAAAAATTATGAAATAAAAACATGAAAATCAGTTTTCTATTCAAACGTATATAGAATATATATAATTTTTGTAACCTATGAAGTGTTGACATTTTGAATATGCAATAAATTTTCATTCAAAATTTAATAATTCATTTTATGTATACAGAGACATACACTATAAAATCATATATTTTAAATTAAATTGTTTAAAAAATAAGTGTTTTGTTACGTTTGATAACATTTAACAAAATGAATCCGTGAAGAAAAATAATTTTATATAAAAAATATAAAACAAGAGCTTTTTTCCAAAAAAGAACCGTCAAATTGATGAAAGATTTTGAGATTTTAGAAAAAGAAAATACTTTGAATTAATTTCATAAAATTTAAAGGATAAATAATTTAATTAGGAATCCATGCGGAAATATCTTTTTTACAAAATATAATTGTTTTTAGAAACAAAATTTATTAAATATAATTTATATATTAAATGCAATTGAATATAGTAAAAATGTATATTTACCCCCTTAATACTTATATCTAATATAGCATAAAATATTATACATCTATATCTTATATCATAAAACTTTAATTAATTTCTAATTTATTTTTCTTGTAATCTGTTAATTAAAAAGTCTTGTATTTTAATTTTCTTATATATATTATTATTTGTATTTCAATTTACTCTTTATGTCTTTATGTATATATGTATGATCTATGGCTACAAAGAAAATAAGGGTATTTAATTTATATTAAGTATCGCTGTATAATATTAAAGGGTTTTGTTTTTTTTTATTTTATAAATTAATTTTTAAAAGACAACATTTTTTTTTTCCTTTATTAATTATAAATAAAATATTTATAAAGTTTAATTTATTTTTTCTTTTTATGGAATTAAATTGTGTTTTTGTTTTTGTATATATTCAATGGAAAATGTATTTATATTTTATAAGCAATAACGTGCAGAGCTTCAGGATATTAAAAGTGTTGAAAATTATCTATTTTAAATAATGTTTTACGGTGTATTTGACCTTTTTGTTAAAATGACTCAAATTGAATTGAACTTTAATTTTTGCTAAAAGCAATACGTTTTTTTTTTGGCTTTTCATTAATAACTTTTCGATTTGTGGGTGGTTCAATTTAAAATAATTATAATAATGAAAGTAATGTTTAGGGATATTTAAACGGTTTCCTATAAAAAGGATTCTATATGTTAAAATCAATTGAATAATTTTTTAAATTAAATGACATTCATTTATATAAAATAAACTAATTAAATAAATATTTTTATTAGGTTTTTAATGTTTTTTACATCATAATTTTTTTTAGAATATTTTGTATAATGTTTCAAATAACTTTATTTTTATATGATGTTCTGATGTATTTAAATATCTATTTTATTTAAACAAATATATCTAAAAGTAAAATGTATATATGGATTATATATTAGAAACTTATATACAACATTTTTCAACTTTATGCCTTTTTATATTTTTTTTTTTACAGAACTTAAGAAATAAATTCTTATATATAGAGGATGTGTACAAGAAAAGTATATCTAAATAAATATATATATATATGAATGAATACCCCAAAGGGAACTTGTTTGTGTGTGTGTAATCAACTAAAGTACTTTAAATTTAAAAATCTTATATTACATATATTTACATAAATATTTTGGTTGAATGATTATTATAATAATAAAATAATGTTCTTCAAAAAATATACTCTACTCTATATATATAAGACAAGTACATTGAACAGTTTTTTTTTATTCTTTGAAAAATATTTAGAAAAAATTGTATGAAAAAAAAATTAAAGTATAAAATCAAACTTTTAATATATATTGATGGAATTTTTTTTACAAAAATGATGTTCAGAAAATGTTTTATTTTTTTTATTTATAGAATCTCTATTACATAATATCCATATATAATATTGCAAAACATGAGTGTTTTCTTATATGTTTTTTATAGTAAAAATGTATAAGTAGATGTGTATAATAACAATATTAGGCTTACCATAAAACAAATAAAAAATTATGCAATTACCTAAAGTACGTATCATCATTGTATTATTTTCCTTCCTCCACTACATGATGATATACAATATAAAGAATATCTTTTAAACAAAGCAAAAATGATTTTCATATAGATATAAGAAAAGAAAAATAAAAACAAAAAAAAATGTTGCACATTTTGACTATATACAAAATGGATACGATTGTGTACTTACGCACATTCATTTTCTTATATCTAGTGAAAAAAAAGTAATCATTCAAATTTTTTTTTCTTATTATAATAAAACTCATATATAACACAAAAAAAATTGCCTCTTCTATATATAGTAATATATTTTATTATACTGATTATGCGAATTTATTTAGTAAAGTATATAAGATGAGAAAATCTATATCTATCTATTTATTTATATATCTTAAGACAAAAATGAAAAATATATATTTTATCAAGACCGCTTTCATTTTACATATTTTATATACATTTTTATTTATATTTGTATATTATAATATAAAGTTGATTTGAATTGCTAATATGAATAATTTTTTTCATGTTCATATATCTGTACAGATATAGATAGATACATAAAAATTACAATGTTATAAATTTTAGAAATATTAACAAATTTTAATAAATTATTTGTATATTTTTGTTTTTACTTTAAAATAAGTTAAATTGATAGATTTTCTGGGTGAATTATCTAAATTACAATTTGTAAATAATATGGATGGATATACGTGGTTCATATATGACATATATGACGAATAGGACAAATTTTACATTTTATTTCTTCTTTAAAAATAATAATTTAAATAATTTCGAAATGTTTCTGATATGGGAAATTGAATTTTATACTAAATTTTTAATATTCATTGATGTTTTTATTGCTATTTTGAGATTATTATATGCGTGACCTGATTAGATATATATAAATTGGTAATATAAATACTCAATTTATAATACATATTATCATTTGTTGAAATGTTTAAATTAAAAAAAACAAACATCTTTTATTCCATTCTAAATTTTACAAATTGTTTTATAACGAATTTCATTTAGGATATGTTATTATTTTGTTATAAATATAACGTATTTTTGTCTTATTTTGCCACCCAATAAATATTTTGCTTTATAATTGAAGGTAGATTTAAGTTAAATTTAACACAAATGATTTTGCTTGATATTTTATTGAAATATGAAACACCAAGTTCCTAAAAAATGACATTGCGTTATTCACTCTAGGCTAAATGTTTCTATATCATATATACATATGTAAAATTCAATACTTTTTATATTAGAAAAAAATTAATTTCTTCATCGTTCGTTGTTTGGTAACAACTTTGATCTAATTCTTATATATTTCATTGCAACATTATTACACACTCCATTCAATATACATTTCAATTTTAATTATAACCAAATTAAGCCATTCAAAATTTTTGGCTAACCTAAACTGCAAACACAAAACAGGTATAAAGTCAAATGATAAATGCTATAAAATCTCATCTAATTTATATTAATTTTATGCTTTATAAAATAAAAATCCATTACTAAATTCATCGTGCAATGTGCGGATACTATAATATATTTTACATACTCGTATATAGGTAAATCTAAAACAAATTTATATATTTTAATGTCAAGAGATAAATACCAAACTATAAATAAAACTGCATGTTGCATTTTTATCTATACATTCATACCATATATATACAGAAAACAAAATAAAATAAAACGAACACACAAAACTGGAATGGAATAAAAATAAAAAAAAAACTTTGCATTATGCACTTTTTTTTTATTATACATACATTTATTTTACCAAAATAATGTATTATTAAATTTATGAATATATACATATATAGAAAAAAATCTATAGATATTTTATTTTATAGACATATTTATTTTGTTTCATTATTTTTAGTTGTTTTTTTTTATTTTTTACTTTGACGCACTATTCCATATACAAAAACAATATAATATATACAGTTTTTTACCCTTTTTTTTGCATCATTTATAAATACAATAAAAAAAAAAATTCTTATACCCAAAATATACCAAAAATGATTTTATCTGTTTTCGAAAGCCAACAAAATAAAATATAAACGAAAATATAATTTCATATATATATATAGTTTCCTTTATAATCGCATATTCTATTATATAATTTTAATGTGTATATTTATAAAAATATATATCCATCCATATATAGTATAGATGTTGTTTGATTGCAATTTTATATATATACAAATACATGTATTTTCATACACAAGTATTAGATCAAGTTTCAAAGCTTATTTATATATATATATATATATATATATAATTTATTTTATTTTGTTGAATAACCAGACTGACTTTTTTTTTTAATTTATTTTTATTGCATTCGGGGATTACATAGATACGTTGTCTTGTACAATAAAATATAACCTACGCATATGTATATATGAAACTATAACTAACTATATATTTATATTTATTTTATTTGCTTATTTAGAGTTGTATGCATTTATTTTAGCACAATGAAATAACAAATACAAAAATAATAAAAAAAAAACCGAATTGTAAATGCATCTATATTTTTTGCTGCTTTGTATATTTGTTATCGAAATAAAAGAAAAAGCAAGATGAATAATAGCATCAAATGTGGTTTTTTGTTTTTATTTTAAAATTTTCGTTAGGATTTTGTTTTATTATTATTTTGTGCTGATGTTTTATTGAAAACGAATATACATAAAAGAAATAAAATACAGTTAAACTATATATTTTCAATTGATACTGTAAGTTGAAAATTTGTTCATTGTAAAAATACAAAAATTGTATATTTAGCTGATTTTTTCCACACATACGCACAGTAATATAATTAAAAACGATTTCAATTAATATTTTTTTAATATAATATTTTCATGATCCGATTAAAAATTATCGCACTGATTGTAAGAATTATTATGTGATAAATCTTCATTATACAAATTTAATAAATTATATTAAACTTACATTTTACTTGACAAAATAATAATAATAATAATATGTATATAAATATTCGAATATTCGAGATATTTATTGGGATAATTTTAAATTTTAATTCTCATATGGTATAATAGGATTATAAAAAAAACAAATTTTTCCTTTTGAGAAATTATGGTATATATTTTTTTTTTCTGTATGTGTATAGATTCTTATGTTACTTATGTTTTCGCATATAAAATGGCTGTAATTTTTTTTATAAAGAACATATAAATAAAATAATAATAATAATAATAATGATGAAATTAAACTTACTAGACTTGCGGGTTAAAGAGATTTCATGCAAGTTAAATTAAATTAATGCACTTTTTTTTTTTTTTGTGTATATCTCTATATCTTTTTATATTCTTCTTGAATAAAACATGCACGATAAATGTATATACCAAAAAAAAAAAATTTTACAAATATATCTGCCATTAATTCTTGTCCAATTCTATTCGTATATATAAACTTTGATGATTTGTAAATGTATACCATATATATATATATTAACAAATAATTTGTATATGTAATATACCTGATTCAATATATTCTTTCTATACATTCCTTATAGTATTATACCATCATATATATACACTTTCAAATATAAATGAATACATCTATGTATATGTAAAAGTTATACCTGTGGCCATATATAAAATAAAATAAAATCTCATGATATTTTAAATTTTTACTTATTTTGTACTATATATATGTATATAGGATCCACGAATTTTTACATTATTATATATTTATTTATTTTTTGTGTTTGACTTTCTTTATATAACTCACAATACAATTATTATACACATACCCGATTCTATATACATATATTTATATACCTATATGTATAAAAGATCATCGAAGGGCATCGAACCATTATTGTTATCGAAATTTTACTTGAATAAAAATATATTATTATTATTATTATATATGGTATGTTCAATGTTCATAGATGGGAAATATTTGTATATAAATAAAAACAATGGTAATTTTATAGTTAATTGTTTGTAATTGCATTGCTTTTTTTATTTTGCCTTATATTTTACTGAACCGTATTATATTGCAAAAATAAAAACGCTTAAAAATTTAAGTATAAAAAAAGAAATATATACCCTTCTTCTATACATATAGGTATAAAATAATAATGAACTGCGATGCAAAAAATTAAAGGTATATTTAAATTCTTTCTTCATATTTTATAAAATAATGTTATAATGCAAATCACATGCAAAATAGAATTAGTATAAAATTTTTTGCAGTATAGATGAAACGCTTTTTATCTATAAGCATTGCATGAATTGCATTTAAAATAACATTTAAATAATCTAAACATTTTAAAATGGAAAAAAAACATATCAATTTTACTCCTATCTATATATATGAAATGAAATGATGAAACCTTTAATATAAATATTTGATTTGTTAATAAAATCATTTCAGGGATACATAAACAAGTCAACGCACATAGTTCAAGCAAAAAATAAAATAAATTGTAAAGTATATATATTTGAGTGTTTCATCGCATATTTTTTATATTTATATTAACCAATTTATTTTCGAATAAACAAAAAAAAAATATGGAATAATATTGTGTGCCAATTAAATTGTACTATTTATATCAAAAAAAAAAAAAGAATTGTTCATATATGGATAAATATTATATTAGTATATTTGATATATGTTTGACAGATTTTTCAATCTGTCATTTAAAAAACAACAAAATATAAATTTATGTATTTGTATTTATATATATATCTGTATATAAATTGTATTTTATTATTTTGTAGATGAACGAATATAAATCCAAAAAAAAAAACGACTATATATATTATTGATATAAATTTTATTGATATATAAAATATTTTATCGAATTTCGGTGTCAATTATATAAATATATAAAGCGGACATAAAAAACGATACAAAAATTAATATACGAATTGTTATATAAAGGTATAGATAGAGATAAAATTCAAAATGAAAAGGTTTGATTTAATTCAAAATAAATGCGGTTATCCAATTATAGTTTACGCATAGTAGAAATTCACAGTCAGAATGATTTATATATTATATTTAATGATTATGTTACTTATTATTCCATTCAATATCACATGTACATTTTTTGTTAAAATAAAATTTCAATATTCTAATTGTCTTTAGTCTTTATATCATCGGCTGGATCATGAGGCTGATTTGATAAGATGGAAAATGCCTTTTCACCCAATTTTATTTTTCTGAAATACTCATAACAATCCACAAAATAAACTGAAAACAATTTCTGCAATTGAATTTAAAAAATTAGACAATTTAATTTAACATTTTTCAATCATTTCATCAATCAATCCATCTACATTACCAAATTCAAGTTTCACAGAATCTTTATTCGTATATCACGAATATTTTTTATCCAATATAAAAAATCGAATGAATTTTTAAATAAAATAAAAGAAAATGAAATATTGATATACAATAATACATAACATATATATTTGTTACAAGCAATATTTCCTTTTTATTTGTATTATGAAAAAAAAACGTGTGTATATACATAACAGGCAATTTTGGATAACCCGCAAATAAATGAATTGACACTTTTCTATGAAATACATATTTTGCTACGAAAAGAATGATTAAATTACAATAAATTATTATATCTACTATATATACTGGCTATAATAATTCGGTAATAATCCATTGAAATCAATAAATTCGTTTATATATGTTTTCGCATAAATTTCGACATATATATATCTATAAATATATAAATATCAAGGATATATATTTTATTCGTAAAACCACGTAAAACAAAATTAATATTATGGCGTCGTTACAAAATATACTATAATGCAATATACAAAAAAAAAAAAACAAACGCGTAATAAATAAATTATTAATCGTATATATCGTTGAAAGAAATAATTTATTTGATATACGGGAAAAAAATAAAATAAAAATAATAAGCTCAATAAAATTGATATGTGCATATCTAAATATATATATTTATATATCATGACAAGAATGATAAGTATTTAATCCCTGTTGTTCGTACGCATTTCTCATCCCGTCATCACCATGACATTTTATAGAATATTAGAAATTAGAATATAGAACAAATAGAAATAAAAATAAATAAACAATATATATATATTAACTGCGGTTGGAAAATGCAAGAACATTATTATATAAATATGTAAAAAATAATTAAATTAAATTAATTTGACAACGATTATATTTTTGTATTATACGTATTATTATACTCCTGTGTAAGGACTGCGATGTATAGTCCTTACACAGGAGACAGGACAAATATCCTGTTGAGAATCAATTATTTTTTCCTAATAATATTGTTTTGGATAATTTAAGATATAACATTAAAGGTGCTTTTCAAAATATATGTGGATAAAGCGGTCGACGTATTAATAACCAAATCGTTTTCTTCGTATTAGTAACACCTTATAATTAAATTTCTAATTTTATTTTTTTCATATTATAGAACGCTTTTGTTTGATGATAAAACCTATCTTTTTATTATTATACTTTGTACAAAATATTCAATTCAGTTGTATTTTCTGGGTTTTACACATTTTGTTTATGTATTTTATATCCACACGCAGAAACATAATGAGAAATCGTACTTTTACAAATATATTCACATATTTTATAAAAGAATATTTAAGATAAAATTGTAAATATAGGAGAAAGTTATTTACACAGTCAGAGACTATTTAATAATTCAAGGGATATGTGCGCTAAATATTTGAAAACGTTCATTATAGATTGTATTAGAAATATCAATAAGATAAGAAATTTTATTAAGGACGATCAGATTCAGAATACTATAATTTCAAATGAAAGCGATAATGAAATTATTAAATTATATTTTTTCATTTTTTTTTCATGTCAAAAAATGTAAATTGTTTTCTTAAACCATGTCTACCGCAATAAAAAATATATATCATATCTTGGATATTAGATGATTTAAGAACAATTTTCAGATGTATCTTTTTTTTTCATTTAATTTCTTTTACTGATTTCGTATATTTTATTATTACAGTATTTTGTTTTTTTATTTTTGCTGAATTGTACAAAAAAAAAAAAGGTCATTCATAAAATAAATAAAGAATATAGAATATTGTTTTCAGAAGATTAGTTTCTATATACACAATGAACAACTTAACAAGGTATATTTTATCTATTTTTATACATATTTCAGTTTATGTAAACATATATAACACTTCGTTCAATAATGTGTGTGACTGACACATAGATGGCGTCCCTAGAACTAAATCAATATTTTTTTTCGCATTTGGCAACCTTTTTAGGCTTACTGTCAACATCATATGTTAATCAGATCATTTGTTTACAAGTTACAGTGCTATAAGTGACGCTATTTTTGTGTTTTAAAAAAAAATGAATTCAAAGCAATTCCGTGTGCTGATTTATCATTGTTTTTTAATGAAAAAAAATACTGTTCAATGCCAGGAATGGCTTGAAAAACATTACTCGGACTCTGCTCCATCAAAAAGAAGCATTTGTTATTGGTATGCCGAATTCAAACGTGGTCGTACAGACACCGATGACATTCCATCTACTGGAAGGCCAAATGACGCTGTTATTCCGGAAAACGTTGAAAAAACACTGAAAATCATTATGTCCAACCGTAAAGTGAAAGTGAGGGAGATTGCTGACATTCTGAAGATATCAGCAGGCAGTGTACAAACCATAATACACGAACATTTGGGTATGAAAAAGGTGTGTTCCAAATGGGTGCCGCGTTTGCTCACACCGGAGCAAAAACAACAACGAACCGATGATTCAAAGAGCTGTTTGGACATGTTTACGCGCAATAAGTCGTAGTTTTTGCGACGGTACATCACAATGGATGAAACATGGATCCACCATTTCACTCCAGAGTCAAATCGGCAGTCTGCTGAGTGGCATGCAGCCGGCGAAAGCCGCCCAAAGCGACCAAAGACGCAGCAGTTGGCTGGCAAGGTTATGGCGTCTGTATTTTGGGATGCGCATGGAATAATATTCATCGACTATCTCCAGAAGGGGCAGACCATCAACAGCGACTATTATATAGCGTTATTGGAGCGTTTGAAAGACGAAATCGCAAAGAAACGGCCTCATATGGCGAAGAAAAAAGTGTTGTTCCACCAAGACAATGCACCGTGTCACAAATCAATGAAAACGATGGCAAAATTGAACGAATTGGGCTTTGAATTGCTTCCCCATCTACCGTATTCTCCAGATTTAGCCCCCAGCGACTACTGGCTCTTTGCAGACCTCAAAAGGATGCTCCGTGGTAAGAGATTTGGCTCAAATGATGAAGTAATCGCCGAAACTAACGCCTATTTTGAAGGCAAAGAAAAATCGTTTTACAAAGGCGGTATCGAAAGATTGGAAAAGCGTTGGAATGATTGTATCTCCCTAAAAGGGGACTATCTTGATGAATAAAAACGAATTTTGGCAAAAAAATGTGTTTTAATTAATTAGTCACACACATTATTGAACGAAGTGTTAGATATTTAGCAAACATGTAATATAAGTAAATTTACAATAAATGTGTATACGACAAGTAAATACAATAAAAAGATAGGTATACATAATATATTTTGTATAGATATAGACACAATGCTATATATATAGAGATTGAACATTTTACGATTTTCATTTTGCTTTTCATGCGTTCGCTGTATTTATGTTTTGTTGTTTTTGGTATGCGTATTTTCTAATATCTTTTTTTTCTTGGTTGTACATAAAGAAAAGTCCCAAAAAATTTTATTTCAATAGTTTTCCTATTATTTTCTTTGTTTTATCTGTTTTCATTTTTTTTATATTACGTTGAATTTCTGTTGACTATATATATAAGTATAAATGAAAAGTTATTCGTACCCATTTATTTTCATTTGTTATTCTTATTATATATATATCACTATATATAGATATACCTATATATTCTGTTCAATTTGCTTCTTTTTGTTTCTTTCTCTATATACATAATTTGTATTTTATTTTCATCATGTACAGATTAAGATACGTAACATTTTTTTAAGGTAAAACACTCACTATATGTATATATACATTGATATAATAAAAAATATTTGCTTCTGAAAGCAATGATTATATTATCATATAGAATGTATATATACTCGTATATATATAGAAAAAAATTGTTTACGTAGGTGTAATGTAAACATTTACCTATATATATATTTACTTTATATATAGATAGAGTATAATAACAAGGCTTAAATAAGTTTTCATATCATTTTAGCAGTAACTCTGTGATGTTTAAAGGAACGAAAGAATTAAAAAAAAATACAATATGATATTAAATGGTAAAAGATAATAATACTCATGTACCTATATAAGATATATTTGGATAAATGGATGTTTGTTTATATATGGTATATGGTAAAAAAAGGGGATGAAATTTATCCTTTTATCGTTTTATATATATATACAAACTTTTACCTGATGGCATCTATATGTATATAATCTGTATATAGATATATATTTAAGCGTACATTTCGGTCATCATCATACCATATAGAGGGGCTCATAAATATTAATAAAAATGTATTTAGGTGTCACTTAACATTTATTTATTTACTAAAACATATATAAAAATATAATAATGTAATATATTATTAGAAAAATATATGACATTTATCTTATTCAACAGATATAGAGAAGATTTTATTTATTTTTTTATAAATAATTATTTTTGTTCCATTTATAACTAACTAATAAATTGATCTAAATGAATACATACAAAAATGTCATATAGAAATAAAATGTGAAAGTATTTTCTTTTTATGGAAAATTTGATAAACTTGATCTGGTTGTCGACAAACAAAGCATTTTTTTTTTCTCGTAAATCGCGTATTAGGTTTTAATTATATTTCATTATAAAAACCATTATAGTTATTTTATTAAACCGTCCGTTTTGTTAAGTAAATGAAAATATATTACCAATAATCCAAAAATAATTCTATTAACTTAACATTCTAATAATCCAAAACAATCTAAAAGAAATCTTTTTCTATAAGCCAATTATATAGAGAATTAAATCGTTTTACCAATCAAATACAACATAATTAATCTTTTATATGAACATTCTGAATAAACAAAATCGACCATTAAAAAAAAATCTGATAAAGAATTGCAATGTTTTCTAATTGTAAAATTGCATTTTTACATTACACCAATATTTGTTATTTTTTTAATATTCGCTTTTGAAAAAACTAACAATAAATCAATGGTATATAGAAACAATTTATAAATCATTCACATTTACAATATACAGATTATACCATTTACATTTTTTCACCATTCATTGCATATATATTTATGTATCGATTTGAGAATATGTAAAATATATTCAAATGTAAAATATATATCTATATATAGGAGAATTTTTAAATAATAATCCAATTAAATTATAAATCATACAATATATAAACCAACATACAGAAATTTACAATGCATGAATGATATATTTATGTATATCGATAGATTTTAGTTAGATACATTATTCTATTTATTATATGTTATGTTCAAACAAAAACTATTATAGGATTTTGAAATGTTTTTTCGTTTGTGCTTTTGTTGATATTTCCTTCTTTTTTTTTTTGTTATTTTGTAAATGTAAATTTTTTTTTATTTTCATTTACTTTGAATTGATAATATATTGCACGAATATGTAAATTGGAAAATTTCCAAATTTATATATTTGAAATGAAAAAAAAGATTATTCGGATACATAATAAAATATCTAAAAAAAAATATCTGTACATGTGTATTTTCATAATAATAAATATATAAATCTATAACTTTATTAAATTTTTTTTATTATTGGATTTTTACATTTTCATTTTTACATAAAATCATTTGAAAAAAATATATACATCACAACGAACGTATATACAAAAAAAAATATATATATGTATAGTTAAAATCAACTGAATCAGAATTTACAATTACACGTAGTAATGATACATTGGAAACAAGTTCAGAGATGATATCAAAATTTGATGGTGGAAATAAAACAAATCACTCTGGGGCAAATGGATCTGTAATAACGATGACATTAAAAAATAATCATTTGATTGTTGAAACAGAGGAAAGAAATGTAAGTATATCAAAAACAAAAAGAAAAAAAAGATTAAAAATATATGTGTACTGTACATATACTTTATTTAATTTTAAATAAAATTTGAAATTTATATATATACAAATTATATATATGCAAAAATGATGTATGAATGATAATTTAAAAAATTTATTATTCTCTTTGAATCAATATTATAATATCACTTTTTACGCTATTTATATATAGATGCGGAAATATAAATGTATAATACGAATATATTATTTTTTTATAACGATTTTGTATTCATCATTATATAGAAATGGCAAATCCCTCATAGCAAATGTATATATTCGATTTATATATAGAAACAATCAATTTCTGCCTATATTAATCATATCAAAGTATAATGAAGATTATAAATATTTAAATTCATGTATAGTGATAAATTGTATATATTGAAATCAATGAATGAAAAATCAATAAAAGTCAATGGATATAATCATTTAAAATTATACTAATATCTACCATTTTGTATATATAAATTATGTTATTATTATTATTCATTTATATGCATATACAATAAAATTTGATTATTTGTCAAAGAAATAAATTTGCAATTTTATAATACAAAATTATGTAAATAAATAGCTCAAGTTTCTTTCTTTTTTTTTCGCTGTACATGTGCTAAAGTACTTGATATAAGGAATATCATTTATTAACAATAAATAAACATGAAGAATTGATTTTTATTATATATGAGATGTATACATAATTATTATGACATTATATATTTTTCGATATGTATATTGCGTTTGTTTTGTATATATATATATAACATAAATTTGATTATAATTCGCGTCGTCTATTGATTGAACACTAAATATAGATATTTTTATATGACATTTGATTATGTTTTAGGATGATTTTCATTATAGAATGTAATAATTTTAAAGAGCATAGAACAATATTAAATTATAAAGAAATTTGTATATATAACGTATTTTTCATTGTTTAGAAAATTTAGAATATTAGTACCCAGTACAGAAAAATATCAAAAATCAATTTCAACTCATCATTTCGTTTCATAATAAAAAAAAATATTTTACAAAATCATAATATCGATTTTTCCTGTATATTACTTATTATTAATTAGTGTGTATAAAGTTAGATTTTTATTGAATTTTGTTATCCTTTAGAAATATATAGATATTTAATATTCACACAAAACAAAATTCACACCCTTCAGCATTTTTTTAATACCATTTTAAAATTATAACCAACAAAATTAAATCAGTAATATAATTAAAACACACCATATACACATTGTACATATACGTGAATGTTATGATCACTTCAAAACAATTCAATGGATAAACATATTATAAACATCACTTTATATACAAACGATATACATATAAATATATAGATAACATAAATAAATAGATATATTGCTGCTATATACATAGGTATATAATAACCCATTGAAATTCATTCATTATATATACATGTGATGTTGAAAAAGTTAAATTCCAAATAAAACTATAACAACACAATAACAATAATATTATACGGTTCGTTTCGTTTAATTGAAATGGGTATTATTATATTTCTCATTCATCTATATTATAATATACATATATAATGTATATTGTATATTGTATATTGTAATTCGTATATATATATATATATATATATATATATATAATTAATTCTATGTGTATTGTAATTTCACAAATCGAAAGGATAAAATAAAAAATTACACAATCATTGTTTTGAAAACTCAAGTTTTATATATGTATGAATTTAATGCCGCATATATATACATTCAAAAAATAATATAAATATACAAATAACGTTAAAACCATCGCCCACCATACATATTCAAAGTTTTTTATTTGTTATTCCAAATTAAAGATCTATATACAAATGTTTATATATAAAATATTAATCATCATTCTTATTTATAAGAACAGGAATTCAATTAATATATTATTAGAAGTAAAATGTATTTATGTACAAAGACTATTGAACATATTTTATTTCCCTTTAATTTTCAATTAATTATCTTGTTTTTCGTTTTTCTTGTTTTCAAATCTTCTTTTACAATATTTTATATGATAATTTTATAAATTATATATTATTTTTTATTATAATGTTGTTTTTCATTTTGATGTCCACAAATACGTTTTGCATAATTTTCTTTTTTGAATTTATAGTTTTGTTTATGTTCTTTCGGTGGGGGTGTGTAAATCAATCTCATAATTTTCTTTTTTTATAGATAATATATAATATAACTATTGTCAAATAAAGTTTATTGATTGTTTGTTATATACTTGCGGTACTAGAAAACAAACTTAAAAATAGTAGTGTGATGTTAAAATAAAAACAAAAAAAAATGTTTATAAAAGTTTATTGAAAATAAAGATATAATAAAAGTATATGCTTCAACATCATTGGGAAAATGAAATTGTCTTTACAACGTACTATATATATTCGTGTTTGGTTAGTTTTTTATTTTTTATAATTTATAAAATGTGATATTACAAACAAAGTATTGAGTAACAAAAAAGTAACCGCCTAACAACAAAAATATTTATAATATATATATATTTTTAAACAATAATCCTTATATTGCGCTTCAAACAATTATTTCAAACACAAAGCTTTCTTGTATATTGTACAAAGAGAAATTATAAATATATTTTAACAATCCGGACATATATTTTCTAGTTCTACTTCAACAATATAAACATTTTCTTTCATACATAGATTGATAATTAAAAAAAATATATATGCCATTACTAAAACAATCCAAAAAATTATATATTCATTTGAGTAAAAAAAAATGTACATGTGTCATTACCCATGTAATATACAATGTTTCATTTTTTATTTAAATTAAATTAATTTTAAAATATTATATGCCCGAGTTTCATCATTACATATACTTTATAATATACTCATAGATTTTTTTCTTTTTCCTAGTTTCAATTTATGCATTTTTTTTTTAATATATTTATTATAGAATCCTGTACAAAATAGAATCCGATACAATAAATAAAAAAAAAATATGCTAGATATGAAAACATAATAATAAATGATACTTAATTTTATATTTATAGAGTATAGTAAAGCAAAAAATAAAGTCATTTATAATAAGAAAAAGTTTTATGTATATAGCAATATTAATACAAAATTTGTCTCTATATATCCATTGTATATTATATTATACATAATAATAAGAAAATTTTAATTAATAAAATTTGATGAAGACAAATTTTACAAACCAACATACAAAATATAAATATTAACATTGCATTGTATTTGTAATATATAAATTATTTTTGTAACATTTGGAAGATTTATGGCAAGGAAATTGGATTTATTTTTACATTAACTATATACATATATATATAGCAAAATGTATTGTGTATATATAAAATAAAAATGAATTGGGGAAAAAAGATATGAAATTCACTATATATAAATATATAATGAATGAGATTTCAAAATTTGTCTAACGATATATGCGGCCGCATATAGATTTATATAGGGGCGAAAATAAAGCAAACGAAAATGCAATATAACATATATAACTATATAAATTTAATTTTTGATGGAAAAGTAATACGGTATACCAAATAGAAAGCTCATCATATTGAAATAAGAATCTTATAAACATAAATAAATTTATTTATATATAGTAACGAGGAATCACATTTTATTGTATATATGTACATTATTGTATATAACATATAGTATTTATTTATATTAAAATATTTCATTTAAACATTATCTTATTCGAAATAAATTAGATACGTTTTGTTATGTCACATTCAATGTTATTTGTTGATTAAATAAACATTTTTTGATTTATTGACAACTTAAAATATTATATAATGATATCATATTATATTACATTATATATACAGAAAATATATACGATTTATAAACAAATATATAATCTAAAATTTGATATAAACATTTTGCTTCACAAGATGATGACATTTGTCTATTTGTAAAATTAATTTCCAAACGAATTGTTGACAAAAATGAATATTGATTAATTATTTCAAAAAACAAAAATTATATTTCATTTATTTAAATTTTTAAATAAATATCTAAAATTTTACTGATGAATTTCATTACAAAATTTTTCAATAGTTTATTTTCAATTATTTAATTATGTCATCGCCGTTATATATTCAATAATACTTCTAATTCTCAAGTTCTTCTGATAACTCAATCACCAACCAATATTATAATAATTTTCCACCCAAGAAAAACTTAAATTTTTGCTATATAAATAATAAATCTCCTGTGCTGATGTATTATATATATATATTTTGGGGAATTTTTTATACTTTAAGAAAATAAAAGATTATTATAATTCATTTCACGATTTTCGCTGGTTATTTCAATTTGTGTTTTTTAGTTTTTTATTTGTAAGGGATGTTTATTTTTTTTACTGTCCGGAAAATATTATATAATATATAATGGATTTTTTTCGGTGTATTTAACTATCGATAAAAATCATTGGCGCCAATAAAGTTTTTTAAAAGTATTTTTCGTTATTCTAAAACTGTCTTCGTATATTTACTCCACATATAGTATACGTTATTAAAGGTGGGTCTTCACATATGGATAACCAACACATTTGATAATTTTTTATGTTCTAAAATCGAATAAGTAGAAAACTAAACAGTAGAATTATTATGAAAGTTATTATATAAATAAATATAACCAATTTACTTATAAATTTAAGAATAACTCAAAATAACATAAGTACTTTTTATTTTTTTTCTTTTTAAAAATATAGGATATGCCAAGAGATGCACATGAAACAAAATTACACTATTCGCCATCGGAAAAAGACGGTGTATTTGTGGTAGAAGCATCACGTGGAGCCGATAGTAATGGATCAAATGGCGGCATAAATACATCAGCCCAAATGTCACAACAATATCATCAACAACAACAAAATGATTTAAATGATAAAAGCGGTGAAAATCATTTATATCAACATCAAAATTATTTACAACATCAACAACAAGAAGAGGTTCAAATACATTCGCATCCAAAACCCCAAGTAAATGGTTTAATAAACCCCGATGAAATATTAACAATTGTTAATCCAAATGACATTACATCATCATTATCATCACAGAAACTATTATCGGATGGTGAAAATGATGTTAATTTAATACGTCCCCTTGGTGGTGATAGTACAAATACTGGTTTATCACAATCTGATTTAAGTATATCGTCATCAAGTGGTGGTTCCAATAAAGCATATTGTTATGGTACCCAAGAACCATATCAAAATAATATTGATGAATATCAATTAATTACACCACCATCACATTATCAACTTCAGCAACAACCAGAAAATCAAAAAATTCCTTCACCTTCGATTATTGAAAATCAATTAACAATTGAATCGGCGGCCGTTTCTATGTTAAACACAAATGGACATGATACAAAATTTTTAAAGCAAGATTCCGTTGATCCAGCATCAATATATCCAGAGGATGGTAAACCTGGTCGTTTATTGTCTGATATACGGCAATCACCAAAAGAACCGAAGAAAAATGATGTTATAATACATAATGAACAAATTAAATTGGGTAATGGTGAATTGATAATTATTGAAAGTAATGAAAATCACCATCATAATGGTGAAATTGATTTAATCAACGAAAATGATCATCATGTTACTGTGAATGACACGACGGATACGTCCATAAATCATTGTCTTAATGGTAATAATGGTCACATTGATAATGACGTTAATACTATAATTTGTATAACCCCTGCAATAAAACCAATAATAGACGACTGTAATAATAATAATAATAATAATAATAATAATAATAATACATTTGATAGTTTAATAAATTTTCCAGCACCACCATCAAATGATGAAATAAAACATTTAAATGATTTTTCACTAATAGATAATAACAATATGGATTCATTACCACCGCCACCACCCGAAATTATAAATGATATACCACCAATTGAAGTCACAACTGCTATTGCTAGTGAATGTGAAAGTTAATATTTTAATAAGTTAAAAAATTAATATATACTATAAAATGTTTTATATAATATTTATATATATACAATAAGGTATAATAAAAAAAACTTACATGACTTTTAAGTATAAACACTTATTGATGTTTTCATATAAAATAAAAAATTAAAAAAAAAAAATAATTAATTTTAAATATACAAAAATACACACACAATTTTTGTTTCTTTTTGATAAATTGAAAATGTTTTTCTTTTTGATAATTGACGCAATAGAAAATGTGAAATGTTATTAAAAACAATATGAGAATGGATAAAATTAATATATGTATAATGTTTTTTAAAATTTAAAAAATAAGAAAATTTTTTTTATATAGTTTTAATTTTTATTATCTCACAAGTACCTATATTTATATATAACATATAAATAAATGTATACAATTTATTAAAGATTATTTATATATATGATTGAAAATGTGTCAAAATCAAAACGATTATGAAAAATAAATAACCATAACGGATTAGGATTTTAAATTAAAATATTTAAACCATTTTTCGGGCTACAGTTATTTAAAGACCGTCCTTACATCGATTAATTTTTTGCTTGATATAATTAGAAGAAGTAATTTATTCCTTAATGTCATATAATAGAACTGAAAAAAATTAATTATATTTTTAACGAAAACACAGAATTTCTACTATTATTCTTTTGATTTTATTTATTTTTTTTTAATATCCTTTTAAATTTTACCTATTTTTCATTTTACCATTCTGACGATGACCATATATACTAAATTGTGTATCAGGAAATATATACCTGTCATTTCAGTGGATTTCAGAAAATATAGAATATTTTAAATCTATAACTTTTAATATCCCATTTCGAACCTAATTTGCGACTATTCGTTCCAATATTTCCTGATAACTTATCTTATTTGTTCGTAATTAATAGACCAACAAATATATTTCAGACATAAAAGTGTTTTTTACATTTTTTTAAGAAACAGATACAATTTAAATTTTAACAAAGATCAGAACAGTTTATATTTATTTATACGGCTATAATCATTTGTAATATTTGTGGGACGAAAAAAACATGCAAAAGGATTTACGTACAAGAATTACACAAAAAAATTTTAGGCATATAAGGGGTATATTTTAAATAAAAGAATTAAAAACGAAATAAAACATTTTCAAAACACTTTTATTAAATATTTTCCATATATTTTAAAACATTTCTATTAATAAAACAAATTCATAAATATTAAAAAATTAATTTAATAAATAATCTGTTGTTTAAACAAACATAAAATTACATAACTTAAAATTGATTTAAATAAAAAAATGAAAATACAAAACTAATACATAATTAAAAATAAAATATTCTCCTTTAAATAAATTATTATATAGAATAATCAATATAATATTCAATAATCTATAATATCCAATATAGAAGTAATTTTATTCAAATTAAATCGTTATATAAAATGAATATACTTCAGTTTCACCATATTCACATAAACAATTACAAAAATAAAATTATTTTTTCAATTTGTATAAAAAAAATCATTAAATAACATTTTTGCCAACAACTCAGTATTATAAAATTAACAATTTATTTGATAATATGAAATATTAATAAAATAAAAACATAATTAATTATGTGGTTTTGAATATTCATAATTATAATAAATAAATATAAATTTATAAATAAATATCCTATATTGAATTATTAATTCATTAAAAAATATATAGATAAATAAAAATTTAATTAATTATCCATGATGTGTATTTTATTAATTTGTGTCCAATATAATACATATATTAACTAAAATGTGTGTGCAATAAAACATAAATTAAAATAATATTCATTCGTTTTCAGATTATATACAAAATTAATTATTCTAAAAAATATTATTGAATTTTATCAAATTTATTATATTAAAAAAATTTATCATTGTAGTTTATTATATAAACCATATATATTTAATATAAAATATTTTAAATGTTGATTTGTGTTCCGCAAAACAAATATTATAATTGAAATTTAATTTATTCCATTATCTATAATACTATCAATAAATACAATAGATATATAAATTAAAATAATGAATAAAATTTAATCAAACCTATATAGTTAAGTAGATGTTTACAAAACATATTTATTTATTATAATATAGAATTTTTATTAAAAATACATTAAAATTTTAATAAGTATAATAAGAATTTGATTTTTTAAATTATACATTCATGTAAATAAAATGCTATATGGAGATAATATATAATAAAATATATTTAGAAACAAAAACCTATATTCCGTAACAGGATATTCCTACATAATTAATAAACGAAGAAATAATACGATTAAATTTTGGTAAAATTATTTTATTTTTTGTTTTATATATTAATATAAATTTTATTAAAAAACAAAATTTCTATTGAATTAATTTTTTTTTCTATACATAACACAAAAATTAAACTTTTATAATAAATTATTAAATGTGTTTTACATATGCATTTTTAATATATGAAAAGGTAAATTTAAATTAATTAAAAAAAAAAGGGGCAAACATTCATATAAAATGGTTAAAAATTTTTATTATTATAATTAATTGATAAGATTTTATAAATTTATCTATACAAAAAAAAAACAAAATAACATTTTTAACTATATAAAAAATATTATGTGTAGTTGTTTGACATAACAAATATAATAAATAAATACATTTTAAGGAATTTTATTTATAATGAAAATCAAAAAGTAAAAAAAATAAATTTAAAAATATGAATATTTCTATACAATACAATTTTTCAAATTAACATCATTATTAATACATATAAATAATAAAAATAATTGATAAACAAAAAAAAATAAAGAAATAAGAAGAATAGATAAAATTAAAAATAAAATAATAAATAATAATAAAAATACAGTATAATATTGAAATTTTTTTATAAAATTTAATAATATTTATATTAATGTCATCTAAAATTAAATTTAGCCAAAGAATATAAAGAAATAATTCTACCAAAAAAAATTGATTAATAAAATATTTAAATAAATATACTGACCATAAAAAAATATTGTGTTTTACATTTTGAAAACAATTATATATAGGTTTCCATTGCCATAACTTTCCAATTAATTATATACGAACTTTTTGCTTTCTCGTTGAAGTAAACTGACCGGCGATGTGATACTCGAAATCCTAATTTCACTTTATATCTACAAATTTCTGTTCTAATATTGCATATCTTAAAATATTTTAAAACTCTTAACAATCAGATCAATCCCCAAAATGTTATTCCAACATTCATATTTCTTTTCAATCATCGCAACATTCAACATCATAATTTCTTCAAATAATAATGTTATATGGAAAAATTATCAAAAAAATCTAATAATAAAAAAAACAATATAAATGTTTTTTCCAATACATGTTTTTTTTTGCAATATATATTTTTACGCCATTATATCAATATAGAAAATATATAGAAAATGCCGAGGAAAATTCTATGCAGATATATTACCGATATGTTTTAATATTTCGGATTTTATACTAGTTTTATCATATAGAGAAAAATTTATAGGAAAATATTTCATTTACATTGTAATTTTCCCGGAAAATTTTGGGTTTTTACCGTGGAAAATTTTTAGCATTCAAATTTTCCAAATTTTTTTATATTTCGTTAAAAAGAAAAATAGAATTTTCTCATATTCATTCAATAAAGTTACATATTATAAAGCTCAACTGGAAAATTATTATCATCTCTATATGTACATAAGTTCCACAGGACAATTTTCCTATTTAGTATTTTTTGGAAAATGGAAAATGGTTTCTTATACTCTATAACAACTTAATTTCAACATTAGATGTCATTACTGATATTATATTTTCTATATAAATGATACATAAAATATAAAAGAAAACTTTTACTTTTTTAAAATCAACAATTTTCCTATTATATTCGTACCTTGCTCCATTCATATACATTATTTATATATAGATTTGCGAGTTCATTGTTTGTATATATAGATATAAATGAATGTATTTTCCGTATAGTTTTCCTTTTTACTTGAAAATTCATCTTTCACATATATATATATATATCATATGAAAAATTTCTCTTAAAATGGTCATATTTATTTACCTATATATATATTCGGTGTATGGTATATAGAATGAACGAACGAACGAATGCATATGGATATATTATAAATACATATAGGTATGTTATTTTGGAAAATGATGTTGTGCAGATTATATACCGGTCCATATTTATATATCTATATATATATATATGCGATGATCATAAAACCGTTTTTTTTTATGTATTTTGGGTGGATTTTTTTTTCTACTTTTTTATTTTGATATGCGATACCATAAGGAACAAAATGTTATTTGATAGTTTGTTTTTTTTTTATAAGATCGGAATATATCTTTTTTATATCTAGATAATTTTATTATATTGGTACGTTATAGATATATTTGCGGATGCGGTACGACGTTATCAATATATTATAAGTATAGCAGTAAAATTTTATTTTATTACATAATTATTATATATATAATATCTCTTACATTTACTTTCTTTTTTCCCCCATATAATGGATTTCATCATTTTTTATTCTATGCGTATTATCAAAAAATAATAATAGTATATCTATAGAAAACTTAAATGCTTTTATCATGTAGTCTTTATATACAAATATATAAATATATTGTATTTATATATCGCGTATAGAGTTGACATTGTACGATAAGAATATATATATTCGCATATATGTTTATGTACATATATAATAATATATATGTGAGTAAATTCATATGTGAAAAAATTTCGCTTTCATTCAAGTTGAATTTGCTTTTCTGTTGATTCACATAACATTGTAAAATGCAAAAAAAAAAAAATCATACGGAAAAAGTTATATATACAATAGACGATATATATATATGGTGGTTCTGAACGGTTTATACTGATAAAGTAGAAATATATATGTGTATATATTCAAGTATATATATAGATAAAAACTATACAATATATAAGTATAGTTGGATATATATGTAGAAAATCATATTCCATTGTATCACATCATATAACGTTCCTTATGTTCCTTTATACACGGTATATATGGAATATTGAATGTGTACGTACATATGTTTTGATTGCATATATAATATATTTATTTTCATACATTTTTTTGTATGTGATGAATGTTAGTTTATAGATTTTCATCCAGGAAAAATGTAAAACAACAACAACAACCAAATATAAATTTATATAATACACACATTTTTTATTCTCTCATCTTTTTCAATGCGACATGAATATAATATATATATATTTCCGATGGTTTTTAAAAAATAAAATTCACATAAAGCGGGTAATAAAAGTTGGTTCTTTGGTTGGTATAGGTTGGTTGGTTGGTTGGTTGGGGTTTTCTATATATCTATATAATAATATTATTATGATTATTTTGGATATTCATATATATATATATATATACATATAGTAAAAAAATAAAAATACAAAAGAATAAAAAAAAAAGATAAATAAATAAAATAGAATGGTATTATATTCACATATATATAAAATGGAATGAGATGATTGTAACTGGTTTTTATGGAAAAATCATTACACAATACCGCATCATCCCGCAATATGGATCTATATATATATTTTATTTTTTTATTTATATTCATATATTATAACCACCTATTTGTACATATTATATGCGGATATATATACGTACATATTGTTATTGGAGGCGAATATATAACTATATATATGTACCTTATGTATTATCTATATATATGTTTTATGTATTGAGATAGAAATAATATTTGTACTTTGTATCATCATTCACTATATATTTATGTACATATACCCAGTACACGGACGGATAGAAAACATATTATATATATATATAGATATTTTTATATGAGATCATATAATATAAAATAATGTACTTTTTTTTATATTTTTATAGTATATATATTTCATATATACATATATATATGCAGTAAAATTGTGAACTGGAAAATTTATATCTTTACCTACATACACAGAATAGAATATATATTTCGCAATAAAGGATATAGGAAATTCTAAACATTATTATTTATATATATATATATATATATACATTGTGTACGGATTGAAGTAAAATATCGTATATATTAATCTATATATATATATATATTTATATGAAAAATATGGTGTTGACTATACAAATTTCTTTTTCATCTTTATTCTATATTTATTTATATTCATTTTACATCACACTATATATACAATAATATACATATATAACTCATTCACACATATAGTTATTTTTTATATATAATATAAATTTTTCATATACAATATATAGTATCCCAGTGTTTCACATATAAAATTCATGTAATATATATATTATATATAGAATAATAAAAAGATACATAAAATTCCGGATACGGAGGATTTGCAAGAACGCGCGGAGGTCGCTGTTATTGTTAGATATATATAGAGAGATATATAAAATATAATAATTCTAATATACATACATTACATCATATGATGATACATATCTATCTATCTATCTATCTATCTATCTATCTATCTGCTATATATATAATAATGGAAGACTCTGCTGTTGGTTGGTATCACAAAGAATCCTCCATTTATCCATATATAATGTTGGTATTTATATTTATATAAAAATTTTAGCGACCACATATACTATTGTTTGTATATACATATATAAAGGACACACATTTTTATATACCAAAATGCTATATATAGCATAATAAAAAAAATATGATACGGATGAAAATATCCATGCATATAAGAACAACTTATATTGCTATATATATATCCTTTTTGATATTATATATATTTATATATAGATGTGATAGTCATAAAACACATCTATAAATATATTTATATGCATATAGTTATGGTTAGTATATTTGTGTTTTTTTTTTTTTATTATATTTATTTTCATGGTTTTTTATGATTTTAATTTAAATTTTTTTGAATTAGGAAAATAAAATTTTTAGCTATTTTTTTGTTTCTCTTTAAATTTCCATATATATAAAAATTTTGCCTTTTTTTTTATTATATATACAATATTTTTGTTATTTTCCTTTATTTATACTTGTTTTATTATTTTTTTTTTGTTTTTTCTTTTTTTTTATTTGTAGATCCCACTATACAGAGAACAGTTTGTTTTTGCAATGTTTAATGTTGCTGTGAATTTTTTATGATTCTTCTTATATATATATATATATACATCTACATAATTCGCTATATGTTTATATATATATAATATAATATAAATTTTGTAAAATTGAATTTGAGCGAATGTTAAAATAAAAAAAGAAAAAATTAGACATATAAATAAAGATATTATTATAAGGATACATATATATATAATAAATGAATATATTATAGATGTATATACATACTGTTTCATATTGTTGTATTTCATTCGTCGTTTATGTATTTAAAAAAAAAATAAAAATTCTTTTTTAAACATTTTTTTTACACATATAGAGTAGTGTATTGTATTATTATTTTATATACAGAAGTGTATGTATAATTGTATATGCTTAAGCTTATACTTATGTTTTCCGAGAACAATGAAAACAACATCAACAAAATTTCTTTTTTCTTATTTCATCTTTTTTTTTGTACAATTTTTGTAAATATTTTATTTGATATATGAATTAATAATATATTATTGTATAATAAGGATATTGGATATAATTTCCGAAAAAAAAATGAAAATAACAAGAAAGTAAAAAAAAAAAATTTCATTATAAAATGTTTACATTTCTTTTTTTTTTTAGAATAATTATCGATTTAATTTAAAATTAAAGCTATTATTTTTGATATGTACGCAAGAAAATTAATAGAAAAATGTCTCACAGCATAACAAGGGATTTGAATTAAAAATCTCATTCAAGGGTTCGTTTAGAAAATTCAAATTCAAATTCAAGGGTTTGTTTAGAAAAATGATTAAAAGTTGTGTGTTTTAAACCTTAACAAATAAAGGATTTGTGTTATTTGTCAATAAAGTTAAAGCGGCATATATCACCGATTAAACAATATTTATTTTGTATAATAATAAATAGTGTTTTGTTACAAAAATGAAATCATATTCAGATAGTGCTTCTTTTTGCATCAAAACAAGTCGGCAATTAACCACAGTGGTCGTTTAAAACACTGTAAAAATACGAATATTTTTGTTTTGATTTTCTTCTTTTCTTCTTTATAATACATCTTTTTTATTCAAGTTATAAGTTCAATAAAAAAGAAATCGATTAATTTTATTGTTATGTTGTTATATTTTTAGCCTGCGTTGAAGACGAAATCGATTAATAATCACGTTTTTACACTCAACAGAGCATTTAAATCGATTTAATTTTATATTTAAAACACATTTTTATCGAAAAATTGAATAACTGAGGTTTCTTCAATAGATATAGTTTAATATTTTTATAGTTACATCTTCAAAAATGCCTTATAGTTCAACATCAAGATTTCATGGTCATGATCATTACATACACATAATTATTATCACTTCAAATATGATTTTATATGAAATTTATTTAAATCAAACAATATTATGCATATCTTTTTATCAATTGATTGATACAAAATAAAAAAAGAGAAAAGAAAATTGTTTTCATCAATCGAAAATATTCATCAAAAATAATTGTTAAAAATAAATATATAAAATTTCCCAAAAATCTGTACATATTAAAATTATTAACATATTAATTATAAGCTTATTTTTTTTTAAATTAATAAGGTGATGATTAAATTTAAATTATGTATAATATAAAAATAAAAGGTGTGAAATTTTAAGTAATATAAATAAATTTTATGGCTCTATACAACTAAAAAAAAAAAACATAAAACATTTTGAAATCAACATTTATGGAATTGCATTATTCATTTATCATATAAAAAAAAATTTTATAACGTCTTCAAATCGAATACATATATATATATATATATAAATGTGTACTGAAACCATCGCATATCTGTAAATTAAGTGCAAATATAATAATCATGTTAAGTTTATATTTATTTATATATTATTGATTTTTTTACTTTATTAATAACCTTAATACAATTAATTATATTTTGTATGAACATTTATGGAACATTGTAAATGATTTTCTATATATATATATATATTATATTGATACATGATCAATCACTTGTAAATGAAGTACAAACGTACAAGGATATAGGTAATTTTAAGTAAAAAATATATTATAGTTATATTGGTATTATAATGAAAAAGACTTTGTATTGCATGAATAAATCAGAAGAAAAAAATTGATCGATGAGCTTTGTCATATATGAATTAAAAAAAACTGGGTTTATAATATAACAAAAAGAAATAATGTGCGATATATTTTTGTTATAATATGATTAATTTTTATACCTTTCATTTTTACAATAAAATAACAATTATGGAAATAAAATTGTCTATATCAAAATCTTGTTTGTATAATTTACAACACTACATATGCTGAGGGAATAAGTATATATGATATTGTTTATATATTGTCGATATGTAGAAAATTCATATTGTTTTTTTTGCTGGATTACAAATGAGGAAAAACCTTAGAGTTTTATACATATTTGTTTAGACGAATTGTGATGGTAAATTCATACATGATTTATATAAATATATATATAACTATAGATGAAATGAACAAAACTCGTTGATTGCAGGAAAATTTATTTATTTTTTTTGATTTTAGAAAACAAGAGGGGAACGATATAATTTGATATCCGCACAATATTTTTAACTATATATTGTACATATATTTTACTATATATTTTCAAATAGCTCATTTTCATAATTTATATATAACATATATGTAAAAAATACTGCCATCAAATTCAAAAAAAATAAATAAACGAGAATATATGTAAATGAAAATGAATGATATATGTGTATATATTATAAAACATTTATGTACGACGACAATTTTCTCTAAATATATATATATACAATATATATAATATAAAATTTAAGTTTATATAAATTTTTGTATACACAACATCGGCATCGCATGGAATATAATCATTATATTCATATTCATAAATACACAACATTTGAATATATAGTCATCATCATCATCGTTATTATTATTATTAGTATTATAGTTACTTGAAAAACTGTTTATGGTACGCGTGTGGAGTGGTATAGGTGATGGTGGTTTTTTTTTTATTTTTGCTTATTTTGGTGCCACTTCTGGTTCTATAAAAGATTTACAAAAATATAATATCGCACATCACATCATATCGTATATATATATAAAATAAATACGGTTATATATACAGAGATGCTGCAGAAGTTGCAAAGAGATGACGGTGGTGGTAATGGTAAAAATAATAATAATAATAATAATAATGGTGATACGACGACTATATACGAAAGTTTTATGTTGTATATAAGTATATGATATATACATTCTTTTTAGAGATTCGTTATAGAAAACTTTTCAGTTTTTTGTTTTTTATTTTTTATTTTCAATGTACATATTTTTATGTTTTAGAGAGTTTTAGGAGTACGCGAAATAATACATATACATTTTTCTGTGGGTTGTAAATAATTTATACAAAAATTTATAGGGTTCCAAATAAAATAAAAAAAAAAAGGGAATTTTACATTGCACGTATAGAATATGATATGCGATTGTATTATATACATATCACAAAGTAAATATAAAATAATATACCATTTTTATATCTTTGGAATGAGTTACCACTTCTAATTTTTTGTTTTATATTTCATTTTCATTAATCTTGTTGTTGTTGTTGTTGCTAAGTATATATACATATATATATATGTATATATATATATATATATATATAGGTTTTAGTTAAGTTTTATATACTTTTAGTGAAATTATTTATATACAATATAAAAATGTATTTAGTGAATATATGTATACATATATAACGATAATATATATACTCATATGAAAATCTGTAAATTTATTATACGAATAATCTGTATATAGAAAAAAATATTCGTAACTGTTTGTATTTAATAATTTTAGAAACACTTGTAAGTTTTATAACGTAAATGTATAGTAATGTAACATTTCTATGTGTATATATAATGTAATACAATTACATTGAAATTATAACCGCTTTGAATTTTCCTGTACAGGACAAACATTATTGATTATGCAGATATTCTAAAAAATTAACGAGAATACTGCAAAAACTATTCACAGAAACGAACATTTTTATAATGATAGTTTTTACATACAAAATTTCTCCTAAAAAATGGAAAAAGAATTTCTATAGACGATTTCTCTATGCACTAAAAAAGGATTTCAGTGATATTCCTTATGGGGTATTCGCAATGAATGAAATGCAGATGAAAAATTTCACACCGATAGTATCAAATAATAGAGGTTTATCTTATAATTATTAGACAAAGTTCTGTTTGCTATATATATCAATATCATATATCTAAAAATTGTTTATTCATTTCGTTTATTTTAGGTGTATTTTAAAAACCATATTCGGCAACATTGCAATCTAATACTTATAAAATAATTAATATTATTATAATTAATATTATTAATATTAAAATGTTTTTAGTATAAAAAGAATATATTTAATAATAATAATAATAATAATAATAATAATAATAATATATATAATAAATAATAATAAATTTTTCGCTATACAACCAGCAATCTGGTTTTAGCGTCCAACAACAGCCTTCTGTTATTAGTTACTTAATTTGTGACTTTTACGGTGTCGGTAATTAGCCGTACGACCAACCGCAAGCGGAATATACAACTCTGGGTTAAAATTCAGATTCGAAAAATAACCGAAAACACAAAACATATTTTATGCATTCAGTAGGATTCGAACCCACGACCCCAAAATTTCGTTAGAATTTTAGGTTGGCATTTTTACCATTTACACCACAGAATAATATATATGCAACATAATAAATTAACAAAAGTAAAATAGAAGATTGTTTTTATAATATAAAATGAATATAATGCGAATATGATATTCTATATATAAGTACATATATACCTTATTTTTGGCAAAAGGATTCGTTATCGCATTTGTATATAGTATATAAATATATACATAGTATAACAAAAATGTATACTTTTCAGTATAAAATAAATGTATGAAAATTAAAAAAAAAAGCCTTTCAAATATGCTCTCTCAAATATGTACCAAACAGAAACAAAAATTTTATAATCATTACATATATTCTAAAAAATTTAAATCACATTTATAACTAACTTGCATATATTATGATATGTATATACACAATATACATATGTAGTTAATTTCATGAGGCGTGCAGCTTTACATATATATATGTATAGCAAATGAAATGAATGAATATATAAATATACAATTGCAAAGAGATCATAAAACACATTGCAAATAATGAGTTTTAAATCATGATGATATTTGTTCTATAAATATATAGATTCAATTTTATCAAATCCACCAGGATATAATGAAATGTGAAATGAGTAAAATATATTATAATTGTACTTAACCCTCATCCTATGTTTTGGGTCAAATTGCGAATCCAACATGATTTTTTTGATAAAAATAATTTTGCAACTACATGCCGAATTTAAAAATTATCTAGTTGAATCAATTTTCTATTAAGAAATAAAGGGCTAAATATAAGTTATTTAAGTTAATTTACATTTTCCTGATTCTAGTTCAATTTTATACCAAAATCTCGAAATTGGAAATGTTTTGGTCTAACAAAGGATAAGGGTTAAACGTGGATATATTTAGATAATGTAAATGTGTATATTATAGTTTCATATTTGGATATATTTAGATAATGTAAATGTGTATATTATAGTTTCATATTTACCATTTATACCATTTTAATGCGAAATTTAAAAATAGTCAAAAAATGTTTGATAGATTAATAAAATTTAACCACTTTGACGCAGTATGATATATAGTATATACTTTGATTGATCGCATTATATGTATATAGAAAACCGCGCAATTAATGTCAAATGTTGACGAAAATGAGCAGGTGTTTTGGAACATATTTTATTCTTCAACATATATGATTTTCTTTAAATATATACCTCCGCCACCGCAGAAAAGTTTTATATTTATATGGAGTAATTTTCATTAAACATATATAAAAATAATAATGTAATAATTTTCCTTCAATAATTTATATTTTTTAGTGATGATTTTGATAAATGATTATGTGTGTATATATATAACAAAACCATGATGATGCTTTGTTATATTCTTCGTGTATTGTATTATACAATATATACATATATATATATATATGTAATATGGTAGAATGGAAAAAAGCTTTTCATATTACGAAAGTATACATAAAAATTTTCTCATATATGTATATATATATATATAGTAATAAAATGATTTTTTTGTACTTTGAATGAGTTATTATTTACCATACGTATATATATATATAATAAAAAACACACAATTTTTTGTTTTTTGGGTGGTATATAACTGCCACGCCCGACTTTTTAGAAAATTTTATACATTATAATATATTTGTATGATTATAAATTTATATACAATAATTTCAAATAGTTATACTTTTTTGAGAGTATAATAAATATATGGTATATATACATAATAAAGAAGAAATTTATTTTTATTTTATACAGTCACCATTATCTTATTTAGTTTTATAAAATAAATAATCAATGAAATGATAGATGATTGCTTTACAAAATATATACATATATAAATTCAATTTCCAAATTGTTGATTCATTTTCTTTTTAGCTCATTAATTGAAAATTATGAATTTTTTATAATGTTTCTTTGATATATAAACATTAGCAATTTTTATAAATGTATATAATCGGATTATATTATATTCAAAATGATTATTAAAATGATCTTATATATACATAAAAATTTAATTATATATTGGAATTGATATGCATAATTAATTTGATAGATTGCATAGTAGTATAGTAATATGCGGATATAAGATTGATTTTTTCTTTCATATAATCGCGATATTTTTAAATCTTTTTTGATATATTTTTTTAAGTTAGAAACATTAAAAGTGTCTGTATTTTATTAAATTGAAGCATTGTTATTAAAAAAAATCATTAAAAGTAATGCTTTTTAATAAGAATTCAAATTCAAAAAAAATAATTATAATCCATTATTGAAATGATGTTTATTCGTTAATTTCTTTCGAATTTGAAATGAAATATTAAAGTTTACTCTTTTTAATAAATTAATATATGCAGCCATTCCTAAAAAAAATAAATATATATCAATTATTAGACCAATTTTAATTATAGATTTCTGACTGAATTTCTGAAATTTTTTTTTTTAAATAAAACGGATATGCTATATTGGTATTATTTTAAATTTTTATTGAATTATTATTTTATTTGCATTAGTATTAATATATTTTATTAATTTTTATCATATTGAATATATTTTTTTTTACAAATTCTGGGTATTTATATACATATATGCGAACCAAAAAAAAACCTATTCGATTAAATGAAAATACGTAATATGTATACGCGTATTTATATAAATGTTTTTTTATAGGTAAAATATTAATGAATAAAAATATATTTTCGTCTACATATATATATACCACATCAAATACAAAGTGGACGTTGTACATGGAAATATAAAAATTAAAATATACTTCAATTATATTCTCATCAATATGTTATATTATAGTCCTTAAGCGCTTTTACCCACACATTTTTACCTGAAACCAACCTATATTATATTTTTATTATTATTCGCAGGATATATGTATATAGAAAATATACCATACAATGCATTTATAATTGAATAAAAATAAAAATAAAATAGGACGTTTATAAAAATATATATAAATTTTTTTTTTCATGTATGCGTATATACATAATACATTCTATCTATATATATATCTATCAAATAGTGTATCCGAAAAATGTATGTATTATTTATATATAAATATAATTAAGTGAAATGTATTTAAAATTAACCAATGAAAAATCGTTTATTAAAATAAAATTATACTTTTATTTTTATATATTTATTTTATATTTTTTTTTTTTTTGGGAAAGGATCAATGAATGAATATTCATTCATATTGAGTGAGCTAAAAATATTTTATTGTATATATATATATCAATTCCTATTTAAAATATATAAATCTGAATCGGATTATGTTAACGTATATACACAATTTTTATAATATGCGGATAAAATATAGATAAAAATATCTATATAAAAGAAATTTTTTGTTTAATTTCATTTGTATTGCGATAGCGATCATAATTTTTTTGGGGAACATTTAGAACATTTAAGGAAAATTTAGTAATTCTAAAAATGAAATCATTTCGATGTTTATATTCCCAATTTTTTAATCAGGTTTTTTTAAACATTTATTTATTTACTAATCAACATTAATGCGGTTGAATGTATCGGAATAATTATAAATCTATTGATAAATAAATGTGATAAATTTTTATCACCGTATTTTTTTATATTACATTGAAATCCTTTTCTTTGAACTAATATTCAATCCGAACTGGTTTTACATTATTTGTTATTATAAACAAGAAACGCGTATTTTGTAAATATCAATAGGAAAGTGAAGTGGATTTGTGACCTATATCTACGCAGGAATATACGCCAACATTTTTGAATAGATTTAAAATTAATCCTAAATATATGAATGCTGCTTAAAACCACGATTTGATTGAGGATTTGTTTATATGACATTTATATAAGTAAATTTTACAAAAAAAAAATCAAGATCAAAATTTGAAAAATAAATCATCAGCATAATGTCATAATAAATGTAATCCTAAACGTCAACCAAACAATAACCAGAAAAAAAATTGCTCTTCCATTTAATCGCACATTGAAATAAATGGTATATAAAAGATTAAATATCAATTTGTCTAATTAAATCTTTTAACCATAAAAGATAAAACAAATCAAATATCTAACACTTTCCGTATTATATATTTTCATATATTGTATAATAACATAACAACGAATAAATCTATTAAATGTGGGTATATAATATATATATACTTCTTTAAAATTGGCCATATTATTATGATTATTTGTGTATATGGTAATATTGCATTTATAACCCTTGTTAAGTGTTTTGAAATTTCTCAATAGACCAACAATATATGATGATTATTATTATTATTATGTTATTATATATGTAAAACCCTTTTCTTTGTATATATATATATATATAAACAAATATAAAACATCTACGGCGATATACAACATATTTGATATATATATAGATAAATTTTCTCATGTATAACATATGTATGAAACAACTTAATTTAATGTTATATATGACTTTATCACATCGTTGTTCATATATATGTAGTATATATCTATACAACGGAGAAAAACCCAAAAAAAAAACACAAAATGTTGGGTATATCCTTAATTTGTTTTACCAGACATTTTATCCACTTGTTACAACACTCTATATATATGTATATATATATATATATATAAATATGTTAAAAGGAATATATTTTCACATATATGTGATGATATTCAATATATGAATATCTTCTATATAAATATATATGTATATATAAAATACTCTCCTTTTTTGTATATATAATATTATAGACGCTGAAAATCGTATTCTGTTGTTGATATTGATACTAAATAAAAACATCTTTTTACATATATCCTTATATTACATATATATGTATGTACAAATTGCATGTATATGAATTTATATTCCATATAAGTAAAACTTGAGCTTATACAAAATTGTATAAATAGATATATATATAAATAGAAAATTGTATATATACAAAAAAAACATATATAGATATATTAAGTGTGACTAAGGGTTTGCCCTCGCCTCAGAGAAAACACGTTTAAGACATATATGATATAGAAATATAATATATATATATATTATAATATGTATGACGAAGGGTATATAAGTATAATTTTCCGTATATTATACATATATATATATGTATATATAAATAATATGGACATGGGGGAAAATGATAAAATCAAAGTCTCCGGCATGTTGACCTAGAAAATTATTCTTGTATATACAAAAACAGGTGCTTTCAATCGTCTGTGTTATTTTCTTTTACATTTTCGTATATCTATATATATATATATATAAATATAAAAAAAATATATATAGATATAGATATAATAATATGTATTCTCGCAGTCAGTGTACATTGTATGAATAAAATTTTTCTTATTCTTTTTGGTTTTTTTTTCGCACATTTCTATGTGTTTATTTATGAATTATATATAGTATAATATAAATCTATTTATATATATATATATATATATATATATATATATAGGGTGGGATCATGGCATATAGCTATACATACATATATTTATAATTATTTATATATATATATATTTCATTTCTTTTCTTTTTTTTTTTCTTGTTGTAATATTTTATTAAACTTTATGTTTTATTAGCATTTATTAATATTATTTTTTTTTGTTTCGTTCTCCTTCAAATGAGTCTTCAAAAAAATTTATATTCACCTATATACCTATATATAAATATTTGTTTCTTTACTTTTTATACTTATGATATCGTGAAATTGAAAATGTTATATATATACGTAATACGTTGAAATAAAGAAATGAATAATTTTCACTTTTGGTGAAAAAGAAAAATAAGAAGAAAAAAAAAACTGACAAATATAACATTGGCATAAAGAGTGGTTGGTGGGGTGATGGAAAAAAATTATTAAGAACTGGAAGAAAAAAAATAAATAAAGTAAATATATTTTCATACCGGTGGCATATATATTTGGATATATACATTCTTATAAAATTTTGTATACCGTCACATAAAATATTATATTATATATATATTTATATATAAATATAAAATTTTATATATAGAAGAAAATACAATATACATTTTAACATGTTTATATATACGTAGATATAATAAAATATTTTCTTAATATACATGTGAATTTTGATAAAGTTGACCTTTACCTTTGTCAAGTGTTTTGCATTGAAGAAGGTCGGGGATGATGTTTTATTTTTTTTTATTATTATTTCTTATGTAGGTATATATTGTGATAAATAAATGTGTTATAAAAAAAAAGGTTATTTTTTTTTTGTTTTAAAGAAATAAATTGTTATAATATATTTAATATATATGTATGTTATTAAAAATTTATTTGATATTTAAATAAACAATCGATAAACAATCGCTTTAAAAAAAGAACGATTGGTTTTAATGTCCTATAATAATTTTAAATGGTTTCGTAATTTATTCGTCTTTTACAATTTTTATTAAATGTATTGTATAATAATAATTGTTATTAATTTATCATGTCAATGAGAAATTTACTCAAAATCTTAAAGAAATGAATATCGGAATAATTTATTTTTAGGAAACTCTACTCTCGTCAATTAACGTATTAAACTTTAAATTAAAAACAAAACATATATCGAAATGTTTAGCATACGAAAATTATTGTTAAGAATTAAGCGAAATATTATAGTCTGTTAAAGGATGATCTGTGTTTTATCTCAAAAATATTCTATGGTTATTTTCAAATGAGCTTTTATTAGGAAAAGTTCCTTTTATATTTTAATTTTTATAGTTGTGGAAAGCAAAATATCTACATATGTGAAAAAATGATTCCACAATTTAAATATATAAAATTTAAATAACCATTTACAATTAAAATAACCAAAATAAGATCAAACATCAAAGCTGAAGAGGCAATCCAAAGTATTACAAATTTGTATATGTTTCAGAATTTTCCTTTTTTAGACGATTATTTAAACAATGTCTATTATAATTTTAACAAATCTATATTCAAATTACTATCTTAATCTACTTTAAGATGTAAATTTTAAAAAATTTAGGATGATTCTGACTAACAATTTACATTTAAAACATTATATAACCAAATTTACAAAGAAGTTTTAGGAATATTTAAAAAATTGAACATCCTTTTATTTTGATCATTCTGCATAATTTTATTATATTTATTCTAATTTTTCTTATATACAAACTTCCTGACAAATAAATGGGGAATACTCTAAAATTCTACTTAAAATTCTTATAATTGTTATTAATAAATTGTTTAAATAAAATACTTAGATATTATAAGTGCATATAATATTTTTTTTTGTATTTCCACTTTATATAATTGAAAAATATAAAATAATTGGCATGATATTATTAATCAAAATTATAAATATACTTATACATACATGTAAAAGGAAAAAGAAAACCTAAAACAAAAAAAAAATTCAAATGTAAATATACATAAAAATAGTGGATGATTTAAAATCGCTATATGTGCCTCTTATTCGCCGAATAAAGTATCTGATGTATTTGCGAAAATATAAGATAAATTTTTCTCGTTATTAGCGTTGTATATAGATTATATATAGATACATGATGGGGTGGGATTTACGATTATAATAATAGAACTATATATATATATAAAGTATAAATGTAAAAGTTAGACAGAGGGTTGCTATCTCTATTATATATTTATATGAATATAAACAATATAAACATTTCTATATCTTTTTAGTGTGCATGTATATAATACATAATATATATCTGTATATTAAAGTATAGTGCGTATAAAAATTTATATTATTCACCTAACCATATAGAATATATATATTTTAGAATTATATATTTATATTTACGTTTACACACATAAATTTATAGGACCAAATCTCATTCCAAAACTTCTATTACTCTATACAATAATATTATAAATATATAATAATAACAACAAGCACTAAAATGAAAAAAAATAATAGAAGCCCCTCTGCATACGTTTATTTATATTATATTTAAATACATGAACATAGAAAAATATTATATATGTAGTTAAAATATATTTTATAGTACCCCCTTTTTTCAATTCAAAATTACAGCGAAAAAACTTTTGTGTGCTCCATTCCCGTATAGTAAAAAATAAAATAAAATAAAATAACAACAATAACAACCTCTCAAAAATATTATATCTGGGTATAAATATATATCGTTCGTTATAATACTATACATTACATATTTATTTTCATATCTATATACACTATATATATAGTATTATAATGTAAAATATAGAATATACGTATATACGAGTAGTGCGAATAATGTTAAAAACTTTGGATCGATACACACGAGAAAATGTTTTAAAATGCGAGGATTTTATTTTACTGTTATATATGTACATTTATAATTCTATGCCACTCTACTTATTTCCACCATCATCAAACTCATCAGCATCGTCATGATCATCGCATTCATCCCCATTGTATTGAAGTAGATATATACGTACAAACAAATACAATATAGAATTTAGAATTCTATTTCAAAAAAAAGTGTATAAAATAAAAATTCTACCCCTCATAAAACCAAAACCAAAAAAAAAAAAGAAGAAAAGCAAAACAAGAAAAAATAATCTCGCGTTCCTGTACATAAATATAAGTTAAATAAAATTGATGTGTGCGTGTGTTTGTGTGGTTGTTCGTTCAGTTTTTAAATGAAAGTTTTCTTCTCTGCTGTTTTTCCTGCTTATTTTCGCATCTCATTTTTATGATTATTATATGCTGCGATGATATACCGATTATATGTACCAAAGTATAACCGAAAAAGAAAAGTATTTAAATGTATGGTTTTTTTTTATTCAAACAATGAACTCGCATATCAGTTGTGACATACAAAACCACATCAACATGTGCGCGTATATACGGGAATAAAAGATTCAGTATATATTAAATCAAAATGTTATATCAAAAAAAAAACCAAAGCTTTTAACAAGCACACCTCATCATCGAAATATCCGAAGCATATTTAGATTTTGTATTCATTACCGCATATTATCTTTTATTTGCCATTGCGACATTTTGTTTTATATCAAATATCAAAAACATTAAATCATATATGAAAATATCATCTGATCTGTACATGAATTATTATTATTATTATTTTCCAAATTATTATATACAATGCAGAACGATTTTTCCTTTTTCCCAATTGAAAATGAAATCACGAAACCCATAAAATCGTATATATACGAAATTATTAAACCAACAATATATATTTAATTTTTATTCACTACACATTTTAGTTTAATAAAGATATTATAATCTAATCGTACTATATATAATTTTGTATATCGGATTCGTGTGTATTATCATGGTAGAAAAAAAAATAAGTAAAACTCCTTAAATATATACATGCTTTATAATTTTTATAGTGTGGACAAAAATATATTTAAGAAAAAAAACAATGTATGTATATAAATAAAAGCAAAAAAAAAAAATCATATATAAACATTGGAAATTATACAGTAAAATCGTGTCGTTTTATTTTCCATGTCTTATACCACAAAAAAGGAAATGCTATATATATATATAATCCCTCTGTCATACATATATAGATAAGGATATAAGGTTTGTTTTATATATACATCTATCTATATCTATCTATAGATATATATACGTTTCAATGCGTGACTTTTTTGTGAATATGCTGGATAGATATATAGAGATATATAGCATTGATGGTTATCCGGCATAGACATCTTTCAACTTGTATATTATATGTGTATATGCAATTGATATCTATAAATAAATATATATATATATATCTTATAAAAGTGTATATTTATAATATACATATAGATATATATAGTATTAGTAAAAGTTATTTGTTCAACAAGTGTGATTGATTTTACTTAATCTGATTTTGACGGTTTTTAAGGGTTAAATATATATATACATATATATTTGTACAAAAACCTATAAACAGAAATTCTTATTTTCCATTGATGCGGATATTTTTTTTTATATATAATCTTATATTGTATATATACATTTTCAAGACTTTTTATTTTTCACATATTTTCACATCTTTTTCGATATGCATATTTTTTTCTCGATTTTTATATTTCACAATAAACATTTTTGAACGCATGGGATCTTTGATTTCAAAACACCAAAAAAAAAAAAAAATTGAGAATAGAAAAACTTTTTAGTTTGTTTTTATGTATACCAACCGCACATTCATTCTAATTTTTTTTTATTCTAATATAATAATGTTCAAATTTTTTCATATAGTTAATTTGAACAAAACCAAAAATAAAAAAAAAAAAAAAGGATTGAAACGAATATGTCCATAACAGAAACAGGAAAACAATTGTATTACCTATATATAGCTTTGTTTTATATAGCCTGAGGCAGCGTTGCGACCCAACGAAATATAATATAAATAACTATATAGCATTGAAAGATTTATTTATGTAGTTTATATTTTCTATTTTTTTTTTTTTATTTTTGTGTTTATTCTATGATATATACAGAAGTTATTGTTGATGCGATAAGATTATATACTTTAGATTTTGTAAAATGTGTTAATAGGAAAAATACCAAGAACATTTTTGAGTTAATGTGTTATATATCATATGCATGATTTTAACTCAAAAAATCTAAATAAAATAAAAAAAATTACTTCATTACCTTATTTATTAATCCACATAGTCCTTATTTCATGATCCTTTCCTATATATTTAAAACAAATAGTTTAAAATTTTGATATAAAAATAATAACCGTTAATAAATTTTAAAATATTTAAATTATTTTTCAATTAAAAAAAGGGTTTAATATTACAAAATACATTATAAAAAGGAATGAATCTAAATATAGTGCATAAAACAATTAAATAATAAAAAAAATACAAATAATTTTTGCGTATAAAACATATTTCATTTTTTTTTTTAAATATATGAATATCATATTCACTATACTTTTATTTATTTATTTGAGAATCCTATATATTTACAATTATATTATTTATGATTTTAAATATATATAAAGCACATAAAAATACGAAAAAAAAAAATAAAAATGTATATATGCAATTATTATTTTTATTTTTTATTTTTTTTGATATACAATATATTTTACATCAACATTAAAATAATTTTTTATTTGAAATTTTTATTTGTAGTGTAACAAATCCCCCGCATTATATTATATATAAATGTAATGTACATATAATGCAAAAAAAAATAAATGAAAATAGAGACCCCATTATATTTTATTTATTTATTTATTTATTTATTATATAATTTTTTTTTTGTAAAAATCTTTTTATATGCCACCCAAAACTTTATTTCACATATTTGCGTATAATCTCTATATATGTATATATGCATATACTTTTCCCAAAACGGCAGCATCCCAGCATTGAAATACATATTTTAAAAATATAAAAACTTTGAATATTTATATATATATGAGCATACACATTATTATAATGTTATATGAATGCGAACTATATATATATATATATAAACATATATGCCCCCTCGTTATATATATATATATATCAAAACGAACAATGTATAGAAAATGAAATAAAAAAAAAAAAGTTGTATCTCATTTCTATATACACTATATATATGCAGTATAGGAAAATACAATAAAAATCCGCGAATCACCCCTCGTTTAAAGTATAAATTTTTTATTTTTTATCTCACACAGAACACTATGACAAAAGTAGTATAAAAGTTTGGTTATTTATAAATTTATATGTATTTTCTATATACTAACTATATATGGATATATTGCTATATGCGGATGATATGTGTCTTTATTTTATATATACATATAGGTTTAGGTACAAATATAAAATATAGAAAAATATAAAATGGAATTTTATGTTCAGTTTTAGTATTTTTATTTCGTTATTATTATTATTATTATTGTTGTTGTTGTGATGCTGCTTCCTCATCATCGTATAATCATCATTTTCGCATCTTCAACCTTATTTATATACATAATCATTTATATAATAATAAAAATAATCATCTTCATAGTATATAAATATAGAAAAAATGTATAGTTACATCAATTTCAAACATTAACCTAACCATCAACTGTGCGGATATATATCTATATGTATACTTATACATATACATATTTACTACTTTTTATATTTATACACATTATTATAGTACATATATTTTTCTCATCGGAAAATATTTTATATAATTCCCATTCCATTTCCTAAATTTCCATCATCCATCTATTTTTCTTCTTCTCATCTCCTAATATTCTTTTAGATTGCAATATATATATAGCGAGATGATACATTATATTATATGTACATTATATACCATATATTACATACATATATATATATATAGATATAGTTAGTGTAGTACTCGATGCTGATAATAATGTTTAGTTGTATGTATTGTATATTACACTATATATATGTATATATTTTATTTATTGTGATATTAAAATGTATAGTGTATTTATATATATATATATATATATAGTGTTTGTATTATACTATCTCTAGTCAGAGCAAAATAATAATAAAAAAAAAAAAATTTGTATCATATATAAATAAGGGTGGCTCTGTTAAGCATCGTTATATATTTTTTATATATATAATACACGGATATACAGTAAAATCAAAAAAAGCATGTACCAGAGTTTTTGGTTGGCTTTTGTATATATATATATGTATATAATAAAGTATACCTCTATCTATATATCCATATATATATACATAAATGTGAATACTTTTATTTATTTATTTATTTCTATACATTACACATTAAATGAATAAATGTATAATACTTATATTTATATAAATATATATATACATGTAATATATATATTAATGTATATACAATTATTTCTATATATATACATACGTGTATAAAAACATTGTTTATTTTTTTTTATTTTATTTTGTTTTTTTTTTTGTATGTATAAATTTTTTTGGAGAACGAGAAAGCGAACAGCCACATCATTATATTTATGTGTTGTAAATTATATATCCCCGGGAAAATTTTTTTTTTTATATATTTTACATTATTTTATGTATTATAAATATATATACAATATTTTATAATATATAATAAATAAATATTGATCCATATACTCAGAACAAATTTTTATACGCGTATATAAAAAAATAAAACTATAGAAACAACAAAAAAAAAAAATAAAGAGATGATAAAAAAATAAATATAATGTATATATAAAAGTAAAAAATAATTTTAAAAATTAACAGGGCCAATATAATAAATAATAATATACATATTATATCTCCGCCATCCATATTCATACATATATTAAAAATATGTACTATTTGCATATGCGTGTAAAAATATAATTTTCATTTTTAAAATATTCAGTGTTTTATTTTTTTTCTAAATTTATTATTAAAAAATATTGTGTTCATCCCATTATGTATATGGGATGGTATAGGAAAAAAACAAATTATTTAAAAAATTTGATCTTTTTTTGTTTTTATTTTGGTAATGCCCATACTCATATATATTACAAAATTTTTTCTGATTATTTTCCTTATATTATAAATTGTTATTATTATTTAATTTTGTTATTATTATTAATATTATTTTATATATTAATATGAATCATGTTAATATGAATCATGTATATTATTATATGGATAAAATAAAATTTTTTGTCAAACATACGGTCAAAAATATGACCAAAATAATGAAAAGGCCATAAATTGTGATGAAAAAATCATCAATTTTTTTTTTTGGGTCAAATAATTGTGATTTTGACTGTATATTTATATACTCAAATATTTCTGTATATTAATAAATTAAAATGAAATATGTCAGGGGTCATAGTATGTGATTATTAAAAAAAATTAATGATGGAAAATGGTTGATGTTAAAAATTGATTATTGAAAATTTAAACGAGTATTGAAAGCTCCATATATATTTTTCTTACAAACCCCATATAAAATGGTAAATTTTATTTAAAGTTTTGTATATACAATAGCATATACAATTTTTGAAATCAAACTATATCGCAGAATATTTTCTGCATATGCGAGTCCTTTTTGTTTTTATTATAATAAATAGCAATTTATATAGAATTTAATTTTTCACCCCATTTATTAATACGAATTGTATTGAAACTAAACGGAAATTATATCTCTAAAGTCCGATAAAATGTTTGTGTATATCATTGTATTATTGCTAAATATATATTTCTTTTGATATTATAATTGAAGAAATCTATCATAAAATAAATAATACTGATGCTTTAATAGTTGATCTGTTGATCTATATTCTGTTGAACTGTTTTAAAAGAATTTTCAATTAGAAAAGATTTATAACGGCGATTTGGGATGTATATTATAAGAAAATATTTAAATTATTGTCTTTACGCACGCTTCCGTTTTTAATTATGTACACGAAATCAAATTGCGTATACCAAAAAATCTCTGATTCTTTAAATTATTATTATTTTACATATTTGATACATTTTTATAAAAATTAAATATGTATGTTCATTTTTAACGTATACATTATATTAAACCATACATATATGATTATTTTAAAAATCTAAAAATAAAATCAAATAGAAAGCAAAAACTTCCCCTTACTATACAAACACAACACACCCACACTAACGCATATAACAAAATACATTATTGAAATACCTTTTTCTTTATTTCTTTTTTTTTTTATATATATTCACTTAATCAGAAAATGTTCATCTAAAAATTATTTTGCTTGAAATTATACGTGTATATAGCAATCAGCACATATATATATGATGTATATATGTGAATCAAATTTATAATGAATGATATATATATATATAACTATATATAATATTAGCACACCTACCATTTATATGAAGGTACTCATTTTAAAATAAAATATTTTCCACATACTACTTTTCAATATATACTTATATTTATTTATATACAGTTTACCATATATTTTATATAGATATTTATATAATATACACATAATGAACGACGACGCGTATCTATATATCTATCTATATATGTATATATAAGAAAGGATATAAATAAATATTTGTAATTCTATATAGTCAAAGAATAAAATTAATTTAAGACATTGCTTCAAAACCAAATATAAATATAACATACATGAGATTTTCATTCTTTCTATCGTGCGTGTGGAATATATATATGCATATATACTTTTATTTTTTCTTTATTTTGATGAAAAATATAAGTAAGTACTTTATATTATATGTATGTATAAGAAAAAATGTATAACTAACTATATGTATATTCTTTTATAAGGATTCGGTGTTGTAAAATATACAAATATAATGAACGTTTTTTCTATATAAATTCTATATAGAATAGCTTCTATATACCATATATATGTGTACTTAGAACACACGTTAATAAAAATGTTTTCTCTTCTTTCTTTTATCAACAAAGCATTTGTATAAAATATGGGGATGTATGTATAAAGTTTTTAAAATCCTTAAAAAATACCGTGTAGATCGGGAAGGTATAGCTATATCAAAAAAAAAAGAAAAAATTATTATTTTAAATAAGAATGGTTGACTTGAATATATATAGCGATCTATAATGTATATGCATGATGATTTTATATTGAGATTATATATATATATATGATAGGTATAGAATTGTATTAAACACATGATGCAAAAAAAATAATTTAAGATTGATTCATATATATATATATCTGTATGTATGTATATAATAATACCGTATAAGTATATATGCCAGCGATTTGTATATACCAGCAGAATTTTATATATACATATTTACATAAAGGTGAGCTATTTTATTATATATATATATATAGCTAGGTATAGGCAAAGGTACATACTCGTTATATATACAAAAAAGACAAAAGAAGAAAAGTGAAAATTTTCGAAAGAAAAGTTTAAAAAGGGAAAATGAAAAACATCATCATATATTTATAATATTATTATCAATTCTATATGTACAACATCGGCACTATGTACTTTTGCTATACTTTTTGCTATATTTATATACACAATTATTATTATTATTATTATTATTTATTATAATTATCATATATGCACAGGGGGTATAATATATGTTAAAAACATTTCACGCACGTTCTACTAAAATTATTATATATATAACACACCGCATTATATACAAAATACAAAATGTACTCATATAGCATATGTGTACCGAAGTACCTAAAAAAAACATTTTCTTCTTATGTAAATATTCACGAACGTATGTATATATGATATTTAAACTTTAAAAAAAAAAGCTTTTCACTATATAAATGAAATGTGAATAATGAAAAAGAAAAATATCTGATATATTTATATAAGTGAAAAGTTTAATATGTAGATATGAGATGTATGACGATGATGATGATGATTATGATGGTGGAATGAATGTAGATTGTGATTATATATTTTATCAAAAAAATATTACATATTCGGTTTAAGATTTATAATGTCGCATATATATATAGGATTGTACATATATAGGTATAGGTATATAAGGAACTTGTGTCTAATGTATATGATGATTTTTTTATTTTCCTTATATATATTACAATTTTCTATATATTGAAATATATTTATATAAATACGATGATCGTTATCATTCGTCAAAGTTTTTTTTTTCATTTTCATTGATTATAGTATATTATATATAACAAAAATATAAGGAAATTTTAAAATATAAACACACACTGCTATATAAACAAAAATTTATTATAATATATATTACTCTAAATTAATATAAATAATATCTCATATACATATAATATTAATATTATAAAGAATAAATATATGAATATGAAATTGATTTGAAATAGAAATTTTTTTATAGGTTTTCATATTATAATATATACATACATATGAGAGGTAAATGTTTTTAAATATTTGTTAATATTATATATATTATGTATTATGTTAAATAATAATATAAAAGGTTATTAATATTAGAATTGTAATGATTTTTACATCAGGAACATCAAGAAAAAATAACTATACCTGTTAATTGTAATTCTAATGGTGGGATTGGAAGAATTCATTAAGAAACAGAAGAACTTTCATTGCCATCATATATTGTAACATTGATTTAATATTGTAAAAAAAATACCTAAGCGATTTGATTTTTTTGTAGAAAAAAATTATGAAAAATTTATATTTATATATATACAGGGTCATTATAGACTTATTCAATATATAGTATTGATATTAAATATACCAAATATATAATGCCGCACATATACTTTGTTGCAGAAGAGATATAACCTATATATAATGAACATTTTCTTAATTTAACTATGTAATTGGGTTTTTTTTTTTTCATGAAACAAATGAATCTATTTTTTTTTATATATATATATGCTTATAAAATATTTAAATTTGATTCTCTTCGCATCAAACCCTTTTTCAAAATATATATGTACTTTCATTTCATAATCAATATCCTTCCTTTTTTTTTGTATCTTTTTCATTTTAAATTAACTATATATTTTTTTTCTTTTAAACAAAATATTTAATACATACATCAATTATAAATTATCTTCAAGCTATTTTTTTTTTGTTTTTATTTTGGATGTTTCTTATGTAACATTTATTAATTTGTGATAAAACGCGCAGAGTTATTTAATTAGATAAAAATCTCAGCGATAATTTATTTTTAATGGTTTCTAAAACAAATTTTATATACTCATTAAATTTCTCTGGTAATTTATATACCATATTTCTATATTTTTTGTTTATTACAAATACATCGGTGTTTTTTTGTTTCTGTTGTTAAAATGTCTTAAAAAAATTAAAATATTTTTCATTAAAACATACCAAGAAACAAATTTTATTCAATATACTCCCAAACATTTTCAAAATTTATCATTTATCCGGAATCATTTATACATTTCATTTTATGGTATATAATACCGCCCATATATTTACTGTTAAGCAACGCACAAATATTCTAAACAACTGGAGAAAAAAAATATTTTTATTGATCTTATAAAAATCGATACAGATGGATGTGGATTTTCTTTCCTTTTTATATTTTTGTATATATTTAAGAAATCAATATCAATATGATAAAGCATATGATGTATATAAAAATGGAAAATGGTCAATTCAGAAATAAAAAAACATTTATTTCAAATCATCATCAACGAATTTTTATGCGGTAAAAAAATTATACCATTTACTATTATATTGACGTGGGAATTTTGTGGGAAATGTTAATGAAAAAATATGTTTTAAAATTATATATAATTTTTAATGAAGAAAAAAGTTTTTTTTATATATCTGTATAATAAATGATCATGGATATTTTGTATGAATTGAAATTTAGGGAATGACTTAAAGAGTTTGATGTGTAAACTATATTACTTTAAATGTTCCTTTTTTATTACATTTATCATTTCCTATTCCTATTTTGTTATTCTCATGAAATGTTAATGCATTTTAATTATAATAAATAATAAATTGTATTGAACAAAGTTTTTGAGTATAAATGGGTAATCTCTGATGTGTGATCATTAATGAACTGAATAAAACTTTAAGGATAATAATTTTACAATAACTTTTGAATGGCTCATATAATAAACCAGATAAAGGTATATAAAAAAGGATATAATATAATGTTTATATAAATAATTTTTAGATAAAAAATTATTGAATCTTGGGCTTTTACCATTTCTTTTACAACGGCAAATGTTGGCTTAATGGGTACACACAAAAAAAAAGCACCAAGAGTAAAAACAAACAACCTTGAAATAATATTTATATACATAGCTATATATATATATATATATATATATATATATATGGACTTATAAATATGTACATTAAAAAAGATGTTATATATATATATATATATATATATATATATATATATATAGATATATATGCATTTTTATAAGAATATAATATATAAAAGGTATATATGGCTTATTTATTTTATTTTATTTTTTTTTGTTATTATATATAAAAAAAATTTTCTTCAACTTTTCACATTGAGGTACATAATAATAAATTCATTTATATACTTTTTTTTTATTTATACATAAATATAAAAGAAAATTGTATACATATACAACTTATAGACTGGTGCGGGGAATTCTTATTATATACATTTTATTATCATTTCATATATATATAATTATATGTATATATAAGGACATATGTTTTAATATTTTTTACTTTCTTTTTTTTATATATAAGTATGATGGATGATTTTTGGATGAATCCTCTAAGAAGAATATTTATATATATAGAGGAATTGGTAAATATATTATATTCTTTATACGTGTATCTATACTATATAAATATATATTTTGTTTATGCGAATGTTAAAAGTTAAATGGATTATCCCACAAGAGAAAATAATATATTATTTCATTTTCATATATACAATTTTATTTATATGCATATATACACAAAAGAAAAGTAAATAAATATATGTAAAAAATATTACATATATATATATATATTTAGTTATGTAATATATACAGTGAGATAAGAATATACATTTTTATACAATCTAATGTTATATTATATATCATACATTTGTTTTGAAAATATATATATATATATGGATACAAATGCTGACATTTCTTTCATTCATATATTATACATAAAAAGTATATAAAGATCAAATGGTTTTTGTCTTGTTGAAAAGGTTAGAAGTAGAAGTAAAAAAAATGTAAAAGTGCTCGCAGAGTACACACACATCTATAATATAAAATTTCAGTAGTTTTTATAGTAATTTGTTGTATATTTACAGAAGGTGACAAGAAAAAGGAATGATTCGATCATTTTTATATAATTTATTCAGATTCATTTATTGATAAATGCGAAATTAATTGTCAAATCTCTTTAACTATATATACATTTATACGATTATCGAAACGAGTTAAATTAAATCAATATATATATTTCCTTCAAAATATTTTCAAACTAAATCTTACTCAACTGATTATAAAAATTCTTACATTTTTGGTTTTTGTAATGAGTTGTTACGTGTATATTTTAAATATCTGTGTGTCTATTAAATTATCCACAGAAATACCTGTAGTCCTGTGTATACATATTTAGATGAATATAATATTAGAAAAAAAAACAAATATCATCATTATAAATGTATATTTTGTGTGTAATGTTAGAGAATGTTTTATTATTTTTTTTCCTTATATATCAGAATTTATATAAATAATTAAATTAAATATCATGAGTGTGTTTATTTTATATGAAAAAAAAAACAAGGATGAAACATTGTGAAAAAGATTTTCCTTTTGAAAATCATTTTAAATATAAATGAATGCTTATATAACGAATAAAAAATGCTTTAGTGAATTTTATAGTGAATTTTTAAGAAATATTTTTGAAAATAGCTTTAAAATTACAAATTATTTGATTTGAAATGGTTTTGCAATATAGTCATCTAATTTATTGATAATATTTCTAAAATTGATATGTTAATCAAATAAACTCTAAACGCAGAGTACTTCAAGGTACAAATTATAACCGCGATCATAATTATGTGATTTTCAATACATTTTTGTATTTATGAGAGCTTTAATAAACAAAATCATCATTCTAATCATTAAAGTAAGATCATTCAGTTAGAACAGAAACGACGTATAATAAGATAATTGCTTAATTATGTAAAATTATTTATATGATAAAATTTGAACTCCAAGAAAAATTGACAACTTAATAAAAAAAAAAGAATTAATAAAAAAAATGGTTAATGAAAATAGAAAAAAAAACATGGAAATTCAGAGGCGTTGCATTTTTTCAACATACATTTTCCGATCTATCTATATAACATATATATATATATAAATATATTGTAATAGGACCACACCTCATCATGGAAATAAAGATAATAATAAAAAAAAAAAATTATAAATATTATATAAAAAAAAAAAAATATAAAAAAAATTTAATTAAAAATAATTGGAAAGTATCCGCACACATCCTATTATTATAGCCAATGTTCTATTTTTATTGGAAATATATATTTATTTTATTTTAATTTTTTTTTATATATATAATTTTTTTTTTATTTTTATTTTTAGTATAACATTTTTTTTTTTTTGCTTCAATACAGGATGTTTCACATGAATTGAATGTTGAGGTTATTTAGTTTTGATAAAACTAATTTGAATAACATAAAATTTCCAATATTGTTAATGACCAAAGGATATTTATGATAAAAATGTTACATTCTGTACAATATATTCTGTATATATATATATATAATTTTTGTACAGAATATATGTAACTAAATATATTATAAATTTTTATTCATTATATATGTATATACAATTTTTTTCTACTCTATTTTTAAAATATCCATATAATATATATATATTTTACGAACATTAATACCATATTATGTGGTGCGCATTAGCTATCCTTTTTTTTTTAAATATATATTTATATGCGAGTATTATTTTTATATATTTTGGGTGAGGATACATTTATTATATCCTCCATTGACATAAATTTGATGTTAAAAAAATTAAAATAAAATAAAATTTCTATCCTATATATATATATATATATATATGAAGCATACAAAGAGCGATATAAATAAATGAATATATATATAGATAGGTGATCACCGCACATATACACTCAGCCTCACACATATGAACACAAATCATTGGTTTTGTTTAACTATAAAAACATTATGTTTGGACCATAAAACTCTAAAAAAAAAATAAAAAATAAAAAAATTATATCACCCATTTGATTTTGTTGTGTTTGTCTCATACTACAAAATACTCTATGTATAGCAATTGCTTATATATTTTTATTTTATAGTGAATTATACTTTTAACAAAATAATTTCGAAAAAAAAATAATATATAATATACAAAATAAATTAATACATAAATAAAAACGTCATTTATTATTTTATTTATTTTTTTTTTTATAATATTTTTTTTTTTTTAAATATTTTATCAAACTTATTTTTTTTTTCCTGGTTATTTTAAAATATATCTATGTAGTATATATAAATAACGATTATCAACATATAATAATAAATATATTTAAATAAAAAATTTACATATTAAAAATAAATATAATGCTTATATGAACCAAAATATACCTATTATATATATATATGTATATATGAATATTCTCATTTGAATTAATGCCCTCGGAAAACCTATATATATACCTATATAACAACATTCACGGTAAATATCACTTTTTTTTCGTGTCCTATATCTATATATATTGAATATATAATATATGAATAACCGAATAAAATAAATATATATATATATATATATATATATATATATATATATATATATTAAATGAATGAAATCCTATTAATTTTCTGTTTTTTATTTTATTTTTAATTTTTTTTTTTACATTTAGATTCCTTTTATATTATTTTTACATAAATTATTATGCGTATTTTGGAAATGGGATATTTAAATTTTTAATTGAGCTGATTTTATCTATTTATTAATTGCAATTTTTTTTTTATATTTATTTTATATATGCAATTTTAGGTAATAATTTTTTGTTTTTTTTTTTTTTGTAAACCATATTGGTTTTTTATATATATATATTTTATTTTCGTTTCTCTTGTGAATTTCGTGCTTGGGATTATAATTAACGAGGATTAAACAAAAAAATTTATATTTTATTTTTTATTTTTTTGATTAAATATACACATTGGACATGTCCAATTATTATTGATATAATTATTGTATAATGAAGAATTTATTTATATATATTCGAATATAAAATTACTTGATGGTATATTTTATTTATATATGTAGCATTGATTATATAAATATTATAAAATATATATGTATATAGTGATGTTATATAAAAGATATTGAATTATAAAAGTAAATCCATAAATTAAAATAAAAAATATATACACATAAATATAATACATGATTTATTGTATTTTTTTTTTAATAATAATAATTATAAAAAATAATTCAATTTCAATTATAAATGAATATTGAATTATTTGAAAAATAAAAAAAAACTCTATATACATATATTGTGATTTTTTCGTCGTATATTAATGACATTTTAAAAAATATATATATGATTTTGGTCCTTATAGTATAATTCAAAATTACATTATTTTATAGAAAGGGACTTAATAACATGCAAATATATAATTGGTAGCGATTCACTTATATTTCTTTGATAGTATCTGCCTAATCATTGATTTATTATAAATTTTTTGGGAAAATTCATGGAAAAGATAACCCTGTAAAAAGTTTCAATAGCCCAAATTTATTTATATAAAAACATCCCTAAACTGTGCTCCAATTTGATTATCGTATTTGGCAAATATATAAAATACCCAAATAATAACGGAAAATAATTTCTGTATAGGAGCATTTTTAGAGTATTTTCTTCTCATCACATTTTAGAAATTATGTATAATAGATGATGAATACATCAAACGTTCTACAAAACGGAAACAGAAAATCAATTAAAATTCCATCAGAAAAAATTGATTCCTTATATACATCAATACATTAATTATTATTATTCAATTTTAACATAAATTAAATACATTTTTTTTTATTTAACCTAATCGAGCATATTTATTTTGCATTTTTAATGAATATTAAATAAGCACAAAATACGAAAAAAAACGAAATTTAAATAATAATCGAAAATCATTTATTCATATTTGAGGCCTTAACGAAAAATTTGTAATATTATTATAATTATACATTTTAAATAACATATATTTTCATCATTATATTATATTGATTATTTACCATAAATAAATGGTTCATAAAATATTTAATTTATTTGCAAATATTATATATTGAATAATCTTCTATATATAAAATATTTTTTTATTTTATACGAAATAATCAACAATACCGTTAAGTTCATATTTATATAAAAGTAAGTACCTAAATATAAGGTATATAGTAAGGTATAAAAGAAAGAAATATATTTTAAATTTGGCATATAATTTGTAAAGCACCTACAATATTAACTTTTTTTTTTATAATCTATTGAAATTTAATAAAAAATAAAAAACAAGAACAAAAAAGATACAATCATTCATTGTTTATAAATCACATATTCATCATTCATTTTATTTATAATGTACAATTATATAAACTCTTTCGAAGATTCAAAACTTAAAAGAACATCAATCATTTCTTAAACTTTTTTTTTTCATATATGGACATTGACTGTTTACATACTTTAATATATTTATTTATATATTTTGATATATATCTCTGAAAATGTTTTTAATGCATTTGCAATTTACACAATGCAAATCGAAATGTAAGTTTTTTTCTATATACATATATATATACATTAATATAACGTTCATTTTAGTTTTTTCCTGCAAAATATATAAATGTTAAATAAATATAAATGCATTGCTAGAGATTGATTTCTCATGATAATCATATATAAATTTCAACAAAATACTTCTATACATTCGAAATCAGAAAAGAATAAAGAATTCATAATTAGGACATTGCACCTTTTTATATACATATACATTTTTTTTTAATTTGAATTTGTTGCTTTTTCGTATATGTGTATATATACTTCTTATAATTAATGATGATTTTTTGAATAGTTTATTATTATATTTTGAAGTTTATTTCAAATATATAGAATTATTCCTTTTGGGATTTAAATTGTTATACCAATTTATTTATATATTAAATTATATAAATTTTTTTTTTGTATAAATTAGTAAAATAAATAAATATTGAATGTACAATAATTTTATCTGTGAAAATATATTCAATTATTGCGTACATAAAATTTCACCTGCTCTATACCGTGCCAGATACATAAATAATTGAATTAAAATTAAAAATAACAAATTTAAAAAACTTATTTTATACAACTTTTTGATCATTAAATTTCAAAATATTTTTATAAAAATACTTATAATTTGAATATATTTAATAAAGTAAATTTACATATGTACATCTAATTCCATTTTGACTATTAAAAAAATGTTTTAGTTTAAATGTTCAATATATATATAGGTTGTGTATTTGAAAAATATTTCCTAAACTTTAGAGTTATATTGTTATAATTTAATTTGGTTCCTATAATATCTGATAAAAATATTCAATTTTAAAAGTACCTACAATAATAATAATAATAAGCTTATTTTTAAAAGATTTCCCAAACTTTATATATTTTACTTATTTCTATCATTAAAATGTTTTAAAATTTTATTAATATACATATTATAACAAATAAAATGCTATGAAAATTAGATATCTCGATAATATTATCGATGTAATAAAAGAAAATATTGATTATGTGATTGTGATACATGGTGATTATGTGAAAAAATGATAATATATTAGATTTAAATTTTATGAATTAAAATTGTATAATAATTGATGAATATTTCTTCCTATAAAGCAAATAACATGAAATCTATTTTAAAACTATAATTATAAATGAAAGCATTCAACTTTTGAGCTAATTAAAGGGATTATGAATCGTTCAAATTATTGTACAATTAATTTATTGTATACATTTTTTTTTGGTAATCAATATCCAGGTATTTATAAGATTTCGGGTAAAAGAAATATTTCCAATTTCAAAGTTCTGCAATTGAATATTTCCACCGTAAAGTATATAATATATAACAACATATTGATTCTTAAAGATTTTTAAGAATCCTCTATTATAAATAATTTCTCAAAATATATATTTTCAATTCATATCTTTATATTTGACAATTATAAATGATATAGTTTTAAGTGCTTCGATTTGATATCAGCAAAAAATATATATATATATGCATTAACTGCATATGTATATATAAAATAAAATATCATAAATCATTAATTTAAATTTTTAGATTTAAAGGAAGAAAAAAAAACCGAATAAATGAGTACCAAAAGTTCAAAACAAAATTCTGACAGTAAATAATTAATAAATTAATTTGATATGAAATGAATTTATTAATATGAATTTTTAGTATTTTAAATATATAAAAATTTGAGAAAAACTTATTTGGTATACATATATTTCGTTTTTTATCATCTTCAATATTATTTATACTATATATATAAAAAAATATTCAACTGTGCTTTTAATTTTTTATTTTTTAAATACCATCATCATTTTTGTATATTCACGAAAAAGAAAATCAATGTTCTCCTTTTATATTTGTGCACAAAATTCTTCTTTATATATTTATTTTAATTTTTTCGTTTTAAAAATTTTTTTTTTTATATATATTTTGTTCCTGGTAAAAGCGTGATCAATGAGAACTGACTGTTCTGATGTTTTTTTTTTGTATATACAGATATTTATTCATGTACATGATGATGAATATATATATATATATATATTATATATACCAATGGTACCATATAGTGAAAAATAAATAAATAAATATGTAAACACAAAGTCTTATATATATGTATATATGGTTGTAACAAACAAAGTAGAAAACAATGAAAATAATCTTTTGTGTAGTCTTTTCACAAAAACAAAAAATGTATATGTATATAAAAAAAAAATATCTAAAATAAAATAAAAAAAAAAAATTAAAATTAAAAAAGAAATTATATGGTACTTGATTTTTATTTATTTATTTTTTTTTTGTATAGTTGTGTGTCTATATAGCGCTACGATGATGTTAAATTTTCTGCAGTTTTTTTTATTGTTCATCTCCTTTGCAGTATAAAAAAAAAATAAAAATATTATACATTTTTGCATCTTCTTCAAAGACTCAAAAGAAAACAGTTATCCAATCTACTTTTACATTTGATTGCAATATTCACATACGCGAGAGAGTACCTATACATATTATTATTATTATTATTATTATATACATTATTATAGTACATTTTTTATTTTATTTTTTAGAATGTGTGTTGTTATATATTATGATAATTTAAAAAAAAAAAATTATTTATTTTTGTATATAGTTTCGTTAAGGTCCGGGTATTTGTAATGTATATACACATCTATATATATTAGTATATAAATTATTTATATAATTTTTTAAAAGTATTTATTTTATACCAATATCCAACAATAAACAACAACAAAAAATGTTTATTTTATACATATATATAATGAATTTTATATAATTTATTTATTTGTGATTAATCTTTAAAGTTGCTTTTTACACACAAAAAAATGTACAAAAAATATTCAATTCTTTATATATATATATGCATTTCAAATTTAAACTAATTAGTTATGCAGTTCTGCAATGCTATATAAATATATCAAAATTATTTACATTCACAAAATAATTTTATTTATAAAGGGATTATATATTTTTTTTTATATATATTGGTTGCAGATAAATTATAATTTGTTATAACATTTCGTTTTAGATTAAAATATGGAATATTTCATGGTATTTTGAATATGAATTATTTTGTACATATATACAATAATATATAGAAAAAATTATTATAATATTATTTTTTAATAAATTTAAAAGATAAGATTTATCATTATATATAACAATTATGAATTTTTAAAGATATTTCTTTTGAAATTACTTGATTGTATTCATCCTATTTATAAGCTATATTTCGCATTGATACTGATAATCTATACAAATTTTGTAACAAATTAAATGGTTTATTTAATAAGCTTTGTGCATATGAGAAATGAATTAAATTATATTTGGATAGAGAAATACAAATTTTTTTCCATGTTCGTTTGATACAACCTTATTAAATGCTAATAATATTTATATTTTTCACTGAATATATCTGTATGACATTAACAATAAAAAAATCTTATAATAAACAAATACTTTATTAATATAATTAACGCGATTTAAAAAAAAAAGCCGCAGTATATGTTTTGTTATAACAATAATATACGTCCTTATCGAAATATGATTTTTCTTTAAAAGTATTTGTTTAATTAAAAACATTATAATTTTAATATATAAATGTTTATATATTTAAAAAAAAACATTAAAAAATAATGTAATTAAAAAAAGATTATCATATAGTTCATATTTTGTTCATATTATAGTTCATATTTTGTTTTTATTTTTAAATTCTCTTATATATACGTTTGTAAATAAATTAAAAATATTTTTAAAAATCATTCGATGATTTATTGAAATTATAACAACAGAAAAAAAACACTATACAGATAGAGATACAAATAAAAAGAAAATATTCAATGTTTTAATTTAAAATAAATTTTAATTTTAAATTGCATTTTACATGAATTTTGATTTCGAATAATTGAATTTTTAATTGTTTTTGTTATACAGGGATATAGAAAGAATTATCTCACTTTTATATTAATACATTTTAGAGTCGACCATACAATATTTTTATAAATTATTTAAATAGTTATATTTATTTCCATAATCAGCATAAATATTCAAAAAATTATCATGTATTACCTTACCATCTTAGTTCATTAATGCACATTTTCTATAAACCTTTTCTATTCTTTATATATACATTTTGCCAATATACTAACAACAAAAAATGAAGAATAAAAAAAAACTTTATATTTCCATCAAATAACAAAAGAACAAATTTTTTATATTTTGTGAAAGTTTCAAAAATAATATAATAATTATAATAATATTCATATATGGCGGTTGTTCTGTTGCATCAATGGTGCATTTATATAAAGATTTAAAACACATTATGATAATGCATATAGAGATGAAAAAAAACTCGTTGTGCAATTTTTTCCTTTTGGGTTTTTTGTATTTATATAAAAAAAAACAAGTAAAAATCTGCCTATGTACTGTTGTTTATAATAAGATGGTGCACTTGTATTTTTATAAATTTGGTCAAATAAGGTTTGGGAAATATAAAAAAATCAACTATTCACTTAAAGAAAAAAAATGAGGTTTGTGTGTGTGTATGTTTATAATTTAATTGTACTATAAAAATAAATTGAATATCTATACAACCGCGCGTAGTTTTGAAAAGGTAATTTTGAAAAGGTAATGCAGACAGATTGCAAAAAATAACAAATTGAACTTTAAAAAATAAATAATAATAAATAATAATACTCATTGCATTCTTTATAATATACAAGTACTTATTTTATATCTATACATATATAGATAGAGGATTTGCAATGCAACGTAAATATACAATTTTAGTCGATTCATCGAAATTATTTTAAAAACAAACGTTGGCCAAAAGTTACATTGAAGGATGTTGTATTACTAAATTTATATATATATCAAAACTTAACTATACAAACGTTGAAAAATAAATATATCAAATATAATAAACAACAAAAGCTGCAAATAAAATATTGTTGATATATTTTATTTAGTAATAATTACATTCATTTTATTTTAATATTGTAATATGAATACGCACAAAACGTTATAAATTATTATAAGAAATTAGCGGTTTTATATATATCTTAAAATTTTTTGCTTAAAAATGGTTCGGTCTTGATTCTTAAAAATTTGAGTACGTATTCTAAACATAATCAAATCATTTGGGACTTTACCCTATACAAAACCGCACATTGATAACGTTATTTTGGTAGTAATTTTTAATAAATTCAAAATTACATTTACTACTTTACTTACACGTAACAATACACAAAATTTTATACATATTTAATGCTTATATTTCGTCATTCCATATCTTTTCGATAGAAATCAATAAAAATTGCAAAAAACTTACATGAAAAATACTTTCACCTTTTCAAACCAGAATTACAAAGTATTTTAGAATTATATATAATCTTATAAATAAAAATTCTCATTGTTGAAATCTAATATGTAAAAATGTTTATAAATTTATTTTTCTTATATATAGCCGGACAGAATCTTATTGTATGAATATAAAAAAAATACAATGTCATAAACACATTCAAAATCTAATGGGGTATTATTTCGTAAATCCTTTTTTATATACAAAATGTAAACATATGAATATATGAATAATTTATGTTTGTAAATAATATATCATATAACTCTGTGGTGTAAATGTTAAAAATGCCAACCTAAAATTCTATCGAAATTTTGGGGTCGTGGGTTCGAATCCTACTGAATGCATAAAATATGTTTTGTGTTTTCGGTTATTTTTCGAATCTGAATTTTAACACAGAGTTGTATATTCCGCTTGCGGTTGGTCGTACGGCTAATTACCGACACCGTAAAATCCACAAATTAAGTAACTAACAACAGAAGGCTGTTGTTGGACGCTAAGACCAGATTGTTGGTTGTATAGCGAAAAATTTATTTTTAAATAATATAAACAAAATTTTCGCTATATCATTTCTATATATATTTTCATTTCAAGACATATGTTATATATATACTATATCTATAGATTATCATTAGATATAGGGTTTTATTTTACTGTTTATTTATTCTAATATTTGTAAATACCATATATGTAACACATATCCAATAAACGTAAACATTGTATAATAATATATAAATTTTCTTAACCAACCTCAACAACAATTTAAAAAAAAACAGAAAAATAAAAACATCTCGTTTGCGACCAAAATCATTTTAATTTTTTGTATATGTATTTATTTTCTGTTGATATTCTTCCAAACCAACAAAAAAAACCATATTTACAATTTTTTTATGAATATTATCCCCAAAAATAATCATATCAATACATTTTATATATATTTGGATATATGTATACCAAAAAAAAAAAAATAAACATGATTTTCAAACTTATATTGAAATATTTTCTTTTCGGTTACGTATATCCTCTTGTGTACCATATCAATTTATATATATATATATATAGCAATAGAAAATCTAAGAAAATTCACATCATTTCATCATATATGGTGTTAAAAGTCATTGCTTATATATATCTATCTATCTATAGATCTATAACAAGAAATATCAATATAGCAAAAAAGTAAATTTCCTTTTGCTTATATACCTTATATTAAATATATTGTAGATATTTTGTGTATATGTTTTTTGAACTTATTTGCTTTATATCCCCAACACCAACAACATCAACACATTTATTTAATACACATCAACCTCAACATCAGAATATATATTATCTGAATATCTGGTATTCATTCATATATATAGTATATATATAGGTTTCTAAAATATATATTCACATGCATATAGAGAAGCAAAAAGCAAAAACAAAAAATGGTGAAAGAAAAAAAAAATTACAAATGCGGGTGAGAAAATAATTCCAAGGAGGGTTGAAAGAAAAATAAAAAAAATATATATAGACACAACATTACCGCATATCATCGACCTTCGGCCTCGACCCATTGCCTTATTGTTATATGTCTTTTTTCACACTAAATATAACATTTGTATATTTGTATATACAATATATGTATATATATTTACAGAAATTGTAATATTCTTACAACAATCATTGAATGGTGTATATATTGTATTTATAGATATATATATATATCGTGTAATATTCACCTTATATATAGATATATATAAATCCGTCTTTTATATACATGGAAAAAGGGCAAGATAGGCAACAGGCTATATAGAAATTGCCATCAGTATGTATATATATAGAAAACCGAAAAACAACTTAAAATCCTCAACAACAAACCACAAAATATTTTACTATATACATATATATATATAGATATAGATTTTTCTTATAATATATACCCTTAATATACACGTATGTTAATATTATATATACTCTATATATACAGAAAATCTACTTTACTGTTTGTATATTATATGCGGTATTATGTATGTCTTTTAATATTAAAATATCTGAATATATTTATATATAGAAATAGATATACCTAATATATATATATATATATACTTATTTATATATCTATATATGTAAAAGGACAAAATGATAAATAAATGTTGATGGAAAATACTTTTGTTTTTCACATTTTCAGGCATTATATTTATTTATATACTATGTCTATTATATACATTTATATTTAAATGTTTATATATGTTATATGCGGTAAATGGCAATCTGTAGTGTAGATATAGGATTGCTTGAAGGATGACAAGAAAATATGTGACTAAATCGATGATGTTTTATTTATATATCAAATATTGGTGTATTGGCATACATGTTTATTATACCATATAATAGAAATATCTATATTGTATATCACTTGGTTTATTGACAGATATTCTTAACAATATAAAGTTCATTAACAAACTTCATTTATATATAAATATAACATAATTTTATAGCTTCCTTTATAGGATTATATTTATATAATATATCATATATATAGAACCAAAAAACAAAAAATACGTTTTCGTTTTTATATTGATATATAATTATCAATAAGCAACTTTATGTAAATGAAGTAACAAAGTTTTTTTTGTATTTGTTTTTCACATAATGAAAATGGCAAAAAGGACGGCATAAACAAAACAATATATCAATTATTTTTTTGTTCATTTTGATTTCCTTCATTCATATATGCATATATGATTTTCGCTTTCATATTGATTTTTATATATGTCCTTTCTGAATCAACCCTATATATTTCGATTTTAATATTTTTTTTCTTATTATTTAAGAATTTTATCTGAAATTATATATATTAATAGGCATTATAATAGACAGAAAATATAAGAATAATATTATTTATGAATATAAAGAATGCATCAAATGAAATCAACAGTTAAAGTATGGAAGTCGAATATAACAGAAACAGAAACCGCAGCAGCATTCAGAACATATTTGAGATTCGGCTTTGCAACAGAACTTTGGGTGAAAAAATGGACAACAGAAAATATTTATTTTTTCATTTATTTAGATTTTTAAATATTTAAAACATTCTTTATGTTGTGTTGTTTAAATCCGTTTTCTTTCTATATACATATTAAACAGAAATAATAGAAATAGAAATTTTCCTTTTTATATTTCTGTTTCTGTTCTGTTCTGTTTGTATACGACTCTGAAGCTTAACTAAACTTTTAAATACTTCATTATATAGTTATGAATCGGCATATACCTATTAAAAAAACATATCATATCCTGAAAATCATTATTTTAAACATAACTTCATTAGAACAAAAAATTTCACCTGCATAAATCATAACAAAACCCTATATAAAAATGTTAATATTTCAAAAAACTTGTGTGAATTAAATTCCTTAAAAATAAAATCAAAAATGAATCTTACCTATATACATTGGTATATTTATAAATAGTACAAATGATTATTGCATTCATTTTTATTTATAAATTCATGATTGGTATTTTATTTAATTTGATCTAATTATTGTATCTATACATTTGATTCTATTATAAACATATATACATTTATAACTACATATAGCAATATATATGATAAATACCGCGAATAAAATGATGAAGTTATAATTTCATTCAATATAATAACATATTAAATTTAATAAACGAGTACATGTACATTTTATAACAATAATATTGAGAGTTTAATGTGATAATTAATAAGGATTTTCATGTTTATTTATACATATATATAGATGTAAATATCATATTATATTTAAATAAACATACAAATATAAATATATATTAATTTATTATCTCCTGTTTGTTAATTGTTGCATTTATACATTTTACATTATGCATTTAATAACACAATAAATATTTATATGGTATATTATATATATAATTATATATCTATATTTAAATATATAAACATATTCATATATATATAGGATGAAAGGTTAACCCTAATAAAATAATCGAAATCGAAACCATTTAATAAATTAATTATTACATTTGAAATACGTTTTGTACATTTCATACACATATACAACAAACATATATACTATATTGTATATATTTTATTACAATTATAAAACAATTTCTCGCAATTTAATTTAATATAATATTTAAAATATTCCACATTTGTTGTAAAAATATATACCATAAATATTTTTTAAATCATATCAATAAAATAGCTTTCATACATTTTATATCAAAATTGTTTCAATTATCCTTTTTTTTTGATACCTAAATTATGTTCATATATGCGAAAAAATTCTATTTAAGAAATTAAACCAATCGAATAAATTTGAATATTTTTATAGATACAATATTGAACGCCTTTAAAAATATATCACACTCTAATAATAAAAAGTGTAAAATTATGACAAAAAAAAAAACAATGTTATTTTTAAAAAAATTTAGATTAATGTATATATACTCAATTTTATATCAAATTTTCCCATGTGCATTAGAATTTGATTAATTATATTGAATGATGTATAAATAAAAAAATAATTAAAGAGGATATACGCGCAAAAACTTATTGAGTAGAAAATTTTTAGTAATTTTCAATAAAAATCTATAAATATATACAATATATTTATATATGCGGACGTAGTGTGAATGTGTTATATGTTCTAAAAATATTTTTAATCAAATTTTAAATAATATTATCGTCGTCTTAAAGGTTATTTACCTCGCGTGTATATACTAACAAAAAGTCAAATGTATCAAGAAACGTTTTGTGCTAAACGATATAAAGTATATGAATTAACATAATTTAGAATTATATCTCGATAGACCTCTTTGAATAACTATATATTGTTATTATTTCACTGATACAAATAATCGTTTGGCTAACCGTAAATTTTCTTATAGTAATTTCCACATCTACAATTTGAGGTATATATGAACGATTCGGATTTTAATGAATTTTGCTTTCCGTAGAAGGATAGATTGTTCAACAAAAAATAAACTTAAAAAAATGGTAAGGTTTTTTGTTCCATTGTAACCAATCGTTGCCTTCGTCATTGAATAAAGTTGATATAACAAAAACCTTTATTTTCTTTTTCTAATAAGCAACCAATTATAACTATGGCAGATATGGAATTTATACCAACAAAGCAGGGTTTTTCATCATAATTTTCTATAGAATTTCTTAATACCAAATGGTATTTTATTCATAAAACCGTATTTAATTACCATTTTATCGGTTCACAGTTGCGATAACCGCGGTTATATAGAAACCGCTAAGTTTTACTCTTTCACTCAACCTAATAATCAAACTATATATATTCATCTTATCCTTTATACAAAACTTTAATCATAAAGTTATTTTTTTATTATTATTTATATATGTTATTTTCGTAAAAAAAAAAATAATAAATATAATGATATGTAAAATAACGAAATAAAAATATTTATTATATATATATATATATATATTTATAATAATGAATTTCAAATTTGATTATACACATATTTATTGTATATATATAGTCAACAATATCTGCTTGCTACCGCGTGAATATACTATAATACATGTGTATATTCGATATGAATATACGCGAGAACATCACAAAATCCTATATATATAAATAATATGTATTTTTCGTGTATGGGATGAAGAGGTCATGAAACTGCTATAAAAATATTGGCAAACCAAAACAAAATTAAATACGCCTTATTTTTTTATATTTAATTTTACCATTTTCCCATTTATTATTGTATATTTGTATATATATATTTATATTGCTATGTTATATCAGTTGAATATATGCATTTAATAATAATAAATATATGTATATGGTGTGAATGCAAAAAAAACATTTTTTTTTTGAGCTCATTCAACTATTTATATACAATATATGCGATAGAGATTTTTAATTTTGTATTAAGAATGTGAAAAACAATTACCACAGTAACAAAAATATAGAAATGTTTTTTTGTTCTTATTTAAAAAATGTATACATATACATTCATTTTTTTTTAATAATCAAAGTTCGTAGAACATTTAATAATAATAATAATAATAATATATTACAATTTATATATAAATATTTGCGATTATATAAACATTTAGCGATAAAAATGTCTACAAAATTTTTTTTTATTTAAATGTTATTTAATTAAATTTGTTATTTAGCTTTTAAATGTTATGCAAAAAGTACATATCTGAATAACTATACTGTATAGGGATTAGAGAAGTACACGAAATCATATACAGATTTTGATGCAATCTTATTATATCGTGAAAAAAAATATGTTCTTCTGGTTAATTTTATTATTATTGATATATCTTAATTATTTCGATATATATGGCATATAATTTTTGTATAAATATTCATATACGTAAATCTATATATAGGAAAACAATTATATATCAAATGGTTTATTTATATGCATAAATTGAAGCAAAAAAAAAAAGAAAAGGAGGTACATTGAACTATATTATACAAACACTAAACGCAGTTAAAATTTGTATAATATAAGTTTGTTTTTTTTTTTAATGTATATGTACAGAATTTAATATTATTTTATTTTGAAAATGTAATGCAGTTCATCGTTATATATACTATAAGCAAAAACAATTTTTTTTTTAAATATATTAATCGTATTGCGTATACATCATACATCATACTGTATATATATATATATATATATATATAAATGTACTTGTATATATTAATCATATGTATGTTATTTAGAGTAATTGTTTAAGTTTATATTAACTAGAGCAGACGTTCTTATTTAAACATTTGCATATACACAAAACAAATACAATATGTTGAATTTGACCACCCTGTTCTCTATTATATATTCTTATTATAATTTTTGAATAAAAAAAACGAATTTCATTGTATATGCATATATATATATATATATATATATATATATATATGCAAAGTAATGCAATTTTATACACATTGGATGTAAATAGATATATATATATATATATTATATAGTCATATAGGCCATTGACTTATTATATTTTTGTATTCTGGTTACCATCATATATACAAAAAAGACGTTCAACTTATATGCATATATATATTTTAGATATTGTTTTTTTCTCATTATATTTTTTTCAAATAGAAGATGATGTGTGAAAATAAATACTTAAATATAAAATTATATTGGAGCATATGCGTTGGTTTATTTATTCATCAAAAACTGATGCAGTAATGATTAATTAAATATGTGCAAAGACTGTGTGTGATGTACATTTACATATGACATAAGGGTAAAAAAAAATATTTTATATTAAAATAACATAGATAAAAAAAACAATAATATGAATGGTATTATTTTCATTTTAGAATAATTTTTTATTTATACGATGGATTTTAATTGAGATTTTGGCATGTTTTCTGTCAAAGATTTTGAGATATTGATGAGAAAAAAATGCATTAATGCAATCCCAATCCGCAATCTAATTCTATATGTATTTATAGTTTTAATTTATCTGTATTTGAAAGGAAAATAGTTTAATTTAAATTAAATAGGTAGATTTATAATTTCAAAAAACATTTTTAAAACACGTATATTGATAAAACTTATTACATTAATAAAAAAAGCGAAATTTCAATATTATAGATGCAATAAAATTTGTATATTTAGTCATTGAATTGAGCAATTTATATAGAAGGAAATAGTATGTCTGCGATAGATAAATAAAATATGTCGATTTCGAACATATATATAAACAAATAAATGTATAATAAAAAGCATATATATTTATATTATGGGATTATTTATATAATAATCAAAAAAAAAAATTGTATGAAATCATTCATGAATGAATAAAATAATTGTAAATTACTATATATATATATATTAATAACACACAAATATTTGTATGAATGATAAAATTTATATATACAAATTACACCATATGTAAATAAATTTATTATTAATTTGCTGGTTTGATGATCATTGAATGCGTAACCGCAAAAATATTTAAAATAATCATTATATATATATTATTTTACTATTAAATTCTTTGTAATTTACATGGAAAGAAAGTTTTTTTTTTTTTTATATATTTATACGAAAAAACAAAGAACTTAAAAAAAATATATATAGGTTAATTACTTTAACCTTCTATTCCCTTTTATAATATATACAAATAAATCATATAAATATAGTATTCATTTATATATAATAAAATATATAATTTTCTGTTTCAAATAATAAAAATTGCATATTATTTTCAAAACAGTTTCGAGTCATAAAATTTTTACAATAACTTTAACAATGTTAAATATAAATATATAAATACTATATTATTTAAAAAATGTAGATGCATTATTTTTAGTACGTCGCTGTTGTTGTTGTTGACAAAATATATTTGCAACAAAACTAACCAAATTTTATTATAATGTTAATATAAGCACATATATTTGCATCTATATAATAAAATGTCCGCTATATATTTACTATAAAATATATTATTACGATTTCTGTATATTTGCAGTCAATTTTTGTATAAACTAAATAAAACGATGATGCATATACTTAAGTTAAAAAAAAACGAAAAATATAAATGAATTATTTACTTTTCGCAAATAAATACAAATGCACAAATGTATAAAAAAATAATATAAATACACACATACAGTATTTGTATAATTTAATATAATATATATTCAAGTAAAATAATATTGAAAATATAAACCGAATATACTCGACTCGCCACAGTCACTCTATACTATACAATATATATTTGCTAATCTATACAGGCATTTTTTTTATTTTTCATTTTTAAAGTGAATGCACTTTTATATAAGCAAAATGTCGAAAACATACAAATGAAAAATTAAAAAAAAAAAACATTTCAAAAAGAATATTATTATTATTATTATTATATTATCCGCGTGAAGAAGAAGAAGAAGAAAAAATTGTGTGCAACAAGCTTATAATAAAATGACATATATAAAAAGAAATTGTGTAAATGTATGCATAGAAGATGATTGTTGTGCATATGAAATATTGCAAATTTATATATTTAGATAGACATATATTTGAATATAGCATTTTGTTGTTAAAATAAGAAATATTTTTTTTTTTTTGGTTTGGCAAAATCTTATATTTATAAAAGATTAATGTATAATAATTGCCACGTAAATCAACATCAAATATATATAATAATTGGATTTACACGCATACATATGCATTTTATGCACAATATAATTATGAAAATATAAATTCTTTTTAACATACTATTTTATAAATAATAAAATATTTTCTGATAATTTCTATAAATATTATATTATTATTATTATTATTGTTATTACGGTTTGAACCGCAATAAAATATTATTATTATTATTTAGACTAAACTTTTACGAATGCAAATACATTTTTTTAGATAAGAAAATTATCTAATATAAATATAATTGGCAAATATTAATAATAATAAAAATATATTTTAATTAATTTTTTTTTCTATATAACTTTAATGAAAATTATATTTTACAATTAAGAGATATAAATTCGTTTTGAATCCTATAACTGCGATACTCTATCGAAATATATATATATATATATTTATTTTTAATAAATAAGAAATATATTAAAAAATATGGAATAAAAAAATTATTGCTATTATCATTTGTTTATTTGCAGCAATGCAGTGTAGTTAGTTATTATATTTTATTTTTTAATTGCTCATTAAAAACATTAATTTTTTTTTATATACCATATATACTAAATATACGATAAGAGTAGATATTTTTTTATTTACAATTATACAATTGAATATTTAATATACATTAATATATGTTAAATTATTATCATAAATTAGTATTGTGAATAAATTAATTTATAAAAAAAAAAAAAACAACATTTTATATTTAATTTTATTTATTTTCATTTATATAATAATGCTGCGGGTTTATAAACTTTGATTTTTATAATTGATATTTGATACATCTGCCTGCACATATATATAATGATGTATGTATAATGATTTGCATTATAGGTACTTATATTTATGTATATATAAATATATAACTAAATTTTAGTCATCGCATGTAATTTATATAATTATTGTTAATTGTCCTTGTACATTATACATGAAAGAGATTTTATTTCAATTAATATTTATGCGGAGTGATTTATTTGTTATAAACCGAAAATTATAATTGCTGAATTTTATTGATGATCTCTATTACTTGTACATCAAGTTAATGGATTTACAAAATAGATTAGTTTTTATAATCATTTTTCATGTCATTCTCTTGTATATCATTAAAAAATTAATTGTTTTGAATGTTCCCAAAAAAAATGTTTTTTATTTGTATGAATTAGTAAATGAATAAACATTATGAAATCAATTGAGATTAAATTTTATTATTATGACAATTATTAATATATTGACGATATGTTGGTGTTATTACAGAGTAAAACGAATCCAAAATGAAAAAAACAAAAAATGCCGTCGATAAAAATTGTTTTAGCATAACAAATTATTAAAAATATCAGTTATCTTAAAAAAACAAATTTATATTATCTAAATATCCTTAGATTCGTGTGCAAATATTAATATCATATATTTATTATTACTTAAAAATTAAGTTAAGTGCGAAAATCCTATAAAAATATAATTTTTTGATAGCGATATGTGACCATATGTTTTTAAAAAAAAAAAAACTATTTAAAAATTCCGACGGTAAAATTAAAATACCAAACATTTTTTAATCACATAATTTTTCAATATAATTTATTAATTTTGTACAAAATTAATGTTTGATGTTTCAAGCCCATTATGATCAAATTTAATTTAGAATATAAATATTAAACTATAAACTAATAGTAATAAAAAAGATAAATTATTGATTCACAAAAAAAACCAAAACTAATCCATTTCCATTTCAATAAAAAAATATAATCATTTATATTATTTTAAAATTCATAAAATATCATTGATAATTGATTTACATAACTAATGCATAAAACAAAAATTGTGTCATCATATTATTTATAAAATAAAATTCATTCGACTTTTTAAAATAACTTTTCTTATATAGTTTTTATTTTACCATATTTATATTGATAAATTTTATACAATAATAATAAATATTATGCTCCAATCAAAAATAATATATAGAAATATTTTGTATTTTTTAACATTCCCATAAATTCAATTAAAACTTTTCTCCATATTATTATTATACAAAAAAATACAAATGAATATATGTTATATATTAAATTTTTGAAAGCTGAAAAACAATCAAATTTTTTACACAAAAATAATCAACCAAAAAATATTGTAAATTATTATAATAAGAAATATATATGTAACTCTATCATCAAACCAACCAAACAACAATTATTTTAAAAATGCATTTTAAGTTGATACAACATTGAAAAATACCAACTTTCACCAATTTCAAACAAATTATATAAACCTACCTAAATAAATTGATCGAAAATAATAATATTATTGCAATGCAAATTGCACACAAAACACGTTGATCTTTGCCAGTGTTATTTATATACAATATATATAATAAAATAAAAAATAAAACCTCGCCAATGCAAAAAAATCAATAAAAAAAAGAGTTACATTAAAAAATATGGTTTTTTTTTTATTTTTAAAACAGACAAAATGCACTTATAAAAATGTGTCTAAAAAAGGCATATAAACAAAACAACACACAACCAAAACCATTTTATTATTATTATTATTATACTATGTGTATATAAATAAAAAATGTATATATTTTTATTCATTATATTATTATTGTTGTATATAAAAAACCTCTATATAAATATATATATATATATATATACACGATATATTTATGCACATAATAAAATTGTGTGTAATGCATTTTATTACATTTAATTATTTATTTATCTTTATATTTATATATTGGCGATATACAACCGATTTCATAAAAGGCACACACACACAAAATACAATAATGCAATAAAAAAATTGGTTATATCTTTATTTTAAAAAAAATAATAATCATAATTTTTGGGACCTACTTTTTTGCCATATTAATACAAATAAATAGTACTTGCATCTCTTCGTTATTATTATTTTTTTTGTATCTTGTTTTGTTGTTAATTAATATATATATATTTATTTATTATTTTTTCTGTACAAATTGTAATTTAAATGTATTTTATAATCGTATATCGACGATATAATTTTTGTGATAAAATTGTGTTCTCTTATATTTTTGCTATATATTATTATAATTATTATATTATTATAATTATTTTTTGTTCGATATACAATTTTTTTGGAACAAGAAAAATACATAATATATATTGATATATACTACGGCAAAATAAATAAGTGAAACTTCTTTAATGATCACCTTAAATTAAATAAGTTACATTGAATTTAAATCTTGTTTTTTTGCGTATACATTTTTTTGTAAATTTATATATATATATATGATTGCATTTTTTTTTATTTTGTTATGTAAATTATTATATTGTATTATTAAAATGTCATTATTTATAATTTAACATTAAAAATAAATGATATTTACAAATTTTAAATATGCAAAAGCAAAAAAATAAGAAAAATATTAATTAAATTTTATAATCTCTATATCTAGACAATTTAATGTATGGTTTATTGATTAAAATATATGAAACATTAGATAATTTACAATAATTTGATTAATAAAGAAAAATTTGATTCTATTTGGATTAATTTGACATAAGCATATAAGAATCAATCGTAAAATTTCTTGGTTAACACATCGTTTTAAAAAAAAAACAATTTTGATAAGAAAATTAATATACAATATACGATAATAATGTCATAAAGTGAAAGTTTATACATACACATTTATAATTTGTAACCAAATTCAATTCAATCAAAATTACGACATATATCGTAAAACATAATGAAATCAATACCATATATAATATAATAAATATGTATAATATTCAAAATTTATATCAAAAAGTTAATTTTTTTAATTTTATGAATTGACCATCCTTAATCATATGGAATAATATATTATTATAATAATAATAATAATAAAAATGTTCACAACATGTATACTCAAATTGTGGCCGGCAAGATGATTTTACAAGATGATTTTTATTATAAATTAAAAAATTGCACATACATTTAACAAAATCAAGCAAATATTTCGTATGTTTTTTTATTGTATAATTATATATAGTTATTTTATTTGGAAAAGAAAGTAGATATGCATATTAAAACAAAAAAAAAATTGTCGATTGATGATAATTTTCGATAAAAGAAAATAAATTGAAAAAAAAAAAATAATATATATTTTTTAGCACTCTATATAGCATTATGAACATTTGTACAATTTCTATATTGTATTGTATTGTGTATATATTAATCAATATATGGTTTTACATTTTTGAATTTGGTATTTATAAAGATATTATAAAGATCTTAATGCATTTTTTTTATATTAAATTATATGTAAAGAAGTATAACCACTTTTTAATTTTGTTAACAATAATTTTTGTTAAAAAAAATAAAATTTGAATATATATATAAAATACATTGTAACAATTTTTCATCCATTGTATATATGTGTATCACGAATCGCCCGAATCGTACATTGATATTTTCCATATATACGCGTATATATAGTTGTAATTTTATCTGAAATATATCGTGAATGCCTTTAAATTTTAAAATGTAATTTTTTTTATACATAATCTGTCAATAATATTCACTTTAACATTGTTTTGTTATATGCATTTAAAAAAAAAAAGGATAAAAGAAACCGCAATTTATATATTAATTTATTTTTTTTATAAATAGAATAGCATATAGGAGGAGTATGGTAGCACCAATCGATGTACGCATATATAAAATTAACTGAAATTTATTTATTTAACATACAATTCATACATTTAATATTTGATCTATATGCGGAGATAAATAAATTCTTATGAACAATTATATGAAAGTAAGTATAAATAAATTGTTTTTTTTTTATTGAATATGATTTTGTATAGTTTTTTACAATGAATTTTTCCTAAAACATGTTATCATATAAAAAAAAACAGTTTATTAAGTTAGCATTTCTAGCATCGTTTTATGTATACAAAAACAATTTTGGTTTAAACTCTAAATTTTGAATGGAAAATCGCCGGGAAATTATCATATGAAAGCAATAAATAATTATTAGATAGTAATTTTTCATGACTTTTTCAACACATATGAAATTAAATTAATGTAATACTAAGGCATTATTATCTTGCAAATCATATCGCATGATTTTTAATATATAATTTCGGCTAGTTAAATAGTTTCTATATATTTCTTCGTTTATTATTTTTTAAGCACATCAATTTTTTGGTTAATTTTTGTATCTTAAAATGCAACAAAACTTTTAAGTAATATTAAAAAAAAAACAAAATAATTTTTTTCAAATTAATAGTTATTCAAAATAAAACTATATTAATTTAAATGTTTGAAATCTGCACGAACATAATTTAGATAAAACAATTAATACAAGAAAACTTTTCGCACATATAATAAATCCATTAAAATATAAATAGCAAAAAAAAATGCCTTAAGCGCATATATTATTGAATATTTAAAAATATGTTTAGTTGCTACTTGAATTTACATTATACTTATAGAAGTAAAACCAAAAATTGATCTAAATTTTAACGTATTAAAAAATTGTTTACAAGACCCAAAACAAAAAACAATTATGATATATATAGTTTAATATGTTTGCATGATTTAAATATTTTCAATATTTTAACACGATTTCTTTTTCCGTGGTATATAATCAAATCGTTATAGTTTAATATATCGGTAATTAAATGGCTTAAAACATCCACGATTGTATATATCTTTCGTTATGTTAAACAAGCTCGTAAATATGCTTTATAAAGATGGTATATATCAAAATTATTTTAAATTTAAAATATTGAAATTTCAGACAAAATTCAAATATATGAAAAAATTATTACAGAAAAGATTCGATACCATAACATCTAATCCGCATATCGATAAAAAAACTAAAATACCTATATTTATAGCCTTATAACTATATTATAACCTTAGCCTGAATGTTATTAGTTTTCATCACTTCCGTTTTATTTAAAAAAAAAAACCACTTTATTAACAAAATTTATAATATTATCATTATCAACTTTAAACATGAATCTATAAACCATAACTAATGATAATATTTAAATGAATATATACAAAACAAAAAACCAATTATTACAATTAATTACATTTAAACTATATAGCGTTTCAAATGCAATATAACATAATTTATATGTTATATATAACATTTTTGAAACACAAAATCAAAATATACATACATAACATATATATATATATATATGAAATCAAAATGTATATTTAAATACTTTATAACACTATAAATAAATTAATCTTTTATAAATACATAACACTTTTGTATATTTAAATAACAAAACATTATACATATTAAGAAAACAATTACCATATTATTTAGTTTTACATATATATTATTAAGTATAAACAAATATTTATACGCATTATTACTATATACACATAATATATACTATCTAAACAAAAACACATCATATTTAAATATATATATATAGACACCATTTTATACATCTTAATTATATTATTATATTGATTTTAAATGCCTATTAAATGATTTATTATCATATAAGATATAGTGTGTGTATAATATGTTTAAAATTATGTTTATTTACATTTATTATGAATATATATATATATATATGTCAAATAATCCTTTGTTGCCACCCTTACATTTCCCATATATGTATATAAATATTTTAATTAAGAAAATTATTCAGCAGAAATTTTCACAAACAAAACAAAAACACTTTACAAAATATATAGTGTATATGATTTTATCAACATCACATCATTTACTATATATATATATATCATTATAACTTTATCATTATAACATTGTATTATACCGTATATTTATATATGATACAAATGTTCTTTATATTACATATATATTTTATATTAGTTTAGAACATATGTTAAATTTTCTTGTTGATTTTCTTATCGTATTTCTGTGTGTAAACAAATATATATATATATGTAAAGAAAAACGTCCTTGCTATATATTTATAAATATATAGTATATAGGTTTTTCGATGAAAAAAAATCCAATCGACCATATGATAAAATGTCATCCCCCGAACCGTCATTTAACATATATAATATACAAAAAAAAAAACTTAGCAAAAAAAAAAAGGCAAACAAAAAACATTTCACACTCCTAACCTTATTTTGCAGGAATCATATATATTTATCTATATATCTATACATATATGGTATATATGAATATATTACACATATGAAAGTTGAATATTTGTGTGCATGAACAAAATAATATATACTTGCATCTACATATATGTATATATAAATAGAAAATTGTTGACGCTTATACGAACTGCTATTTATATATAAATTTCACATTGTACAAATATATATATATATATATATATATATATACCATAAATGTTCTATATACTGAATCTGATGTCATATAGATATACATATATAGGGTAGAATAACTCGATGTATATGGATATGTGCATAACTTTCACTTTTTTTATATTTTCAAAACTCTCATGCCAAAAACCATTATACAATATATATACGATCGCGCGTTCTCTTACATACAATATAATATTTTTATTTTTTTTTGTATATTGTGCACTTAAAAAACACATTTTTTACATATATATATATCTATAAATATACCTATATATATTTATATATATATTCACATTGAATGAAAATATCGTTTTCATATGTATATAACCGATGCGACGTCCATTCAAAAACACGTTGAACAGTATAATAAAAAAAAACAAAAAATAAAGCAAAAACTTTATATAATTGAATGTATAACAGAAAAAAATAAAAATAAAATAAATCCACCCTCACTTTCTTTTTATACAAAAAAAAACAACACCGTTTTAACTTTATATATATAAAAAATTTTATTTTTTTTGTATCTCTGTTATATATACAAAAAAAAAATAATACAACCCACTATACTGCCTTATCTAAATAAATATATAGATAATTTTCTTATACAAAAAATAAACATTTACATTATATATTTAATATATCCCTTCATTTATGTATGTTTAAGTATAACATGTATATTAACGCGTCGTATGTTTATAGATGATGATAAAAGAAAATCATAATACAGAAAATGGAAATAGACACAAAAAATAAAAATATGTTAAAACCATAATACAGTAATATTACTATCCATAATATACATCATATGATAACAACATATATATTATATATGGTCACATAAATCAACACAAAACATATTTATTTATACGTAAACACAATAATATGTTATCCCTTCTCATATATGATATATATATATACGTATGTGGTAAAAACCAAAATCATATATATGTAGAATTGTAGACCCATAACAACAAGTAAAATATCCAAAGAAAACCCTCATCACATATCAAGCAAAACAAAAAAAATGTACATCTATTCTATATAACATATATATAAATATATTAGAAGTATAAACACAATCTAAACACAACACTTTATATATATATAATATTTTCTCCAAAATAAATTCCGACAAAAAAAAACATTATATGGCTAACTCAATTCAATGTTTTTTTTGTATTTTCTATATAACATATATATCTATATATAACTTGCTTGCGTGTTCGAATAACACCTTGACCTACCCTTATACATATAATATAAAACGTTCTCAAAACAATTTTCCGAATGTATAAGGAAAATTATACCAAAAAATAAAACCTTAAATATATATAAGTATACATATATATATATATAGAAAAAGGAAAGAAAGGACGCTCAATGACATTGTCAAAGTAAAAAGTCCCAAATATTTTCTGTTAACATATTTTATACATATATATATAAATAAGTATAATATATATATATTTTTGTATATGTTATGTATATTATTTAATGTTAAAAATAATATATACATATATGCATAGTTGAGAATATAAATTCACATATATGGTTTTTTTTTTTAAGAAATGAGGGGACGATGAACCAACCATCCATTTCATATATGTATATCTGTAAACATGTATGATAAAATAAATGGCACACATCATATATATAATATATGAATATATTAAATAGAATATATGTTATTCTTATATAGCCGAATTATATTATATTATGTATTCAATTTAGATGTTGTTCTATATATATAACATATATATTTAAATGTTTGGGGATGCGATGATGTGAGATGGCAACGATATATGTTTCATTCAAATCACTTTATTTTTATAAGGGATTTACATTTTATTTTTGAATTCATTTGATTAGGTTTTATCACATTATTATTTATTAATTTATTTTATTGAAATTCCTTTTTTCATATACTGATGAAATAAATATATTAAATTGACTCTATTTCATTTTTATTGACACTAACTAAAACTATTTATTAATATATTTTATATATAGTAACAAACTAAACCAAAAAAAAAAAAAACTATTTTCTCTATAATATATTTTACACAATTTATTATATATATATATATATATATATTATATATTAGATATACTGTTGATCATTCAAAGTACTTTTCACAACTGTTTTGTGTTGGCTCTAAAACGATCTAGGATTTTATACAATTATACAAATATTGTATATATAGTAAAGTATTGTATAGTAAAGCATATAGTATAGATAAAGCAACAAATCAAAGAGTAAAAAATATATATAGTATATTTATATATATATATATATATATATATAGAAATAATAATAATGCAATTTTACATGCACTTATTCAAGTACTTTATATTTATATATACAGTACAATCTCGGTAATTGCAGTATTTCTATTATTTAACAACGACTGTGTACTTAATATTATTCTTAATAATGCTGTAAATTTGATGTAAAAAAATAAAAAGTATTATAGTTTTGTATTTATTTCGATAATTGCACAAATTCGATGTTTGCACATAGCTTAGTTTACTATCAATGTAATTTCTGAGATTATACTGTATATATATAACTAGTTTCCTTGACTCGTATAATCATATATGAGGGCATTGCATTGTATATACAAGTGCATATATAAAATATTATTATATATGCATCCATATACAATTATATGTATTATATATATAATATATTATTTATATAAATTATAAGCAAATATTTATTTGTATATAAAAAGATATAAATAGAATAATAAATATATATATATATTGTTGTTTTGCGATAATAAAACGTCCCACTCTTTTTCTTTGTACGCATATGAATAAGAAAAATTTATATGTAATTTTCACTATATATAGATATCATGATAAATGGATTTGATTTTGAAGCCTATATATACTAAACTATATATTTATTACAATACAATTTTTGAGACTTATAAAAGTTTTTTTTTTTTGCTGGGTATTATTGCAAGTTACAAAACTATATTTATCTATGGTATATATTATTTGGTTGGAATTTTTCCCATTTAATAAAAATAAATACATATTTTTGAATAATTTACATTGCCAAAATATATTTATATATATTTACAAATTTTCGTCTAGATTTGATTATATTTTATGTATATAAAAATATAAAAATAATTTATTTATAGTTGATTGTGGATCAAAATCAATGGATTTTGTGTGTCTATTAAAATTGGCTTGATATAATTTCTTTCATTTTTTTGTTGTTTAAAGTTTTAGATAGTAATTTGGAAACTTGTTATGATATAGGAGAAAAAATTTAACTGTTCGGTGTAGTTGAATCTATGGTATCATACAAAACTATAATATTGGTATTGATTGGTATCAATCAATATATTCGATTGGTATCAATCGAATTTTGTAATGATTTTTCAATTACAACCCGGGTTTTTCTTAATATTTCGGATTTCTTTGCATAATTTTCTGCTTAAATTCAATAAATTCTTAGTAATTCATAGAAGACATTTTAAAAATCGCCTTATTGGTTTAAAAGATATCAGCAGCAAAACATAGATTTTCTTATATGTCTCATGCGTCGTATGTATTTCTTTTTTCTACATCTAATATATCAGTAAAGTGCTATTTAATTAAACTCTATTAATATCCAAATCAGAATATTTTCTTATATGCAAAAAAAAAAAAAGACAACGCGAACAAATGCAGTACTACAATATATAGTAATTAATAAAAAAAATATACATTTCATGTGATGCCATAAGCAATTATAAACTTATTTTATGTGTATACTGTATATATCCCTTATATAAACAATTTTTATTATATTTATAATTAAATTACATAAATAAAATATATATTTATAACTTTTATTTTCATTAAAAATATAAATTGCATTTTGCATATATCTGTTGCTACTTCTTATGTCTGCCACGATTTAATGTAAATATTTTGTGGATTTTTTTATATTTTAAATAAACTTTAAATGAGGTTATTTTAAACCTTTTTTTTTGGTAGCATTTTCAGGTGTTTAGCTTAACCTAATATTTTCAAGAATTTCCCTATATACATGAGCTTACGCGTGGTATATTTAATTGTAAATTTTAAATTAAATTTTAAATTATATTTTCTTTTTAAATTATTGAAAGAAAATGTATAATTTTAAAAAATGTTTATGAATACAATCTAATTATAACCTTTTTTAATTTTATCATAATATATAAATAAATTTGTTTTGTCAACAGAAATATCAGATATACGCGGATATTATAAATAAATATATCGTTGTATTTATTATGTTATTGTGTCACGTTCACTATATACACGTATAATACTTGATTTTTTTAAATTTAATTTTAATTTTTTTATTTTTCATTAATAATAAAATTATAATAATTATAATATATTATACATATTCATTTATTTGTAGTAAATATATAAAAAGATTAACAATAACGTATATATGCGAGCGTCTGCGAATGTTATAATATAAGTTACAAATATATTATATTTTTTTTATATAAATATACATTTTTTTTAAATACACGTAAATATTGAATGCATTTATATAAAATTATTATTTATATTAAATGCATTTTATATTAAATCATGTGCAACCTTCCAAGGCCACAGTTTTTTGATTATGCAATGGAAATGCAGATGGTTGCATTTGTAGATTATTTAATTTATTGTTTTCTTTTTTATTCTTTTTTTTTTACAATATATGTGGAAAAAAATTAAAAAAAAAATGAAACACAAAACATTTTGTCCGTATACGAGACGACATATATTATATATATATATGAAAAGAATAAAAAATAAATTTTTATTTTTACTTTTAATTTTATTTAATTCTGTATATGTATATATGCATGCATATGAAATGTGTGGATCATGAACATTTAACACATAATTTTTATTTGTATATATTATTATATTTTTTCCCCCATATATGCAAAATTATACGAACAAACAAACAAACAAAAAAAAAACAATTTAATTCTTTATTAAAAGGATTAAAATTCTTGTAATGTACAGTATTTTGTAAAATTTTATCAGAAATTTTTTTTTTTATAATATATATTCACGTTTTCACAATTAACTCACGTGCGCCACTCTGATATTCTATATATAATCATATTCATTCATTTTCATATAAGTAAGTATATATATTTGTAATATGTTTATTTTAAAATTACATTACATAAATTGTTCATATTCTTATATATATATTTACTTGTTAATTGTATTATATAATATTATTATTAAAAAAGAAATGGTTATAATATAATTATATATTTAAATATGTATGGTATATAGTTGATTCAAAATCACTTTTGATTTTTAATTTTTTAAATGTTTTTGCATTATACGATCCATATTTATATTAACATTATTTAAATTATTTAAAAATTTTTTCATTCCACTTTATGATTTATTTCTTCGCACACAATTCAATAGAAGTTTATCGGAAAATTCTAATGGATAATCTGAAAAAGATTCAATCACACTCCACTTTTGGATAGGTATTTAAACATTTGCCGAACAAATTCTGATTTATTAAATTTATTTTTTATCAAAAATCTACGTTTGCTAACCTAAAAAATAAAACATTTAAATTTTAAAGGAAAACCGGAAAAAATACATTTGTTTTTGTTGATAAAAAATGATATTTTAATGCAATATAAACGTCTAATAATATTGCCAAGGGAATTCAGAAGAAAATCATAATGAAAAGTCTTTTATAATTATCAGGAATCATTTTGAAATGTTTATCATTGTGTTAGATAACTATTGCGGTGGTTCAAAATTAAATACAATTAATCATGTAATGCTTTCCATATTAATTGAAACAACATCCCTATAATTAAAAAAAAAGTGTTTAACATCACCTGATGATCTGAATCATCTGCGAAAACAGATGACTATTTTTTTTTTATTTTATAAATGATCTAATATTTCACATATAAAATTAATTTTTATGTGTTATATAAATATTTACATGAACACAAAATATTGCAACTAATCGTATAAGTAAATAATTTTAAAATGCAACTGTCTCTAATAAACACAAAAATATCATTTTGATAATATTTAAACTAAAAAAAAAGGAATATACAGGGTGTCCCAGTACAGGGTGCCAACCCGAAACAGGCAGGTTCTACACCTCATTTCCAATCAAAAAATGTAACGCGACCCCATGTCTATCTCCCTTGGTTTTCGAGCTAGCCCGAAAAAACGATTTCGTTGAAGTTCAAGGTAGTATGTAGATGTTATTTACCATATCTCAGCAACCACTTATCGGAATTCAATAATTATAACCTTGTTGGAAAGGTATTTTAACTATCTTTAACTCTTTCTAATAACACAAAAATCGGCGACGACTTGTTTTCATGCTATAGCTGGTCAAACACAAGAAATTTCATCGGCCTCAAATATTTTTGTTATTTTGCAAGCCGAGAACTATAGAACTTTTATGTTTATCAACTGTCGGTTTTTAGAAAAACTTCTTTGATATTTTAGCTTTAATTTGATGTACAAACTTTTAAAATATGTCAACTCGTCTTAGAGATATGACGAAAATAATATTGAAATATGACCAAAATAATGCAAATTTTTCAAAAATTTAACACACATTTATTACATTGCAAAGTTCAATGTTCTGTTGTTATCGCGTTATCTAGGTAACATAACTTCCAGGGATTGCAATTAATTTAATGGTTACTTAGAAATAAAAACAGTTAAATCTATTACCGTCATAAATTCATTCAATTCTTTTGTTTTTTGTGCTACATTTCTTCGGCATTTGTACGTTGTTTTACGTTTAATATTCATTAGAAAATTAAGTTTGTTTTATAAAGAATAATTCGGAAGTTTGAAACGGTAAAAAACAGTAAAAAATAAATTTCAAAAGCAGCCATCCAAATTGGTGTAAGTAAAAACTATGCTTGGTGTGCAAAGAAGGCTGCTGGTTTACATTCTTGCAAAGAAGGCTGCTGGTTTACATTTGCAAAAAATTCAAGCTCTTAAAGAAATAAACTACGTCCCCCGAATAACTTTTTGTGATTGGGTGATTCGTTGTTATGAACAAGATCCCAGGATATTAAATCAAATTTTATATACGGATGAAGCAATGTTCACACGTGAAGGGATATTTAATACTAAAAATAATTATCATTGGTTAAAGGAAAACCGGCATTCAGTTCGGCAACACGCATTTCAGGAACGAATAGCAGTCAATGTATGGGCAGGAATGATTGCAAATCAATTAATTGGTCCATACTTTCTACCTGGGCGGCTGGATTCAGATTCATATTTAGTTTTTTTGCAAAATAGGGTATTCGATTTACTCGATGATGTTAATTTAGCTGATTTGCGATTCATTCATTTTCAACATGACGGTGCACCCCCACATTTTGCACGAAGTGTAAGAGAACACTTAAATGACACATTCGGTCAAAGATGGATTGGAAGAAATGGCCCCATTAAATGGCCACCACGGTCGCCAGACCTCACACCATTAGATTTTTATCTATGGGGGGTTTATAAAGACATGGTTTATAAAACACCAGTTCATACCAGGGAAGATTTAATGAATGGCATTAATAATGCGTTTAAAGTTTTAAAAAATAATCCGAATCAAATTCGATCGGCTACTAGGGCAGTATTAAAACGGTGTCGAATATGTCGATCACATAATGGACACCATTTTGAGCAATTTTTGTAATAAAGATTTAAATTTAATTTAATAAATATGTTTTAAATTTTTGAAAAATTTGCATTATTTTCGTCATATTTCAATATTATTTTCGTTATATCTCTAGAACGCGTTGACATATTTTAAAAGTTTGTACATCAAATTAAAGCTAAAACATCAAAGAAGTTTTCCTAAAAACCGACAGCTGATAAACATAAAAGTTCTACAGTTCTAGGCTTGCAAAATAACAGAAATATTTGAAGCCGTTGAAATTTCTTGTGTTTGACCAGCTATAGCATGAAAACAAGTCGTCGCCGATTTTTGTGTTATTAGAAAGAGTTATAGATAGTTAAAATACCTTTCCAACAAGGTTATAATTATTGGATTCCGATAAGTGGTTGCTGAGATATGTTAAATAACATCCACGTACTACCTTGAACTTCAACGAAATCGTTTTTTCGGGATAGCTCGAAAACCAAGGGAGATAGACATGGGGTCGCCATACAATTTTTGATTGGAAATGAGGTGTAGAACCTGCCTGTTTCGGGTTGGCACCCTGTACTGGGACACCCTGTATATTTAAATTTCAATGATCTCATTACTAGTCTGTTTGATATATAAGAAGTAATGCAAAAAAAAAAACAAAATGCATGTACGTACATATAGTACAATGACTTTATATAACACAAATATATAATAAATATAAATTGTGTCATTAAAATTGAAATATGATGATGTGATAATAAGATATAATTTCAAAAACACAGACTGTCTATATATATACTATACATATATAATCCATATATAGAATATGTATAGAATATTAAACCATATAAACAAATAGGCGATATCAATTTTGTTTATGTAACTAAAAAGTAATTTTTCTTCAAACAAAATTTTTGCTTTATATTAATATGTAGATTTTTCATATATGTATATGCAATAGTGTGAAATAATATATATTAAGCATCTGTTTTATGATATTTTTTATGCTTTACAATTTCTCAATGTCTCGCACCCCAACCCATCATCACATCGCACACACATATATATTTAAGCTTGAAATATATATTATATTTTAATGGTTTTTAAATAATATATAATAATTATTATGATTATTTTTATAATATATTTTAAATAAAATGGTCGCCTCTGTTTAATGTATGTCAAGGAAACAATATCACAAATTTATATCTTTATTTGCAATTATTGCATTTCGTTTAGTAACGTAATATACAATATAACATCTTTCTTATATGAATGTACATTTTTGCGGATAATATAATTCGTATTCTAAAATATATTTTGGATAATTTTTTCCATAAAAAAAAATCCATTGAAATACACCACGTATTTATAGAAAATTTTTGAAATTAAATTATAATAAACGCACACCTTTAAAATTATTATTTTTTGTTTTTCATTTTCCTATTATTATTATTATTTTGTGAATTTACTGAAATTTTATAAACTCATGCACTATATATAAATGCATCAATAGTCAAATAAACAACAGCAAAAAAAAAACCCCATATGCATGTTTATAAACTTTCACACTTCATTGTTCATTTTGCATGCAATATATACATTTTCGTCATCGTGTATTTTATTTATATATATACGATTTTTTATTTTTTTGATTTTCACCCTCAAAAAAAAAAAATGATATCCACTTTGATAGATACCCATTTATGCTGTTATGCAAAAAAAAAAACAAAATATAAGCATTTTATGGAAAATATAACATAAAATATATAAAGTATATATAGATTATATATGGAGGAAATAAAGTCGAAAAACGAATATATGCAACAGGCGGTTAGTTCATTGGCATTTGCATTGGGTTTGTTGTTGAACAAAAATAAAAATAAGACGTTTTTTTTTTCATTTTTTGTTATTTTTTTTAAACATTTTCTGGTTCGAACATTTTTTATGTGGTGGTCGGTCGGTATGTGTATATAATCAAATATAACTTTGATGGCATATATATCTATATAATATCTGTTAGTATATATATATATATAGATATGGAGTCAATGTGTTACATATGTATGAGAGATTTTATTTTCCTGGTTATACCATACATATGTACGTGCATTCACGAAAACTTTATGCAATTTGTTTTATGAACGTTTTTTTTGTTTTGCATTGAATTTTGTGTTCGTTGCATAAAAATGCCATGTGTTGACGTTGTCATTGTGTATATATACACAATGATGCATGTGAAATTTATATCACAAATTTGTTTATGTATACCAAAATTCTATTGTGGGTTAAAAAAATTTTATTTTTTTTGCTATTTACTTTATATATAGGGATGAATATATAAAAAAAACTGTTGCAATTAATGGTTGAGATCATATATAATATATTATAAATATGTGAGAAAGTTTGGGTCAATATATATATAGATGTTTATGAAAAAATATGTTAGAATAAGGATGTTTAGTTGATTAGTGATAAATTCTTTTAATAAATTTTTTTTTTTTATTCTTTGACATTCGTTATATATATATATATTTAAGTTGCTATAGAGTGTGTGTTAGCATACTATAATTTTATAGACTGCGACTCTTCATCCTATATATTGATGATTTTTTAACCATTTTAAATGTAACAGGTAATAAATGTAAAACAATTTGATTCTATTTCGAAAAAAAATGAATAATTGAAGCATTTACATTAGTATAGTTTTGTAAATTATAAGAAAATGTGAGCTCATGGCTCACGAACATTTTGCGCGAATTTTAAGTTGGATATTTTTTCAATGCACCACATAATCCAATATTTTATCATGAATTAGAAAAATATAACCACAATTTTCATACATAAACTTAAAAATATAACTATTTTTGGTTATATGAATATATATTTGATTCAATGAAATCTCATTATAAAAGGATTTCAAGGAAATTCGAAAATATACTATATAAGATATTTTCCTTCAATGTCAGCAATCAGTTTATTTTATATAACCCTATATATATTTATCTCGAACACGACATTGTCAATCAAAATCATTTAATAAACACACACAAAATAAACAGATGGACACACATTCCTATATGGAAATATAAATATATACAGATTACAGACTCCATCAAAGAGAAGATAAAATATAATATTAAGATACATGACGTAAGATTAAAGAAAAATAAATAACATGTTTTTTATATATCATATAATATGAATAAAAAGAAAAATACAATTTTTACAATAAAATTATTTTTTTTTCCAAATTCATTTCAGAGCTTCACCGTTTATTATTATTGAGGTCATTGTAATCATCAAAATATTTATCAAATATAATATTATATGTGTACGTACATACCTAAAATTGTATTGAACAGGTTTACTTCTTTTATTTTATTATATTATTTTAACGACGTATACATTCAATTCATTTTCTTTTCATCAATTAATAAGTAATTTAATCTAAAAACAAAAAAAAAAGAGAAAAAAAAAAGCAAAAATAAATTATTTTTTCTTTAATTATATAGTAATTTTGTGTTGTAAAAGTATATTTAATTTTTTTTATTCTTTTTAGCAAATATCATTATAATAATATTTATATATATAGCATTGTGTGTATTGTGCATATATAAAAAAAAAACTGAATCATTATAATCGTAACTGAAGTCATCGCATATCATCATATGTATATGTACCTACTACATATAAATTTGAACTCTTCTTAAGTTTTGCAAACACAAAAAATGCAAATCACTAAAAAAAAAAACCAAATACAAACCGCATCATAAGTACAGTTATACGAAAAATAAGATAAATGCATTTTTAGAGTATAAAATAAATAAATAAATATATATGAAAATGAATTAAAAATAAAAAAAGAAAAGAAACTAACTAAAATTAAAACTTGTATATATATGTATGCATTATTGGTCCATCAATTATATTAACTTGATATATAAAAATATATACATTCTCATATGCATAAAAAATAAAGCCTATAACCATCGCGTATATTCTTTTTATTTATTTTTGTTTTTTAAATAAATTGTACCTATTACAATTACAATCAGATAAATTTTTAAGTTCTTTATTTTAGTTTTTTGACTTGTTCGTGTACGTTTTGTTATTGCAGTGTTTGTATAATTTGCCCTCAAATAGTGTGTACTTATTTTTGTAAAGTTTTTGTGTATTTATTTATTATATATGTACATTTTTATAATAATATGTAATGTGCATTTATTACATTATTTTTCCTATACTTGAGTTATGTATATTTTTAACAGTCAATTTTTTTTTTTTAGCTTTTTATTCTTATACATATATGTTGTATTATTTTTGAACAATTTTATTTTAGTTCAATTTTATGGTTATATTCATGTGCATAGCGTTCGATGGATGATTGTTTTTATCTTCTTTGTCGTATATATAGAATTATATACATATACAAAAATATTATACCTGATTGCTATATAAACGTAAATTAAAATAATAATAATGTAGGACAGGTATATTGTATTTTATATCTATATATATATATATATATTTGGAAAAAATTTTTGTGTGTGTCCAACTACGAAACTAAAAAAAATTAAGCTATTGTATATTAAAATGTTGATCTTTTTGAACAATCTTTCTTTATTCTTTTGGTTGTTTCTATGTATATATGCAATTTTATTGTTACTCCAAAATTTCAGTCCCCACCTATTTTCTTTCACGATTCCACCTCTTCTTAATGTATATATATATAGTATAATAATGGACGAAAATTGTACAAGTATATTGTTTAATCTTTTTTTCATCAAACATATACTGTTGTATATACAGAAAATTTGAAAGAATTTTTTTCTTTTTGTTTTTAGAAATCTGTTTCTTTAATATATAAATGCAATTTTTAATGCACTTTGTTTTTGGGGGGTTTTTTATTTTTATATTACTTTTTGATTTTGTATTATGGATGGTTAAATTTATAAATCATGTATGTATCACGTATATATTTTTCACGATGTAATATAGCAATAGTTTTTTTTTGCATTTTTGCATTTTTATGGTGTTATATACATATTATTGTATAATATAATTTATTTTGGATATATTTTTACATAAAGTATATAGGTATATATTGTAATATTTATATATATTTAATTTATGTATTGTAATTTATTTTATATTTATTTCAAAATAGGTATATGCATATAATTAAGGTGGCTTCCTTATTCAGAAATGTCATAAATTATTAAATAAATTTTTTAAAAAACCATTGAAGAAATTCGTTGCATTGCATTTAAAATTGAAGATAATATTTAGATTTAGGTAAAAAATAAAAAAACAATGATAAAGGGATTTTTAAGGATTTCGCCAAGGATACTTCAAAAACAATCATATAATTTATAAAAATCTTTTAAAAAGTCTTCAGTAAAGTATTTTTAGAGGTATAAAATAAGATTTATATTTAGAATTTGCTATTTTTTTTTTGTTGTTGTGATCTTTACCATTCTTGCGATAATTTTACCTAAAATTTATTTGTTATGCGGATACAACTGATAAAATTCAAAACTATATACATATAAGAATCACCCTAATATATATATATATATATAAATATATTTATATTCAGATATTTTTAACATAGAAACAAAACAAAAAATCGTGTTTTTTTCGCCCATTTTGAATATTGAATAAACTATATATATAAAATAAAATATATACATATCATTTTTTTTATCTAATGAAAAATAATTTAATGCCATATGACGTGTATTGTGTGAATAAATAATGCATAAAGTTAAGTGCAAATGTTAATATATTCATTATATTTTATTTTTATATATACTATACACACGTTTATTTTACTTATATTGCATATTACGCATATAAAATATAAATAAATACGCAATCCTTAATAATTTTAGTAGCGCGGTTATAATAGCAATTTATATTAAAAAAAACAAGGTATATAAAATAATCTGGTATACAGAGAATAGATAATTGAAACGTTTGCTTTTCCTTTTCTTATTTTTTTTTGGAAATTATTTAAAATGTTAATAAAATAATTTCTTTTTATGTTATTTAAATGTTAATGTAAATGTTCTGCATTCAAAAAATGACTATTCTATGAAATAAATGGAAAAATTAATTTTCTATATAATCGAAATTTGATACTTAATAAATTTATTAATAATTATTCTGCACCTAACAGGATAAAAAGGATTAATACAAAGGGAAAACCAAAAAAATCCTCTAAATCAAAAAATAAAATCCCTATACATTCTATAATTTTACCATATACGTTTGAACTTTTTCTGTATAACTCTTTAAAGTGAAAAACACAAAAAAAAAAATAATAATATTGTTTAATATACACATTGAATATTGCATTCAAATGTTGTTTTTAATTTGCTTCTTCCGTTTTGTCTATGGTGCATGCACATTCTTTCTGTGTTATTATTTATTTAATATAACAATAATAAAAACATAAAAATGAAGTCACCTAAAACTGGACAAAACCACTTATTTTTTTTTTTCGTGTATATACTTTATTGTTTTGTTTTATCAAACATCATATCACGATATCTCCTCATATACGACGATGATGATGATGATCATGAGCACTGTTGTTTGTTCCCCTATAGATTTATAATATAATAACTATAAAACGAAATGTTATTTGAAGAAAATTGAATTTTTTGCTTCATAGAAAATTGATTTCCAATCAAATGTCATACCAAAGATTACCAAAATTTAATAAAATAGTAAAAACAGCCGCTACGTAATTATATAACTATTATAAAGCAATCAAAATGTGCATATAGTCATTATTTCAAAAAATTATGCACTTATATATTATATCCATACAATAATGTATATTCCATATATAATTTTTGTAATATAAAAATAAATTAGACTATATAGTTATCAATTATCTTGTTTGTATCTGCATTGAATGCAACACATCCATTGGATAGTTTCTTAGTTTACTAGACATATGTGCAAATAAATATAATATATTTTTGGTCATACCTTAATTTTTTATGTTTTAATATTTTGGGGTTTAATCGTTAATTTTTTTTTTAAGTATTTTCAATTTTAAAGGAATAGATACTTTTTTGATGTAGAATTTATTATTAAACATATATGAAGAGGGTTATAAAAAATAGTAGCAATTTAATATATATACATATATATATTAATATATATATACATATATATATTAAATTGCTACTATTTTTTATAACCCTCTTCATATATGTTTAATAATAAATTCTACATCAAAAAAGTATCTATTCCTTTAAAATTGAAAATACTTAAAAAAAAAATTAACGATTAAACCCCAAAATATTAAAACATAAAAAATTAAGGTATGACCAAAAATATATTATATTTATTTGCACATATGTCTAGTAAACTAAGAAACTATCCAATGGATGTGTTGCATTCAATGCAGATACAAACAAGATAATTGATAACTATATATACATATATATACGAATATGTACATATATTCGTATATTTGGTATGCATATACATATATATATAGAGATCTGAGATATGCTATGAAAATGTACATCTACTGCACAAAATAAAAAAAAAACAAAAAGCTGTACAACGTGTATATTCAATTTACATCTTACATTCTTTTTTTTTTTATCTTTTAGTTTTCTAAAGGAAAAATAATTTATATATTTTGGTTACCAATTTTTCAATTCTCCCCACTTTGTTTTTGACTATATATCTATATAGTATATGTACTGCTGTTTAAATTCATCTTTAACGTATATATTAGTATTTGTGCTGTATACAATATATAAAATGTTGATTGACCTCAAAAATTATTCCGAAAAAATAAATTGCATATACAAGATAAATATATCTATATATACCTCTCTGTACATTTAATAATACCGAAAAAAAAAATGTTAAAGATCATTAAAAATTTCTGTTGCATTTTCATTCTATGATTTATATGTTTTATTTTTATGGTTTTAATCATTGTAGTATGATATATATATATGTATATATACGAGCGAATCAAAATGATCATTGAAATGATTAATATATTGCAATGAACGTATATGTTGTTGTTAACTATCTAATAAAATAATCAAATTAAAAAAAAAATCGCATAAAGGAAAGAAATGATTGTTGAATAAAAATATACAAACAATAAATTATATATATGAAGTTTGAGTTTGTTCTGTTATAGTACCTATATATATAGTGTATATGCAATTCAAAAAACAGTGAATGAACGCTTAAAATTGCACAAAATATTGTGGGCATTCAATGTTTTTGTTTTGCACGAACAAAATAAATGTAAAAGGAATACAAACACTTTAATATATAAAACAAACCGAAAAATTGGTAAAATGCAATTGAGTTTTTCTTCTTTCTTCTAGTTATATAGCAATTTACGTTTACACATTTCGATTACACTTATATGTATACCATATATACATAAATGTCATATATACACATCATTATATATAGTACAACACAACGAATATAAATATAACCACATCGTCGTGTTTATCCAGTTATTTCTTCTTAAATTTTCACACACAAGATCCATTAAACAATTTCAAAACGAAAATATATATCGCATATACCAATATTAGCAGAGAAAAAAAAACAAAAAAATGGCAAACTTAAAATAATGATAATAATTTTTTTTTATTAAATATTTTCTCCTTATTATATTTATTTTTATATATACCATAGATGTTTATGATATTATTATTATTATTATTCTTGTCATCATCAAAAATATATTGCATGTAAGTATAACATAAAAAAAAAATGAATATTATTTATAAAAAAATAATAAATGGTAGTTTGCAATTTTTAAGAAAAAAAAACTATTATCATAATAAGAATATAAAAAAGAAAAACCTGTATGTCATGTTCAATTATATTTGAAATTATATTACAAGTGTGTGTATGTAAGTACATTTTATTTTATTAAAATATATTCGTACGCAAAAATATAATTATTCAATGTGCAGGTGAAAGGAAGGTAATCCCTTTTTGTACGTATTTATTTTTTATAGTTAACCAAATTTGTTTTTTTTTTTTTAGTTATTACTTTAAATTACTGCGTATATACACATTGCAAGTACTTTTTGATAACTTAATGAGAGTTAAAATGTGGATGGTAAAAATTAAAATATATAAAATAAATAGATGGAAACTTTTTATTAATATAAAACAAAACAAGAAAATAAATAAATTTTTATAATTTAGAAGGAGGAGTTTTTTTTTTCTTGCAATTTTAACTATATATACACGCATATATATATTTTAATCAATATTTTTTGATTAATTTTTTAATGAATTTTTAACCAAAAAAATATTAACTTAAAAATATATAGAAGCGTACATGTAGTGAAGATTTTTTTTTTGTTGGATTCTAAAATATATATATATTAAATATGGTAAACTTTAAAGTAAAATCCTTTTTCGTGAAACGAATTTATATAGATTGAATTTTTGATCTTTTCTTTATACCATATGAAAAATTGATAATTGTTCTTAAAAAAAAACATTCAAAACCAAAATTCATTTCTTTTCAAAAAAACCAATCATATTTATTATAAAACATATATATTAATTGTTTACTATTATCAAGACTTTTTAAAGGTGTACATTCATAAAGAAATTGCATTTTCACAAATCAAAACCGATTAAAATATCACAACTTGGAAAACTCACACGATATTACAAGAGTTCTATATAAAATACGAGTAGCATAAAATTATATATAATTATTTTTGAAAATAATCATCAGATTTTGATGAAATTTTTTATTTTATATTTTTTACATCTGTATGTATTTTTAAAGAAAGAAAAGAAGTTTAACGAAATAAAATAAAAACAAATATAGTATATAAGAAAATAACAAGAATAACAGAAAAAAAAAACGGATTATAAAATATTTTCTTACATTATATATTATATATATACTTTTAGCACCTGCGGTAAAATAGTATAATAAAATAAATATATTATAATCAAAAAATAATTTTAATATTATTCGTTATATTGACTTTTTTTTTTTGTTTTTCATTTTCATTTTCTGAAAATGAAGTTATATCTACAATTTTTTTTTTCTTTTCGTTTAATATATTTATTTATTTTCTTCTTTTTTTTTTTTTTTTGTTAGGGGTTTCAACAATGAACATTCATTTGATATTATTATACATATAAAATTTTCTTTTATTTCAAAAAAAAAAAAAAATAATAATAATAAATAAATAAAACTTTCATCAATATCATATTCCTCTTGAATTCACCGTATATGCGTTTTTCCAATATAGATGAGAAAAAAAATAAAATGAATTTATATGCGGTATAAAATAAAATAATAATAAAAAATAAAATAAAAATAAATAAGATATATAAAATTGATACACTTTTGAATTCCACAGAGAAAAACGATATATTATTGGCAATAAATACTGTATCATCATCATATGCATGGAATAATATATTTATTTATATTATTATATAAATATGTATGTCATCATCATATATCAATATATATATGTACTTAGAACAAAATAAGAAGAAGAAAAACATTGGAAAATAACGCATTTTTACGCATGGTTAAAAAATAAAACCATTTCAAGTATATTTATATTGAATTTTGAATACATATATAATATATGGGGTAGTTATACAAATCTCTATATGAGAAATATATCTATTATGGGAATAGTGAATTTTTAGCGAATTTTTCGCATAATTGTGGTGTAGTTGTGTGTATAAATAAACAAAACACTAAATTTAATGTACCGAAAAAAAAATTATTTGTTATTACTTAAGAAAAGAAGTATCTTGGTTTTCTATTTCCGAATCCGAACGAAATAATTCCATTTTAACAATAATTTTTTTAAAACCGCAAGGAAATCGGTACATATACCTTATATAAATATATATATATATTAAAATTTTCTTTTAATATTTTCCGCTTATATACATATAGTTATACTATTCTTATATATGAATAAGATATATAGTATATAAAAAAAAGAAAATATGAAAATAATATATTGATAGAATAACAGGTTATAAATTTACTTCCATCTACACATATTTTCTTATATAGATAGGTATTTGATATATATTTAAATAAATATATATATAAATAAATAAGATAAGAGATATGCAAGATATGAAATATGAAAGATTTTCCATAAATTTGTTTTTTTTTTTTACTTTGTGTAACATCATTTGGTTTTAAATTCCCATTCAATGTATATATACCATAATATATAAATAAAACTTATACATATTATATATCCGCAACAATATCTATATAGATATAAATGTTGAATATATATTAGTTATTATATTCTATGATGCAGAGAATATGGAAAATTTATATATATAAGAAAGTAAATTTTCATTAAATTTCATATTTACCTATATTTCATATATACATAATAATAATATGCTTATTTGTATAAATAAATTTTTACAAAGAATGCAGAAAATATGTTATAAAATTGAATATTTTTATAAAGTATGTGAAATCAAAATTTTATTATTATAAGAACATATATAATATTGATAAGGAATTGATACCGCAATTTTTTGAATATGGATAATTATTTAAATATCTGTAAGGAATTATAATAAATATTGATTATAGGAAAAATTTATAATTATTAGTAAAGAAACGCCTATATTATTAGAAAGTTCGCTAGATTATTTTGATTAATTAAATATTAATCAACTTGAATTATTTTAATCCTTTATTCATTTTCATTATACAACACTTAATCAAAACGGTACTCGGTTAAAGTCAAAATTAAAAACATAGGTAATAAATATGGAAGCATGATATTTAATTAAATATGGATAATTCAAAACAAACAATAATTTATTAATTAATTCAATTTTTTTTTGTTTTTACTCATATATATTATCAGCCACCCTTAATATTTTACATTATATATAGAAAATATAAAAAAATAATTACGCAGAAAATAAAAAAAGAAAATTAAATATAAATACGTAAAATATAATTGGAAAAAAAAAACCTTTAAACATATAAAAAAAAAAAAAAACATTTTCAACCAATACAAAATATTTAAAATAAAAATAAAAATAGTTTTTTATATGTAAAATATTTTTTTCTGGCAAAAATTTCCACCAATTAGAAAAAAATGAATATATAAATATATATAATATTAAAATGAAATAAATATATTTATATTTTATATTTTATATATATAAAAAAAAACACAAAATAGCAAATATATAAAAAACAATAAAATAAATTAAAAAATTAAATAGTTAACTTTTTTTTTCTTTTTTTTATTTTATTTGTTATACTATATCCTATATATCAATAAATTGATGTCCGCAGTAACATTGAAAAGTATTGTTTGATTTATCATATAATATAGAAAAGTTGTTTTGGAAAAAATTAAACTTTTTTATTGGAAATTAATTTTCTCACCGTAGCCCCCGTAAATCGTTTTTTTGAATTATTAAAAATTACATAGGTATATTGAGTTTGTCAATTGATTATTTGGTTTGATTTTATTTTGTCAATAATCATTTTTAAAACACTATTATCCTAATGCCAATCGAATTAAAGTAACTACAATCAATTTAGTCATTTTTTAAAATAAAATTATATATGACACTATTATAAATCGATGACAATGAATTTAACTAAAGAAATCATTGCAATCTCGCATAATAATAAAAACTTTCTATGTATCCCATTTAAAATTCATTATATTATATCAACCAACATAAAAATAAGCAAATTACACTTATTCATATGGTACTGAATCGGTTAACAAAAAAAAAATATACCATACATTTTTTAAAACATCGAAATAGGAAAAAATCAGATAGCGTTTTTTTATTATTATTATTATTATATTTACACGGTGGGGGACAAATGTTATTTTAAATTACATCTCATTCCAAATATTTTAGTGTTTTTTTTTCTATAAAAAATAAAAAAAAAAAAAGATAAAATAAAAATCACATAATAAAATTGGGAAAAAAAAAGAAAAATAATACATAAATATGGCAATGGGTTGCTAAAATTCACTCCCCCATTAGCCTGACCGACCATTAACGCATTCCCGAAGATTAAATAATATTTTTTTGTGTGTGTTTTTTTTTTTGAGAATACATTATTATTTTCGATATGTGTGTGATCTGCATATATTTATATTTTTATATTATATATTTGTATTTATTTTTCACATGTTAATATAATTTTTTTTTTTACGGATGCATCTGAATAATATATTGCAAATAGTGCTATATAGATATTCACCACATTTATATGCCTAAAAATATATACATATAAATATTTACCAATAATAATAAACAAAAAAAAATACATGCATTTAAAATTTTATTTTATATTATAGATAAAGATATAAAGAGAAGATTAAAATAATAATTAATTTTAAAATGTTTATAGCTTTTTAAAGTGCATCATCGCATCATCCCTCAATTTTCATTTATTATTTATTTTTTCACATTTCGACTTTGAACAGAATATGATTTCAAACACACAAAATAAAATAAAATAAAACACCATCCCATTTATATCAAATCGCATAACAAAAAACTCATATTATGATAAAATAATAATTGATAATCGCATTCATCATTTGAATATATACTTATGCATATAATGATTTTTTTTTCTATATAGATATTGATATATAGATAATTTTTGAACGCACATAAAAATACCAAAATAATAGCTATAATAAAAAATTTAGTGTTTTTTTAAAAAATCATCCTATTATACTATAAATTATGTTCATGTTTCTTTTTTTTTTTATAAATATTGTTTTCAATTTGGTTTTTGTTTTGTTACAATACTTATAAAATTTACTTGCACAGTCAGTGATAAAAAATAGGTTTTTTTAATTCTATATATCCAGAAATTCATTTAGTATGTACGATTGCTGCAAAAAAACATTCTTTATTTGTCTTCTACTGACTTGAGAATTCTTAACCGCAATTCAGAAACTATTTCGATAAGGTTCTACTGTTTTGCTATAAATGCTGACAAACGAATATTCCATCACATTTATCGTTTTTAGTGTTAACATTTGTGTTTGTCTATTTCATAACGAATTTTGAAACAAAAACTTTGCAATATTTTAAAATGTCTGGGTACAATAACTCGTAGGTATTGTAAGTAAAAAGAAAATTATATAACATTAACAAAGGAAAAACAATAACTCAAAAGAATCAGGAATTAAGTATACAAAGCAATAAAAAGTTAAGTATATATAAAGTAACAGCATGCAGGATTAATTATTATTTTAAAATCTATTCTATCACGATAATATAACTAATTTAACAAAAATTTTAAATAATTAATATGCATTTAATTCGTTGTGGAAATTTAATTGAAATATTCTATGCAAAAATCCCCAACAATATAAATGCGTATTGCATCATTATTATTATATATTTTTTTATTAACATTCTTATTTAATTTTCAAATGTATCCATTATTTTATTATTAAAAAAATTTAAAAAACAAAAAAATAATAACGCAAACGCCAAAATAGATTTTACACACACAAAAATTTTTATATTCATTTTGGTTTTTATTTAGTTATGGCGATAATATTTTTTTTTATTAGTTATGGTTGTTGCTGTAATTTTTTTAATATATTATTTTAAATAATTTTTTTTTATTTTTATTTTTATATTTGGGATGTTACATAGATTTTTATATATAGCCAACCATCTATCCATCCATCCATCCATTCCACATATCCATTATATTTATATTTTATCCATCTATATATCGATATATGTATAATATGAATAATTGAATATATACATTTAATATAGAAATATATTTTTTTTTTTATTTTTTTCATGACGATAAAAATTTCATATACGATTTTGTATATATATTTAATAATAAGCACACGCATATAAAAACCAGAAAAAAAAACCAAAAATGCAATTTCAAATACAATTGCATACATATATAATAATATTTATTCAATATGCAAATTTTATCTTTTACAAATACATTGTATAATTTATTGTAAAAATAAAATAAAATAAAATACTAAAAATAAAAAAAAAAACAAACTTTTCCCCAATTTGTTTTCTCTACTAATTTTTTTTTTTTTGTAAAATTCGTTTGCTAAATAATAAATATATAAAATATTATAAAACATTATAAATATATACTCGTAGGATAGGTATGAATATAAATAAATATATATTTAACTTCATATGTGTGTATAATATAATTTTTTTTTAATTTTATTTTATATATGGCGGTACATACTATATTTATATGTTCCTGTTTATTTTTTCGCTTATGTATACAAATTTTGGATAATTTCAGTTTGCCAAAATAATTTATAAAAATAAAATTACGAGAATGTGTTTGTGTTTTATGCATATGCATTTTTAACCCTGTATAAATGATGTTGGAGTTATAAGAGAACGATCCTTTTTAGAATGATCAAAGTTTTCTTTTTTATTAATTTGTATCTAATAGCCATTTGCTTTTAATTAATTTATGCGATTTGATTAATTTTAACATATATTTGATCTTTAGTACTTTAGAATTCCTGTCACGATGGTTAGAATAAAACTACAAAACATTTATATATGCTGCATTATCAAAACAACCAAATGAATTAATTGTTTAAATGTTCAATTAAAACAAAATAAAATAGAAAAAATATTAATGTAATAATATGTCTTTAAATTTTTTATATGAACATACACAAAATTAAATTATTCTTAAATCAAAAACCTATATATAATAAATATCTATAACTTTGATCTTTTAAAAAATATATATATATATAGCGCCTTGAACTAATAAGTCAGCTACATTTGATAACATGAACAGAAATATAAATATGTTTTTATTTAAATTTTGCAAAAAAAATACAAAAAAAATAAAATAATTCTGAATTAATTAATTGTAATTGTATGGCATCGCTAAATCTATTTGTTTATTTTATAAATGGTTGGTTTTTTTTTTTAATATAAAATTTTAATTTTCTTTAGAAATGTCTGAGTGAAAATCAATGATAAATATACCTTGTAAAAGTGTTTTGTCGGGATTTTCAATCAAAATTGGTTAAATATAATTGTAATTGTATATATGAGTAAATTGAATAATTTTAAATCGAGATTTTCTATTATTGATAATCGTTTAACGAATATTAATTTTCATTAAAAAAAAATATTTTACATTTTTATGAAATGTAAAGAAAAAACTTTTGTATTATTAAAGTCACAAATTATTATTGTTTCGTTGTATTTAAACCTTTTGGATCATAACGAAACAACTAATATAACAGCTCTTTTATGGGTTAAACAAATATTTTAAAGTCAAAAAAGTCGTATGATATGCAGTATATATAAATAGATAAAGCACCATATTTGCAACAACCAAAAAAAAATGCATATATAAATGTTCTAAAATTTGTCGTTGTCGAAGTCGTTGTCATCGTCGTCGTCGTCATCGCTATTTGATATTAAATGTTTTTCTTCTTATAACTTGTAATATATATAATATATACACGAATGTATGACTTAATATTGAATATATATAAATAAGACATTTTTTTTTATTTGATTTCGTTGATTAGTCAAATAATTTATTCATTATTAGATGCATTTTTTTTTATTTGGTTGTGTATTTGCTTAAAATGTTTTAAACTTTTAAACTTAACTCTATTGAAGATTAACCGAGATTAACAAAAAAAAAAAAAAAAAATAGGATACATACATAAATAAATTCGTTTGTATTTATATTAAGTTAATTTAAATTCTTTTTTTTTTTTTTTTGTTTAAATATTTATAAAATAATTTAAAATTCAGATTATCACATATATACGATGTGATGATGATATATATGTGTATATAAATAAAGTAAATTGTATTTTGTATATGCATTTTTATACATATACGTGCATTTGCGTATATATACAATTGAGATATGTATAACAACAACCTATCAAATAAATAAAATTATATGCATGCAGGAAAAAAAATAAACATTATTATTTTATTTTTTGATTGGTATATGTGCAAATTTTTTAAGTTTATAAATGCAATTTTAAATATATATACATGTATATATATATCACTGAAAATAATGATTGTATACTCGTATGTTAATGATGTTGATGATGACGGCATATTGGGATGATGTTGATAATATATATTATATTATATATATATATATATAAAATAATGATGTTTTAGGCTATGAAATTTTTATAGTAAATTTATATATGTATATAGTATATGCATTTTATACAAACAGCAAAAAAAAAAATAGGAAAAAAAAAGTTAAAAAAATAAATATATTGAAAAATTTTCGGTGGGGTAAGGGATACTATATATATTATATATATATATTATATACATATATAAAATATTATAATATTATTATATAAAATATAATTTAGGAGGACCAGCATCACAACGAAACGAACGCAATAACATATAAAATTAAAAAAATAAAAAAAAAACACAATTTTTTTTTTCGTATTTTATTAAATACATATACAACAAGCCAACAGAACCGTACAGAGGGACCACAATACAACCGAATTGCAATCAAGGCGGGTTGCACTATGCATTAACGCATACACACACACACACACACACACACACACATGCATACGTGCAAAATGAACAAATAAAAAAAAATAATATAATAAAAATCAAGCGATATATATACATATAACAATATAATAATATTATAATAATATAATAATATATAATATATTATAATATATGTGAAATATATGAACAAAAAAAAACCCCGACGAATATATACACAATAATCACAACCATCGAAAAAATACTGCCGAAAAAATATTTGATAGTGTTTTTAGACTAAAAGAAGTGAGCTTTTGGACAAGTCGTTTATAGTGAAAACGCTCTTCAAATATTAACAACAATAATAATAATAATTACCAAAAATAACTTAATACATTTTTTGATCTACAAAGTGTTTTAAATTTTATTCATTCATTCATATTCAAATTCTTCAATTGATAACTGTTGAAACTATTATATGAATAGTAAAAATTCAAACATTCGAAATAGTTTAACTATTTTTAATATAGTTGAATAACATTAACAATTTTTTTTTGTATTTTGTTTGATAGAGAAAAAAAAACGATCATAATCATAAAAGAAATAAATAATAGAAACAATTTTATTAAATAATTATAAAAAAAAAAAAGGAAAATCTGTGATTTTGTTTTTTTTTTCAAGTTTTATTTGTTGGGTTTTTGTTGTTTTTTATTTTTTTTTGTCTATCTTTATATATATATAAAATAATAATAATTTGATAAACATTATTTTTATATCAGTTAAGGAGGATATTGATTTTTTAAATCTATATGCAATAATAAATATATAGTTAATCTATATATAAGAACAACGATTTATTGCGTATAATCGGCGAACAAAAAAATAGTGAATAAGAAATAGTTTAAATTTATATATTAAAAAAAAAAAACTACAATAATAATTTTATATTAACAATAAAAAATGACTAATTTAAGTGATTATTTGCAAAAAAATCGAAATTCAAAAAGAAAATAGAAAATTTTTTTTTGTTGGTTAAACTTTATTTTTTGTTGTTGTTTCAAAACTATTTAAAGGTATATAACAAAAATAATAACAATAATTACATATAATTTAAACATTTTAAGTGATATAAACACTATTACTAAAAGGATATTGAATAAATTTTTTTAAAATTCAAGTATATATAGAATTAGTTGAATAAAAATTTTGAAGTGGGACTTTTATAATCTATACAGGCTCAAGGATTAAAAGGTAAGTGCGTTAAAATAACACAAAATTTTTTTTTTTTTATTAAATGATTTTTTATAAGGATTAATTATTAAGGATACAATAATACAATAAAAAATAGTGACAATTTCAAATTGAAATAATAAAATTTACAAATTAATTTTATTATACAATACACACGATAACTTTCTCTTATTATTTTTCAACAAATATATAAATTTTCCATACATATATTTTAAAATTATATGCACATATGAAAATGCATTTAAAATATATAGATATATATTCATATGATGTTTACTTTACATATTTGTATATTATATACATAGAAAAAGCTTTTTATAATATGTTTTGTATTTATATATATATATATGTTTATTCTATGAACGTGATAGACACCACTTGTTGAATCCTCTGTGTTATATATATATATACATTTGTAGTATTATTATATAAAATACATATCACATCACCATCATGTATTTGCGTATTTTATATTTTATATATATTTCTGTATAGAAGAATATATATAGCATATAGTCTATTTTATTTTTTCTATATTTTCTCTGAAATTTCTACATACAATCACGTTGTTGATATTTCCATCGACATCAAAATGTTCATACATGTATATATTCTATAGTTATATATAGATATATAGATTGAAATATAAATACAGCGAATATATGCATGTGAAAAGTATACGTTTATATACACGATAACGATTTGGATCTATATAAATATAGCTATATAACTATATAGATGTATCGTATGTATATCCATGAAAAACCAAAGCAACAAACATTGTATATATATAAAAAAATATCTATAGAATCATAGAATGGATAAATATTGCTGTATGTATAAATTATATACGTATATATATGTAACTTTCTGTTGCTTGGAATTATAATATTATACATGTGATGTGTTGGTTGAATTCTTTTTTTTTTTAACTTTTTCGTATATAATACACATACAATATTTTTTTTCTATAAATGATAGAATATATATAAATATACGATTCTTGTTTGCACTTTGAATTTTCCATATATATATATATATATATATGGAAGTGGTATTTTTAACATTTTGTTTTTCAATATACAAAACCTATATAGATACGAGTATATTTGCATTTTTTTCCTATATATCGTATATAGTATATACGAGATATATTTTTTTTATGTTTTCGTAAATTGCACATTTTCATTCAATTCATTTATTATACATATATGTATTGTATATAGGTATTATGTTATGCTTGCGTGCGTATTTTTTATTTTTTATCTCGTCAATGAGCTAAACTTGGATTGTGACTACAGTACATATATATATATATATAGGAACTTTTTTTTTATATTATATATATAGGTTTAACACTTCGTTCAATAATGTGTGTGACTAATTAATTAAAACACATTTTTTTGCCAAAATTCGTTTTTATTCATCAAGATAGTCCCCTTTTAGGGAGATACAATCATTCCAACGCTTTTCCAATCTTTCGATACCGCCTTTGTAAAACGATTTTTCTTTGCCTTCAAAATAGGCGTTAGTTTCGGCGATTACTTCATCATTTGAGCCAAATCTCTTACCACGGAGCATCCTTTTGAGGTCTGCGAAGAGCCAGTAGTCGCTGGGGGCTAAATCTGGAGAATACGGTGGATGGGGAAGCAATTCAAAGCCCAATTCGTTCAATTTTGCCATCGTTTTCATTGATTTGTGACACGGTGCATTGTCTTGGTGGAACAACACTTTTTTCTTCGCCATATGAGGCCGTTTCTTTGCGATTTCGACTTTCAAACGCTCCAATAACGCTATATAATAGTCGCTGTTGATGGTCTGCCCCTTCTGGAGATAGTCGATGAATATTATTCCATGCGCATCCCAAAATACAGACGCCATAACCTTGCATGCCACTCAGCAGACTGCCGATTTGACTCTGGAGTGAAATGGTGGATCCATGTTTCATCCATTGTGATGTACCGTCGCAAAAACTCCGACTTATTGCGCGTAAACATGTCCAAACAGCTCTTTGAATCATCGGTTCGTTGTTGTTTTTGCTCCGGTGTGAGCAAACGCGGCACCCATTTGGAACACACCTTTTTCATACCCAAATGTTCGTGTATTATGGTTTGTACACTGCCTGCTGATATCTTCAGAATGTCAGCAATCTCCCTCACTTTCACTTTACGGTTGGACATAATGATTTTCAGTGTTTTTTCAACGTTTTCCGGAATAACAGCGTCATTTGGCCTTCCAGTAGATGGAATGTCATCGGTGTCTGTACGACCACGTTTGAATTCGGCATACCAATAACAAATGCTTCTTTTTGATGGAGCAGAGTCCGAGTAATGTTTTTCAAGCCATTCCTGGCATTGAACAGTATTTTTTTTCATTAAAAAACAATGATAAATCAGCACACGGAATTGCTTTGAATTCATTTTTTTTTAAAACACAAAAATAGCGTCACTTATAGCACTGTAACTTGTAAACAAATGATCTGATTAACATATGATGTTGACAGTAAGCCTAAAAAGGTTGCCAAATGCGAAAAAAAATATTGATTTAGTTCTAGGGACGCCATCTATGTGTCAGTCACACACATTATTGAACGAAGTGTTAATATATAGGGAATGGCATTGAATTGATGGTCAAACACACAATATATAAACATGTATAGTAATATCGATATAATATAATGTTTTTTTTTTCATAACAAAATAATTGTCTAATGACCTTCGAATTCATGTTTTCATGACGATGGTATGCATATATGCATCAAGAAAATATTTTTATTTACAATATTTAAGTGAGTAAATAAATAAGTAAACAAAATAAATCATGATAGTCTATATTTAAAAAATAAAAAAACAATAAATTCCCAGGAAGTTAAGTTTTTATATATTATACAGATACATTTTGTCTGTGAATTGCTAAATGATAAATTTTAATTTTAAGCATCATCCTATCTTGACTTTTTATCTTGATTAAATGGAAAATAAACTTCTGAAGAATCTGATGATGTAACATGCAGAAGGACCGGATTCTTTTTTAAAATTTCATGTATATAAATACAAAATTAATATATATAAGTACTACAAGAATGTGTATATACATATATATAAAGATTATATATAGCAAATGTTGAGATATTTTTTTTCCAATTGAGGTAATAAACGGATAATTACTTTTTCGAAAAAATAAATATGTACAAACGGGAAATATTTGTATATAAATGTTAGCTGTTGGAATAGTTATTCAAAGCCTAAAAATATGATCCTCATTCATCAAGTCATGAATTATATCAATGTTATAATTATGAAATCAATATCATAAAACCGTTGTGGAACAGTAAAACCAATTAATTGCCAGTATAAAAATGAAAGCCATAGCCATAGTTTTAATTATATTTTCATATATTGGATTGGTCCATCCATAAAATGATAAAATGATTTTCATACTCTTTGAAGTTTTTTTTAAAAATGTCCTGTTTTTGTTCTGCGCCTGAAAAGAATTTCATTATTTTGTATATTTATAAAACACATTTTTTATTGTAATAATACATACGTCTAAGGATATCACAAAAATGTTCTTTTATCATAATCATTATAAACTCTGTAAATGTGACTTGGAAAATGATCTTTTTAAAAATCTTACACAAAAAAAGTATAGATGAAATTTAAATTCACATTATGCCTATTTTATAAAAGATAAATTTAACTTAATTAAATACAAAACCCTAATTTACATACATCAATTTTACTTTACTCATATGCAATTTTATTTTAATAACAAAAAAAACACAAAAAAAAAAATGTGTAAATTTATCATATAACATAATTTTGTATATCTATATCAATATAATCACCATGTGCTTTTTTGTACAGTAAATATAAATTTATATTTTTAACCGCATAGTCATTCATTTCAAAAAAAAAAAATGTATCTCTAATTGCATATATTCTCATATATATATATATATATATAATCGCAGTCAGTCAGTCAGACCATTAAATTTAAATATGCAAAATAGATCATTGAACTTGCATTTAATTTTTAGGTTTTTTTTCGTGTTTATACATATGTATATATTCAAATACGTTTAAAAAATGTGTCTATACAGATAGGCGTAGGTATATATTTATAGATTTTGGTGTATATATGTATAATAATTGCCGTCGTCATGTTCCAAAATAGTGCACAAATGAAATGCATTCAAAAGAATTCGTTCGTCTCTCGTTCTTAAATAATATTATAATAATCATTCTAAATAAAATAAAATTAAAAAAAATTAAACATTTATATATATATATATATATATAATAAGTCTCGCTAAATAACCACATGTCATGTCTATATATTGTAAAAGATACTATAAAAATATATTACAATCTTTTTTAAATGACGTCTTTCGTTCAATGAACTCCGAAAATATAAATATACGAATTTAAAATTATATGTACATATAGAATATTCTTTATAATTGAATAAAAAAAAAATTAATTCTTTTACAAATACTTTAAAATATATACCTATATCAATTCAATTGATATTCAAAAAATTATACTATAGACATTTATTTAAATTTAATTTATAATATATTCATATTATATTATTATTATTATATCACAAAATAAATGTAATTTAATATCAATTATTAAACAAATAAGATGTATATTATACAAATACAAAATATGGACGTGATTGTACATACATATGTGATTGTTAATGATATTTTTTCGGGTGTTAAATATTTTATATTATTATAAAAACGAATATTATCTGATTAATTTAAAATGATTTCTAATATATATCTATATATATATATATATATGAATATGCAATCAACCAATTCAACCAAATAAACGAATAATTAATCACTAAAAATCATTTAATATTCTGCATGATGTGATGTGCGTTTTCTTATATTCATTATTATTTAATTATACGATATAGAAATGTATATATAGTCATCATCATCACATTCATCATATATGCACAAAAAATATATACCACGCAATAAATGCAATACGAGCCAGACATAATATTATGAAAAAAAAATTGTACATTTTAATTTCTATGAATATATTTGTCATATATTATGCGAATAATAGTTTAGCGACCTTCCTGTTTAGAGTTTATTATATTATTAACAAAATAAAATTAAATAAATAATGAATTTTGTATATATGCGAAAAAGTATAAATGTTTTTAATGTATAGACGAAAATTATCAAAAAAAAAAAAATTTTATACAATTACATTAGGAGCTGGTATAAAGATTTTTATTTTTATTTTTTTACAATTTTTGAGGTCATACATGAATATAAATATAAATGGATATGTATGCATATATATAATATATATAACTCTTTGTCTGGTCTTCTTTCATATATGCGTATGTATAAATATATCCAATAATATATGTATACAACAAAACAAATGAAAACAAGTATAAATAATAATAATAATACATATACTAATTTTTCTATATAAGTGATATAAAGTTAAAAAAAAAATATAATACAACAAATTCGCGTCTATATATAATAAACAATATAAAAATTTAAAAAAAAAATGAAAATTTACAACGTAAATTGTGCTAATTCGTAATATGTAAATTTTACTATATAATATTTAAACTTTTATTGTATAATAAAAAAAAAATATACCATATATAAAACGATGCCATGTGAAATTACGCACATTTATAATAATTTAAATAAATATATCAAATAATACATCTGATAATAATGGTCTATTAAAAATTTAGAATATATGTATGTATATATAAAGTAAATGTATATTTTTTCGCACAGTAGTTGTTAAAAATATAAATAATTAATGTTATGAGATGTGTAAAAATGTATTTATGTAATCAATATATAGGATAATGTCTCCTCTTTGACGACAGACTTATTTATGCAAATAATCTCGACTATTGTTATAACGACAATTATTTTAATTTAATTGTGCAATAAAATGATTAGTAACTGGTATCATAATGGAATTGTAAGAAAAATTATTATTTACATCAAAATGAGTTTGTTTTATTAAACTCATATTGATGTAAATACAATTCCATAAATATCCTTTTTATTACACAATTTATATACGTAATACAAGTTCAAATTGAAATTAAACATATAAAAACAAAAACTTTATACATTAATAAATATATAATATACGCAAGATCTTATCTATATTTTCTATGACTTTCAATTTGTTGTATCTTCATATCATATGAGATATACACAATCATAACATATGTATATATAGTTTTATATATATACAGATAAATTACACTGAATTTATATGTGAAGGATATTTATATGGGAAAAACTCAAATGAAAATATATATAAGTTTGTTGAGAATGTATATAAATATATATAGCTTATATAGGTGTAAATTTAAATTACATGTATATATGTAACATACCCATTATGTTTTCTGTACATGAAGCTATCTTATAGCTTATTTCTATATATATATATATATCTATTTCCTTTTATAAATATACATATTTTATTACATAAACTTTTCCTATATACATATATTTATGAATAGAGCCAATATCATAAATATTTTACACCTATTCGCTGAACTGATGTATTTTATTACCTCACATAAATATATAAATATATATATATATGATAAATAAAGAATAACAATTTGTTTCACACTTCCTGATCATTTTTTGAAAAAATAAAACATTCAATATTTTATGAATTCTGTTTGTGTCTATATATAAAAATGGATAAAATTGATGCATTTTCATTTTCATTTATCCACAAACTCATATGTATTTGTATATAAATTTAACATTTCTAATCTACGCTAATACTCTAATAAATAATATAACACCATGATGGCGTTATATAACGATATTTATTATGACATTAATTATTGTTTGTTTATAACAATAATTGCAATAAAAAAAAATATAAATATAGAAATTATGGTTATATGAAAGCGAGTTAAAGTAAATAAAATGGAAAAAATATTATAGAAACTCTGGCTGTATTGAAAATACTTTAAAATAAGTTACTAACTGAAATTATGTATAACCGTTAAATGAAATTAGTTAAGATTGCTTTTTACAATAATTTTTCCAAAGGTTTAAAACTATCGATACAATTTGAATATACAACCACTTGTTTTATACACTGAATGTTTTTATCAGGTATAACATCTCCGAATTGTGATAATTTCACAATATTTGCTAAACATTTAATAAATATTAATTAACAAAAGGAATTTTTCGTTTTGTACCAAATAAAAAAACATTTTTTGTTATGCAAATTGAAAAATGCATTCAATTTATTTAATCAATATTCATAAAAAACAGGTTTAATTAAATTTTAATGAATTTACGACAGATGATAAAAAAATTTATATATACATTGTATAAAAAAAAACTAATAAAATACAATTTAAATTATATCTTAATTATAAAAAAAAATATATTAACATTTATTAAAAAAACCAATAAATAATATATATTAAGTTTTATCACATGATCTAGCCGGGATATAACGCAAATTAGTAGAATTAAATTGCACTTTTCTATGCAATAAATATCTTATATCTATAAAATATATACATGTTATATTTAAATAAAAAAAATAACTTAAGTATAGATCAAACGGGTATAGATCAAATTATCAAGGATAACAAGAACAAATGGAAATTCTAAACTAACAATGACAAAACCAAAAAAAAACCGATATATGACATTTATCTATTAAAAATATAATTTACAACAGTATATATATATATGTATTTTATGTCTGGATGCAACCGAAGAAAATGCAAATTTTTATAGTGCAAAAAAAGTTAAAATATTTTTTCCTTTATCCAATTACCTAATATAGATTTTTGACATTTTCGCAAAAATATATACACATTTTGTTAAAAAATAAACAGCACACATATTCATAGTTAATATATTCAATACTTCATAGATGAATGAAATGAACGCAAAGATTGTAAAAAAAAAAAATATGTTACCTGCTTAAAAAAAAAAGAAGATATATAACCTTTTATCTGTTAAAGTCACAACAACAATAAATGCATCTCTCTAATACAGCAAAAAAAAATGTTGATATTGTGCAAAAATTTGCATTAGGTTACCAAATAAAAAAAAAACAAAATAAATGCAACGTTATATCTTTTTCGTTATATGTATGGTCAAGGTAAAGTTAACACATTAAGATATAATTTGGTGTATATTATTAATATTATATAATGAATGTCATATAATTAATTTTTTTCAGAATTTGTTTAACGACATATATAATATTACCAAAATTCTGTATATCAACGCAAATTTAAGATCACCTGCTATTGATTTTATATTATAGATAAAGTTTATATGTATATATAGAGTTATAAAGGAATATATTATTTAGGTATATAGTCATTTTAATAAATTATATATTAATATAAAAAACATACTTGAATTGTATCCCAGTTCATGAAATGTATATTTTTTTTTTAAATACTATCGAACCAATCCAATTCTATATTTGACCATTTTACATGTTTGTGAAAAAATCAGTGAAAAATTATCCTTTACTCGATTTGTTTATTCTATACAATAATAATCTACAATGAATCTAATACAATGACAATTTCAAATGTTCCAATATGTTCCAATTAAAACATTATCTTATTCATTTTTAAATCTTTGTTAGATTTTCCTGAATATTCATATATGGTCATGGCAAAGACACAAGAAAAAATCCTATTATAAAAAATTTATTAAATCCATTAAAGTGAATTTCAAATGAAAATTTCAAGAATCACAAGTTCAAATATATTTAGTATTTTTACATCCAATTACCTTCTGGTTTATTAACGATCTAAATACTTTATTATTTTTTAATATAATCATATACTTAAATCATAGCATATATTATCATAAATATTTATTTATTGCACACAAAATTATATTTAATTATACCTATACAAAATCCGTCTTTGTCATATATACCTATACAAAATCCGTCATAATCATATATATATATATATATATATATATACCATATATATCTGGTGATTAAACAAAAGAGTTAACAATAACTTATTCATATATTATATACCACATGAACTAAATTTATTAAACATGACACATTCTTGTAAAATATTTAATAAAATAATATACACTTACACTATGTGTGTACAAACAAAAAAAAAATTAAATATGTAAAACACTAAATGTTTATGAATTATATATGAGTATGTAGATTAGAAATTTCAGATTTACAAATACCATAAATTTATGTGCGGTACATTATTCATTGATGTTTTCTCAACATATATTTCCTTATATACATGAATGAATGAAGAACAATTATAATAAACGAATATGTCTAAAATATTTTACATATAGTTAAGAAATGGAAAATACATATATATAATGAAGTGATTTTCCCTATTTGTTAATATACTATTTACCAAACCCACAAAAACAATTATAATAACTATATATATAATAAAACCATAACCACATTATAAAGAGAATATATATATATATATATATATTTGATACAATCTATTTGGTTGAAATTTTATCACACCCTCAAAAATTACTACCACACATATTTATCCCTTATTTATATATACTTTATCAAAGTTAATTGTATATGTATATGTTTTTAGTACATCAAAATCAAATGGAATATTAAATAGAGACATATAAGCATATATAAATTACATAAAATAATATATATATGCTTTTGTATTCATCATATATATAGATTTGAAATTTTATCACAAAACTTTTTTTCTCTATATACAATAATTTATCTATTTATATATATAAATTATATTATGTTGTTATACGCACAGATCGTGATTATGATTTGGATTGAAAAATCTTTTTTAAGCACAATTATATATATATATTATAATAAATGTCAAAAAGGAAGTGTGTAATTTTTGATGCGGATATATGAAAATATACATATATTATATATTTCTTTGATTATATAATCTATACTATACTATAAATATGATATGATTTTTAGAAAATTATCCAAAATATGTTTTTAAATTTTCATATGATTGAAAATTTACATATTTTTCTTTTATCTATTCGCCAAAACCGTATATATACATATATCTATATATGGAAAACAAAAATTATTATTATATAGTATTGTTTTATTTTAATATCTTTTTTTTTTGTGTGTGTTCTGCATATTAAAATTACTATAGGCTTGTTTTGAAAATAAAAGCTTTATGAATATTTTGCTCTTCTTTAAAATGCGGAAAATCTTTTTATCTATAAAATTTATTACACACAAAAGAAGCAGAAAAAAAAAATCCCTTTTACATGATGAATCAAAATAATAAATAAAAGAAAAAATCATCAACACTATATATATAAAGAGTCAAAGCAGTAATTTTAAAAATGCATACAATAAATATTATAATATATTTTTATAAATAATGTGTATACTGTATATATAAATATAAAATTTTACAAATACATACACTTTGTTATATAAAAATTATAAATATATGCAACGAAATGATGATATATGTTTTACTGGCTCACTGTTATTTTAATTGTATTGTGGATGCAAAATTTGATACAACAAATAAAAAGAAAAAACAACGAAATAATGTACCAAAAAAAAACAAAAAAATTAATTTTTTTTATCAAATATACAAACACAATCGTATTTTATGTTTTTAAACATATATATTCATATAACATATATGCTTTTTGCATATGCATAAAATACTAGACATAAGAATCTGATTATTTTCTGTATTTTTTTTTTTAATTATTTTGCGAGATTTTTTGTAAATTATATATATGTAATTATATATATGTGAATATGTAATACTTCCGTAAAGCTTTAAGGCATGTTGCATTTTGCAGAACATATAAATATTTTCTTTTTTACATGAAAAAAAAAATAATAAAATGTAAAATAAATAAATTCTTCTATATAGATTTTTTTGTCATTTATAGATTTTTTTTCTATATATAATCACAACAAAACAAAACACCTACAGTGGAGGATATCATAGAAATAACTTAAAAAATAAATATCTAAGAATAAATAATCTGATAAATATACCGCGGATTCTTGTCCATTAACACGAGTATTAAAAACAAAGTAGTTTACATTTTCAGATAGTTCAGTTTTTTACAAATGATACAAAAGCTATAGTAAAACTATACATTGGGCATATTCGTATTGTCCGTATATTGCCGAATTCCTATTCTTTTAGAAACCTCTATATTGGTGATAGAATATATTTTATCTGTATCTGAATAAATATGTATATAATATTGATAATATACTATACCTTGTTATTATGTATGTTTTCGTTTGTATATTAAAAGTTAAAAATGTACATGTTTTGAAAAGCGACAAAATAAAACTTCGTAAAAATAGTATTTTGTTTTTTTTTTTCTGAATAATTAATTTTTGTCTTGTTTGTTCTTTATATATATATTGAAAAATTTTTATTTACAACAAAAGATTTGTAAATTTGTCTGATTGTGAGTATATAAAAAAACAAAAAATTACATATATTTTTCATAAATATTATTACAGTTGTAGTTATATCAGATAATTATCCACAAAATGTATTTCATGTAAGTATTCAAATTATTCTTCGAGAATTTTCATTATCTTAAAACATGAAAAATTGTGACCAAAATTACATCTAAACCGAATTACCAAAACAAAGCGATATCATACATGTAAAACGGTAAATATGCATTATTATTTTGCAGAGTATAAACTTCAGAATTTTAACTTTATATAAATTAAAAATATATTCAATAAAATAATATATTATTATTAGATTTCGAATATTAACAATATTTAAAATAAAAATCAAACTCTAAAATATGACTCATTTTTAAATTAAGCAATGCACAATATTTTTTTATTTTCATATTATTATTCTATCGCTTTTTTATGCACATTTATGAAGACAGACTTTAAAAAAAAATTAAAAATATATATCCCACTCGTAAAATTCTATATATTCAACAGAACGATCGTTATAAAAAAAAACATATATAAATACAAATAATGCAGTTTAGATAGATCACAACCAGACAAAATATATTAAGAAAAAAAATCTAAATTAAATGGAAAAAAAAATTATAATTTATTAAAGTCGCATTATTATTTTTAGCCTTTATTTTTCTATAAGTTTTTGTGTATTTGATTAAGTGAGTGCTTCTCTATATAAATATCATATATAAAGTAAAAGACTGTATTAAAATATAATAAGAATATATAAGATATATAAGAATATTAAAAAATAAAACTTTATCTCTTAACAACACACATACAACATACAATATAATTCTAACAAACAAAATAAATTCCAAAATATTAATTTGCCCAAAATAGCATCATTTTTATTTTTAAAATTTATTATTCATATATATATATAGTTTTTAGTGAACACACAGATTTTCTTTTATCTTTACTACATGATCATGATTAAAAAAAACAAAAATATTACTTTTAAAATACATACACGCGAAATATTAACAAATTTTTAAGCATAAACTTTACGCAGATGGATGGAATTTATTTATAACCGCATGTTGCATTTAACAAAATATTTGCGCCATATATAATGCGATTATATATTTTATAAAATAATATAATTTTTCAACGTCTTATCCTTTTATAAAATATTATACAATATATATGTATAATAACAATCTAATGCAGTAAAAATAAATCTAAAACACATTTAAAGGAAATTTTTTTTTTTTATATTTTATATATAATAACTATTTTTATGATCATCGTCCAAAAAAATAAATATTAAAAATACACATACGCATATATAAAGATTACTGCATATAATGCATTTTCTGTGCAAAATATATTTTATTTATTTTACGATAAAAATAATCGCATAATATAAATAAATATTTATTTTATATATATATATATATTATATTAATAAAAAAAAACAATTCACTGTGTGTGTAAATTTTTATAAGACGATGAATATAAAATTTTGAACGATGAACTCTAAACCAAATACAACAAAAACAAAAAACTGCAGCTTAAAAATGAAAATAAAATGAAATATAAATATTTATGCACACAAAAATTCAAACATCGAGTTCGTTGGCCTTAAAAAACATACATCGCCCATATAAAAATTAAAAAAATAAAATACATGTAATAAATAAAGAATAAAAAAAAAAAATTCAAACAAACACATACACGCATTTTTCGTGGATGCACAAAATTGCAATTCTTAAACCGCGAAATGCATTCTGATATGCATTTTTATATTGCTTACTTATACATAATTCTTCTTTTTACTAAATTCATTCCTTTATTATTTTTGTTTTATTTTTTGGCATTCATTCACAGCGAGTTTATTCTTAATTTTCTGAAATTGATTGTGCGTTAGTGTTATAAGGAAAAAAAAATTAAAATAAATATTTAAAATGTGTTACGACGACGCGATAACAAAATAATATGCAATTTTACGTTTTAGAAAAATTTTTATTCAAAAAAATATCTATAATACAAATCAAAAAAACAAAAAAACTAAATTGCAAATAATTTGATTTTCCTTATTACACGTCGCGCACTTTTTGTTGCATATACATACAATATAAATAAATCGAAATATAATAATATTTTAATATCGAAAATCCATCCATCCAACAAATAATAATAATAAGTTTTTGAATTTTGTAAACTGCGGTTTTTTATTTAGGAGGAATTGCATTGGTATTGAGAAAATGCACATATAGAAATAAATTTAAAAAAAAAAGCGACAAAAATAAAAACTTTTTTTAAGATATTATATGTTGGTAAAATAAAAATATATATATATACATCTTTTTTTTTTTAATGTTTGTATGTATTATATATATTATAATCAGTTAAAAATTTATTCACGTATAGAATTTTTCGGTAGAATAGAATTCATTTTTTTTTTCGTTTATTTTTGCAGTAAAAATTTTATTTCTATGCCTTTTTTCTTCATTATTTAGTTGGTTTTCGTTTATTCATTTTTTACGCTGTTAGATTTTTTTCAGAGAAGCTTATTTATTACTTACTATATATATATATACATATATATAAATATAGCTAATGCACAATACAAATTTATATATGTATTATGAAAATTTTTGCATATATATATATATATATAAACGACGGTCTATCTGCAGTCAACATTTTTATTTTTAAATTTCATTTTCTTCTTTTTTTTTCTAAATGGGTTGTTGATGCATAATTTATTTTACTTGTTGTTTATTACATATATATTTATTTATTCTTTTAAGCATACAGCTCATATCAACTATATTCAAAAAATAAAAAAAAATATTACTCGAAACGAATACAAATTTAACAACACATTATTTTTGAAGTTTTTGGTTAACAAATTTTATTTAAAAAAAATACATTTATGCAGATTAATTATTTTCTTATATTTACATATTTAGAGTTTTTCTTCATCATAGTTCTTCTTTTACATTATGTAGGTATATTATATATTTCATTATAATCGTATTCAATTTCAAATAATTTATAGTTTCCATTATATATGCAAAATGTTAAACTTTATGTAGAATATGTAAATTATTATTACATTTTTGAGATGATAGGATAAGATAAAATGATGGAATATAGATTAGAATTGAATGCATATTAATAGAATATATTAAATGAAATTTGTATTATGTTATGGCTTTATCCAAGCGTTGTGAGTTGATTTAATACTTACGGAACGGAAAAATTTATGAAGAATCTATACAGTTTCTGTAGTACTTTTTAAAATAAAATCGTAACCATAAAACCATTTATAAAGACACCTAAAGTATCCTTAAAATTAACCAACAAAGTAATCCTTCGTAAATCCCAAGTTGTCAATATTGATTTGCAATATTATAATACATATTGAAAAAAATAATGCCAATTTTATTAGAATCAGCATGCATATGGTCTATAAAATTGAAAAAATGAAACAATAATTCATCATCGCTTTCACTTGTATCCCCCGCTCAATAAATATTCAATATTATATTCTTTTATTATATAACACCAATGTGAAAATTTCATAAATTCTCTAATTAACCAAAATAAAAATACACAAAAAATCCAATTAAATTTTGTCAATGTCGCAATATAATGCATGCAAAAGAATAAATAATAAAGTTAAAATCAATTATGCAATTAAATAAAATTTGTCTGTAAATCATTGCATTGCAGTAATATATATAATCAGGTCAATATAAAAAAAGAAAGAAAAATAAATACTTTCACAATTATATGGGTGACAAAAAAAAATGTCATTTAATTATACAGAAGAAAATCGAAAACTTTTTAGTAAAATATGTACAAACATGCATATAAAATAAATTTTTGAACTTTTATCATCACACGCATTCAATCATCTGATGAAATGCAATATTCAAAAACAGAAAAAATTTTCAAAATAAACTTGAACGCTTGAACTTTATTACTTTATATTATATATACATATATCGCGTGCAAATATATATTTATTTTAAGAATCTATATATTTGCAAAAATTATTTATAATGTTAATATCATTTGTGAATACATTTACGTTAAAAGAAAATAAATTTGTCAAATTTAGCCCGTTGCAAATTAAAAATAAATAACATTTCTATTAAAAAACAAAAAAAGATACCATCATTTAAAATTTAAATAACAAATTATATATATTATTAATATATATGCTACTACCTACAAAACAAAAAAACACAAATTCACAGTCAAATTATATATTGAGGGTCAATAACATTTCATTTTTTTATTTTAGTTTTTTGTTTTCGGCAATTTTTCTTTTTTTTTATATTTATTTGTTATTCTGTTTGCAATTTTTTCATTATAATGTGCATACAAAATATAAATGTGTATATTTATAATTATATATAAATATATGTATATTTAAAAAAAATAAAAAAAATAACGCGTAAGTGCGATTGACGACGAACAACTGCATACAATTATATAAATACCATTTTTTTTTTTTTTGGTTGGTTTTCAAAACACATTTATACTCTGTTTTGTTTTGAATCGTGCATTGCTGATATATAAATAACGATAATGAAAATAAAATAAAATAAAAAAAAAAAGACTGGCATTTAATTTTATAATAATAATAATAAATGTATTTTTGCAAATTTACCAAAAAAAAAACAAAAATACATGTATTAGTGCATTTTTGCAATAAAAAAAAATGTGTGTGTTTATTTTTTAGCAAAGGATGGGCCAAACAACTTTTTGTTGCAAACAAAAATAGAATTCAAAATTTTTTTTTTTTTTATTTAATAAAAATAAAAATTAAATTATTTTTGTATGTTTTTTTTTAAATATACCTATGGTATATACATATATAGTGTGTATATTATAATAAATTTTTGTACTTATTGTATTTTCAATTGCTGTATCGTTTTATTGTCATTCACCTTTTTTAGAGGTATACACAAAATTATATCGTTGACATATAGTGTATAAGATAATAATTATCAAATTTATCGTTATTACAGTTGACGTAACGTTGTATAAATTAATTACGATATTTAATTCATTAATATCTCATATTCTTATTAATAACGTTTCTAATATAAATTGACCATATCGAAAATCGAACGCATCACCCGCAGTCTGTCTGTATAATAATTCTATCTTAAACCGCTTAAAATTGATATTATTTAACAAAACCAAAATAAATTAACTATATAGCAAGATTTATTTAAATTTTATTTATATGAACTTTTTCAATGACAAAATTTCAACGATAAAAAAAAAATATCTATTAACTAAATAATAATAAATATATATTTTAACAAAAAACTACAACCAAACCATACCAAAAAAAATATATAATATATATTTATATAAACAATATAAAACGAAGAAGAAGAAAAAAAAAGCATGAAGCCAAAACAACATTCATTAATGAATATTAAATTAAAAAAAAAAAACTATATCCATATCCATACTAAACTCCTAAAAAAATCATTATTAAAAACAAACACAGCAAAATATAACATTACAAAAAAATCGCAGCCAAAACAAGTAAATTGCGTCATATTGTCTATAGTCTAGTCACGACGACACACATTTATTGTATATATTATTATTTTCAATTTGTATATTTAGAGTTTTGCTTTAGTTAGTTAGAAAGAAGACGCATTGTTAAATATCCACTCACTATAGATCAAATACATCCACACCACCACATAATAATCTTATTATTATTTGCAATTTTTTTTAAATGACTAATAGTTTTTTTTTTGCAAATATTTTATCTTAATAATAAAAATAATCATTAATAATACATTGCCATCATCAATAATTTTTATTTTTTTTATTATCATCATCCACCATTATTATGAATTTTGCTCGATGATCACACACAATAAAGTTATTTAGTATATTCGAAGAAAAAAAAAACTAATATTTAAAGAATTGTTCAACAAAAATACACAACAAAATAAAGTGTCTATGTCTGATGTTATTATTTAAGCCTCGATTTCTATGAAAATATTTTATTTATCACAAATATGGTATTTGTGATATAAAAAAAAATGTGCTTTTTCTGAAATTTATTTTGCCTGGATAAAAAAACCGAAATTTAATAATTGCTGTTAAATAATTCCATTTTTTATTAGTTTGTAAATTAACTGGATATTTTATTATTATGAAATTAAATCAAAAAAATTAAATAAAATGTAAATAAAATGAAAAATGAAGTTTGGACGACGGTCAGCCGACGGCAATAGAAGAAAAAATATCAATGTCCGCCGTCAGTCCGCCGTCCAATATTCATAAAAAGCACCGCCATTGAAATGCATGTATTTTCAATTTGACATTTGCCGTCGTCTGCCGTCGGCATTTCATGAAAAGCATTACTTTAGCAGCACCAGCAGCAGTAAATATTTGAATGAAAAAAAATAGTTATACATATCCAACTATCTATATATATATATATAGATATATATATATATATATAGTATAGTCTATATATGCATATATAATATAACAAGTATTTATTTATTATTATTTTAAATTTGTTCATCGCAGATTGAATATCATTCTCATACACACAGACAAATTCAAATAAAACTTTTACTGTGTAATACAAAAATTGTTATTGCATATTGACCACCGCCACCACCACCACCACCACCATTAGCTTCTTCGTTCGACTCATCTTCTTTATTTTTTTTTTTTATTAAACTATAATTTTTAAAGCATATAGACATACGAGTATATAATAAGTAATATATATATATATACATCATGCATTATGTATATCCAAACATATATACAACAAAATATTATATAGTATATGATGTCTATAGCGTAGCATTTTTTTTTTTTTTTAATGTACATTTTTTAGATATTCTACATAAATTGTATTTAAAATATTTTTTGCAAATTTTGCCTTTATCTATTTATTCCGTCTGCACTATATATATTTGTTGAAAACGGCTTATATAGATAGAATAAGATGCAAAAAATGCGGCTACCTTGATTTTTATACGCATTAAAAAAATGTAATTTATAACTTTATAATAGGTAAAACTGTTCTGTTTTGTTTTATGATTTATTCGTTTTTTTTTTTGGTTTTGTACAATGATCAATATAGATTTTTTTTATATACTATAGTACTTATTTTTTTACATAAATATTTCTAAGTTTTATTAAGTGTTTTCTTATAAATTTTAGAAAATATTTCGAAATCAAATTCATTCACAAAGAATTTTTTTAGTTAAAGTTATTTGAATTTGCTATCACTATACCATATAACATAAGTTCTTAAACATTTTTAAAGGAAAATTCTTAATAATGTAAAATTGTAAGATCTTTGTAATGTTATCTTGCTGTTAAGGGGATCTAAAAATTTGATTACATTTTTTCCCTTTAGGTTATTTAACATTACACATAATTTCCTATACTGTTCATTCTTTTACTGTTCATTGAAATTTTCCAAAGAAATTTATTTACAAATGTAATGTCATATATATTTTTCAAAAGACAACAACAAATATTATACAAAATTATACAAAATTAAGATTATACAAAATTAAACAATGATAAAATCTAAACTTAATTTCATATTTCATATCTGATTATTGCAATTTAGAATATATTTGGAAATGTATTAAATATATCAAAAATATAAGGAAATATTTTCAAACAATATGAAATTTTTAAAATGTATAATATACACGCGTGCAATACTATTTTTTGACTGTAATCTTATTTTTGTGTTTCTATAGGATAAATATTTATAAAAATAAACAAATATATACCATTTATTTATATATATAATATGTCTGGAAAATTATACTGTATGTAAATTTAAAATATACAATAATAATAAATAAATGATGATAAAGTCTATATATATATATATATATATATATATATTTAAACATTTTTACGATGATGAGGTGTTTGAACTGAATTGCTGATATTCAAATGAATTTAAATAAATATGTGATTTTTTTTTTTTTATTTCAAGCAATTTAATACAAATTAAAAAAATATATACACACATTTACAATCAACAACAATTATATGCATTACTAATCGTCGTTTATGGTCAATGGCATCATCATTTACATTTTTTTTACAAAAATATATACCCATTTATTCGTTTTTATATATAAAAAAAAGAAAATATTAGGTATATAATCAAACATATTGGTTAAAAAAAGATTTTTGTGTTATTTTTTCGTCATAATCACATGTATATTTAAAATATATATTTAATTCATCATATTCATACAAAAAAAAAAAAGAAAAAAAAGAGGTGGATGTGATTATAATACAATTGAATTTGTATACTAAAACTAAAATATATACGCGACATTACCTACAAACATACAAATATAATTAATTATTTTAATTAATTAATTTTGTCTGTTTCTAAAAATTGTAAAAAAAAAAGCAACAAGGTATTCTAAATTGAATAATTTTGCATAAATTCTATAAATAAATTTAATTTTATTCGTCTTCGGTAAATTGTTTTAGATTAACCTTAAATGAATATGGAGTACACAGTTTTTTTTTATTATCTATGCGTTATTTGTGTATTTATTTATATACTCTATCATATATATTTAAATACCATACACATTATAAATATAGTTTGTCTGAACTGAATAATAATGATTATTATTATTTTAAGTAATATCTAAATGTGTCTGCGGTGTTAATAAACAATTTTTTTTTATCTTAAATATATACTGTAATTGAATGCGTTATATATATAGAGATAAAGCTTTTAATTCTTTTTTTCTTATCACAAACAAAATATAGAGTGTTCATAAAAAGTTATAAATCGTATAATAACTACCCAAGACTCGTTGGTTTATAGTTGATTTAATACCCAAATTAAAATTCTGACATAGTTTTGAGATCAACATTACCATATATGGTAAAATTTTACAAATGAAGAAATCTTTATAGAGATTCTTATATTCATTACTTCATCGAAAAACTAATAGTATACAAATGAATAAGACCAATTTTCGTTATTCCGCGCGATTACAACTACTATATAATTTTGGAAAATATATTATTTTATTTTAAATCTTATTGTTCATCATCTTTTTATGTTAACGTATGAGAAAATCGAATTTCTATAATACAAAGCAGTATCAAAGCAGATAAATATATAAAAAATTAATAAGAAAAGGATTTAACCTAAATACAATTTATTGTTATAGCAAAAGTTTATCATTTATTTATTTTTTAAACACGTAATATTTTGCAATAATAAATACTTAAAAAAAATTATATACATATAATAATAATAATAAAAAAACCACTATCAAATTCTACGAAAATAAATAATAATAAAATTGATATTTTATCCACCAAAATTTGGGTACAAATTTCTATGAATATTATAAAAAATCTTATGAAATTATATATTTTCATTTACGTATAGGTACGGACGCATATATTATGTGTTAGCATTTTAAATATATTTATATTCATATATATATTACGTGTATATAATTATAAAACAATATATATGTTTAATATTTTTTTTTATTTTTGGTCGTCATAAAATTAGTAAAATAAAGTTAGAAATTATAAAAAGTAAATAAACCAAAAAAATAGATATTGCGGTTGAATTTTTATTGTACTATATATAAATATTAAAATTTATTGTAATAAAGGTGTCTTTTAATATTTGTTAATTTGCATATTTTTCTATTTAACTTATTTGCGTGATCAATTGATAATTTATATATTCACTTTGTGTGTTAGCATTTTTTTCTTTTTTTTTGTAAATATAATACACAATCATATGATTCATTTTATGGTAATTTGATGTATGTATAAATAAATAAATAATAAAAAAAAGCAACAGTTTGTTTATTTTTTTATTTGTAAATCACACACAAAATTCCCATAAAACCTATCACTAGAAAAGCATAACATATTTTTACCAAAAACTAAAAGAAAAAAAATAATATAATACTTATTTATTCATAATATATATGAAATTTCATATCCGGTCAATATATATTAATTTTTACCATATAGACTATATTTTATTTTTTATAATTTTCCATAAAAAAAATTAAAAAAAAAAACAAAATACCGACGTTAGTTAAAGTGAAAAAAAAAAAAAAAATGCATTGCAATTTTTATAGTTCAAATTTATTTATTTGATATACTAAAAATTTTTCTGTTTTTAATTTTGTTTTTACAAATAAAGTTATCATTTGATGTTTGTGGTTAACCTAAAAAATTGCTAAGATTTCTATTCTTTTTATATATATAATTTAAACATATATATATATATAAATAATAAAACTCTATATAAAAATTAAAAATATTCTGAATCATCAAAATAAAATAAAAAATTAAATTAAAATAAAAAAAAAAAATTATGTGTTACGTTTTGTCGCTTTTTCATTTTGCGTATCTACACACAATTTGTATATTTCTTTTTCTTTCATAATGAGTCAATTTTATTACTAAAAAAAAAAAAAGAATACAAAAAAATAATAAATAATAGGCACTTAGATTTTTATTATAATTTCAAATTGTTGAAAATAAAAAAAAAAAATAAAAATAGTTTATCGTGCACGGTAGTTTTGTGAGGATCATCATATATATATATACTTATACGCATAAAATTAATTAAAGAATTTTTCTTGATAAATTTCTTAATATATATAGTAAAAATTTGTTTTGTTTTGTTAGTGAATTATTAGTAATAAATTACAAGTAACACAATTAATTAAATTAAAATTGTGTAACTAAATTCAATAAGAAAACAATAAATAAGACAACAGACATATATCGATATAAAAGTTAAAGGTAAGAAGACAGATATTTTATTTAATTTAAAATATTATATATAGATTATAATCAATGAAAAATGCATATATAAGTAGGTATAATATTATAAATAAACAAATTGCGTAATTACATAAATATTTTGTGTCTATATATATATATAAACAAATCGGCACGAAAACAATAAAAGCTGTACTATACTTTCACTTAAGGTATATACATTTTGTTGTCATATGTATATGTTAATGTAATTAACATTGAATTGATAGTAATATTGAAGATTATTTAGTGTCACTTGTTTTTTTTTTAATTTTTCTTATTTCTTTGCAATTTTTTTTTTTTTTGTTTTGTATAATTTGTATTTGTATTTTTGTCTGGAATGCCAACTGTTTCAATAAAATTAAAATAGACTTGTAAAGTTTGCAAAATAATATTTATATTAATAAAAAAATATATGTTATTAATAACTTATCGATGAATCAAAAAATATTAGCATTTAGAAAAAAAAAATAAAATTGTTTTTTTTCTTTTGGTAATGAATAATCAAATTGTCATCAATTTCTAATAACATTCAAATTCCCCAAGAAGTTTTTTGTGAGGATAAAGTTTTTTTATTTTTTGATGATATTATTTCTGAGTCATTTTTTTAGTTATAAATTAGCATCAGTTTGGTTTTTGCGTTATTTATTGTTTGAATTGATTCGTTCGTCATTTATTACTTGTGGCATTTCGTGTATATAAATAAATAATTTTCATTCATATATTGTACATTAAGGCTTTGTATCCATAATTATCCGTTGTATATAAAATCGATAATTTCCTTTATCAATTACCATCGGAAGTAATACTTTCTGAGTATATTTATTACGATAATACATATATTTTATTCTATCCAAATTATTACATTTATTACAATCCATATATTTTTTTTTATTCATAACAATAATTCTTCATATTATTAAAATGATTGATCGTTTATCAATCGCTTATATAAATAAAAAAAGTTGTATATATGTATATGTTGTGTGTATACCCACAAAAAATATAAGAAAAACAAAAATGTAATATATAATAATAAAAAATATTAAAACAATAAAAACAAAATGATACTATATTAAATATAAATATTTAATGCACAATCAAAATAATAAAATTAAAAAAAAATTTGTATATATCAATAAATAAATATATTGGATAGACAATGAACAACAACCCAATAATAATTGAATATTATATGAGCCGCATAAAATCGTGAAACAAATAAGCACATTTATCAAACATTATTATATATATATACATTTGACATTTGGATGTCCTGTTGCTCGTGTGTATAGGCCAGGCCACTAACCTTTTTCAATTTTTAATTTATATATAAATTAAATTCGTATATTATAAATATATTTGTTCTTCATCAAAATAAAATCCATCCAACACATATAATAATATTTTTTTATAATAAAAAAAACAAACAAACACTATAGAATAATAAAAAAAAAAAGTCTGTTTTCTGTCGTTCTGCAAAAATACATATGCATCATATACTTAAAAATATATGTGTATAGAAAAATTAAGCACCACATATTAAGAAGATTTTTACTTGTTTTAATATTATTTTTGTTACATAGAATATTATATATATTCATCTATACACAACTATACAGAAGAAAAAGAAGAAGAAAAATACATATACGTTGGCAAAACCTAAATCCGTCATACTTTTTTTAAATGCATTTTATTTCATATATATACATATAAAAATCAACACATGCAAATACTAGACATAATTCTTCAAAAAAAAAAAAAAGAAAAACCATTTTATTTTTTTTACTTTTCAGTTTTATATATTTATTTATTTATTTTTTTTTTTTTTTTGTAATGGCCCAGACATATAGTAGAAGTGAAATTAGTATATATAGGCTTTTACGTAAGCAAACTCTTAACGTTCACGTATTTGTTTATGTATATACACACATATAACGTATATTTTTCTATATATATATATATATATATATTATATTAGTATAAACAATATGCCAATCACCCTAAAAAAAAACTGAAAATTTTTATATATATACGAAAATAATTATGTATTAAAAACAAATAATACGGAAATTTATCGTACATCATATATTTAGTATAGTTAATAATAAAAAAAATTATTAGAAAATATTCTTTTAGGGGTTATGTACAATAAGGGAATTTTTTTTATTATATATATATATATATATAAATATGGTGATAATTGTACAGTTAATCAGAACAGAATGGGAATATACGGTAGAAAAATATTGCAAAAATAATTATAATTATAATGGTGGTGATCTTGCATAGTATATACCCATAAATGAAATATGATCAATTTTATAAAATGTATATATATATATATATGTATCATCTGTCGTCGTCGTCATCAAATTCTTATTAAAAGTTCAATCACATTTGAATATGGTTTTGTTTTTTTTTTTTCACATATAAAAACTTTACTATATACATATATGTAATTCGTATTTGAATTTTTTAATTAACTTCTGAAAGAAATTTAATATCTTCCTTGCATTTTATAGGTACATTTTTAAATATATATATAGATTCCATTTTAAGATGCATCTGCATTTTTTTTTTTTTTTTGGTTTTATTTATGCATCTCTCACGATTATATTGTGATAAATATATATATATATATATATGAATATACATTTCTTATAATATATGTTTAAGGAGTTTATAAATTGCGTATTGTTTACGTTTTCACATTGTCATAGATAATTATTACATATATATACGATGTGTACAAGTTTTATGCATTATAATAAATAATGTGTATTTTTTTTTAATAACAACAGTTGACGAATACCAGGAAGTAATTTGATAGTATAACAATGCAAATTTTTTTTATCGGTAATGAATTTTATAAATATAAAACATTAAACTCATGTTAAACATTTTTTATTTGTTATACCATCAACAAAGACAAAATCCAATAAAGTTTAGAGTCTAAAATAGAATCAGAAAGATATATTAATGATTTTGTTTTTGAATTCGGAGGGAAAGGGATTTTTTTTAATAGAACTTTAATATTTAAAATTTCGTTATTAATTATAATAAAATATTTTGTACATTTTGGTTTAATAATCGCATTGAACCCACCTTTTAATCAATCATCTAAAGTAAAAATGAAGTAATAAATCCACTTATATTATAGTGGAAAAATGTATAGAATTATTATAGAAAATAAAATAAGACAATAGAAATATTGTTAAAATTAAATAAAATATTCCTTATCACCACTCTACATATATAGTAATTTTATTTTAAACATATTTGGTAAATAAATGTTTTATATCAAATACCTATCTTCTTTTTTTCTATCTATTATTTATTTTTTGTGTTATATTATTAATATGCAGTATCTGTGATGAGTTTTTTTTTTGGTTCGGTTTTGTTGTTGTATACATATAGTTTAAAAAATAATAAAAATGATTTGTAATGAAATGACGAATATGTACAAATTAAATATATATATATATATATTTAAGTTGTTTTACATTTTAGAGGTGATGATATATATTGTACAAATAAATATTTTTATAGATATATATATAGAAAACATGGTGCCAAATATTTATTTATTTATATACAAAAATAAAAATGCTAATAAATAAAAGTCTTTTTTATTATATTAATATATACCATATTTTTGTTTATTTCTGTTGATTTTGCAAATATGTATTAAATAAAAAAAATTTAAGCTAATATATATTGTATCTATTCAATGTATATGTTTGTTATCAGTGCGAAAATATAACCCAAACAACGCACGCACACACTAGACAATCGTTATATTAGAGACCAGCAGAGCCTGTAGTAAAATATACACAAATATTTATAACATTGAAATTCATTTTTGCAAAAAAATTAAAAAAAAAAAAAACTATAATCAGATATGAATATAATATATATTATTTTCTGTAAGTTAGTTAGTTATCTAAAAAATATTTGTACATGTTAGTAGAAATATATTAGTAGGTTTTTTTTTTTTACTATTTGTAGATAAAAAAAAATTTGAAATTGAAATGTTGTATAGAGTATAAATATATAATTATAATCAACACAATTTTTGCTTGCTTGCAATTTTGCGAATATAATACACATTACAATGTTAATATATATATATAGAATGTGCGAAAAAAAGCGAACGCAAAAAATGTACATATAAATATTTTTGTTTTTATTATTTATGTGCGATAAAAAAATGAAATATATATAAAAATTATTAATAATATTTTTATTTTATTTTTTTTTTTTTGATAATATTTGTGTTTAACCATCGCACACTATAAATCACACATATATATATATATATATATATAAATTAATTAATAACAAAAAGCAAATTAAGTTTATATTAGTGAATTTTTTTTTTTTCGATTTTTTCATATAGGGTTAATCATATATCAAAATAGGTTATAGATTATGTAAATAGAAGTTTTTGCATCCTATATATAGATTTTCTATAATATTGATAAATAAAACATTAATAATTAAAATATATTAATACAATTAATTATCAATATCTTATGTATTTTAAAAATCAATTTTATAAGAGGATGTTATATACATATAAATAAACAAAACATCTTTGTTAAACTTAGATCAAAAATGAGAATAGAATTAATAAAGAAATAGAATTTTTTACAATATTATGACATCATAACGTAACATTTAAATAAATGTATTGACCTTTTTGTTTGATATCTGATGTTTGAATTATTTTAAATAAACATTCATAATTTTAAATGGTTGTTTAATGTTAATATAAACATTTAATTGATTTTCCCAATATATACATGTTGGAATGGTAGATCATTAACCAGAATGTTCAAAAAGAAAATGTTTTCACCCTGTCATATATGTATATATAATTTGTGATCATTAAATAGTATAATAACAATAAATAATAAAAATAAAATAAAAACATTTTTATGTACATTTATATTATAAACCACAAAAAAATTTGGTATATTATTAAAATATTATTTAAATATTAAAGAAAAAAGAATATTTGAAATAAAACTACACGCACAACCAAAAATGCTTTTTATGTATAACAAAATTAATTAAATAAAAATATATGATATATAATTAATATATTGCCTACACATGAAGTGTATGTTAACAGCACATACGCATATAATAGTTCAATATTGTGAAATTTCAAGATTATTCAAATTATCTATAATATATATGAATGAATATACATTTGAATTTGTTTTATTTATAAGTTGTCTTATTATATAGTTCATATTGATTAATTTTAATCTCTAAATGGTTTATTTTTATAAATTTATTTGCCGTGTATTTTTATTGTTAATATTCTTAATTGAGTATTTTTCGGTTTTGCGGGTGCACGAAATTTTTATATATATACTTAATGCGGTGAATTTATGTATTACATGTCGTTCGTTTGATGCATTTTATAAACTATAACAACCATTTCTGAATAAAACTAAATTCCAACACAATATTTTACAAAAAATGTAATCTAAACATACTGAAAATTGTTCCAAAAAACAAAATACCAACAACAATATTATTTTATATATTAGAAAAGTATTCAAAATTCGTTGTTGCTAACATTCCCGCTGATACAAAAAAAAATGTGTTTATTCCCGATTGTAGACTTTAAATTCGAAGTTCTACATAAATATAATGGAATAATATAAAAAAAAATTATTCTAAATGAATTTTTAAAAATTGAATACGTTCATTTTTATTAATTTACATGTACATTATGATATCTGATTATTTTATTCCATAAATTTATGTGTGCGTAAAACAATTTTATATTTATTATTATATATTCAATACAAGGAAAGGATACAACAAAACCAAAAAAAAAAAAAAAAAACCAACACAAATTTCTCAGAATTTATTTATCAGTTTTATTTTTAGTTTTTATATGCAGTTATAGATAAAAAAAATATACATAATTTTTATTTTTTTTTGTTTATGATATTAAAAGTTTCATGAAAAAGAAACGTATAGTTTGATATTGGTATAAAATTAACGATTTCGCATATTTATCAGAATTTATTTTTGTATGATTTCAACTTTTTTTGTATCAATTATCACAATTATCACTGGATTTAGTTTTAAGGCCGTGAATCTCGTTAATATTTTATCAAAAATCTTGCAATTTAAAATTATTTCATCTACATTTTTATTAGTATAAATGTTTATATAGTTATTTAAGGAATCTATATAATTTTTTGTACATTTATATTTATTATAATATATGAATATTAATTTTAATAATTTCTTATTTTTTTATTACAGGTAAGTGCTAGATGTATATACATGAAGAAGCCGTTTAACATCTATATATATAAATATATATAGTGTATAGAGGCGGTATGAGTATAAATTTTTTTTTTTTATATTTACTTGAATAGATTTATTGTTATTTAATAAATAAAATGCGTTTTGTTATATAGATATAGATAACATGACAAATAAACCAATCATTTAAAAAAAAAAAAGTATACCATATACGTTATGATTCAATGATATAAATGAAAAATTATAATTATAATAAAAGGAAAAAAATGTATATTTCATATTAAGAATTTATTATAAGTAGTAATTGATGAAATCTATCAGATTTCTGGTAAAATGCTTTATTCTTCAAGATATTTTGATGCACATTTTACGAATAATTTCATATAAATTTTCTGATTCATACATTTTTTATTATACAAAAAAATGAAAAAAAGTGAACTTCTAACAATATTCGTACTATATTTTTTATTGAATATTCTTTTTTGTATAGCAATTAATAATAAATATACAAATAATATATTAATTTATGATTAATTTTAGTAAAAAAAAAAATAATACCATATGATAATAATATAATTCATTCAAATGATAACGTCGTATACTTTAATCGTATCAAAATTGATTTTATAAAATTGATAATTTTTATATAATTAAAATATGACAAAATGATTAATATAAAATGAATATTTTACTATATAATAACATCTAATATTCAAATCATCTAAATGAAGTCTATATAACCAAAAAAAAATAAATAAAATAACCCAAAACAAAAAAAAAATCTTCTTTTTATCCATTCAGTATGTTGTATATATACAAATAATTATATAAAGGTATGCTAACTTTATAATTTCATTAACCAATCATTTTCATTTAGAATATATAGATAATAAAAAAAAAAGAATATATTTGTATAGAATGAATATTTTTTAACTATACACATTATAATATTTGCCGCGCCTATATATACATACCTACATACATGAGGGTATATATGTAATCATATACCATATAATATATTATATAGAAAATATTATATATTAAATAAATAAAACGGAAGGTAATTCATATAATAGTGAATATATATAAAATACCTTTACCAAATTTTTGTAAATATACGTATATGTACCTACATCTATTTTATAACAAAAATATAAAAGTACCAAAATATAAAAACATTTTCTAACTACCTCAAACTACATTATTATTATTATTATTATTATTATTATGGATATATATTTGTACATGGGGGGATTGTGTTTAATATCTTTATATATACATATAATATTAATAATATTTGTATTATACACACCATATATATGCATACAGATATTATTTCTAAATAGGTATATATATATATATTTTTTACTACAAGTATATATATATATATATATATATATAAAACATGTATATATAGTTATTTTTATCATATATTCATGCGATGAAATCTGTACAAAAATCTGCTGTTTTTATAAATATATACAGTATATGTAATATGTATGTATTGTATATACATGCGGGGAAAATTTTTGCGCATCACCAGGAATTATTTTTATATAAATAAATATATATATATTTAAAATAAATATAAAATAAAAATAATAAAAAAATCATAAAATAAAATTTAAGCATTATTGGAATAGAAAAGGATGAGTTAGTGTTTATGTATATTATAGAAATATATATGTATAGTGATGAAGTAATAAATATATATATATATATATGGCAAAAACATATCGTTAGTGTATATTAAAAATAAAAAAAAAAATAAATAAAGAGTGAAATAGAAAATGGAATTGTTGAGAATTTTCCTCATATATGTAGTACATAGTACAGTATACCATTCATCCATCCATCTATATACATACATATGTATATATATATTATATATAGTAGATAGTATTATAATGAAAATCATTCATTCCCTTCGCAACTTTGTTTTTTTTATTTTTATTTTTATTATCGTTGTTATATATATATATATATATATATATTATATTTCAAATATTTATGACATAAAAAAAATTTCAAATACAAAAATTGTATTTTATATATACCGCAAAGCTCTCTATTACTATATATATATAATATATATATTTGTACTTAAATTTATTTATTTTAGTTAGAACATTCGCTGTATATGTACTAATGTTGATGACGATATTATAATGATATGATGATGATAAAGATGATGATGATCATGATAATATACAGAGGGTGGTTAAAATATTTTATATCTATCTAAATATATATGTATATATATACAGTATATTTTTATTATATATTTATATTTACTTTTATTCATATATTTTTTAGCTATAAAATACATTATTTTTGTATTTTTAGAGAGAGAAAATATGTACATAAAGTAAAATTGTTATAATATGCACATAATATTTATATATATATATAGTTAAATAGATAGATATATGTGTATAGATATATAGTAACTATATATACGAACAGAAGAAAAAAAAATTATATTATATATACGCGTCTATATACAGAGGAAAAATATATTTATATCGCGATCAGAAGGTATTAGAAAATATCGTATATTCTACATCTATAATATATAAATACTTTTTTTTTATATATACATACATACATACATATACTCGGTGTATCATTTTTTCCGTTTTTCCTTTTTTTTTTTTACCATATATATATTTATTTTGCCTATATAAAATATATATATAAACTGTACTGTAAAACAAGCAGCCATTTTGATTAAAAAAGGATATTAAAAATTAATATAATGTAAATGAAATTTTGTTAATGCGAAAATAAATGGAAAAATTTTCCTACATAAATATATTTTATATATCTATATCTATCTATATATGTATATGATATATAAATGATAATAATATACTTGAACGCAAACATATCTATATATGGTGGAGATGTGTAAACATAGTTAAAAAACAGAAAACCTTTATCGCCTATATAGAATTTATATATAATAGTATAATATCTATATATGCATATGTGCGTCAAGCTTATTATACATATATACATATATATTTATTTTTAAATATTTTGTTATTATAAAAGTGTATAAAGATTAAGCAAAAAAAAAAAATTATACTAGTATAATTGCATATATTTAGAGTATATAGATAATATAATAACAAACGAAAGTAGAAAGTACTAAATATTCAATATATTGTTCACGAAATTTTTGTCTTTAAAATTCACCACACATTTTGAGGATATGTAAATATTTATAAGAATCCCTATATATCGCTAAGTATATGCCTTAGTTCATAAAAAACATCCAGCGTAAAATTCTTACAAAATTTGAGGTCATGGTTTCGAATCCTATTCTGAAGACATGAAATACATTTTGTGTTTTTTCCGGTTATTTTCGAATCTGAATTTTCACACAGATTTCCCATGTTAATTACTGACACCGTAAAAAATTTGCCGTCATGATGAACCCATTAACAGTTAACAGTATGTTCTAAGAACGTTAAAATCAATCTTCCAATTATAATTTTTTGTTAAATAATTATTCGGGCAAGAATTATGAGAAATATTTATTCCCAAAAAAAACTAAAAAACTTTTAATCCATCCCCATTGTGTGTGAATTTGTATATATATACCGTCGTCGTGCGGTTAAATATTGGTTTTTATTTTTTTTATAATATAATTATAATGGTATATTCATCGCAGTTATATAGAGGATATCTTGTTATTTTTCAATTTTTTTTTAATAAAAATGTATGTGTACCTTAAAATCTAATTTTTTTTTTTTGTTTAACCATTATTAGAAAATGGTGTATATGGTTTATTGTTGTTGTTGTTGTTTAATATAATATTGATGTACATGTTTTTATTTTTTAAATATATTTTAATATTTTCATGTGGTATATTTTCCATGAGTGTGTTTTGAACAATTTTGTATATAGATTTTTTATATGAAAAATGTTTATATTCAAATTTTATTTTTATATATACGCATCTATATATATTAATAGATATATAATTTTTAATTAATATTTTTTACACGTTATATCAAAATCTAAACGTATATTTTATTTACCTATATATTGATATCTAAATCATATATTATATATCCATTCATTGTTGCAAGAAGAGGCTATATATAAATTCTTTATCTCCATATATCCATATATATATATATATAGGGTATGCATAAAAATCACTAATAAATAATAAAAAAAATCATCTATATCTATATTTTTTATTCATATTTAATATATATATAATATTATTTTAACATTTATATTTATTTAAAATAGATTTTTGTTTTTTTATTCACATATTTTTAGGTATATAGATAAATTTATTCATTTATATACGGGGTTATTTTATGTCTATATATGTAAATTATTATAATATTTTTAGGATCTCGTATATATAATATTAAAAAAATATATATCTATATATAGTAATCGTATATATTTTATTTAGATTGGAATAGGTGTATGATGTATTTTATAATCTATATAATATCATCATCATCAAAATACAATCATAACAAAATTTTCTATTCATTTAATCGTTATGTCGCGCGTTCAATACCTTAAGGCTATTTTATAAAACCAAACAAATTAAATTGAGGGATTTTTGTAATATATATATATACATAGTACATATACATACATATATATATGTATTATATGAATAAATGTATATCTATAGATTTATGGAGATGTATATACATACAGAATGATATATGAAAAGGCAAAAAAAGATATTTATTAATAGTATATCATATACATAAATATATGTATAGATGCGTGATGTTGTTGTTAAGTAAACATTTATTTTTACGATATTATTAAAAATATACATATCACATACTTTTCTATAACATGGAATATAAAAACAATGAAGTTTGTTTTTATATACAGAAATTTCAATCACAGAAATATCTGTATAAAAATAATTTTCTATATATATATGTATGAGTCTTTCATATAGACCCCTACCTACCATATTAAGAATAAACTAAAAAATCAATTCGCATGTATGAATTTTTGTTTTTTATATTGTATATACCTTTTTTTGCTTCTACCATGTTATGTAAAACTTGTATTTAACACTCAAAATGAAATAAAAGGGAATTAATAAATATATATATGTGGGGATGAAGAGTATAAAATATTTAAATAAATAATATTTATATATATTATTAGAAGTTTTATATATGTGTATGCATGTGTTTTTGTATAAAAATATCTTATTAAATGTATTATGCTTAATTGAACAATTTTAATGAACGTCTCATACACCCCTATTCAATTATTAAATGTATTTATATATAGACAGACAGCGGACTACAGTCAATATAATCACAAATAAATATATGGGAAAATGCATCATAATATTTATTTTTCATTTAAGCATACATATATTGCTTTTTATATATTTTAGGAAAATTGAGAAAATTTTCCTTCAATGCGAAACAATTAAATTGTAAATTTATTATACAATAAAATATTAAAACAAAAAAAAATCGCAGAGAAATCTACCAAAAAAATAAAATAAGAATTCATATACAAATTTTATTTATTTACAAAATTTCATTAATATAATTGCAGGAGTGCGAGGGGTTTGTGAGAAAATGCGTGTAATAATGACA